>OW443312.2:20636562-21273125 GCA_937001585.2 Brachylomia viminalis | reverse complement strand
TAATAGGGGGCGAGCCTATTGCTATCAACCGGGCTCAAGTCCAGACTCCGAGCTGCTACTGCGAAATTCCAGATGGAAAAACCCAACAACACTTTGCACGACCCGGTAATTGAACCCAGGACCTCATGCTCAGCAGCTTGCGACCACTGGACCAACGAGCCAGTCGCAACCAAAATTACTTTTAACCATTTTAACTTACACCTTTATGTTTTTTGTCTCCATAAACGATTATTCAGTTGTACAGTCGGCGTTTAGTGTCAGCACTAAACTTGAATCACGTGCTCAGTTTTTAGAACGAGCACTATCATTTTAACTTGCATGCAGTTCGCATTTCATATACAACAGGGTTGAATAAACGGGCACATTAAACGTTATAGCTTTAAGGTTCCGCATAGTCCGAGGTCATTACTCGTTAGTCGTTATCATGAAAACGAAGTAAAATTTGAACGAGATTTTATTGTAACTGTTTGGGGAGGATTGAAGCGGTACCTACCCACATGCGAACTACGCATCACACCAACGTTACGCAAAATCCTGCATCGCGCAAGCAGAGTTTACCGCGCAACCAGCATTATACAACGCCCCGACATAAATCGTCGGGCAGTTGCCCACCAGACATGACACCCGTCTGGTCGGAGGTTCCTCCCTTTACTATGGGTATGAGTGAACTCTACCCCCTGTTCCTCATACCTCTATACTGGTGACCCCGAACATGATTAAACAGATGGATTACGTAATATTATAAAACTTATCATTACTACTAAAGCTAAAAACAATAAAGAATACTTTTTGGAAGAGAAATTAACTTATTTAAACCACAAGTTAAGTACTTAATCGTCCCTACTTTAGACCTAGTTAATACTAAATAAAGAAGAACTAAATCCAGTAACTGGGTTGTGGAGGTCAGATAGGCAGTCGCTCCATGTAAAATACAGGTATTCAGTTGCTTCCGGTTAGACTGGAAGCCGACCCCAACATGTTGGGAAAAAGGCAGGCTGATGATGACGATGACTGAAGAAAAGAAAAAACATATTTGGGAAGTATATACCAATTTTTTTAAACTAGGTGACGTTAACTTTTTGATCTAGTTTAATGACCAAATTGCTGTTTTGCCGAAAATCCTAATTATAGCCGATTGGATTTCTGTACAATTTTGCACACCTCCTTAAATCTTCGAACTAATTAGAATAGCGGTTATTTAAAGTACCTCTCAATACCAAATCAAACCTCTCAATACTCAATACTCTTTGTAGCGCAAAATCTCTTTAAGGCACGTTAAACTAAAACTTCAATCTTATTGTATTTAAATATTATAATTAACAATTATTCGGTCACACCAATTAATCATGACAACAATCTACCTTCAGCTCTCACGTATTATTTACTACTTAGAAAGTAAACTCGTACTCAAATATTCAAAATAAAAGTCCACTTTATCGCCTTTCTTCAGTTCTGTGAATTAGGAACTAGGTTTTGCTTCGTCGTCGTCTCGAAAAGTGATATCCTTCAACACCCTTAATATTTCAATCCTCGCTTCAAATTTCTGTTTCGCCTTCAACTTTCTAAAGCTCGGAACCAACGAAAGCATGAACTGTCTATCTTCGTCCTCTTCGTCCTTCTTTATATCTTTTAACATATCCAAAATTTTATCTTCTAAGTTTTCACTTCTTTCGTACATTGGTCGAAGGAATGTGACATTGGCTGGTCCCGGCTCTGGTTCTGTTTCCGATTCTACTTCAAAATTTGTGGAGTTATTAACGCGCATTGATGTCTCGAACATTGAGGATTCATTTTTAATACTTTCTAGAGGATCTGAATCATTATCGTCATCGTCATCATCGTCTCTCTCAATGTTGTTCTCATCTCCAGGTTCTAAAAGAAAGGACATGACGTTAAAATATTCGTATCTTTTTCTTTTTTTGAATAGTCCTTGTTTCTGCTGTCTTTCCAGTCGCTCTTTCTTTTGGAGCCCCAATTCTCTTGTGAAGCATGTTCGGAGGCTCTTCCACCGTCTTTGGAGTTCGTGGACTGAAAAATAGAGATAGCGTTTGAATAAATACATAAAATCTCGCTTATGTTCTTTACAGGGTTTAACCAAAGCTACGTAAGTGCGAATGCACCGTTTGTAAACACGCCTAGATGATTTTGCGGCTGGATCTTGATTATTATTGACACTTTAGTTCCACTGGTACTCATAACAGTAAACATTTAGATAAATGTGCCAATCATTGAATTACTTGTTCATAAAGAAGCCAATTTAGTTCAATTGTTTTCAGTTCTAGGTAACACCTTGAGATGTCTAGGCGTTATAACAATTAAGCCACTATACATGTAGACTACCTACAGTGTATGCCCTCTGTGTGCCCTCGATGTCCTCTTTTGCATGTACCTAAGTGAGTACGTAGTAGAAGGCTAACCATAATGTTCTTGTGATTTGAATTTCTTATGAACGGTCACATGTTTAGACTGCTTTAAGTAATTAACTATTCGAAGTTATGTCGTAGAAATCTACGATGTTGGGGTCGGCTTCCAGTCTAACCGGATGCAGCTGAATACCCGTATTTTACATGGAGCGACTGCCTATCTGACCTCCACAACCCAGTTACTAGGTAATACGATACCCCTTGGTAAGATTAGTTGTCAGACTTTTCGACTTCTGACGCCCCGTAACGACTGTTAAAGATCCACAAATGACAGCCGCGCCAACAGCTTAACGTGCTTTCCGAGGCACGGAGGGTTCTTGGTATGTAAAGATGGTCACCCATCCACGGACCAACCTCAGCAAGCGTAGCTTAACCTGATCGATCGACCCGTGCGGCTGTTATCACTTAGCCACGAGCCCCTCTTATGTAGAAGTATTCTTGTAAAATCGATCAAGTGCGAAATATGTATAGTATTCTATTTAATATTTTCTATTCAGCAAGGACCAATCTTATATTTATTTAGCTATTATTATTAGCTACCGCAGTCTTGCTGTTTTCACAGAATTGATCAATCTGACTATTTCTACCATGTTTAAAATAAATCTGCTGAAAATATTAGGAAGCCCAAATTATCATAAATATCTCACGCCTGTATTACCAGAAGGTTTAGGCAGAGGTGTACCACATGTCGCCAGTTATGTTTGAGTCTCATCTAATATATTAGCCAGCCTATATATTGCCATCAACCGAGCACAAATCCAGAGTCCGAGAAATTCCAGATGGAAAACGCATTAACTTTTTGACCGACCCGGGAATCGAACCCAGGTCTTCATGAGTAGTGCTGGCGACCACTAGACCAAGGGGGAGGAGGAGGAGGAGGAGGGGATCTTAGTTACATTATTTATGTTCGTTCTATTTACATCTGTTCTATTATTAACCCTTCCAAACAAACCTTCAGGAATTTCGAGGAAGTTGGTCAAAAACATTACCGTGTTTAAAACTTTGTTCCAACCGGCAATCGAACCCTGTACCCGTCCCAAAAGTGTCCGAGCTGTCTCATTAGGAAAACTGTGGGAACATGGGTTTAATGACTTCCGTCAATACCTACTGAATTTTAGAAAACAATATAACTAACTTGAATGTGTGGTGCAAACTGTAAATATAAGTTGGTTATTAATAATACATAAATAAAAGGCGTGCCTTTACCACCAGATTTTGAACGTAAACTAATCAAAAGGAGTATGACTATAATTATAGTTTCTGCCTACCCCCATGGGAAGAAGGCGTGATTTATTTATGGATGTGTGTACCATGTTTATTTACTTTCAGTAAGACTGACGAAAATATGCATAATAAGTTCACCATTTCTGAGAATTTGCATTGATTTTTCTGTTCAATAATGTTATCTATTGAGTGAGAATTATCCTGTTATGGCTCCTTCAAACAGGCGCGAGGCGCGACGCGAAACAATGGCACCGCAGGTCGCGCGACGAGTGGTGCCTTAGTGTCGCGTGCAATTCGACTCGCGTGTCGCGTCTGTTTGTAGGAGTCTTTATCCATGACAAAGTAGTAGCACAACTGTTGGAACGCGGTAGTAGTATTTGCTTTTACTTTCGAATGCAACATGAATTATCTTATGGACGGTATTGAGTGGCGACATTTTTCCTTTATTTCCCCACACTCAATATTATTAGTAGGATATTTATTATTGTAAGCAACTAATTTCAAAATAATGTGACAATATGGGATTTTAATTTTTACCTGTCAAACCTATGACAACAATGTCTATTTTATTGTAATTCACAACATTCTGTGACAATACATTTAAAGCTTTATTTCCTTCTGTCAAAGTACATTTTTGCGTCGCATTTACCTCTAAAAGTAACCGACAACAAATTGTTGCCATTTACCAAAATACTTCACAAAGGAATTTCGCTTTTATTTCTATTTCACATAGTGGTAAAATCGTGCAAAGCTATGCCGCAATATTTACAGTTTTGATTGCTCACCGTGCTCAACCTTGTCTTGTGGCTTGAAGTTTTCCCAATCCGCGAACACTTCTTTGCACGCCTCAACCCACATTCTGGCTTTGTGTTTCTTATTGCTGTAGTAATTTGGATCATTTTTGTTGTACAATGCTGGCCGCTTTTTCACTGCCATTATGAGAGTATCTACGTCGATTTCTGACATTTTGCGCGGAATTTTGGCGGGAACGGACGTGGAGATGCGGTGAAACGCGGTGGGCAACTGAGGGCGACTGCGGGGAGACGGGGCGCCGCAGTGGGGCGACGTTGCGCGACGTCGGGCTGGCAGCGCTCACTATACTTTTTTCGATCGACTAGGGTGTCTATGGTTTATGGGTCTTAGGATTTTTTGTATGAACGTTGACAGTTGACCCTGTTTGTATTGACCGTCAGAGCGGTTCTGCACTGCATCCGATCCGAATCCGAGAAATGTCGGTCCGAAGTAGCAATAATGCATTTGTATGAGGGGTTGCGCACTAGATTCGAACTCTGTCCGTCTGAATTTAGAACATTCTCAATTGGGATTGAACTCGGATCTTGAATTCGGATTCGGATCGGATGTAGTGCAGAACCGCTCTCAGCGTTTCATTAAGTTCACGATGATGACTATCACTTAAAGTGATTCAATGTACAAAGTAGAATAGATGTCATCAATGTCATAGTAGTCCTTTACTTTCATACCAGTATATGCGGAAAGATAACTGAAAAACAAAATAAAATAAATAATTTTTAAACTTAAGTAATACATAAAAGTAACTGAACATTTAAACATAATTTTATAAGTTACTAAAAGTTACGTTCAAATCCCTATAGCGACTCGTGTTTTATAATTTTTAATAACCGTTTCTATCATATACTTCTCAAGCGTGTGTAGTAAGTACATAAACAATAAAAATAAATCTAACATAACTCTAAATATGTAATAACATCTTTTAATAAAGAAAACCATAACTCGCACATTGACACTTACCTAACTGATTTAATAACATTAAACTGATTTCTTGACATAAAACAACTAACAATTATGTTATGACCAGCCAGCTGTAACAAACTATTAAAAAGGTTGTTTAAAACTAGTCCAAAAAAATCAAAACGGTCCCGTTTTTATCCTCAAACAACAAAAAATAGGACCACCCTATACAAGAGCAATTGCGGTTGACGCGTGAAAGAAACAGCACATAGAAAAATACCGCAGTGCGAGTGAGATAACGATATTGTTGTTTGTTCTTCGACGTAACCACAGTAAATCGCTGTGTAGTTGGCAACATGTGGCTTGTCAGTGTACCGACTATAAGCGTTGGTCAATGAGCGTGTCCGAGCGATAAAGAAAATATTCATTGCCAAGTAACAGTTGCTCGATTACTGAGTTTGTACTACTATCGTTAGAAGTTAGAAGTATGCTGGAATTAGCACGTGTACTTAAAGGGGAGCGCCAGGGTAGCCCACGAGATTCAAATTTTCTTACGTTACAAAATATGATTCGCGACCGTAACATGTACGTATTTACGGAACTATAATCATTAAAAACATTCATACAACCCAAGTTCATATAACCCTATTAAATGACTATTTTGTTCAATATACAACCTGACACTGACCCGCCAATTACGAAAAACGTACCAAACAAATTAATTTCGAGGTCTACCCTGGCGCTTAATAGATTGTTTAGTAGCACAAAGTCTGTTACATGATAAAAATAGGACTTTGACGGGAACATACTTACATTTTAATAGCATTCTGTGATTGGACATGAAGTGCCAGCAATTCCAATTTATCGCTTACAAACTGTATCTAGCAAGTTACTTAATTGAAAGTCGGTACAAATAAAAAAGTTGAAATCAATTGCTAAAAAATCGCTCACGATTTAATGTAGAAATAAATTTAAGTAGGTAGTTATGTATTTGGTCATAGTCTCATAGAACTTAGATCTTGATTCTTTTGAATTATATCTTTCCGCTCGTTTCGTGTTACACTGTTTTGCAGTTTTTTTTTGTGTAGTTTTGAGGACAATGCAATACTTTAGAGTTTGGTGTCATACTCATAACATAACATACGATCTGATGATGAAGTTTGGATGATGAAGTTTGAAGATTGTACAACCTATCTTTGCATTGTATAAATTCAATCTCATAGTATTGTATAATTGCATAGCACATGTGTGAGCACTATGTACCCACTATAAAGCTTACTGGGTTCGTCTTTCATTGACTTGAATGTGCCCTGGCGGCTGAGAGTATGTCATGCTCACTCAAATGTGTCGCTGGTGGTGGCGTGTGTATTGGATCATTGAGTTCCCTTCAAAATGGTTGAGCTGAATGGTGCTGATCCATACGTCATGTTCGTGAACGGGCGCCGCCAGTAGGCACTGGTCATTTCTTAGCTGCCACGGCTTATTTTAATTCCATAATTGTTTTTATCTTTTTATTACGGACGCTTTTAACGTGCACGTCTTTCTACATCGTTCTCACATGTATAATTACAACATGAATGATGTAACCACTCTATTGTAACAATATTTTGATTTAAAAGAGTGTCCATGGAGTTTCTTGCCCGTTCTTCTCCATAGGTACCTACTACGCTTTGGAATGGGCAACTAGCTTCATCTTTCTGACTGACCGACCCCTTGACAATTCAAAAGTGCCTGTAATTGGTTTATTTGAAATAAATGCTTTGAGTTTTTTGAGTTTTCTCAGGTGACAAACTAGTAGTTCATTTGTACCAGTGCAATATTCCGAGTTCTGCATTATCACAAGGTCTTTTGATTGCAATAAAGTACCCTATTGCATATTATTAAGAATCAATTACTTAAACCTTTAATCATTCAATTTTTACCATATCTGCATAGCCATTACATGTTCAAAGCGTTAATAAATATTAATCAATTATTTATTTTACTACCTGATATCCTTGGCTTCGTTCGCATAATCTTTATTAATAGGTAGTAGTTTTACGTCTAGGATAAAATCTATAGTTTCGATTATTATACATAAGTTGACAACTATTCATTTAGGTACTGGAAGCAATATCGATTGATATGTACTTTCTGAGTTTATCTACGACATTCCGGCATCGGCGAAGGAAATACATGTGAGGAAACCTGGACTTTTGTTTGTAAGTTTGTTTGTAGGGGGTAATCTCTAAAACTTCCGGACTGATTTGGAAAATTCTTTTTGCGTTTGATAGCCCAATTCTTGAGGAAGACTATGGGCTATTTAACATCACGCTATGACCTTCAGAAGCCGAGAAAAAATAACAATAAAGTCGGAAAGAACGCTAAGCGAAAACGTAGTAATAGCGCGGGCAATTGATGCGATACGACGGGGCGGGTAACGGTTTTTTTTTTAATTATTTAAATTAATTGTTGAAAATCAGGTAAGCTACCTACCCGTTACGTTTGATCTATTATTTACGGGACACCCTGTATATGTCATTGAAAAGGGGTACTTAATCATTTAATATAACAGCACGCCTCGTTTCCTCGTTTCCCCGAAGGGGTCGGCAGAGGTGTACCTATAGTACCTACACACACGTTTCACCTGTTATAATTAAGTCCCATGTAAGAGGGAAAATAATAATAATACCTTATTAAAATAGTCGGCTTTTTGTTCTGGTAACTAAAACTAAGTTGTACAAAGTTTTATATCGAATTGAGCAAAAAGTCGTATCGTCAAATAAAATTACTTTAATTGTTATGTTCATACATTAATAAGACAATAAATTAACATTGAGTTTGTTTTGTTTCCAGTGGAAATCGCGATGGTGCGTCATGCGGAAGTTGTCTCCAGTTGCAGGTAAATCATGGACACCCTACGCCACTTAATATAAATGTTTTTTTTTTAAATAATATTTTTTGAATTTTTATATTATTTAAGTAATTAATTCTCATAAGTATTATTCTTTTCAAACGAAGAACAGAACTTTTCCAAGAACAGTTTCATAACCGACTTTTAAATAAAAAGGAAGTTCCCATGGACATTACAAGGTCGTTTTTTATACCTTGCTTACCTGACTACAACGTCTTAGAAACTACATGCTAATTTAAACCATATTGCGTTTAAAATAAAGGTGGTAAAGGAACTCAATATTAATTGCATGCAAGTAGTAGGTACCTATATTTTTTTTCCATAGAAATGATGAGTCATCCTTTGCAGGGAAATTACATCCATTCTTTAGGGAGTATCGTTGTCTCTCTCTTTTGTTATTAACAATAATTGCTGAACAGCGAGCGGCTGGATGCGATATTACATGTCTTTTAACTAGTTTTTAAGATTTTGATTGTAGAATAATTTATGGTGCGTGTAATTTTGAAGGTCGCTTAGAAGGTAGATATACAGGCTGAGTCTTTATAATGTGCACATATCGAAATGAGGGAATCTATGCTTAATTTTATAGACGGAAAAAATATTTAGAAAAATCAAAATATTTTTTAATATTATTTATGGATTTAAAAAAAATTGTTCTCTGCTGCGACCCCAGTGTAAACAAAACGGTGTAACTTTTAAACTAAACGATTTATCGCGATGAAACAAACTACATAATGGTTGGCAGTATTAAGCGTCCCCATGAAATGAAAATTTTGGAAAGAAACTATCCTCAATTGAAAATACACATGTATGTTTAGCAAATTCTGTTTTTTTTAAAATCAATTTTACAATAATCGTAAAATTACTCAATAGGACGCCCCCATTACCTACCGATTTTATTATTACAAGTTATTTTGCATCGTATTGGCCATTTAATGGTAAAAATTGCATGTTTTAATCTCAGTCCCATCATTAAACTTCTTATCGACTGTCAAAGAAAGGCCCAGCGCATCCCGCCTACGCACTATTGTTTAGTAGGTAGGTTAAAAGGATACAGTATTTTATGTAAAATTTAAATTAATAAGGTCGTTGGTTTACTGTTATCTTTAATAACGACGGCAGTGGTTAAGCGATTGACTGCTGCGCTGCGTGTCACGGGTTCGATTCCCGCACGGAACAAATATTTTTATGACCTACAAGTAGTTGTTCCAGTTCTAGCAGTTTGTGTATTTGAGTTTAAATGTTTGTTAACGCACCCACAATACAGGAGAAATTCCTAGTGTGGGGAAACGTTTTTTATAAAAAAAAAATGTATACAAGGTGTAACAGAATAAACGCAAGCCCTGAAAGTAGTTTGCTCATAATTGACTACTGAATCCATTTCAGTAACTATTAATAAATAGATATTTTTTTAGATATGAGACTCAATTTTAAATGCATAAAGTAACGCTAGGGTCAACACTATTTTCTTAATAATAATAGTAAGCTTTAAAAAAACTGTTTTGGTCATTGTATAATGCTTTTAACTCAATACTGGATGTATGAGGTATGTACGTCTTGCGTTAATTATGTTACACGTTGTTGTTTGTTTTATATAAAAAACAGATACCTGCTATGCAAGAACGGAAACCGAGCCTAGATAGGTACCTATATTCAAATAGTTTCTCCAGCTAACAAGCTAACTAGCACAAAAGTAAACTAACTATAATGCTGATGAATCAAACAGACTTATAAATTATAATTAGTGTCAAAGCCCTCTTTATTATCGTGTTACTGGTAAAAACGTGGTTTATAATAAATGTACTGTACATAACAATAGTGACAGCCTCCAATTAGATAAACTATAAAAACAATCGCAAACTTAACGTAGGTACCTAACTATCTGACCGTAATAAAGTGATATAAGAAAAGGGTCACTCCGCACACAAGCGAAAACGAAATAATAATAATGTTATAAATTCGCGAGTTGCAACCTATCGGTGATTACATCTGTTATTTCAGGTTTTTTAATGTGACTTATTTTAAAGTGTGGAGTATGAAACTAATGTTGTGTTAAGAAAACGTTTGGTTAAGGGACTGACAACAACTAAAACGCGGTCACTGTCGGACTGCATAGAAAAGAATGAGAAGCGCGATGACACAAATCTGGTAATCCATTGCAAAATCTGAAGCAATTCTCTATTTACAAAAAAACTATTGGTTGGATTAAAAAATTAAAACACTATCACGTTAATATGTTGCTTGAAGAACAATAATTTGAAACAAAAACAGAATGATTGCCTGTGTTTATATTAGCATGGTTACTAATCGTCCAAATAAATTTTTTGAGGTATCTTCGTGACTTTCTTCTATCGTACCTACCTTATTAGTTGTATTATGTTTTCAACACACTATCTAACTAGCACATATCCTGAAGAATATCATATACTTTTCTGATTTTGTTTACTGCAGTGGATTATATATTTTTAGGCATTATAAAACTTGCGTTTAGGTTGGCAAGTCGGATGAATATGATGTGTTGTACACATCATAATTCAGCAGTCCGTCGCTACTTACACTCCAGCTAAGTACCGAATTCCTCTATACTTAATATTATAAAGAGGTAAAAGTTTATTTGTTTGTAAGTTTGAATGTAGGGGGTAATCTCTAAAACTGACGGTTGGATTTGATTTTTTTTTGCATTTGATAGCCCAATTCTTGAGGAAGGCTATAGGCTATTTAACATCACGCTATTACCCTTAGGAGACGAGCAAAAACAAAAAAGTCGGGAAGGACGCTAAGTGAAAACGAAATAATAGCGCGAACACGCGATGTAACGGGGTGGGGCGGGGGGACAAGAAATTTCACGCGGAAGAGTTCGCGAGCTGAAGCTAGTATTAAATACCTATACAACGTGTCGTTTTGCATCCTCGTCAAATTTCAGGAGGCTGTTATGGAAGACATAAATAATCAAATAAAATTACGATCCTGCTCAATAATTAATACATACTTGTTTTTTTAGATATTTAAGTTTGACAGTATTTCAGAATACTCTACTTTCAAAGAACAGAATCGTCCCGTTGCGTATGCGGTAGGCAGTTTCGTACGACTATGTCGCTGTGTGCATGCGTTACAGTTACAGGGCGGTATCACACGGACCCTACACATGCCGATTTCCGAAAATGACAAAATTTTAAAATAAATACCTACTTATTTTATTATTGATTCGTGTCGAGAATCATTAGCATAGTTACCTCCTCGAATTTGACGAGGATGCAAAAAAACACCTTGTATAAATGAAAAGATTGTGGATTCATATGAAAAGAAAGATTAATATTAGAAAACCCCTTTTGTTACTCCTGCTTCATTTCTGCGCTCATAAACATCCCCCTCCCTGTCTTTATCTCAACTCACATGGTTTCTGCATAGCATGACATCCTCTTCTTCTATCATCTTTGCAATCGTGAGTTTGAATATGAAAATCTGCGTCTATGTCTTTAACATGAAAGTAAGACCCTGCGGGGTAACTTACTCAACACACAATGACAATACCTTCCATTTTGAATGTTCAACATCATTTATTGTTGTTGTTGAGCAGACAAATTTTTCAATAGTATGAAGCAATCGATTAGCAATTTCCTTCGAAATCCTTCGAGTTGTAATTTAAAGTGTGTTACGCAATAATGCTGCAGATTTTTTTTCTGGGTCCTGACAACGTAATGTTCCTTCTGCAGCTTCCTATATTATGAACTTAGACTATCTTAGCGTGACGTCACGCGGGCGCAGTTCTCCGAGTTCTAAGAAAGCATCCAAGGCGAGCTACTCGACTGACTTTTTTTGTCGTTTGACATAATCCTCTATCTGTGTCGCATAATCATATTCATATAATTATGACTAGATTGTTAAATTGTTAAAGATATCTACATAAAAAAATATATATAATATGCATTCCTTACTGTTATCTACAACCGCCATTGTGACATTTTCAAATCGCACGCATAATAGAATATTGGCTTAACTCAAAAAAGTAGATTTCTGGGAAATCGCCGTAATTTAATGTTTTGCTTTCGAGGTCTAGTCGGCTTATTAGCCAATATAATAAATATGTAAGGAACAGTTAAATATAAATAATTGTACTACCTACTTTTTCAAAGACCATTAATTAAATATGTGCAAAAAAATGCAGAAATGTTAACTTTTACTCAAGCTCTAATAGGTCAGTATTGTAATAAGCATGCGAAATATTTGATTAACTCTTTGGAAAACCCTTTGTTAGCTTACCAATTACATCTGCGGAGTTTCTCTAGCTAATTTAATTTGAACCTGTATAGAAAAGCAATGTATTTCGTGAGATACTAACTACTTCGTGCGAATGCAATTTGGATCAGACTAGTTTGAACTACATAGTTTACTAATAATATCAATATAATTTCTTAATTGTAGCCACGAATTAATATGGTAATGTAACATACAAACTAGTCTAAATTATGTTTCGTAAACTGACTGGATTATTAACCATTATGTAATAATTCTGCCACATGTGTGATAAGTCATAGATATTGAAAAACTAGTTTTTTTCATAATTCGATAATAAACATTAAAATCTAATAAGGTAAAAAGGAATTAGGTCAGTATTTGTGTTACAATTTCTTCCAACTCAATTTGCAAATCGAGTCTAGTCAGGAATCAGCAAAATACTAAAAGGGTTTAAAGAGTTAAGTTTACCTTATCACCACAGAATTATGTCCTGACAAGTGCCTAAGCTGTTTGTACTACTTACAATATGGCCGAAATATCTTGGCGAGTCTGGGGGGCCTGCTCTCTAACTCTCTAAGTCAGCCAATGAGGATAAGGGCCCGTCCGAAAGTAGTTCGATATTTAAAAGTGAACCCTACTCCCGATTAATTAACTTTTCCGGACGGGTAAAAACACATCGGGAGTAAGGACAACAGTAACTATCTAAACGTATTGTCATAAATTTTTAGTTTGGAGACTAGACTAATCTTATGTCCGTAAGTGATACGAAGTAGGAAAAGTCCGTAACTTCGACGGAAACGAGGGACTTCGTGCTCAGGGAGTAGGCCCCCAGAACATAGGCACTATTCACACTCGCTTTATGTCACCATTTGGTTCCTAAAACATTTTACTGCGCAGCCTTCTGCGCCAAGATTGGACTCGTCAAGATATTTTTCTGCCGTACTGTACTTATAAAGTACAACTATACAAGTACAGTACGGCCGGTACATCCGGGTAATAAGAATCAATTGCCTTTAATATACGTATGTGTAGCGGTATCTACATCGCCACATGCGAACTACACGTCACACTGACGTCACGCAAAATCCTGCATCGCGCAAGCAGAGTTTACCGCGTAACTAGCATTTATACAACGTCCCGACATGAAGCGTCAGGCAGTTGACCACCAGACACAACACCCGTCTGGTCGGAGGATCCTCCCTTTACTATGGAGGTATGAGTGAACTTTACACCCTATTCCTCGTACCTCTATAAATGTATTGCGAGACTAGATCCGGGGCTAGTTTCACAAGGCAAGAAAAAAGTTCATAAGTTATGTGAGTTATTAACAGAGGTGTAGTCTAAGGTATACATATCTAAATAATAGGAAAACAAAGATATATTTAATTTACCGGATTTCGGTAAATGGTGGAAAAAATAAAGGTTGACGAATAACAACAATTGAGAGTGCACCGTCTACCGTCATGGAAATTAATTGTTCCGCAAATAGACACCATAAATCATAATTCTTAATATACGGACAATTTAAGTTCGTAGTCTATTTGCTTAAGAATTAATTTCCCTGACTTTACATTCATTCAGTAAATATTTAAAAATCAAAAAGGATTTTAATAATTTACTGTGTAATTACCTAGCTAGTTAAGTATCTCGATTAATTCTCAATTAATTACTAATACTGTACAACCCAAAATAACATACGGTATTGCATAGGATATTGAACAAAATAACAGTACATAATATATTTAATTTGCAAACGAAACGAGGCCATACTCTTGTCTGACTTTCACCAAAATTTCGCTAAAATAATCCTCAAAAAAGTTTTGAATTCATTTCTGTACTTAATTAGCGAGATGAGTTCACTACGATATTTTTAGTTATTAAGATCTTGGCTAAGAGATTATAACGCACACATTTTTGAGTATATTTATGGAGGTTTTTATGATGAGAAATTCTGTCATGAAGATGGGCAGGCAGACGTCCTTCTGTGATAATAACAAGATATTCAAATGTATGCTTCAAATTACCGAATTTTTGTGAATATAGCATCTGATACAATCTATTCGAGAACTACTTAAGTGTCGTCAGCATTTTGTCATTCAGCCGAGAGATGTCCTGCTAGACGGGTCTGTCCTGTCCTGGGCGGAGCGGGAGGGCGTGCCAGACTCTTGCTGACTAAAACCCACCCGTGTTCCTTCAGTTGTCTGTGCAAGGACCACGGTAGCCCTTTTGGACTTTCCCGCAACCCTGGCAGGCATCGGCCCTAGCGGAACCCGTCATTGGTGCTGACATCTCATTGAGGCGCACGTGGAACGCAACGTGCCGTGCCTTATCGGACGGCGAGCTACCCATTGCTCGCCGTCCGCAAGCTCACGCCTACGGTGGCCGGGAATCGGCTTGGGATTCCCGACGCCCAGGGCGTCCTTCGGTGGCTAGGGGCGTGAGGGCGCGAATTTTGTCTCTCCCTCACGCGTTCCGCCTCCTCACAAACAGAAGGTTTTTCTGCCCCACTGCTGAGGAAAGGTCTCCCGCATAGCTTACCACATTTCTCTTTGCTACCTTTTCTGATAGATCCCTCACGAGCGCTCCCAAATCATCACGCCAGCTTAAAATATATAGAAGTAAAACATTTCCACAATGATTAATCACTACAAAACCGGACGTCAGACATACGTAACACTATGTGCCTAATCAACTCGAATCCATCATCCCCTCACGTTTTGTATTTACGGTACAAACAGATGTGTCAGAGACTGTTTGTTGACGACTTGTTGCAACAACGACTTCTACGCGATTGACTTGATCCGACTAGATGCGGACTAGAGGGTATGTTTGAACAGGTTTAGAGGGATTCTGAATTTGAATAAAAGTGTTTTTGTAAGTATTTTTTTTATCTTTATTTATTTAGAGGCTTTTACCTTACAAAGGTATGTCAGCCTCATCATACCCGCATCTAATTGTTACACGTAATTATAATATAATATTATTAATACAAATACATATATCATTGAGGGAGGGAGATAGTGATGCAGCAACCATTTCATAAATCAGTTTTGCTTCTCCCGAATTAGGTGTAGATAATATTCTAATGAAAGCCCCAACATCATACATATTAACTTTTAACTCCCGCATCACTATCTCCCTCTCTCTCCTGTTCTTTTCACATTCAACCAGCAAATGTTAGACATCTTCGACTTTATTACACACTTGGCAATTAGGGGAATCGACTTTTCGCATTAGGTATCCAAATTTCCTGGATGGAAAATGACCAGAACGCAATAGTATTAGTTAAAATGTTTGTGGCCTTTGAAAGTCGAAGCTATTGTGGTTAGGAGATAAACAAATTGTGAATGTGAAAATAACTTTTGGCGTTTTTTTGATAGGCGTAGATCCATTTATGACTTAATTTCTTTTCAGCCATTGCAGCAGTTGATCTTGGGAATTGATTTGCAAAAAATCTATCATCAATTATATACGTCTTAAACTTATCTTGCCAAGGTTACTAATGTATGCAGAAATGTAGAATCATTTAAACAGGAGATGATATAATTTGTGCTCTATCAATAATATTCCTAGTAATGATATCATTAATGCACAAATGCATATTGCCTGCACACAGCACAAATGCGAAAAGGACAGACTAGGTGCCTACTACAAACACATATATACATATATTCCACAATGTCACATGTCCACAATATAATGTTCCTCCATAGCAACTCTCTAGCCACATAGAAAGTGCAACATCCGATAATTACAACACAAATATACGACGACATTTCACGAACGAAACGTTTCGCAACAACGCGCGACAAAATGACGCGGCCGCTCGCTCTTGACACATTTATGTCTGCACGCAAATACCTGGGGTGCATAGAGTAGGTACGAGTGAAGAATTGTTTGCGTAGATGGCGCAGAGAAAATTGGAAAAAGAAAAATAAAACAGTTTAACCATTCAGTTTAAGTAAACGTCAGTGGTCAACGTCACTGGTTAAACTTGGGGGAGGCATATGCCGTTGTCCAACAATAAACGTATTTCGGCTGAATACTGAAGAAGAAGTATAAGATGAAGGACATAAGTACTAAAATTAAGAATAACCTATTCAACAAAACGTTTCTAAAGAGCCCTAGTTCTTTGTTAAGAGCAGCATAATCTCTGCATTAATCTAATAACCTCCTAGGGGATGATTCAATGTTTTGCAACCTGGGCCGTCAGCCACGTTACCTCTTGCTGACTGACCACAACATTTTTTACCACAGCATCTAAGGCTGGCTCAAATGTAGCGAGAGTAATTACTCTACTACATGATTTTAAATCTGGCTCACCGTGTACAATTGTACAGGAGGAGCCAGATTTACTGTCATGTCCAACACTTCCCTTTCCCTTTCCTTTGTGTGTTTCTAGCCTCTTGCTTCAAGACCAAGACATCTAAATACAGAATTCTACCTAACTACAGATCGATGGTAACTGATCTTTGGTCTAATAGGGCGCTAATACCGAGAAACATGCCTGACATCAGTATATAAGAATCTGTGACATAAGTGAGCAGTGAATAATGGACAACTATAATGTACATTGACACTTGCCCCCCTAGAAACCTTTACGCAATATTAGCGTCATCAAATATGTATAACCTTCAGGTAAGCTCTTTATGTAAAGTATGAATAAGGAAGTTCGTCCTAACTAACATTATAAACGCGAAAGTGAGTTAGTTTGTTTGTTACGTTTTCAGCCGTTAGCCCACGAGTGCCATACGCTGGAATAACAAACACATAGGGAAGTTTGTGTCCGGTATAATAAATTAAGAAAAATTTAACGTGATAAATGTGATAATATAGAAAAGCTCATTGAATACAAAATAAAGAGTTGTGAGATACATTTGTGTGTGTGTCTCCTAGTTCTTCCTCTACACACCCTCACACACACCTACACTCACCGTACACCCCCAAAAGACAGCAACCCTTTTATTATTTTAAAGTAATTAAGTTCATATTTTAACGCAACGTAACGCACGCAAAAATTATGGGTGCATTCAACGGTACAGGCCGGTGGCCCGTGTTGCTCTATAGGTACAGGCGAGGCGTCGTGGGGTCTTTACAGTTGTGTCAGAACATTAAAACAATGTTTTCGTAAAAAAAACGTCAGTAAAAGTTGGAATTTTGACCTTCAATACTTATCTCCGTAACCAGAAGCTTCCCAGTTATGGTCCAGTACAAAACAATTATTACAATGACCGGGAGTACAAGTGACTCTCGGCTTCGTTAAGTGTTTTTTTACACCCGTTAACTATATTATATTTAAACAGAAGGTGGTAGGAAGAATAGGACCGCCGAGGATTTGGGATTATAATATCCCCCTTTAGTCATTGATTCAATTAAAATCACAATAGATTTATCACCATTATTCGCGATAAAACTGTAAGTAACTCACTTTGAAATTATCGATTTTATATACCTATATTATGTTCGAAATGAAGTAACAGCAACAGTGTAATTAACTATCGGTGTACGGCTTTTGATTATGACAATATGGCGCTGGGTATAAACTATAATTATACTGTTTACAATAACAAGTTGACCTGAGAATTACTAGGAGATAATGTGAGCGTAGCGACTGCATTCCTCAAATGACATTCGCATGTACCAGACAGACAGACGGGCCGGGCCACAAGAGTGTTATAAATTGAAATTGTTATTGTCTCTTTGTAGAAACTACAGAACCATTTTAACCAGGAATCCAGGATTTTGAGGAACATAATACGGTAACTTGTAAATGTAAATAGTACGCCACTGACTACTAGCAGTATTGTTTCTCCTTCTCCCTTTAATCCATCCAAAGGTGGTCGGTAAAAGATCGCTTTTAGCGATAAGACCGCCCATTGTGTCACCCTAAACAAAAGCCTACATTTGTATCTGTAATTTTTATGGTGTAGGTACATAATAAAAAGTATTCTATTCTATTCTAACTTGAAGATTTAGGCATCCTAATCAGCCTACAATGTTGTCACTGCTAAGACAAGCCTCCTTTAAATCTTGTAGCTGTTGTTCTTGAAGTTTAGGAGAGCACTTGGACCATATTCCATAAAAACCATGTCAAAGCAAGGTCTTTGAGAGCAAGTTTAGGTTGGCATTTGGTCTTAGTGAACAGCTACATAGATATCTGCGTAGATTTAGCTGGTCAGAATTTACCTCGTCACAATTGAGCTGGTCAGAATTTACCTCGTCACAATTGAGTTGGTCAGAATTTACCTCGTCACAATTGAGCTGGTCAGAAATTACCTCGTCACAATTGAGCTGGTCAGAATTTACCTCGTCACAATTGAGCTGGTCAGAATTTACCTCGTCACAATTGAGCTGGTCAGAATTTACCTCGTCGCAATTGAGCTGGTCAGAATTTACCTCGTCACAATTGAGCTGGTCAGAATTTACCTCGTCACAATTGAGCTGGTCACAATTTCATCACTATCTTTTCAAACTTGCAAAACCTCTTACCTATAGCCACTCACTTACTAAAATAACAAAAAAAACGACCTCTTTTACATTCATTGCTATGCAATGTTCTAGTTTTTCTCACAACAAAAAGTTTTCTCCTGTCCTGCTTTCGTTGTTACGTGCGCTTTCAGCCTGGTTCGTTACTTTAGACGAAAAACTGTAACAAACAAATATTAAGCTCTTTATAAAAGCTTTCTCTCACGATTCATGTAAAAAAAACCTAATTAAAACTGCTAAACATCTCACAATAGTTACAGACATTCAAAACCGCGAGTCTTCATTCAAATCACACGCTTATTTCAATACGTTTCATTTGCAAGAAAGAGATAACGCGTTTTAGAACGAGAGAGCTTTCCAATCATAGCGATAGGACAGAAGGTACATACACAGTATGACCTTTTTACTGGTAGTTCCACCTTGCTACTAATGTTTCAATGGTTTGTGGCTACTCTTTTCTAGCTTATGTATGTACTGTAGGAGAAGCAATATCTTTCAGTTATAAAACTTAAATTTAAAATTTAAAAAACCCCCGACACAAAAACCTACCTAAAAAAAGTACGAAACTTTAACCCACCATAACTCTTAAACGGCTCAATCGATTTTTATAAAACATAGCTAAGAACACTCTCGATTAAGTCTCCTTTTATCCAAAAAAAACTAAACTGAAATCGGTTCAGTGGTTCGGGCGCTATGATGCCACAGACAGACAGACAGACACACAGACAAACAGACACGTCAAACTTATAACACCCCTCTTTTGCGTCGGGGGTTAAAAATACATAATTATTACGAAATCGTTTTACTTGTTTTGGGTTCCTTACCCGAAGGGTGCCAACGGTACCCTATTACTATGCCTCCGCTGTCTGTCCGTCCGTCCGTCTGTCTGTCAGCGGGCTGTATCTCATAAACCGTAATAGATAGACAGTTGACATTTTCACAGTGCTTACTATTGCCGATATACCTAACAACAAATAATAAAAATAAAATTAAGTTTAAAAAAAAATGTGTTAAATATCGTTACGGTGGTACGGAACCATTCGTGTAATAAACCTAGAAATCCATAACAAGCGGTGTTGCATTTGGTATTCATACCAATTGTTTTTGATTGGTCACCAATCCATCGCGTCGCCAAGTCTGACAGCCTAGCTAGAATAATGATGATGACAAATTATCGTTTCATTCAGTAAATAGGTTACGTCACATTTACCATTTTTCTCATCATTATATTTTGCATCTACTTGAGATCTGAGCTTCCTAACTATCTCTTGTGAAGTTTACGAGGCAGTCTCTATTAAAAGTCCAGACATTCAGCCATTTTCAACACTCTTTGCGACCCGTATGCTTCTTACCGCCTATAAATCTACTAGGCTCCTCATCAAGTGTCTTCCAAAGTAGTCCTTCTGAACTTCCTCGACAAGACGGCGGCAGTCCACTCGAAAGCGCAAGCGCAGTGCAGCGACCGCTAATGAATGCGTTCCTTGTCTGTCTGTCTGTTTGATAGATACCACTCGCTTTCTGTGCTCCTGTTCTGATATCCGATTGATGTTTGCGTGTGGGACAGGGCATGGCTCTATAAAGAGCTGGTTAAAGCAGGAGACTGGATTTTCAACTTTGTCTCTCCTGGTATATGCCATGGGAATTATAGAATAGTAACCATAGCACTGAAGGGTTATATTTGCGTTTCACTGAGATCAAGGACCTAAAGAAGTTTGTCTCGAGTGTGAGAATGTTTTTTTTTCTTATAGTCATTCTAATGAGGACCGTTCAGGTCTAGCTGGACTACTAATAGCTGAAAGCGACACTTCTGTTTTTAAGTCTAATGGCACAAATATTACAGGAATCCATTTTCATATGCTTTTGCTTATTCAATCAACTCGGCCCATCGCTGTCCACTGCTGGACATAGGCCTCTCTCAAGCTGCGCCACAACACCCTGTCCTCCGCCTTCCGTATGCAGTTTGTCCCAGCCACTTTCTTAAGGTCGTCGGTCCACATAGCTCTGCGTTTTATGGAACTTTCATTCTATCAGAAATAAACCCCTTCAAAGATGAAAATAGCCTACTAATGCAAACCCAACTAAGAGTAACGATGTCTATAAGGCAAGACTAGCAATTACTAATCCATAAAATCCGAACGAAGCTCCATTTTATGAACACTTCGTCAGCGTATCCATAATCTTAATATGCAGTTGGCTAACCAATATTCGGGCAAGCAGTAAATATAAAAATAAATGTAAGCACCACCAATAAAAGTTAATCAGTAATGTTATCAAGTTGAGGCCATTGAAACAGCTGAAAAGCACTGGTTTTGCGAGCGAGCTCCACCTGGTAATGACACTAGGTAGATTGGTATTGAAAACCAGTGTTTAGTGTTCTGTACCCAAGGGTGCCAACGGGACCCTATTACTAAGCCTACGCTGTCCGTCCGTCCGTTCGTCCGTCAGTCTGTATATCAGCGGGCTGTATTGTATCTCATGAACCGTAATAGGTAACCAGTTGAGTGTGTATTTCTATTACCGCTATAACAACAAATAATTAAAATAAAGAATCAGAATCAGAAATATTTATTTGCTAACAATGTAGGTACAGGCTTGAGATGGTACAGAATATAATGTTTCCGCTACATTCTACCTTACGGCGTGCAAAAGCATTAGATAACATTACATTGACATTAAAATAACAAGATATCAAAAATGAAAAAGTTAACGCGAGAGCTATGGAACACCCTACAGGAATCGTGTTTTTTTTTTAATATGTAGTGTTAAATATGGTACGGTGGTACGGAACCATTCGTGTACGAGTCCGACTCGCACTTGGCCGGTTTTTTTATCCGAATTTTGGCTTGCAGATGCCAACCATCAGTTAGGGAAAACTAATAATCCAACGATCTTAAGTAGAATAAAAAATCACAGTAGTTTTAACCTGAATTTTACCGCTTTCTTCATGAAAAGTCGATTGAAGCATTAGAAGACCGTGCTTGTTGCAAAATGTTGAAATAATGGCGCCCTAGATTGTATTCATTGGCCTCAACTTGTAACTTTCGTCATAAATGCCTCAAGAAAATAGATTTTCAAAATAACAAATGCCGTAAAAATATATGGTTATTTCTGTAATCCCTAAGTGACATCATTGCAAAAGCTTAGCTTAAGTGCTTTGACCTTGGCATTATGATGTGAAATATCTTCACGTACGATATAGGTAAAACCTTCGCTTATTTTAAGGCCTCAAACACAGTTCTACATAAAACCAGGCATTCGCGAAATTTTTGGTCGACTATCCTCAACATTGTAAAATGACCTCTATTTTGACGGAAACAAGATATTTTTTTGTAACTTTTATCGGATTTTTGTTTCACAATCGCACTCGGAAACCCAAAAATGATGACATTTTATTTTACTACTAGTGATGGCAAGACAGATTTTTATCGATACCAGTTTGTGTAGTTATGTTTTTCTATGGGCTTTGAGAAAGTGTTATTATGATTAGGACGATATATTTTTTAGAAGGTTTTTTATTGCGAAGTTTTTCTAGCTAATCTTAGATTTAAATGAATAGAAGTAGACCTGTTTAATTCTACAAAAGCCTCTCAATCTTTGACATGTAGGTACATCCTACATGTCAAAGATATATGACATGACATCCTGGTTTGTACCAATGTTATCGGCATGATTTTTAATATTTTAATGGAGTGGTACCGTCCGTTATCATCTATAATATCTTTCGCTAGTGGAGCGTAACAATCAAACAGTTTTTTTGCAGTGTGATTTTCATTGTGACCTTTTACACAAACCAATATAGCGGTAACTACTTTCTTTATATACCATTAGTGGCCTTTGCGTGGCCATAGTCAAATTACCCACCGTACCTAAATTGAAAATGACGAGGTTTTATAACCGAAGTTTCATCGATAAAGTTATCGACATGTCCCTGCACTAGGGTTATATAAACACGTTATAGTGTTGTTGACTCGTCGACAGGTGGAAACATGCAGGACATAGTTTTTTGTCTTCCGCAAGCAAACAGACAAAAAGATTAAGTTTTTTGTGTGAATACTTGAATGACTTATGTATTTGTTTACGTATGTGGACCGGATTTTATACGTTTTTGTGTGGTGTGTAATGTTAAGTACTGTGCTTTACCAATAGAAACCGCTTTTCTAAAGTTCAAAATTGCATTTGAAACTCAAAAATTATTACTAAATTGAAATTTTACAATAAATACCTACTTAAGTTTTTTTTTGCAATATTCAACGTTTTAGGAAAAAAAAACGTATTTTATGAAAAGTGACATTTTGCCTTCTACCGACTTAATAAAATAAAACTTTCATTTATCAGAATAACACTAGACTACTTTTAAACAAGACTAGAGTATTGTTGTGATTTTTGGCACCCACGCAAATTATATCAATGTCTACTTTTAGACTGTGACAACAAACAACCCACTTCTTAAACTCAAAATAACTTATTTCGCAACGCAACACGGTACAATCAAAATACAACATAAATTTACTAAAGCCATCTGCACACGTCTGGGGCTCATCAAACAGGCACTCTGCTGATACCCCTAATGACGAGGTTATCGCTTCAGCGCTCCCCTTTATCGACACGCGGGCACTGTGCCAAATTCCGTTTTTTGTTCAACAATATGAAGATGTACTATGTCCTCTTGATGTTACGCTAATGTTTTGGTAAGTGATGATAGAAACATAGAGAATCATACAATAGTTTCTGTCCTTAAAACTAAAGGCTCCTTCAAACAGGCGCGACACAAGACGCGACACCAAAGACAGGCGGTGCCTTTGTTTCGCGTCTCGAGTCGCGCCTGTTTGAAGGAGCCGACGACTACGACTTTGAATGGAACCCGGCCCATCGATTTCTTAATTCTCATTCAAAAAACCGTAATTCCGTAATTAAAAACGTTCAAAATCTAGTCGCGCTCTCATCTCAACAATCGATGTCAAAAATGCATGAAAATTAGAAGTATTTTTGACAGATTCGTACTGAGATTAGAATGCGAACGTTCTTAAAAACACGGGGATTTCCCCACTGATGTCAAATCTCATAATACAACAACAGCAACAGCTGTACTACATTTTTGTGATTTTACCAAGAAATCACACTAAATTAACTAAACAGCGAACCTAATCAGGCTTTCAGTATCCGAGTGCTCAATTCAACGAGTAAATGAATTGCTTTTCAAAATAAACCCATTATAAAGCACCACTGGTGTGGTCCAGTAAACCGGCCCCCGGATGTGCACCGGATTTACCGTCAGGTGGTCAACAAACCTGTGTTGTCCTCAAGGATTACCGGATCAGTGCGTAAACCTTACGGATTTCGTAACGTCCTTTGAGAGGGTCAACAGAAGTGGTCCCATTTTGAGTCTATAGAAGATAAGGGGAATTAATTGGTGTGGCATTGCTTTTTGGAATTATCTTCGAAATAAAATATGCAAATAAATGTTTTTTTTTATTCATTTTGATAAAAGAAATACTTGGCAGAAAGAAAGGCTGTCCACTCTTAAGTACATACAGCAAAATGGTTTAGTATGCAGGCAAGAATTAAATATCTGTACCCGAATCGATTTAGCGTGGCAATAGCAATCATTGACCCATCTATCTACATTTTCTAGCATTATTTATTTCAAAAACTGTAATAAAATCCGCTAACGTCCTGAATCAGTATCTATCGTGATCTTCAACATGTTCCTTTCCAATAGATACCTAACGAAAAACCATGTATAGTTTATTGTTTGGGTTCCTACGGAGAGATATTAGGGAAAGGGCAATGACCGCTATGGTTCTAAAGCGATTCGGGTATAATGCGCTATGCAAGCAAACATTGATATTGGGTGCGATCAAATTTTTGAAGCACAAGATTGTTTGACGAGTGACAATGTTTTGCCACAAAAAAGTGTTTGTTAGCCGCCATTATTATTACCTATCTTCTTGGTCCACTCTACTTTATATTTCTCAAACACCGATCCCTAACCCGTTACAACAGTTCATCATCACCCACAGCCCGACTTCACCCACTGATGGATAGGCCTCTCTTTTCTTGGGCCAATTCCCACGCTCCTGTGCCAGCCCCATCCAGGTTTTGCCCGCGATGGCAACAAATGTCGTCCGACCATAAGTTACATTGTCACAAAACATGTACTTTTACCCAACATCTGACAGATAGATAACTGACAAAAAACGCACAAAAGATATCGTTTCGTAACTTTAGACTTTGATAATCACTTTATTTTTTATTATTAAACACTTACAACCTTACGTTTACCGTTAAAATAAGGTAAAACAACCCTTATATAATTGTAGTAGGAGGTATATAAAGTTTGATTAAAGTTGGTTTTGAAACTGTCACGCCTCGAATCGCTCGGGAAGTGGATTTGAATCTTTTTTTAATAACGGATAGAATTCTTGAGCCGATTGTAACAGATTGTGTTACAATACTATTAAGATATCCGATGACTTTATGAAAGTGTTTTATAAATATTTTAAAGAGATTGTTAACGTGTTGAGTTCATTATTTTTTGAAGATGACGAAAGTTTCTTCTTGTTTTACCTGTTGACATTTCTAAAGGATGTCATCTATACTAATATTATAAAGAGGTACATTTTGTGAGTTTGTATGTAGGGGGGAGTCTTCAGAACTACTGATCCGATCCCGAAAATTATTTCTTTCTTTGGAAGCTACAGTATTTACCGAGTGTCATAGGATTATTTTATTTTAAAACAAGAAATTTCACGCGAATGAAGTCGCTGGCAGAAGCTGGTTATGTGCTAAAGGACCTTTTGTCAGTGTTAAGAAGATTCTTTATAAAAACTACACAACTTCTATATGTAGGAAGAGAGAAACGAATGGACGGTTAAAATGGGTACGTAATACCATTTTTGTCTTCATTGCAAACATATCTAGCTCGTATTTTTTAGTTATAGAATGTGTATGTCGTCACATTTATTTTCATTTTGAATAAGCTGTTGCCCGTCACTTCGTCTGTGAACTGCGATCCAGGATGAAAAGCCTATGTTATTCTCCAGGTCACAGGGTACCTATCTGTCAAATTTCATAACGATCTGCGCAGCCGTTTTTGCGTAATTGAGTAACAAACATCCAGAACAAACTTTCACATTTTATAATGTTTTCCTCTTGTTACTCAAGCTAAGATAAACATGGCTGATTGAATTAATCTCATTTATCACGATAAGGCACACGTCTACGTTTCGCAGAATTGGAGGTGATTGTATCAAAAGATATGATGCACTATGCATAGTCGAACGAACAGTTTCGGTTACTGTCGAAAATATTTATGTTTTGGTTCTTAGGACCTGATGAAACATAGAGAATTTTTCATTACAAATGTAAGTTATATTAGCTATACTCGTAAACCTTTCGGAATAAAGTCTCTAAATGATGAGTAAAACCGCATCAAAATCCGTTGCGCAATTTAGTAGAAAAACGCGGTCACCCAGACAGACACGAAAAGCCACATTAATTTACAATATAATAATAATATACGAGTATGTATGTATAAATATTGATTGTGTGCGTAATAACTGTTTAACTTATACATACACATAGAAGAGTGACGTAATTGACTTGCAGCACACCCACAACATTCTATAAAACTAGATTCAAGTTGCCTCAAAACCTATCTCTTTGTTTGACTGTACCTACTTACTTTTTCTGTTTGTTCATAATATCTTCCTAGCTTAGAAGTAAGTAGGTACGTGAGGACAGTCAGATGTGTTGTTGGTGCAGTAATTAAGTCATTTGTGTTTAAGATTGTTTACGGTTTTGCTCACTCGCGTGTTTGTCTGATTGCAATTGCTTTGGACTGGCAGCGAATAGGAAACATGCATTTTGATATATTTTTATTCGATGAAATGAAATGTTTATTTCTGTAAGTAGGTCTTTTGAGACACTTTTACACATCAATATTTTAAAACTAGATGGCGCCGGCATTTCCTAGCTGACTGATCCCTGAGAAGAAATGCCGAAACAAACTCAGAGGTCATGGTCTCTTTTAAAGTCCAAACTTTTTATTATTAGGATTTTATGTGAGTCTAACAATGCAGGGCCATGTCTGGAAGGGCCTTTTGCAGAAAGAGCCATTTCATTTCCTGCAAGTTTCTAATGTATTATTTGCATATAAATAGAACTGTAAACGCAACGATTTCTTACCTTTTACACAGTTTTCACATAATTCTAAAAAGTTAATTAAACAGATTTTTAAAATATAGCTCCAATTAAATGATAAAAATTGAAAACCACGAAATATGACACTAAATTGCGAAGTTGCCACTCATATGGTATAAACGCTCTTAATATCTCAAAACCGCCAGACAGCTATAAAGTCATTATTTTATCTAGCCTGCATGGTACTCACATACGATGGATAGTTTGCATCGCCATATAATAGTAAAAAAATATTCAACGCACTTCAACGCCAAAAAGCAATTGTAAGTACTTAAAGAAAAAGTTGAAAATAGCCGACAGCCGACCGACACGGGCACATAAAACGCCGTCCATTTTGGCGCGCTTGGTGTGACGTCATAGTCTTATGACATTGACAACGGACTGAATCGCAAATACTCCTTTATAACACATTGACATTTCTTGTTGTCATAGACTTTTACGTCACATTCACTCTGGCAAATGGCGTCGCTTTTGAAATATTTCAATTTCAGTGTTATTGCAATTTTGAGAGATGAGAGCTATACCCTCAGACCTATAAAAAAATCAAGACATAGCGCTGCGAACAATACAGTGAAGCATGCAAAACTACACCTTGCTCTGTGCATACACGCTCACACGCACACATTTACAACCAAACTACACCTCACCAAGTGCACACATGTTTAAGAGACCGGCCTCACGTCACTAATTGACAGCACTGTTCTGAGGGTCTGAGGCTAGACCGAAGACAGTGTAACATTTTGACAGCCACGACAACTTTGTTACATAACAAAAGACGGACGTGTGTCGTGACGGTCAAAATGTTCTCATTCGTCAAATGTGCAAAGCGAAATAAACTTTGTTTTTATTTATTTTGATTTATACTGTCTAATATTTACATATCTATCAGTTTTGGAAAATTGTGCCAAAACTATACAGCCACAAAAACTGATTAGATTACCGACAATGACCTTGGTTGATGAAGATTTAAGATGTCTGGCAATTAACTGCACCGTATTTAGGTTCATAAGCAATAGATAAATTAACATTTTCTGTACATTATATTAATTATCTTTCCTCATCATGATCCGTAATATCAATTTAACTGTTCTTAGAAAACACGGTGAAAGTAAATATTGCGCTTTCTCTGCCTACCCCCGAGCGATACGCCTATTATGTGCCTAGTCTAGAATTAGTCGAAAGGTCGCCTAGGCAGGCTACGATATTCTTGGATATGTTTTTATGAGTTCCTTTGTGATGATTCACCATCGTCTGCCTAGCCTTTACCGGTCGGCTTCCAGTCTAACCGGATGCTGCTGAATACCAGTGTTTTAAATGGAGTTACTGCCTATCTGACCTCGAAACCCAGTTACTGGATAATACGATATTCCTTGGTAACATGACTTGAGTTTACTAGACTGGTTGTCAGACTTTCGAGCTTCTGACGACCCGTAACGACTGCCAAAGATCCAAGAATGACAGCCGGGACCAACAGCTTAACGTGCTTTCTGAGGCACGGGGGTCTCGGTATGAACAGATCCATGTGTTGACTCACCAATAAACTCAAACTTCTTGAAATCATTAAATCTTTGAACTAAGCCTTGTTCATCTTAGCGTGTCGATGGCAATCTATATTTAGAAGGCCCAGAACTTCGCCACGCATTCAGTGCCATCACTAGGGACCTGTAGCGTGCAGGCATCGGGGTAGGCTGGACACGATATCCCGTATTTTGTGGAAAAGCACCACATTTGCACTTCAGGCTGTATAATCCTAATCCTAACTAACATTATATTATGATTGATATGATGATTTGCATGTAACTTGGCCCATGGGTAGTAGACCATGACCTGGGTTAGGACATAGGATACTTTTTATCTCGGTAGTACGTTCCTGTGGTATAGTTCCCGACTTCCGTCAAATTCAAAGTCAAGTCAAAGTCAAAGCATTTATTTCAAATAGGCTCATACAAGGCACTTTTGAACGTCAACATTTACATTTAAATAGAATTGATTCTAGTCGCCCCTTCCAAAAGGTAGTTTCGTATGGAGAAGAATGGGCAAGAAACTCCATCGTTACTCTTTTAAAATGTGTTACAATACTTTGTATACATTAATTATATAATTATATGTGAAGACGATGCACCTATAATAAAAAATATTCTTAATTAATTCCGCGCGGGTGATGCCGCTCGCAAACCCTAGCTGTCTATAAATCTCCACCAGGACAGGGTTTTCCTTACTTCGACCAACCTAGAGTCTGTTTAGAGACTTCCAGGATAGCCAAGGAAACTCATGCCCAGGTGGGAGATATTCAGCAGGTGGAACGAATGGGCCAGGTACGGCAGCACTGTCTCGCCACAACTTAATTTTTTTTCTTTAGATCATTCGCCAGAGAGTGGGAGGACACACTTCATGAAACTGTGCTTTGAACTTAACTTTGAACTTCGTGAAAAATCATTATGGAAAAATGATCAAAGGAATTGTTTTGAACTGAATTTATCATAATTCAAGGCTTCTTTCGAGCCTGGAGCTAGTCAGGTTATATCGAAACAACGAGACTGAAATCAGAAACAATCGTCTACTTAGTTATAACGAAATTTCACTGAAATTGAAGTACTATCACTGTCCAAATCCGTCTACTAAGCAATTTCAACAGTAAACATTCAGGTGTTTATCCCTCAGACAAATTGTTATTTCTGTCTCTTGAAGAAAACATAAGTCCTTTGTTGAAAGCAAAAGGCAACCTCAAGGGAGGCTTACGCGGAGACGCGGGTTTGTTGATCAAAAATATGATAACACAGAATACAGACATTGTTTGTTATGTTTTGCAAAAGTTATAAAGGTTACTAACCTGGTCATGCACGAATGTAACTTGTCTTTCAATTTCATATGCTCTTACCTCATAGTATCCACACCCAGTCTTACCAAGGGGTATCGTGTTATCCAGTCACTGGATTTTGGAGGTCAGATAGGCAGTCGCTCCATGTGAACACCTGGTATTCATTTGCATCTGGTTAGACTGGAAGCCAACCTCAACATAGTTCGGAAAAGGTTAGGCAGATTGTTATCTTGCAAGTCGTCATCTGCCTAGCCTCTATAAATGACAGCCGTGACCAACAGCTAAACGTGCTTTCCGAGGCACGGAGGAATCTTAGTATGTAATAGATCGTCACCCATCCACGGACTGACCTCGGAGGCGTAGCGACCTGTGTGGCTATGTATACTTAGGTTAAGGTATTTATCTATGGGTCTATGCAACCCGAAATAAATAATTTGATTGATTGATTGATTGATTGATTACTTAACCAGGAGTAGTATAAGACGGGATTGTTTTCGCGCACTTTCATCAACGCGCTGCTTAGCGCCGCGAGTTAAAAATCTAACTGTGTTTTCTTTGCTGTTGGATACTCAATGCTCGATTCAACACAGAAGGTTAAAAATCCAGCTCGCGATAAAATCCCGCCGTGTGAACGTGGTCTAACTCCTAAAAACTTAAAAACGATTCGTAACTTCTTGAAAGTCTTCCGGTCGGTGGAATACACCAAGAAACAGATACAGACATAAAATATGTTAATAGTTGCGTTGGAGAATTCGGCCTTAAGTTGACCTGAAATCGATATTTATTTATCACAAGTAAAAAAAATACTGTACAAAGGCGGACTTAATGCCTGAGGCATTTTCTACCAGTCAACCTTAGGGTGATGCAGAGATATACCATGGCAGGTGCAACATACGGGATAGATAGCTCGGAAATGACTATAAAATACAAGAATAAATACTAATATATAGAGACATACATATAAACAAAATAAGCCTTGGTCAGGAGAAATAACGATCGGATAGATATCATGTTATGTTTTATTAATAAAAGTTTATAGCAGTCCTATAATAATTAACTATTTAATGATAGATTGATGATTATATATTATTACTAGATTGCATGCAATGTTCTACATTTGCAGTTGTCTCACTCGTTCCTCATCTTCCTAAAAGGCGAGGTTTTTGCCCTCCAGTAGCAAACAGCAAGCAAGCAGTTTTTTTTTGCCATCAAATTCGGTAAACAACAGATTTTCGTCGCTCCCTTTACATAATAGGGTCGGCATTAATATTAGAACGCGGTGAATGTAGCAGCTATTGGTAAACAGAAACACGATGTTTTCGCAAAAATGCATGATATTAGTCTGAATACAAGTCAATGTACAACGGTACTCCGTTCAAAACATGTTTATTGTTACATATTTTTAGGTCGAGCGGTTGAAATTCAGCATTATTTCGTGTGCCTCTCTAGTGAAAAAATAAGGCGAACTTTTTGGCATCCATATAGGTTTTGTGGGACATATACATGTTTGTTACGAGGTCTTCGCGTGTTGAAGAAGTAGCTAGGCGAACTGGTGATCACGAAAGTCTGATGGACTTTCCACGTAAATTCAAGAACGTAAGCTACCTAAGTTACCAAGGTAACCGACATAGCCCGAAGAATTGCTAAACTTAAGTGGCAGTGGGCACTGTGGGCAGGGCACATTGCCCGCAGAAGGTGATGTGGCCGATGGGGCAGAAAGATTCTGGAGTGGCGACCGCGTACCGGAAGATGTAGCGTTGGAAGGTCTCCCACAAGGCGGACCGATGACTTTGTGAAGGCCGCAGGAATCCGCTGGATGCGAGAAGCACAGAACCGGTCGAAGTGGCGATGCTTGGGGATCCCTAAGTCCACGAGTGGAAGTATTTCGGCTGAATGATCATGATGATGGTGAAGCTACCTAATCTCAGTGTAAACTGGTAAAAAATTGGAAAGCATTTATCTACATTTTTGACATTTGATTGTCGTTGACATGTTATCGCGACTAGATTAAGTGCGTTTATACCTTATGAGTGGCAACGTCCCAATTTAGTGTCATATTTCGTGGTTTTCAATTTTTATCATTTAATCGGAGCTATATTTTAAAAATCTGTTTAATTAACTTTTTAGAACTACGTGAAAGTGTTTAAAAAGTAAGTAACCGTAATGCTTACAGTTATTTTACAATGAAAATAACGCCCTGCAAGTTTCCAATGTATTATTTGCATATAAATAGAACTGTAAACGCAACGATTTCTTACCTTTTACAAAGTTTTCACATAATTCTAAAAAGTTAATTAACCAGATTTTTAAAATATAGCTCCGATTAAATGATAAAAATTTAAAACCACGAAATATGACACTAAATTGCGACGTTGCCACTCATAAGGTATAAACGCTCTTAAGTTAACTTCGGGAATTGGCGTTCAAATTTCAGCCGTGATAAGCTCTTTGTATCGTGTAACCCCGAAACAAACACGTTAACCGGTGAACAAAAAATAACTTTTCCTAACTAAATACACCATTGGCATTTTCGAAAAAATCGTAAATCAAACAGACCTATGTGTATTGACGTATCGCACGCCAAATTCACATGTTATGATTAAACAAATATTAGTTTGGGCTACTGAAAGTTTTTCCGGTTTGTGTTTGTGAGATTTGTTTGTAACCACACCCACGATAGAATTCTGTAGAAATCCTAGCTTGTGGTTAAGTTTGCATAAAAAAGACATTCACAGATATACATTATTATAGAATATTGATTTTCGTAATACCAATACTCAATGCTTGTTAGGGCAGGGCGGCTGTGCAATTTCAAAACCTAGTATCTGACAAATAAAAAAAAAGCGTGTTTTTGCATTTTTCGACCTTATAGACCACTCTCCACATACTAGGATAGCAAAAACTCCCAAAAATAAGTCAAAAACGAAGTTACACAAAGTCCAAAACCTAGTATCTACAGCAAACGTTTTCAAAATGCAAAAATTACAAGATTAAAACATAGTATCTAACATCAACCATTTTAAAAACCTAGTAAGTGCTTGTAGTTACTTGGATATAAAATGGTTCATGTAGATACTAAGTGAATGAAATGGTTGAAATAAACGTCAAAACTCCCGCGCAACTTTAGTAAGTGAGAAAAAGTCGTTGCAAGTGCGTGTTTTTGTCTCTAAAAATGAGTAAAAATCAGTTTTATAGGTCGAAATTGATCTTGAGTGCTTTAAAAGAACAACATGGTCAAATGTAAGTACGCTTCAGTGTAGAATGATGTCAAGATTTTTTTTTTTCAAGGTTTTTTATGAATAAAAAGCATTAAAGACTATGAAAATATCATTCAAATATCCAAAAGGCGATAAATGCGTAGATTGTGGGCTGTATGAAGAAAGACTTAAAGTAAATGAAGGTGCTGACATTCCAGAGGATGTTAAAACTGCTTCCGAGGATCATACAGCTAAAGCAAGTAAAGCAATACAAAAGTATCAAGAAGATGCCTCCTTAGAAAATACTTCCTCTGTGAGATACTATTCGATGGATTTACAAAAAGTTATGCTGTTACCCGACATGCCTAAAGTCAAAGAATCCTTTTTCTTGAGTAGAATGATAACTTTCAACTTGACATTTGCACCGATCAGAAAGAAAACTAATGTTAATAGTATTTGTGTTCTATGGCATGAAGCCTATTCTGGACGAGACGCTAATGACATTGTTAATGCAATTTCAGCAATGATCGAAAAAGATAGAGATATTAATCATTTGATTTTGTGGTGTGATAATTGTACAGCTCAAAATAAAAATTGGATCCTCTTTACATCACTTGTTACTATAATAAACTCTGGGTTTTGCAATTTAGAAAGTTTGACTTTGAAATACCTTACTAAAGGACACACTCATATTGTCGGCTGATGGAGTTCATGGCAATATAGAGAAGCAGATTAAAAAAAGATGCTGTGTACGATTTTGAAGACTATAAGAATGTAATTTTGGGTTGCAGAAGTCCAAAAATCGTATGAGTGGGTAAAAAAGAAACTCATACCGCGACGCAATGATGACCTTGATCCCATGAATAATATTTTGCTTAGTTCTTTGGTTGAAGTAAAATTTGTAAACGGATGCCGCAATATGTTTTATAAGAATGATTATTTTGAATCTCATTATTCCGAATTGGATTTTCTTGTGAAAAAACACAATCCCTTGACCATGCCAACCTTAAAAAATATTCCAAGAGGCATTAAAGAAAGTAAAAAGGAAGGCATAATAAGAACTTTATTACAGCTTATGCCAATGAACAGAAGGGAGTTTTGGCGAAGTTTACCTACTAATAATAATTCAGTTGATTTAGTTTCTGGTGGACAATTATTAATAAGCGAATAATTTATTTTTATTTGACTGTTTTTGAAATATTTTGAATGATTATTTTTTTGATTTTTTACTGTGAACAAATAGTGTTTGGTTTCCGATTATCTGTTTTTTTTTATATTTTTCATTAAAACTGCTTATTACTGGCCATATATTTTATGTTGTTTTATTCTGTTGTTTCTTACTAGGTTTAATAAATTGCATTTAGTTCCTACTCAGTAAATTAAAACTTAAATGAAAACAAAGCAAGTGATCTTACTAGGCCTATTAATTTGCATTTAGTCCCCACTCAGTATACTTAAAACCAGATGAAAACAAAGCAAGTGATCTTATTAGGTTTTGAAATTGTCACACTCACAAAGTTAGGTCTAAGAAAACAATGTTTTTATTAGTAACTGCTCCTCTACGTACATATTTTGTAATAGACGCATTAAAACTATTTTCTTTTAAAGCCTGTTATGTACCTCAAATTTTGCAACCACTCCCAAGAAGATACGACTAATATCATTGAAACGGCAAGCTGTCAAAGATATAAAATCGTTTTTCGGCTCTCCTGTAAAATTTGGTTCTATGCAGATACTGGGTTTTGATATTTCACAGCCGAGGGGCTGAGCCGTGCATTTATTTTTTAATTTAATGCAAACTGCTAAGTTTTATTTTGGTGGTCATCTTATTTGTTGCAGCGATGTGCAACTATATTTTTTTTTTATTAAAATTTAATTACTTACCTATACATTGTTTCTTACCGCGCCTTAAAAACCCAAAATTACCTTCAAGTGACCACAAAACCTTAACAAAATGCCTTTTAACAAAAATTCATTTAGTTGTTACAAGTGTTACAACCAATTTGGGTGAACAAAAAGGAGACGAGACAATCTGGTTGAATACCACCTGTCTTACCGCGCAGCTGTTGATCGCAAGTATGCTACAATGCAAGGGTGTTTGTGAACATTTCGGCTGTACGGTTTTTTTTTGTACGGTGTAGTCTGGAAGATGTGAATTTAAGTTATTTTGCAATACGTACTTAATTAAATTTAATTATAATGTTGCACGGTACTTAGCTTGCTTCCTCATTGGCTGGTTGTTAGGACTCGATGTTACAGCGATCCAATAAAAACAAATGACCATCGTATACTGATGAGCGCTGTGGAGAAGTTCTCAATTTATTATTAGGTTATTTTAAAGAATGAGACTTGCGTCGAAAAAAAAAGCGGTATAATCACGGTACGATTATACAGATTTTTTTTTATTGTCATGAGTTAAGTACTTACATTGCAGGCTATAAGAAATGCAAAAACACCCAATAAATAATAATTAGTAGGTACTTTATCAGTACTGATGCAAAATTTCGCTTAATTGCCGTTTTCTAAGGGTTTGGCAAACCAGGCTACGCTAATATAGCTAAGCAGAATTTTAAGATAATAATATGGTGGATGGAATATAATGATCATAATGTACTTACATTCCCTAGCTAATTGAATTAGTAATGTATAAGTCTGAAATCGCCAACCCGTCTTGAGCAAGCGTGGTGATCAATGCTCGTGCCTTCTCTGTTTGACAAGGAGCCTTTGCCTCATAGGCTGGTATTATTATATATTTATGTAAACATGTCTCGGGACCCTGGGGTCCCGGACCTTTGGAAGGCGTACGGCGTATTTTCACTATGCTAAAAAGCTTACTAAGTAAAGGATTAGTACACAGTCTTGAAGTTATTCAAATTGACTGGACATAGACGTAAAGCCGACAATAGAATCCACCATCAGTTTACCGAACTCACTAACAAGTTTACAACTCCCCGAAGACGGGTAAAGGTGCGGCCAAATTGTTTCACGCGGGCGTTTTTTACCCAAATGAGAAGAACTATCTCAACAAAACATCAAGCATTTTCTGCGATGTAATAGAGGTTCTTACTAAAGGTTCACCTAACGCAATGCATTTACAACACGTTAGACGGCAGTCACAAGCTTGACGTTGTAAGTGCCTCCAAAATACAAAACTTACTGGGGTGCCTCTAAGCCTTATCAATTAAAATACGAATAGGTACTAGCTTTTGTGTTTAGTTGACCCAAGAACCACTCATTGCAAACATGGCCTGCGAAAACTGGGGTCAGTGTTACTGACCTTGCGCCCTTGCTAAATTACCGAATTCCTAGTTTATAAAATAATGGAATTCCAATGTGAGGTGGCCGCGTCTAGCGTACGCGCGTTTCCACCGCCCGCGGGTTTCGTGCTTGTGCGCACACCCTAAAGACTATGGTAATGGAATAACAAAGTTGCGCCTTCCCCCCTCGAGGCTAAGTCGTGAAGATACCGTCACGAACAGATTACCATGCTTAAAATAAGCTGGGAGGCGACAATTTGTTATAAACATTCAAGTGGCGGTTAGGGCTGCCTGGTTCAAAGGAAAGGCTTGTCAATGAGTTGTAATACCGGGTATCGCTATTGGAAATTCTTTAGTACCTACAGATAGTTATAGGAAACAAAATACTAACGAATCCCCGTGCTTATCCTGCGTTCGCAATTTAGTTTCCAAAACTGGAAACAAATAAAAGGGTTTCTTTTTAAAATAACTTAATTACCCACAACTTTAAACATTTATATAACATTTTCAATGTTATTAGTAATACTGAAATCAGCACTTATTTACACTAATGTAAAGTTGATATTTGTTTAAGTGGAAATAACGTCAATTGAAAATAAAGATTCTCAGCTCATGACAACATGGCAACAGGCGTCCATTGATACAATGCTTACGTTTCTGTGGTTTCAAGAGACAGTCAGACATGGTCTGACTGTCTGACTTGAGGTTATAGTTTACGCCCTTTTCCCAGTATTCCTACCAATAGGTTTCAAAAAAGTGTTATAATAAGTACCTTGTAAGAACTGATGAACAATGTTTTAAATAATTACGCAACGTTCAGGGGTCATTGCACGTGACCCACAATACAAGAATAGTAAATAATATGTTATTGCGACGTTAGTCTTAGCCAATATTTTAATGTTGTTTAATTTACTATGTTTTAGCGGACGAATCGTTGACCTTACGACCGCCATAGACAAGCGGCTAGACGGAATTCAAGGTTATTAACATAAATATTTCATTCTGATTTAAAAAATATACTTTTATGCATTTTTAGAGTTGGTTCTCTTGACAAGAACGGACTTTGTGGTATCTATCACATAATAGCGAACCAAATCTATCATCACAATAGCTAAAACTCCCAAAAATAACAATTTAATTGTAAATGTAGTTTTGAAAATGTGATCATTTCTAACGATTCGTTCCACTAACTAAACATTAATTAAGTTTTTTATTGACAACCTGGCCAAGCCCTGCTTCAAGCCGTGTGCGTGCGCATATCACCTGTCAACTTACTGACCCATTAATTGGGCAATATAACATTCTTAAACGCATAACTTAATGCCATGTTCGTCACCATCACGATTTCGTTTAAATAAACGAGAAAATAAGTGTTAGGATCAAAAACTCTAAAATTAGAGTCTTTAACCCTAACCCTCCCTACTTATACAGGGTGGTGAGTAGCCCGAAACGTTCACTTAGAGAATGTGTTTTATCCGCGATATTAAACAACTTTTCCTCACAAAGGCAAATCCGATTCCTGAACAAAAGCTTTCATTAAAATTGTCCGATTTTTCATTAGCATCACTCCTATAACAAAAGTTTCTAGTTAACTAACAACTTGAATACTTAAAACAGTGAGATTGACAGATGATGGGCCTGATTTACTTGCGTGTGCGCGTAATTATCAGCACCTGTCAATTTTTTTTTTTTAATCGATACACACCTGCGGGCTAATTGCGTAACTCACTTACAATGGCAATGCCTTTAATGTTGACAGTTCAACGACATTCATTGCGTGATTTACGGTGTCGAGGAGACGAACTTTTCAAACATGTGAAGCAATGGATTAGCAATTTCCTTCAATATCCGTCGGATTGTAATTGGAAGTAACACACTTGGGGTTCCTTGTTAAGTCGCGTATGTATGAATATGTTCTGATCCCCTACTATATTATTATACAAGATAAGCTAACCCTTGCTTACCCATCCTTTCGTGCGCTTAAGTTTCAACACCACCTGTCAATTAACCCATTAAACTCAAACAGTCAACCGAACATCAGTAGTAACACTTCAACTTCGAAAATCGCCCTTACTGCTCCGGCATAAAGATGCTGTCAGCCAATGTAATTTTCTACCGTGAACGTGCGATGGATTGTACGATCCCTGTTTCTTGTCGAAAACTCAGTATTATTTACTTGTAGTGAAAGATAAGCTGTTGGTGGAAGGTGTCATCTCCTCATCAGAGTCGGGAAGTAAGTGGGAGTTACTTTTTAACACCTTTGTGAATTGACAAATTGTTTCGTGAAGTTGAAGGTGATGGTGCTGATAGTGGGCATCCTATCTTCTTCTTGGCGTGAGAAACAAAGATCATAGTGGTGCTAGCCAAAGTCAGTTCACCTTTAACTTTTGGACTGTCCTGATAATATTTTCAATACAAAGGCACCGCTCGTCGCGCGACATGCGGTGCCCTTGAGTCGAGTTAGATTCGCGTCTCGTATCGCGCCTTAATGAAGGAGCCTTTAGTTGAGGTGGTCTTTACTGTTGCCTAGGTCCACCTTCATATTGTAGATGAGCCTAACGTTATCATGAACATTATTTTAATCCTGAGTCCATAGAACATGTCTCCTTTTCTACCTATTCACAAAGGAAACGTCATGAGTAGAAATTTTATTTCCATAAATTATTACCTCATGTGACTGCTCAAATAAGTACCCAGAAAGCCAACGATAGACCCAAATAAAAATACACTCGACTCAATATAAAACTTCCGTACAAAGCATTTTATTTATACCACAAAGAAAGTCGTTCTTTTACTACCCAGCATAGAGGCGAGCTTACATTACGATCTCCACTTAATTATAAATAAATCAACGCTGTCGAGAAGCAAGGCGGGCGCAGCGGTGTGCGCCCAGCATGGCCGTCGAAATCGTCTGTCAACCAGCGCATTATACTAACACGATTATAGTTACGGTAATAGAATCCGTGTTTCTTGTCACGTTATTCAAATATTTACGGGCTTGGGCTTGAATTATTCTTCAATTAATATCTTTGGTTGTGTCTATGATTTTTTTTTTAACTTTCTGACCAACAGACTGATTTCGTCTGGTTGATGGTCCCTTGAAGTAAGTGGTCTCTAATTGAAATAAATGTTTCGACTTTTGTTAAAGTCGGAGATGTTTCTCCGAAAGTTTACTAAGAAGCGGGATGAATGGCGGCAGGCGCAGGTTTTGTTTTCAAAGTGTGAAGAACTGAACTTATGTCAATGGTTGCTAATTCCACTTCGTTCAAGATCGACCGTTTCAAGCCCCAGAATCCAGCCCAAGAAGGTCGCAATTTGTCTTTACTAGCAGAAAGACACTGGCCTTCTTGAACGAATAATCCTCTTCCTTGTATCCTCTGATGAAACCTAGTAACTGATTCTATAGCGGAACCACACGAAACGATTTTCGAATTTATGCTCACCTGCATTCTTACACGACATAATAAAAATAAGTAGGTACCTACTATCAACCATCCTGTCATTCATTGATTTACATTTAAATATCTATTAATAGTATTCTTATTATCGTTGAATGCTTAAATATTTAACTTTAAAACTAATGAATTATGTTTGTTTGTTACAGGTACGTTCTGGTTTGTTATTTTCCAACATATTATGGTAAGTTATGATTACATTCACATCAAAAGTTAATGAGCTTCATTCATTTGGAAGAATTGAAAATAAAAACAAATATTCTTGATAAAAAATTTAAAACATCGTAATTCTTTGTTGAGTCTTCTTTGTAATGATTTTGTAGCGGTATCTACATCGCCACATGCGAGCTGCGCGTCATACTGACGTCACGCAAAATCCTGCATCGCGCAAGCAGAGTTTACCGTGCGACTAGCATATAACAACTTCCCGACATCAATCTTGGGCAGTTGCCCACCAGACACGACACCCGTCTGGTCGGAGGATCCTCCCTTTACCAATAGGTATGAGCGAACTTTACACCCTGTTCCTCATACCTCCATAATTTATTTAGTTAAGTAGATATATCGCAGTTTTTTCTGGAATTTCTCAATAGCAGCTCGGAGTCTGGATTTGTGCCCGGATGATGACTAAAGCCTCGCCCCCTGTTACACGCGGGTGTACTATAGGTCCACCCACACCCCCGAAGGGGTAGGCAGAGGTCTGTCCAGCCCTTCGGGGTATCCAGGCGTTATGTATCGCAGTTTCTTAGCAATTCAGCATCTAAAAAGACAATATTGCCAACTCTTTTGTCATCATTCCTAAGTTACCCTTCAGGTAAGTAGTCTTGTCGGGACTACTTGTTTACTTACCAAGTTACCATATAATTTATTTATACCAACTTGTAACTTAGAAACAACCTTGCTTATCCATTCCCTAACTACTAATTTCTTAACTTTTACTTGACGGGGAAACTTGTCGTAAATAAATCTCCGCGTGTGGTCTCTCATTGGTCATAAATATTTTATGGCAGACCGTATATTTCAAATGTAATAATATAGTACAAGGCTGGTTAACTGGTAAGAATATAACTTGAAATATAGTCATGTGTGTTTGTAAGTTTATGACCGTGCTTGTAAACAAAATTATTTTACGTGTGATTTATTTTAGATTTAATAATTGCTGTCCACGGCTGGACATAGGTATACAATAATCGATGAAAATACAATGTCTGATATTCCTCCTCTGTGCTAACTTCGTTCTACAGTTCGTCAGCTCTTTTCAGTCGACGACCCCCACACTATATTCTTCCGTTTTTCAAACCCATTCGTGGTATTCAATCGTCTGAATTTTTTTTCAATATATTATTATCCTTTACACGTCAATCATATTTTAAAAACTGGATGAGGTCGGTGTTTCCACTCCGAATACTCTGAGAGGATAGGCCGAAACAAACTCAATACCTACCTACTTACCTAGGAATGGTATTTGTATATTTTTGATGAATTTATTAATTCATATTTTATTGACATCGAATTCTCTCCAGTTACGTCTAGAGTATTATAGCGGTACAAGGAACAGGCTATAAAGTTAACTCATACCTCCATAGAAAAAGGAGGATCCTCTGACTAGACGGGTGTCGTGTCTGGTGAGCAACTGCCCAACGATTGATGTCGGGACGTTGTATAATATGCTAGTTGCGCGGTAAACTCTGCTTGCGCGATGCAGGATTTTGCGTGACGTCAGTGTGACGTAGTTTGCATGTGGCGATGTAGATACCGCTACAGTGTAAAACTACTTATGTCGAATCATCAAACCAGAGACTAGTCTAAACTCTAAAAATAACTCGACATAACAAGATCGAAACTGCTTTAAAAAAAAACATCGAAAAATAAACTTGTAGTAAAATGGTGTCAAACACCTGATACTATTGTATTTTACCTACCTAATATTAAATACGGATTAGTAAATAAAATATAACATCGGCGTGTCAAAGCAAAGTAACAACCCGTGTTTCGCAAGTCGGTTAAAAATTCCATGTCGACACATCAATTTGCATCAATCAACATCTGCTGATATTAACATAAACGTATTTTATTACAAAAGTAACTCTACTGGGATCTGTTAAGGTGTCTTTTAGCTCGTAGGTCGACGGACCGATATAATTTGATACAGCCACATTGTATAATGAATGATCGAGTTGAGGTTCTGTGGTTGAGGTTCCGTAACATTAAAGTGTGTTTGGTTAGGGAATTAGCAGTTTTAGTGACGTGATTTGTGATTTAACACTCATCAGATTTATATATGGCTATTTAATATATTTTGGGGTTTTTGACAGAAGAAATTAGAATATCAGATTTTTATATTGGATGATGAATCTGAACAATGTTATGTACTCAAAGTTATGTAAAGCAATAACCGAACTTAAGTAATTGATTCTTCAACCAGCACAAGAAAGTGTCCGTATGAATTGAGGAGCCATGTCTCGTAATGCGGGTAGTGATTGATTTTGATTTTTCAAGATCTATATTACTAAAAAGGTTGTTACAATGGTGTTTACAAATGATCTTATTCTATTTGTACACAAATCGTGATTAATTTTGTTACATAGGATATATTTCGCCTTTACAAACCTTAAAGCATGTTTTTATTATCTTATTTGCGTTGACATGGATTAACTTATAATGTGCATGGTTTAACTACTAGGTATGTGCAAGTCTTAGTATGGACCGACATAATATTTAATCAATTAAGTTACAAAATGTACGCTTTATATGTATATGTAAAAGTTAAATAGCGGGTAGTCCGCCAAAAATCTTACTTAAACGGCCGGTCAAGCGGCGTCGTCGGCTAGCAAGCGAGCGAGCCATCGTCATGATAAGTCACGGGGGAAGTAGTGATGGGGCAGGCGGTATCGATTGTACGTGCGAGCGTAAGCGCGGTACTACTAATATTTAGAAAGAAAAATAGGTTTATTTGTCACAGAAACACGTGCATACAAAAAAGAAGAAGAGCTCTAATAATTAAGAAAAAATAAAAACAAAAAACGATCTATAATCACGAGCACAAATTAGAAATAGTCGACAGCTGCACGTCATGACTATGACAAGAAGGCTTCCACTCAGCATGATGCTGTGCTATGGGGGACCCAAAGCACAGCGCTGATTTTCAGTGGTTACCCGATATTTAGTAGTACATTAGCTGAATCTGTAGGCTCGATCCTGATATTTGAAGTAAAAGCTACAGGACGTTTAACTTGAAATGTAAACAACGGAATTTTTTGACAATTTGTTAGGATTTAGTAGTGTTTATGCGTAGGTAATATGTACAAAATGGGTTTTGTACAGCTGAATTTAAGACAGCTACATTGCTTTGATTTGTCATAAAAATCTATAATAAATAACACAACGCTGTTTTCCGGAAAGTAATCAGCCAAACCAACGTTTTTAGTAACAAGATCATTTTTTTTGTCATTCCAAATATTTTGCTATAAGTAAAATAACCTCTACGTCACGAGTGACTGTATGTATACGAGTACCTATGATTGCGTTCGAAAAGCGAATTCTGGTCAGTCAGCCGCGCCGCCATTCTACCTGCCGACTGGCTTATATTTTTACCACTGCATGGTCTGCATGAGCTTAATATTCTTGAGAAGATTGTGCCGACACGATAAAAAATCTATAAAAAATATGTAACTGAAACATCGCTAATAGTCGGCTCTTCATCCCAGTGCCAATCCATTTTATATTCCACGGACGGAACCCTAATACCGTAGCAGATGTCCATACTCCCAACCTCCTGTCGGCACCTGTTCCGTTCCACGTCCGAACCTGTTCCAACGTGACTTGTTTCATGTGATTTTGTTTTAATGGCGTTAAAATGTTAAGGAATGCGGGATTTGGTCCTTGGATGGCAAAAAGTTATTTTTGAGAATGTGTTTATTAGACGTTATTTTTTTTTAAATTTCGTCCATGTTTGATAATATTGGTATTAGTACGGATTTTATGAATTTGAATAGATTACAGTTATGTGGATGTTCTGTAGCGGTAGACTGCTGGGCAAAAATGTATAAAGTAATGTTTGATTTTTTTTTTAACTTTTCAAACTTGTAGGGATTTCACGACTATACCATAACAATAACTTTTATTTGAAAAACAAAAAAAAAACAGTGTTTTTCCTGAAAGACGACTATAAAAGTTTGATAACTAAAATAAACAGAGGCGAGGCGAGTCAGTTAATAAAATCAATTGATATTGAAACGATCACTATCTTGTGAGTAGCTGACATTCAACTCAAGTGGAAGTTGGGTTGTTAAACTTCAATAAATAATATACAAATAGGTATCTTCAAGGTGCCTGTATATTATCAATCGACAATTCTAGAAGTACAGTGAAAGAATATTAAGGAAATGTGTACCAAAAGGCATCGTTCACCGTAGCTGAAAAGCCGTAGGTCTCTATTTGCAGACGAAAGCATGACATGCTCAGTTCGAGGGCGCACATCTTGGTAGTTCGCTTAGTGCCCCGCTGCGGGTTAAATGACATAACCTCCTAGCAAACCAACGCATGGTTTTTGAGAGTATTGCAAATGCAACAGTGACGCTCGGTGCCCGCTACGTGACTAATTTGTCGCTTGTTTGTTTGTTCGAGCTACGCTACTCATCAAGCGTGGCCCCAAGCGCCCAGCTCCTACTGCGTGGCTAATGCAATCTTATGGCAACTGAGATAAATTAAAATCAACACTCGACCGTCCAAAAGTATCACGTTTTACAATCGGTCTTTCTATTTACATCGACCGTTTTTGCCTAAAACAGACTACCTACTACCTACTATTGGGACTGAAATTCTTGGGCTGTGGAAAACAAAAGAAAATATCGCTCAGTATACGAGTATAATCTGACGATCCCGCTGCATTCGCTTCAGCCAGCTTAGCCAGCAGCTGACTCCAACACAGGAGAAAAGCTACTTGCCACTCACCATCATTATCATCATTCCAAGCTGAAAGACGTCCACTGCCGGCACATAGGCCTCCTCCAAAGATTACCAATGATCAGTCCTTGTGTCACCTCCAACGAATCGTGATATTCTCACAAGTGAATTGCCTTTCGCGGCGCATGCGCACCTCGTGTCGTTAGCATGCACAAGGTCGCGTTATGTAAGTCTAATAAAATGTACATACTTAATGTGTGTCTGCTAGTAAGGCCGTCGTGTTTATAAACAAAGTTTTGAAGGATACAAATCTTTGAGGAACTTGATTATCTTTGTTCGAATTGTAAAGGAAATCGACAAATATTAATCAATGGTTTAAAAAGTCATTAGTTGTAACAGTACACCTACCTACTTCAGGTTTTTTCAAAATAGATACTTTCTGTCGCCGTGATTTTAGAGTCCAGAACCCGAAACCGGTACCCGGAACCACACCCGAAACTGACTTTTTCAAGTATTAAGTTTGATTATAACCATAGGCTTAAAGATAACGTTACATGAAACTGCTTGCTTGCTAATAAGTTCAAACATCTCCGACATTCGAATGGGTGTTAAAAAAAATGCTAAAGTATCATGAGGGTTAATTGTCACCTACCTACATTAATTACCTACCACATCACATTTCATTTGTTTGCGAGCACTATTTATCTAGAATCACTACGACCACTGCACATCATATTAACGTTCAAATCACGCCACATGCCGAGAAAACACGAATACCTTACCAACCTACCTATAGTCTGCTCCAAAAGTATTTGATGAAAAGGTAAACAAACCGGGTTCAGATTAAACAATTACTCACTAAAGACAATAATAATGAAGTAACACATTCATCTGTATTTACTACGCTTCAACTTTATATCTCATCACTTTACAAACCATTATTCTTTGAATAACATTATTAAATTGTAATGGAAAAATTATTTTACTATTACTATTAAGTGTGGTAGCCGACATAAGGCAAATAATTTAATTGTTCTTCTAACTGTACAGACAGCTGTGCTGCTGGGGAGTTTGTTGCGCCATTTCTTCTTCCCAGCTAAAGCACTAGGAAGTGGTGAAAGGCGGGCTTTTTGGGGGACTATCTTAAGTAATTTGGACTGAATAAATGACTTTTGATTTTGATTTTATCGCCGAATATTCAGGTTATAGAACTAACCTCAATTGTGAAATAAAAACATCTTAAACGCAGGTAATCTAAAATTAGATTTTCGGCTTTAAATATTCGAATAATCAAATCAAATCACTCAATTTGTAAGTGGCTCTACAAACTGGCATCCATGGTGCGTTTTCTGATCAATTTGTTTACATTTACATCAGATACTTTTGGAACAGACTATACCTTACACAAGACACTGATTTAATTACGTTCGCCTTTGTTACCGTTCTTTACCACAATTACCTGCGCAGGAGTGCCTAGGCCAGTCACGACCGAAGATAAAGCTGCAGTAGATGAATGTGCCAGATTAAGTGTACGACATGGTTAACTAGGCTACTTAGTGATGTAAGATGAGAATTCATGAGAAAAGGAGGGAAATTTGTGTGTGTCACAGGACAGGACAAGAAGGATTCAGTGTGTTTTTTTGTCTTTTATGTAAATACTGTTTCCATTTCATTCTTTTGTTTTTTTTTATTTATATAAGTTTACATAACTTGAACAGACTCAATAACTTATAACAATTATATAACCTGGGGAAGGGCGGAGTATCTCAACACATGCAAACTATTTGCTTAAAAGGATTCTCCCCCTTGTGCATTGTAACTAGAATTGTAATAAACATTTTTATTTTGTTTATTAAGGGCTAATGCTAGGCTAGGATTTGTTAAAGGAATTTTGAAGTTGTACCTTTGGTCCGTGGGTGGTAAAAATGTTGCAATGGTCCAGGGTGTAAGGACTCGTGTCCTAAGGACCAGTTTTTTAGAAAATCAGCACCCTAATTGCGTGACACAGTATCAATCACAATCTTTTTTTTTTTTTTTTTTTTTTTTTTTTAATATGAGACAACATCCACACAAGGTCTTCAAGTCCCGAACTAGGCAGAGCCTGTACTACGGTGACCTGATGACTGATATACATACTTATATACATATACACACCCAGACACAGCTCAAACAGACATGTTCATGCACACAAATGTTTGACTTGTCCGGGGATCGAACCCGGGACCAGCGGCTCCGAAGGCAGGGTCACTACCAACTGCGCCAACCGGTCAGTCAATAAACAATCTGAATCATTTTGTAGGATATTGCTAATCCATTGCTTCCTATGTTCGAAAAATGTTGGTTTGTTACGCAGTTACCCCCTGGGCCCCTGGACAGTTCAGAAAATGAAATCTGATATCATATTATTTTACAGCGTCTTTCTTTATAAATTTTCGTAGCGAAACAGCTTCTAGCACCAAGCTTGATCAATGTTCGTTGCTTCTCTATAAATACTAAATAGAACACGTGGTTTTTCACTGGACCAGTGACTTGCTTGTTGTAATAGTAGGTATACGTATTTAATAAGTCTCCACAAATAACTTTAATTATTTAATCATATTAACCAGCCAACAAATTAACACTTGTTATAATGTCGAAACTTAAACACGTCCGTAAACACGATTTCGTTAGCATGATTGTATAATTTTAGTAGGTAAGTAAATTTTTTCTGCTGTAGTTATTAATGAGGAACATAACACATAACATAATCACCCTCTAATGTTCCCATTGCTGGGACAAATCACACAGGCCTCCTTTAAATGAGAGGGAGTGGGCCGTAATCCACTACGCGGACCCAGTACGGGTTGGTAGATGTCACATGTCTTCGAGTTTTGGTTCTAAGACATGCCGGTTTCCTCACGATGTTTTCCTTCCACTGTTTTTAGAGCAGTGGTGATGAAATAATTTACACAAAGTAAAGCAGGGGTTCGAACCTACGACCAACTCGTAAGTCGCCGCCGTTACCTCTGGGTCACCACTGCTCTCAGTGAGTAACATATACGAGCTAATATTTTAAAGTCAATGTTAATAATGGGATACTTTATCATTTAGATTAGCGATGCAGAGAGATCTTTATCCACGTCTTTCAAATGTCAAGGTCGGCTAACGATTTTATAGCCACAGAATATACCTAATTTGTTTTTCTTATCTAATTGATTGCCTTTATTGAACAAAATGGCAGCTTCGTTTGAAATGGATTATACAAGCCTAGCCTGTCTATGACCGCGGCTGCGCCCGATTGTAAATTGTCTGTTTCTCTAGAAAAGAAGGACCTACCCGTTTTCTTTAGGTACTAAAAGCGAGGAAATTTCGTCTGGAGTAGTCTTGTGTAGTTAGCGAACGAACTAGGCCGTGAGACCGCTCCCACAGACGAACTATACAGTCCATTCACAGATATTTTACCCCTGACAGCAGCAACCCAATAGCAACCTTATTTGTAACGATTATAAAGATCATTATGAATTTGACAGACTTGTCAATGGCAGCAACCCAACAGCAATCTTATTACAACGGTAATAAAGTTCACTGTGATGTTGACAATGATGCAAACTCGGAGGTAAACTGTGAACTGACTGTACGCGAACCTGGGGTCTGCTCTCTAAGCACGAAATCCGTAGTGACCGTCGGTAGTTTCAGCCGAAATGACGGGCCTTCCCTACTCCGTATCACCTACGGACATAAGATTATTTCGGGCCCGAACCTAGAATGAATGACAACATGATTTGACAGTTGCCCTAGCTCCCGACGTGTGTTTACCCGTCCGAAAATGTTAATTAATAGAGAGTAGGGTTCATTTCGAAGTATCGAGTGGCCACGTATCTTCGTTGACGGGCTTACAGAGTAGACCCCCAGTATTCACATCCCTCGCTTCTTAGTTCATTAGTTCGTTCGGTAGGACCGACTTGTAGTAGACTAATAAATAAGATAAAATATTAAAAATTTTGAATACCTGAAATAAAATCTTTTTAACCAAGTGTGGGGCACTTGGAATTTCTCCTATATCGTGGGTGCGTTAAGTGCGTTTACAAACATTTAAACTCACATTAGACAAACAGCCAGACCCGGAACAACTACTTGCAGGTCATTCAAATATTTGTTCCGTGCGGGAATCGAACCAGAACAATCGAACCGAATCGGGAACAAAAGTGAGTCGACTTTGACGTCGGGGAAACAAAAGGGAATCGCGGGAGCTGATGAACAAAAAGACCGACAACAACCCTAATTGCGTAACAGACTATTAATCACAATCTGATTAATTTTGAAGGATATTGCTAATCCATTGCTTCATATGTTCGAAAAATGTGTTTGCTCAACAACGTAAATAACGCAATGAATGTTGTTGAACTGTCAAAATGAAAGCCATTCCTATTGTTATGCCGGTTGCAGTCTAATAGCTAAGCGAAGTTAGTTTAGCTTAGCTCACGTAGCTGAGGTAATTTTGAATGTATATTATAATAGAGTATAAAAATTTCCTCAACTATGCGAGCTAACCTAAACTAAATCAGCATAATTCTTGGTCTGCAACCGGCTTTAGTGTGTTACGCAATTACCCCGCTAGTTCGCTAAGGAGCTGCGAACTAAACGCGCTCCAGGTCGCGAACTATTAGGAAGAGGCAAAATTCGCGCCCTCACGCTCCTAGTCGCCGCAGGATACGCCCTGGGTGTTGGGATTCCCGGCCACCGTAGGCGCGGGCTTGCGGACGGTGAGCAATGGGTAGCTCGCCGTCCGATAAGAACCAGGCCCGGGTCGACGGCCCGTTGTGTTCCACGCGCACCAATGACGGGGTCCGCTAGAGCCGATGCCTGCCAGGGTTGCGGGAAAGTCCGAAAGGGTTACCGTGGCCCCTGGCACAGGCAACTGAAGGAACACGGGTGGGTTTTAGTCAGTAAGTCTGACACGACCTCCAGCTCCGCCCAGAGCGGGAAAAAATCTGTTTGGGTAAGATCCTACGTCGAATTACAAAGTAAAAGACTTTTCCTAATCACTTTGTAACAATCTAAAATATTCATTTCCGACACCAGAATGCTACAAAAATAACTTGCTTATATTACCTTTCTTAAAAAACCATCAGTTCCACACACTTAGCACTTAATTATCTTCTTATAAACAAGCGACACTTAAGATAATGACGAACCCTCAAACTTCAAACGACTTTTCAACTCGGAAACCTGCGGGATAAACAAACATACAACTATTTTAACACCTCCATAACTGAAGTTAAACAGCCATCAAAGGAAGTTCACTGTTTGTAGTTATAAGTTATTTTTGGGAGCCATAGACAGTGGGCTCGTTCATTGTTTCAATCTTAGAGCATTAAACCAACATGCTCTAAGGTTTCAATAATACATTTAGTTTTATTTTCATGTTTTTTTTTAAAGTAACTTTAAGAAACTATACTACACTACTACTATAGATATCTATCTCATTCGAAATTTATAAAACACACGATGTAAGGCATAATAACAACTTAGAACATTTCTCAATCCTGAATAAATCATTAATTTGTTTCAATTAAAGGCTCCCGCAGACAGGCGCGACACTACAGCGCGACGCGATTCTAGAAGAACCATTTCTATGAAAACTTCTTTGGAATTGTTCTACAAGAATCGCGTCACACAGTCGCGCGTCGCCGCATCGTCGAGTCGCGCCTGTCTGCGTCTGTGTCGTTCGTGAAATATTTACTTTTAACTTACAATGTGAATGCTTAATTATTTTCATAAACAATGGGTGTTTAAACAACAAATAGCAATTTTAACGAGTTGCTATTCTATTCACACTAATTAAACAAATATGAGCACTTTCTTATTACTAAAACAGTACGAGAATTACTCATTAATTATGGCAGACTAATTATTCTTTCAGTGTTTTAAAAGAAATGCATTCTCTTTCTTATTCTCAAGTCTTGATTTCAGCATCCTACTATTCTACTTCCTATTATATTATAAGTGTGAAAGTTTTAATGTTTGTCACTCAATCAAGCAAAAACGGCTGAACGGATTTGAATGAAATTTGGCACACAGATAGTTTATAGCCTGGATTTACACATATAATACCTTTTATCCCGATATTACAACTTGATTGAGACTTATGCAGGTGTAACCGCGGGGCGCTACTAGTAAACAATAAACTTTATTTGGCTGACATTCCTTACACAAAACAAAAGCTTTCTTCTCATTCAAATACCTAAAATGCTTGAATATTTAAGAGGCGCTCTTCAATTTTAGACAGACCCACTTAGAGATGCTCTTTGATGTCGCTTTGATATTTGAAACCCTGTTGAACATGTCCTTTCGTAATCGTTTATAGTTTCTAAGATAGTTCATACGGGAGAGAATTGTGTAATATGTACCTACTACATTGTCCCGCGACATCGTTGCGTGATCTTTTTTTTTTTAACATAAAATAATATCCTATGACTCAAACTGTAGCTTTCCATTAGTGACAGAATTTTCGGAATCGGATTATTAGTTCCGGAGATTACCCCCTACATACAAACTGTTTTTACCTCTTTGTAATATTAGTAGGTCGTCTGTCGTGACACACGTTTGAGTTGGTGTCGATGTTTGTATTCTACGTATATTAAAAATCATTTGCTGAACAAATATCATTTTAACTGATAATTCGAAATCATCAAAAAATTACTTGAATTGTTCCTAATCAGCAAGTCAGTGACTAATGACCGTATACGTCGGAAAAACGTAAACCAACTGGAACTTGGAGTTTGTACAAAGATGGTAGTATTTTTCAGACCCTAGAGGTTTCCCATTCGGTCGGTGCGTGGTTCTACTTACAGAAACTTGTCGTGTACTCATTATCGAGTGCAGGACCGATGCCAAGACACGGAATGAGATGGGGTGGCCCATTTACCGGGCTGTACGGGGCTACGCCTAACGAGGGGCCTGTAATGTAGCCAAATGTTTCTAGTGCACTTTTTGAATTAAAGTACTCTTAACCTACAACTATAGTCGCATCGGTCAGTTCAATAGTCAATACGGACCTTAAGATCAAAACGAATTCTTTTATGTACATATCATAAACACAACACTACCTACAAATAATTTGGTGATCATAATATCAAAATATTTACTTCACATACACTTACATGGGCAATTATGAAACGTCAGAAGCTAGGTGCACGATTCCAATTTGTCGTTTCCTATGGAGAAGAGCCGGCAAGAAACTCCACCGTTACTCCTTTAAAAAATATTTCTCAATGTTTTCTAATTACGGTGTTAATAGGTAGTACAGTGTAGGCCTGTCAACAAGTACTGTATCACATTTCTTGATACTAAAGGCTCCTTCGAACAGGCGCGACACGCGACGCGACTCAAAGGCCCGGTCGCGGAACGTGCGGTACCTTTGTGTCGCGCCTGTTTGAAGGAGCCATAAAGAAGGATGCAGTCACCTATTCTCTGCCCATACGCATGCGATTATCTTTCCCAAGCTAAGATATGAATACACCACATTGCACCACAAAGGGTACGAGATATTTACAACCACAAAACAGTGCATATGAGGTCAACAAAAACCATCTACATGCGAATACGTTTCTATTGATATGTTAACAACTGCGGCGAGAAATGTAGGGCGAGCCCACTATTATTGTCTTTCCGAACAGACCATGTGTCATGCAAATTTTGTCCTAGATCCTATACCATATTATAAATTAAAGTCGCTTTTCGTGTCTGTCTGTGTTGCTCTTCTAAATTTCTGTTTCTGTTTTCACTATCATTTAAAAAAAAAACGGGTAAATAAATAAAAAAATAATTAATAAGTCTTTTTTTTTATAATTTATTACTTTTATTTAAAATTATAATTAATTGATTGGCATTGGTCCAGATTGGAGCAGAATCGTGTTGAGTGACACGGGTGACTTGTCGCTGCCGGCCGTAGTCGAGTCGATGGTCGGCAGCGGAGAGTCCTGGGACGCGGTGGTTTCCTTCTGCGAGACGACTGTTTCGCAGAAGGAGGCTGCGGAAAGGGAGAGGGAGATCTCGTCCACTCACCCGGCCCGCAGAAGGCGCACCGGGCGTCGGTGGAGGGCGTACAACGCCCTCTTCCAGCCTCCCTAAATGGGTCCAGGGGCGACGGACTCGGGGACATCCGTCGCCCCCCACACATCAGGACCCGAGGTGGTGGCGCGTAGTATTCCACGCGCGCCCCTCTTAGACGTCGCGGGGGGAGTCAAACAACTCACTCCCCCCAGACCCGAAGAGGCCCGCCGTAGCGGGCCGGCACCAGTCGGGGGTTGCGAAAGGATCGTAAGTTCCCGCGACCCCCGGCGTAGGTGTGAGATGGAACACCGGGGTGGTTTTTAGTCAATAAGAGTCTGACAGAATCCCGCCACCTGCCTCGGGGCGGCGGACATCCATGAGGATTTTCCACACCGGAAACAAAAAAAAAGGAAAAGGAAGCCTTTGTCCTCCCCTGGGACAACACAGACTGATTTATCTATAATAATCAGAAAATTTAATTATGTATGATGTGTCAAGTGGTAAAAACCGAGTCGCTAGTAAGTAAATACTATTTAAGTCAACGTGAGGTATTTGGTGATTTTTCGTCTAAAAGTTTAGTCATAACTTTGTCTGGCTCCGTGTGATTTTGGCGCACTATGTACAGTTATCGTGAATTGTGTTTTTGTTTTAGTAGTTGAGTGAATTTCACTTTGTTTCTAAGCAAGCTAACTTTTCTCTTTGTGATCGTGTTTTTCCAGTTTGTAGGTGAATTATGCTTAGGATTATTTGAGGTGCGTTAGGAAACGGACGGGAAATGCTTCTTTCTGGTTTAGGGCCGCTTTTTTTGATCCGTAGTTACTCAGCCATTAGTTAAAAATAAAAATATTGGCAAAATGTGTTGATCAAATCAAATCATTTTGCCAAAATTGAACCATTAGTTACTATTTTTAACTAATGGATGAATTAACTACGGATCAATAAACCGGCCCTTGGACATGCCTATCGTTTTTCCTTCATAATATAATTAAAGATTCATACTTTTTTTTTGCAAGATTGTATTCGTTGGTCTAGTGGTCACAAGCGCTACTGCTAAGCATGAGGTCCTGGGTTCGATTCCCAGGTCTGAAAAAGGGTTATTGGGTTTTGGTTGATAGCTGAGAAGTCGTGAGAAGTTCCGTCGATAAAGTAAATCGTGTTTTTTTTGCAGAAATCGACCATTTCAATCAAATAACTTTCTCAAAATGATGAATATTGTAACTATTTGTAGCTCTGGTTTAAAAACTATTAAAGAGAATTTTATGGTAATTTGTCATTTGGTGGTATTAAAAAAATCATGCATTGTTTTTTTATACATTTTCAAAGTTGTATACCGCCAAAAAGTATAAAATGTCAAATTACTCGAAAATGGTTGGTATTTGCATATGGGTCATACAGGGTAATTTGGTTGCAAATGACCTCTCCTACATGCCCTTAATGGATTGCCGACATATTTATTACCAATAACCCCTTATAGGTATGTCTTGTGCGTCAAACCGTAGTTTCACTTTAAAATTTTGTCACATCCTTTGTTATAATGACATAATTAGCAGTGTTCCAAAATGTCGAAATGGTGGACAAAAATGCTCGAATAATGGCCCATTAGAAATAATTACAAACGATTCTATTATATATTCCGAGCAGACTCCCATTGAGTATTCTTTCGTCTTTGCCTTCCTTTTTCGTTTCAAGGAAATTGTAAAATCGTTTTTTGGCGACTAAATCGTTACCCTCGAGCTAAGGCTAATTGTAAGGTCGGCAAAAAAGGTACAATTCAATTCTATTGTATTGTAATTTTTACTCCATCATACAAATTTGGATGTTTTATGCTGTCAGTCAGTCTGTAATTCATTTCAATAATTGTATAAGATTATGTACAACTTCTAAGTAATATTAATAACAGAATATGAGGAACATTAGTTATCTATGAGTAGGTACTTTCTTAGGTACATGCTTAGCTTACATATTAATAATGCATAGTAAAAAGTAAATAAAAGAAAAAAATAACGATAATTATATAATTTAAATGCAAATCTTATACATTATTTGACATTCAAGATGGAAAAGACCGTCGAAATTGATTTCGATTATCATTAAAATTACAATATTATTGCTCCTTTGCTAATGGTCTTCTCTGTTCTGTTTTAGTATCACATTTATCTTGCATACCTACTCTTGTCTTGGAAAAAACCTACCTACCTATATGAATAGCGTTCTTTGTAAATTTTATATTCAACAAAGAAGTATTTGGACACCGACAAAAAACATGATTCATCGCGGGAGACATAAATAAGTTATCTCATTATAAACTTCGCACAAAAAAAGCAGTCAACAAACCAATCTTATAATTCGCACAAAAAAACACTTAACGAAATAAAAGTTCTCATAAAAAATCCTTATCAGACACTACAAAAAGGCAGATTTTCCTCAATAAAGTACATAGTCCAATCAATAATGGCCGCGATACGAAAAACGTAATTACCATCAAGCCAGCGATAAAACCTCGTGGATAATACCGTCCTTTACACAAAACCAATCCTGACTGTCCCTATTGTTTCAAATCCCGTCGTCGGTCTGGCCAAAAACATTCATACAAATTACAAAAACCGCGTCGTTTGGGACGCGGACAAAAGGCACAAATTGCTGTGTTTTAGATGAATTTGCGACGTTTCTGAATGTCTAGGGAAAATTGTTGACAGTTTTTCATGAATGTCATTATTGGGTGCGAGCTTCGGACGGAGACATTATGTTAATGACACGTGCTTATTGCAGGGTTATTCACATATGCGAACATCTTCAATAATATTTCGTGCTTTATCAACATATTAGCGCTTCGCCCGCGGCTTTGCCCACGTGAAAAGCAGACTCTCTCAAAAAAAAAAGAAAAATACAGCCAAAAAACATAATATAGCACTCAGGGATAATGTAGCTTCCTTAGCTAGAAAAAACTAGCGCTTCGCCGTCGGTTTTGCCCGCATGTAAAGTGGACTCTCATATAAAATTCTAATCTAATAATACTTTTTTTATGTAGCATAATAAAACTCAGGGTTAATGTAGCTTCCCATTACTGAAATAATTTTTGGAATCGGCTCAATAGTTCCGAAGAAAACCCCTTACGAACTCACTAATTGTACCTCTTTACAGGACGAAAGTGACTTTTTGATTGGAATTTTGACGGGCTATGCAAACATAAATACATAAATGCAGGAAACACAAGATTTTTTAAATCCCATAGTAAAAGTTGTTCATAATGAGGAGTACAACGACCCCTTCAAAGATGTCCATGAATTCAATTTCACCCTGTATAATATTAGTATAAGTAGATAAGTCTATACTAATATTATACAGGCTGAAATTGAATATACATAATATATTGTTGCAATAAGTTGCAACAGTAATTTTATCAGATGATTAGAAATATGCAGTCCGATACACCGCAATGGCCCACCAGACCTTGGACCTAAAAAAGGACGAATAGTAATATTATGTTTATGGTTTGAAGCTAGACAACATCAAAATAATCCTTCTCAATCTCCGTCCACTCTGACCTCGACAAACACTATTTATTTATTTTGACAATATCCACACAAGGTCTTCAGGTCTCGAAATAGGTAGAACCTGTACTACGGTAACCTGATGACTGATATACATACATGTATACATATACACATCCAGACACAGGTCAAACAGACATGTTCATGGACACAAATGTTTGACTTGTCCGGGGATCGAACCCGGGACCAGAAAACTAACTATCTCCCCGAAAATGGTCCTCAAGAACATGGGCTATGAATAAATTTCTCCACATCATTATCGACTGACAAATCCTAGAAAAAATATATTCAGAAGCCGTCCATTGAGTTCATTCATCATGTTTGAACGCGGAGTGAATGTGTTATTCAAATTTGGAACGGGTGCTGGCAATTTGGAGTTATCTGATTCGGGAAGCGTCGTGAGTTTTATAAAAGACCTTATAGATTTTTTGTAGCTTGAAGTTTATATCTGGGTGAATGAGATTGTGCAATCCAAGATCTTCAATGACAAAATTTTCAAAATAAACTTAAATTCTTGTAAAAAAAAAAAACGAGATATCAGTTGGACTGTGCGAAACATGGTGGCTTTTTATATGTGCACTATGTTTTGCCAATATATGGCGTACAAAATTAACATAACAAGCAATTACAATTAAGGTGGCATGTCAATACGTTTGACGACACGGTTGTCGCAGTGGTCAAGCGAATGACTGCTGCGCTGCGTGTCTCGGGTTCGATTCCCGCACGGAACAAATATTTGTATGACTTACAAGTAGTTGTTCCGGGTCTGGCTGTTTGTGTATGTGAGTTTAAATGTTTGTAAACGCACCCACGATACAGGAGAAATTCCTAGTGTGGTGATTTTTTTAGTGAACGGATTTCATTAAAATTTTGTATAATACATAATTATATTTTATTTATGGATTGTTTTTTTTATATCTATTTGATATAGGTACTCTGGACACTCAACGTGTACGTCTTATTTACGTCGTTCTCACATAACATTATAAATTCAACATTAATGATGCAACTAATATTTATGTAACAATATAATTTAAAAGAGTGTCCAGGGAGTTTCTTGTCCGTTCTTCTCGCGTACCTACTACGCTTTGGAATGGTCAACTAGCTTCATCTTTCTGACTGACCGACCCCTTGAACTTTTGATCGTTTTTGAATTGTCAAGGGGTCGGTTTAATTGAAATAAATGCTTTGAGTTTGAGTTTTGAGTTTATAAGCTGGCGAAGTTCTGCACAGAATGTTTCGCTTCCCCGTAAGATGTTCTTGGATCTTTGTAGATAAACTCAAACTCAAAGCATTTATTTCAATTAAACCATTTACAGGCACTTTTGAATTGTCAAGTGGGTCAGTCAGAAATATGAAGCTAGTTGCCCATTCCAAAGCGTAGTAGGTACCTATGGAGAAGAACGGGCAAGAAACTCCATGGACACTCTTTTAAATTATATTGTTACATAAATATTAGTTACATCATTAATGTTGAATATAGGTATAATTATATGTGAGAACGATGTAAATAAGACGTACACGTTGAGTGTCCAGTGTACAGTAAATATAAATTTAAACAAAACAATCCATAATAAAATAATTAAAATAAGCCATGGTGGCTAAGAGATGACCAGTCCCAACTGACAGCGCCCGTTCACGAACATGACGCATGGATCAGCACCATTCAGCTCAACCATTTTGAAGGGAGCTAAATGATCCAACACACGCGCCACCGTCAGCGAGACATTTGAGTGAGCATGACATCTATCAGCCGCCAGGGCACATTCAAGTCAATGAAAGACATTTCCCGGTAAATGGTAGCTCGATAGTACATAGTACTCACACTTGTTCTATGCAATTATATAATACAAAGGAGATTGAGTTTATACAAAGCAAAGGTAGTCTTACAATCTTCAGCAGCTCCAACAGTATTTTCAAATGTTAATCAATTAGTTGTGGTTGTGAGCAGGACCAGCATTGAGCCAGGCATTTTTATCAGCGATATAATCCCCCAACTTATAATATGCCTGGCTGCATAGTGTGCGTTTTATACAAACTTTGAATTTCGTCTCATTGAGTTGAAGTATGTGGGGAGGTATTTTATTGTAACATTTTAAACAGTACCCCATGAAAGATGAGTCTACTTTAGCCAGTCTGAAACCTGGTTGAACTAATAGGTCCCTATTTCTGGTACTATAATTAAGTATGTCTATCACCTCTTTTAGTAAAAAGATGTACATTTTTTGATATTCTAAAAAGGCACGAGCGCTTTAGAATGCCAACTAAGGCACAGTTTTATTTTCTCTTTCTGCGACTATGGGAGAAATTGCCATAAATATGGAATGCAAGTATTGCTTCAATTCAATAATGTCTCAAAGCAGATATACTTTTTCGATTTTACGACAGCCGTATTTTCTATCACAGCAGTAAAAGATCTGATTGCATCAAAATGGATTCAGATTCAGACTGCTTTCGGTACCGATCGCGTGAGTCCGAAAGTAGCCGATAAAAGACGAGGCGTTTCCCGCGTTTACGAGCTTTTCGAAAGGACGCGCTATATTAAGTAAAGTTACGTGTTTTTCGGGTCTAGTTAAATCATTGAAATAAACGTTTTTAAGAACTTCAATTTGACTCGCTATGACTCGGAAGGAACAAAACAGTTTTCTGAAAATATTAATAAAAATTAGTTTATACTTAGGTAGTACCTACACAAATTATAATCCTACTTTTGATAGCAAACATAAATTCACACAGAATATCGGTTTTAATTACAAATTGCAATGCTACCTACAGTGTCCGCTAAATATAAGTAAAATGTCAAATTACTCGGAATTGATTGACATTTGCATAGGGGGTAATAAGGGGTCACTTGGTTGCAAATGACCTTCCCTACATCCCCCTAATGGTTTGCCGACCTATTACCAACAAGCCCTGTATATAGTCCTCCAGACCGTATTTCGGCCATGGCGGTCAATCTCAGAGCAGACTAGCTATCGGCGAGGGAGATATTATAGCGCCACTGCAGCGCTTCAGCAATGTTTGCGGTGAAAAGCGTGGATGGTTTTCATGCCATCATGCGGAAGCGTTGTGCGTCTCTTATGAAGCGCACGCTGGCCAGCTCGAACAGCCTTCTGAGCGTGTTCGTGGGCCGCTGGGACTCGCCAATGTGGCGGCACTGGATGCGACTACACACTGCGGGTGGACGCGTTCAGGGCTTGTCATAAACTGGCACTCCTATGCGGTGACACGTTGTGATTTTTATTTTTTGTTCCTGTGGCTTTGTTTTTTGTGACTAACAATAGTTTTATAAGGTTTTTTGTGTTACTAACAGTATATGGACTACGTCTGAAATAAATAACAATAATAATAGTGCACAAGTGTGTGCGCAGATACAGGTGTACTCACTCTCATAGACCGATGGGACGGCAACCCGACAGGACCGCATAGAGATCAGGCGCAGGACAAAGGCTTAACGTGGTTTCCGAGGCACGGGGGTATCACACCGCCAACTTCTAAACTCCGGGTTGTTAACTAATAAATTCCTAATGGAAAAACCCAATGACACTGACCCGGCCTAAGCCAACTACTTAGATGGGTGTATGCACACATATTCGCCAGTTAGGTTTACCTATGTCTCATGTAACAAGGGGCGAGTCTATTGCCACTTGCCACCAACCGGGCACAAAAACCCCTTTTTGCGTTGATGGTACCCAAATCCGGAATGCTTTGAATATTTCAGAGTATCCGATGAAGACTCCAGGTATTGCTTTGGCACCATACTTCTTTAAGTTTTGTGTGTCTTTTAAGAGAACGAATGCCTTTGCTCCAAATCTATTAAGGTGCGCACACTTGGTCTTCTGTCAAACCATTTTTCAAATGGTGTTGCATTTCCAAAGCTGTTGTTTGGACTTCTGTTTGACAGGTAGTTTGCTGTGTAGATGGCTTCGCCCCACAGATACAGGGGCTATTACTGACAAATTCCTGGTGTAAAAACCCAATTACACTTTTCTCGGGAATCGAACCCAGGACTTCATGCTCAGCAATAGCTCTTGCCACCGCCCGACGACCAACGAGGCAGTCAGACGAAAATTAACACTACATGAATTAAATAATAAAAAACTTTTACAAAAAAAAACCCGAGTTCAGTAAATTAAAGTTATTTTGCTCTTAGTAGTTTTTTTTTTTGGAAGGCGGGTTTTGTTTGTGTTAAAAAGTTTTTTATTTTTCACTTTTTAGTTATGGTACCTACCTAGTTTTTATTTAAAAATAATTTATTGTTGATTTTTAAAACCGCTTTAACAGATTTCGATAAAATTTAAATGGGACCACACGGGAAGCACTAGCTTTCAAATAAAAAATGAATAATTAAAATCGGTTCACCCAGTCGAAAGTTCTGAGGTAACGAACATATTAAAAAAAATACAGCCGAATTGAGAACCTCCTCCTTTTTTGAAGTCGGTTTAAAAAATTAACATGAAGCACACTGTGTATGTTCAGTCAGCATATTAATAATCGAAATGGCTCCGACGATCCCGCGAAAGTTTGTCGAGTAGTTTTAGCGTGATTGCGATCCCATTTCGGGTCGTTTTAGTGTCCGCACTCCATTTTATGATCGTTTTCAGGGGGTAGGGGAATGTAACTTGACAGCATTAGATTGGTCCGTAAAAGTAACTACTTACTTAAATATAGGGAGACAGTTATTTTCTCCAACGCACTCCAGTAAAACGAAAACAGGATGGCTCTAGAGGGTCTATGTACCCTCTCTGCACGAAATCCGTAGTTTCGTATTAGACATAAGATTAGTTTGGGGCCCGATCTAAGAACTAATCACACTACGATGTGACAGTTGTCCCTACTCCCGATGGATTTTTACCTGTCCGAAAAAGTTAATTAATCGTAAAGTTCACTCCAAAGTTTCAAACTACTTTCGGATGGGCCCGTGTCTTCGTTGACGGACTTAGACAATAAGCTCCCAGATTCAGTATCGGGAATATAGAAAATTCAACAAAAATTATTGCTAAGTATATTTTAATATAACATCACGCTTCATTCCGTGAAGGGCTAGGCACAGGTGTACCTATAGGTACACCAAATTCGCCAGTTATGTTTAGGTCCCATCCCATGTAATAGGGGGCGAGCGTATCGCCATCAACCGGCCACAAATCCTGACTCCGAGCTGCTACTGAGAGATTCCAGATAGAAAAACCCAGTAACACTTTGCCCGATCTAGGAATCGAACCCAGGAGCTCAAGCTAAGCAACAGCGACCACTAGGCAGTCGTTTCTCTATCGTCTTTATTTTAAATAACACAATAAATAAATCATCATCATCAGTCAGTCATGTTCCCACTGCTGGGACACATCACACAGGCCTCCTCTCTGTGGGAGGGAGTGGGCCGTAATCCACCACGTGGGCTCAGAGCGGGTTGGTGGATGTCACATGTCTTCGATTTTTTGGTTCTAGGACATGTCGCTTTCCTCAAGGTGCTTTCCTTCACCGTTTTGAGAGCAGTGGTGATGAAATAATTTACACAAAGTAAAGCGCCTGTCTAGGTTCGAACCTACAACTCGTAACTTAAGTCGCGGCCGTTACCACTGGGCCACCACCGCTTAATAAATAAATTAATGGCAATTATGAACTCTGAAATTGGATTAAAAAAACGTATCTCAAACGTTACACGTTTGAAAATCCATTCATATCTCTTTTATTGCTTTAATAATCAAAAAGTAACGATAAAATTCGAATAAAAAAAACACTCTAAACTTGATATCCAAAACGACACCGATACTCCCGTTCAGTGACTCAAATAAAAATAACAGTTACATGAACTTCTAAACTCCTCACTCCACTAACAGGGTGAGCTACCCAAAAATCGGTATCGAAAACGTAGCAAAAACAATTCTCCCGTCACAACGAGCCCGCGCGCGGTCCAATCGAGCGGAAATAGTTTATAGCCGGCATTTGGTACGTTCACCTCATTCGGTAACACACTACCGTTGAAAAGCACTGTTTCGTTTCTTTCAGTAAACTACTGAATTTAGTGTGTAATGTTCAGTTCTAAACTTCTAAGGCCCGCTTGTACCAAAACTTTGAGTTAAATAAATAACTCGAGGTTTACTAACTCAGTGTTAATGTTTTAAATTTTTAACTCACAGTATAAATTGCACCAGTAAAAATTAACCCAGAGTCAACTAACCCGAGTCTTGTCATGTTCATTTGTTATGTTTATTCATTCTTTTTACATCCGGCAAAATATGGTAGATAGAATGCTAAATGAATTAGTATACTGCTCTCTCTCGCTCCACAGTACTTTGAATAAGTCTATTCCTTTATGTCAGATTAGAAATGACACATGGTTCTTTGTCGCGTTATATTGACTGTCGTGACTTGAGCGTGTTGCATTTGCATTGTTGTTTATACTTATTATTTTGTGAAAATAAATTAGGCGGACGCGGAAGATCTTCAAAATGGAAAAAAAACCTCGGTTACGCTGTTCATTCGACTTCATTCGCACATGAGTACAATCTATTGGCCCAATGATACGTGGAAATCGTGCAATCTGGTAAAATTCCAATGCCGCCTGCCTTTGCTCTGCACCGGTAGTTGGCATAAATATTAATTGTGGATATAACCGAGCTATAGCATCAGTGACCTTATGTATGATCCTGCATGCTGTTGACTCATGTACCCCAATGATATCTCCGCAAGTCAGTAATTGACATCCAGTGGCGTAAAACCGTAATGTACATAGTAGTTAGTTCATAGGTGATACAGCCTCACTGGAAAAATAAAATTAAACAATACTTTATATAGGTACCTATTATTAGTTGTATTGTACCTACATATGATACACTGGCAGCGTAGCAACACACAGTAGGTCATTATCATTGCACTTAAATCCAATATCCAGTCTATTTCACACTGATTACTAAAAACGTAATGTCGGTCACATGTAGGTACTTACTTTTTATTCGCATTTGTATATTGCAATCTATTTTCAATTTTATCCAATAAATAGAGAACAGTTTCTTTTTGTAGACGAAATCTTCTATGAAAATCTTTGTCTCTTTGTGAGTAAAAATGATCAGTCCGTTCCGCAATTCTTCTGTTATAAAAGTCTGAACTAATGTATTCGATGATCTCTTCATCATCATCAGACAACAACCATTGATTTATCATTTTCAGGACAAAATAAAACCGATATCACTAAATGCAACAAACACAAGACACAAACAAAGCAAATTTTGACATTACTAACCCAGAGTTAGTTGACTTAACCCTCCCACATCAGTCGGTTAAAAATTTAAAAATTAAACTCATGGTTATCCCCTAACTCTTGATGGTGCAAGACATCATTAGAATTTAACTCCAAAGTAGCATTTACCTCCGAGTTAGCCGTGATAACCTAGCTTGGCGCAAGTGGGCCTTAATGTCTTCTTTTGAGGTTAGATACCTAAGTATTGTAAATAAACCGTGGTCTATTTATCGCGAAATTTAAGACTGTCAAATAAGGCCAAACTTTCCTTCGTATGTAAGTATCTTTAGAGGAAAACTTTTTTTTATGGTGTTGGAAATCATCAAATAACTTTCCCCCGCTCTGGGCGGAGCGGGGGCCATGTCAGACTCTTACTGACTAAAACCCACCCGTGCTCCTTCAGTTGCCTGTGCTAGGGGCCACGGTAACCTTTTCGGACTTTCCCGCAACCCTGGCACACCTGCAGAAGACACCTGTGAATGAAATAATAGCTTTTTCTAATTTAGAAGCAACGAGCAATGATCACTACATGCGCATTGCGTGGAGAGGAGCTTATGAGAACTTTGGCTCATGATACAAGTATCTTTTTACTTAGTTCAGGAGCTAGCTCTTCAAGTGCGCTTTTGATCTTGACTTGTACGATCATATTTAGTGTATGACTAACTTTAAGTATGTGTTTCTCTTTGTACAGTCGGCAGCACATCAGATTATTATGAAACTGTCAAATTTCTCCAAATGATTTTATACCTTAAAATATTGAAGGTTAAGTTCAAAATCAAATGAGAAAATTTGACAGTTTGTGGTAACCTGGCCTGCTGCTGTGGGTAGGTACAGTAGACTTATTTTTATTATTTATTAGAGATGTTGGTGATAACTAGAGGTATTGGTGATACAAGTTAATTTACTTCAGGTTCCTGACAATATTTCCTTTGAAAATCAAGACACAGTTTTTTTAAGATCGCGGACCTCAGCAATCTTCTTCAAACAGGCGCGACACGCGACGCGAATCGCACGAAACGCAAGCGCGCCGCTCGTCACGCGACAGGCGGTGCCTTTGTATCGCGTCGCCTGTCGCTCCTGTTTGAAGGAAAACCAGATAAATTATGTTAGATGGGCGAACAGCTTCTCCGACGCGTACAGGTTGGAGTGCGGGGTGAGACAAGGTGGTTTGAGTTCCCCCAAACTCTTCAACTTGTGCGTGAATGAGCTTCAAGTTGAGCTCAGCAGCACACGAGTAGGATGCTGGGTCGACAATGTATGTATGAACAACTTTAGTTAAGGTCTCTGCACACAGCGGGCGCGGCGTGGCGGGGCGCCGACGCGGCGCTGGCGCGGCGGCATCGGTTACACTGCGGGCGCGATCACGTCAAAAACACCTATATTTTGTATACATTTCTACTAAATGTAGTATAATCTTGTATTCCCGCTCGGCGCGGCGGCGGCGTGGCGCGACGTTTACCGTCGCGTCGAGCGGGACGGCTCTGTGTGGCGTCGTCCGTAATATCTAGTACATTACAACTGCTCAGTGTCGCGTCGCCGTCCCGTCCCGCCGCGCCGCGCCCGCTGTGTGCAGCGACCTTTACGCGGACTCCATGGTGCTGGCTGATACAACTGTTAGCGCAATGAGACAGTTGTTAGCCATATGTAAACATATAGACATATGTATGGTTTATTATATAATTGTAAAAAGAGTGAGTACATGGTCTTCAGGGCCTCCGGTAAGTGTCCGTCAAATGTACCTGCGATTAAGCTGAATGGTACTGAACTGAAACGGGTGCAACAGTTCAAATACCTCGGACATTACGTTACTGAGGGCCTTGACGACCAAGTTGACATAGAAAGGGCACGTGGGGCATTGGTGGTCAGAAGTAATATGTTGGCCCGCAGGTTTGCGCGTTGTAGTGACCGAGTTAGTCACACTATTTAGAGCCTTTTTTAATTTAGGGCCTTTTTTATTTAGAGCCTTTCTTTATTTAGGGCCTTTCTTTATTTAGGGCTTTTCTTTATTTAGAGCCTTTCTTTATTTAGGGCCTTTCTTTATTTAGGGCCTTTCTTTATTTAGAGACTTTCTTTATTTATGGCCTTTATTTATTTATTTAGAGCCTTTATTTATTTAGGGTCCATCTTTGTTTAGAGCCTTTCTTTATTTAGGGCCTTTCTTTATTTAGACTTTCTACGCGTGCAGCCTGTGGTTTATGCAAAACAGCATCCTACAGGTCATTGCGTATAACAGGACTCAAATATCCTGAAAATATTTTTGTAACCCACAAGTTTTGTAACACTGATTGCTTTTGAACTTGTATGAATAATATTAATGTAGGTAGGAAATGAGATTATGTTGAAGAAATGTAATTGTGTTTTTAATTGTTATTATTTAATTATTCGCTTATGTACCTTTGTAAAAATTCAGACACAATGGAAATTGTTATTGGATAAATAAATTAATGAAATGAATGAATATATTATTATGGACATGGTCTGAAATAAAAGTTTTATATATTTAAATTAATAAGTATTTAAGGCTTCGTTCTAATGTAATGTAATATTTATTGATTTGTAATAATTTTATAATTTATATTTTGTGATTAATTTGTAATCTAGTCTAAATTCTATATGGGGTATTCCTGAAATAAAAATGTTTTGATTTGAAGGAGCCTTAATTCAACATAAAAACTAAAAAAAGACCACAGATTTATAGTTTTTATTCTATCATAAAAGAAGATACGCGTCTAAGGAAAAAGTTACTCCAAAAGTACTTGTAAAGTGTTTCGTGAAAGTACTAATCGATATATCCGGTTCCGGTACCGGAAGACGGAAGAGCGATGTCTCCGTTCAGTCGACGAGACTGATCTACGTACGATCACTTATATGGGAGTCTGTAGATCTTTTGTATGTTATATCGACTACTACACTGGAAAAGGATTTCTGGAGTAGGTACTCGTACGAATGGAGTATGAAAAGCTAGCGTAGATTGGAAACTTAAATGATGTTGAAAAATGTATGTCGATGGTATGTTCCAAATATGTAAAGAAAATGTATGCGTGTTTGTACTTAAGGCTCCGTGCACATAAAAAACCCTCATTTGGCAATTTCCTATCTAATTGTGACAAAGCTGGAAATAATTGAAAAATTATGCTGTGTGACGTGTGACTATAAAAGTACAGTTTCATGGCGCTAAACCATTCGTGTCAGTCACAGCACCTGTTAATAGTTTCATCACTTTTGCGCTCTCGAAAATATAGTTTTTTTTGCCTTTGATTTACTAAATGAAAATATTGTATAATCATAACATTAAATTTTAATTTTTTTTTAAGATTAGCTGAAGATTAATATGTGATTTTTAAATTTCTTGAAACGGCTTGCTCAATAATAGGAAAAAATACATTACTACCAGGGTTTGTTTCGAAAAATAGGTTTTCTCAACATTATTTTTCTGCTATATTTTGTATCGAAGTTGAAAAAAGTGGTCCAGCTATATGCAAGTAGACCATATAATGATGTTGATGATAATTTTTAATATTCAAAATCAAACGTAGTTTCTAGTAAAAAAAATGATCAAACGTCAGTCTCGCGTAATTTTTTGGAAAACTTGTTGCGAATATTAGTGATTTCCCATGAATACTTAACTTATTTGAAAAATCCCTTTCAGCCACATGCAAAACAAAGAACTGTAGTTTTCGAATCACAATAAATTTTGTTTAAAAATGTTTCCCTTTCCTACAAATAATGCACAAAATTGATCAAAATCAGCCAATTTCGTGCACGGCCCCTTAACGAATGTAATGTTTGGGAGAAAAAAACTCAAGTTTTTGTTTGACTCAATTGAACTAAGCAGTATTCAGAGCTAGTCCCGACACAACTTTGTTAAAAAATCTGAGTAAACTGAACTCACAAACGTAATGTCAATAATCTAAACAAAACGTATTCAAATTCAAACAAAAGAAACACGAAATTTTGCTCCAATCGTAACACTTATAAGGGTCGAGGCCCAATTGTCTTATGTTACAATAAAATAACAATGCACAATAACAAACATAAACAAAGCCTATGCTGAACCTTAATAACCTGACGTCACTCGTTATGCCCACCGAAACATTTTGTTATAAAATGGAAGGAATTCGCGATACAGCAGTGTTTTGTTTTCGGAATTAGAAGCGGTCTTTGTCAAATTACCCATGCGCCAATATCGGTTTGGGAGCAATGGTGGCCCACTGGCAACGGCCCCGACTTACGAGTAGTAGGTTTTGTCACCAGTACTCTCAAAACAGTGATATAAAACATCATGAGGAAACCTAACATTCTAAGACATGAGGCATCTACCAATCCACACTGGGCCCGCGTGGTGGATTACAGATCGCTACCTCTCACAGAGAGGCCTTTGTCCCAGCAGTGGGAACATTATAGGCTCATTATGCAATATGGCATCAGGCACATGATAAATTTAATCGCAATCTATGGAAATAAAATAATGCTCGTTGATCTTTCATGATTGAAGAAGACTGACATCATCATGCTTGCAGTTTGATTAATAATAATCATAATTTGACAAGATGCTTTGTTTGTTTGATTGATTTGATTGTTAATGGTAAACTTAAGCCTTGAGGCTTAAGTTTATCATTAACAATGCAAACCTTTTTAACCGGTACTAAGCTTCCTCATCAAATTCTGTCAAAGTAGACCAAGGTCAAGTATCATGTATGGATCAAGTAGTTTATGATTCATACATGATACTTGACCGGTGAAATACTTGCCTCAAATTATGTCCAAAGACAAACGGACTCACTTATTGATCTAAATCCAGAGAAAGAGACACAAACAGAAACACCGTATTTCTTAATTCCATTACATTATTCTCCACTTCAACTAATACGACAGTGCAAATAAAAGTGAGACAATTTTAGAGAACACTACATTTGAACTAGGGTCACCATCTGGTCAGATTTTTTCGGAAATGTCTGGGTTTTTGGCCCCTCGTCCGGACTGTATTCTTCCAGACTTTCCATCCTACTTAGGGCGTTAATAGGAGAAATAAAAATACTTTAATGAACACTAAGTCGGGGTCGCGGCAGGCCAGTTCGGAGATGGCGGGACGAACTGGATTGTTGTCGTCAAAGCTGAAAAAGATGGAAAGAGTGGAGGGGATTCCCTCCACTATATAAAATGGCTGGCTAAATAGCCAGGAGTGGGACAGAGCGGGCTAGGAAAAAAAAATAGAAAGACTAAATAAAAATATTCAAACTTTTTTGAAGATGTCAATCTTTTTGCCAGGATTTTCAAATTTCGAACTGATAACCCTTATTTGAACATGGTTTAGCATCAGACTATGTCTGTAGAATGTATTACTTCTAAATCCAGTCGTCGCGTTGGACTACACTGGCGGAATCCTTAAGTGCTCTTACAGTTTTCTTTGTTGCCTAAAATAGAGTGGTGTGGTTGAGCTTCGAGTTATCTTTAAATACACTGTACTTAGTCATTGAGGATGGGGAGTTATGGCCGCATTTTGGATGCGGTTAGAGTATTTTCTAAGCGTTTAGTGAGGTGACAGGATGTTCAATATACAGGGTAGATATTTAGTCACTTGCATTCGTTAGTAATTCATCTCGTCCTACTGAACCACTTTAATCTATGTCCGATTCGTAAAAAAAAACATAAGTACATGCATCCAAGTAGTATGTTTCAGTCTACTATTGGATAGTAATTTGGTGTTTTTTGAAGAATCTGATATGGGTTTTATAGAGAAAGTTGTTTAGTGTGACGAGTAGAATCACCCCCTTGACGGATGCTCCATAGGCAATCTACAAGCTTGTTAAAATTTCGACTGTTTTAAAGTTACCTGATGCTGGAAATACTCCCGCAGACAGGCGCGACGCGACGGTACGACGCGATTCCAGTAGAACAATTTCCATTACGTTTTCATAGAAATTGTTCTACTAGAGGCGAATCGTGCTGTCGCGGCGTGACCGTGAACAAGCCCCTAATGTTGCAGAGCCCGCCAAAATGAAGAGAAGAGAAAAATATATCCCGAACAACTGCTAATTAAGAGCACCGACCCTCATATAAATGATTAATTAACCAGCGATAGCCATCCAACTTAAACCCCTATCGAGCTAAAGCCTAACAACTACAAGACATTCCTCTCCGATTAAATTAAAATAATATCCAGACAAATGATGTTTTTCTTCCATTTGCACATTACTATGGTAATGAAATCTTCTATTAACGCAGAGACAAAGTATTAATAAGCACCAGGACTAAATCGCAAATGGGTAAGTCTTGTACCTACCGTTAAAACAACTCATCCTAATTCCAGACGGTGGCCGAAGTTTGGCAGACGGGGAGGCTACCCCCGAGTTCTGAAGTCGGGACGCGGATTTACTTCATTGGCATTTTAAATGATTTTAAATATTTAAATTTTGCGTGGTGAATATTTTGATATTAATCTGGGTGGAAGGACCAGGATTTTGCTTCCTAATTCGTTTGAATAGATTATTTTTTTGTTGTCATTATTTCGTTTTCCAAACCTTTTAAAATTCTGATGTTATATGTACCTACATGCTTTTGAGTTCTTGTTATCTCTGCAGTTTCTATCTATACAATCATAAACTCAGGTCTTATATCTTTATGTTTCTTGAAAAGCTTACATGCATAATGCATAATCTGTCTATAATGTTCCCACTGCTGGGAAACAGACCTCCTCTCAGTGAGAGGGAGCGGGCCATAACCCACCACGCGGGCCCAGTGCGGGTTGATAGATGTCACATGTCTTCGAATTTTTGGTTCTAAGACATGCCGGTTTCCTCACGATGTTTTCCTTCACCGGGCACCGGTTTGATAGCAGCGTTGATGAAATTAAATACACACAGTAAAGTGCCTGCCTGCGCTCAAACTCACGACCTACAACTCGTAAGTCGGGGCCGATACCACTGGCCCACCACTGCTCTGTCTGTTGTAAAACTAACATAGATGTTAGTTGTGCAATGCCGACGCTATCGTTTCGCTCACGAACCCCATTAACCCCATAATATTCCATGACGTGAGTAATGTCTTATGTCACCAAAAGACAAAGGTTATCGTGCGGGAAGTAATTCAATAAAATAAAATGTAACTTATATTATGGTTTTAAATTACATCACCGACTATAAACATTAACTTTTTTTTTGAGATGTATGTATGTTTGAATGTTTGATTCTCAGGGATTGTGTTGCCCTGCATTGTTAGACTCACATATAAAGCTAATAATATAAAGTTTGGATATGAAAAGAGACCATGGCATCTGAGAGTTTGTTTCGGCATTTTATCTCAGTGATCAGTCAGCTAAGAAATGCCGGCGCCATCTAGTTTTAAAATATTGACGTGTAAAAGTGTCTTAAAAGTTTTGGTTACAGAAATAAACATTTCATTTCAGGGGGTTTTCTTCGTCTAGGGTCTTGAACTTGTTTCAAAAGCGGCCAAGTGCGAGTCGGACTTGCACACGAAGGGTTCCGTGCCACCGTATAATATTTTACACTATGATATTTTGAACTTTATTTACGCCCTTTAAAGGAGAATGAGTAATGATGGGCCCACCTCTCAATAGGAATAAGACACTCATAAATGAATAGGTATGTTTATGCAGAATAAAACTTATTATTACGACTAAGGTCAAAAGTCAGTACTTTCGGAGTTATACTACTTATTATACTGCCATAAAAGTGATCGTAGTTTACTTCGTTATAAGATAAACTATGGCCAGACTCAAAACGGACGGCACCTATCTGCTTGCTCCTTACCTGCGCCCCCACCCTACCCGCTGCGCCCGCCGCTTGCCCAGGCGCATTTGCAAATGGCGATCAGTCACATTGCAGTGAACATCTTCGAGACGGTTTATACGTTATAGAAATATACAGACAAAACGATTTACATGATTTAATAGAATATAATATACCAGCAGAGAATGTGTGGTTGCTGCGTGGTAGGATACAGTCACGCCACGTAAGAGCAAGAATATACTATTGCTATATATTAATTGATCGAAACCAAGTTGGAAGAAACGCGATATCACAATATTATTGCTCTTGCTTGACCAGACGGCGAACTGTAGGAAGTTGCGCTCACACTATTTCTTTGATTTGGTACCTAGGAGTTGGGAGACATCAACCATTCGTGGCCCCCGTGGGTTTTTTAAATGATGTAATTGTTGATGTCCAAGACGAATAATAAATATCTTTTGTTTTAAAGTGTACTTATTATTACTATTTTACCCTATAAGTATCCATAAAGAATATGTTAGACTGACGACTTTAAGACGTCGCGGTCGTATCTCCGAAAGTACCAACATTTGACCATAGTTATATTAGTAACTAATGTTCCACTTAAAAAGCCCCATCCAACGGTATATCAGATGTTACTATTGAAGGGTGGGCCCAGACTCCATACATTCATTTCCCATTGTCCTTTGTGTTATTTTTATCATTTGTTGTTATAGCGGCCATAGTAGTATATAAGTCTGTAGAAATTTCAAGTATCTACCTATTACCGTTCAAAAGATCCAGCTCTGTGACAGACGTACGGACAGCGGAGCCGTAGTAATAGGGCCCCGTTGGCACTCTTTTGCTACGGAACCCTAAAAATTTAAATCAGTTTAAAATCAGTCAATTTATTTATTAATTCATGAAAAGATCTGTAAAGAAATCACTGGGAGTCTAAACATACAGGAGCGCGTGGACACACTAGTGTATTAGTAATTGATTCATTACCAGGTTATCAACAGGGTATTTCCTGCCACTCTGACCTTCACTCCGGCCCTCTCTGATAGCGTGGCAAGATTGAATGCTAAATTAGATTGAATGAAACTTCTAGCAACATTTATGTCCAGTTTGCGTATTTTTTAAGCGTCCTTATGAGTAAAAGTTGCTGTGGAATCTGGTCATGCAATTGCAGCGGGGCGAGCACGGCCTACTGTGATAGGCTTGAGTCACACATTTTTAACACAGTTTGGGAGCAAAAACTGTGATAAAATGCGTGACTCAAGTCTGTCACAGAGAGGCCGTGCTTGCCCCGCTGGTATCTATTAGGGAAATTATTAACGTACGCGTTGGTAAGAAAAACACTACAATATGAAAAATAACTTTAATTTCGGAAGTCGGTGTCTTTGGTTTGGTTTTGTATTTTCGTTTTTTGCCACCGACTTACGAAATGAAAGTCATTTTTCATTTTGTAGTGTTTTTTTTTTTTTGAAGTCTGTGATTTTTTTAGTGAAAGTATTTATTTTTCATTTTTATGTTTTGGTACCTACCCCAAACGAAGTCGTACTTATATCTCTACTTGCAATGTAAATAACAGTGACAGGACGTTATTACAACATCATGACCATACACTAAGAAGAAAAATTCGTAAATATGTAAGCTTACTCAAAAACCACTCATCAGAACTTAGCCAATTTTACATGGGACCATTCGGGAAGTATAACCTTTCAAATAACAAAATAATTTTCCAAATCGGTTTATAAATAACGGAGTTCTGAGGTAACAAAAAAAAATACAACCGATTTGAGAAACTCCTCCTTTTTTGTTAAAAGTCGGTAAAAAAACAGGTCTTTCGAGTCGCAGCAATTGCTGCTGTTTAAAAGAAGAAGCAAGCACATACACCTTAGATTCATAATGTCCTCATGTGTTAACTAGTTTTTTAACCAAAAACAACGCACATCCCATTCAATTACAACATCAAAAGCATTAACGAAACCATTACCTTCTAAACATCAAAGCAACACATTCGCCCACCCATCCAAAACCGCACCTTGACACCCGTCGCTTACCCACACTAAATCTCAACTGACGGGCACGTATTTCAAAATGTCACCTTTTTATGAACACTAATAAATACGTGGAGACAGTACTTGGCAACTTGGGGTGCAGTTGAACTGTTGGTGTTATTTTGGGCCTCGTATAACATAGCAAGAAGACACCCCTTGGGTGCAATAAGGACCGCGTGATGCTGTGCACTGATGCGGAACGATTACGCAGTATCTATTTATTATAGTTTTTTGGGGTTCTTAGTGAAGTGGGTCTGGAGAATTTAAAAGAGGGTGACTAGAAATGTGGCTTTGTTGTAAGAAACATTGGGAAAAAGTTTTCTATATTCGGTTACGGGATGTTTCGTAACAATATTTACCGGCTGATTGTGCAGTATCTTTACCTTTTTGTTGTCAAAAATAGCCAAGTTGCTAGTCAACAACCAATTTGGTTCCTTCCTCAGTATCTACCTCAACTATCTTTTGATCTTCAGTCTATTCGGCACGGCGCCGGCGGCGGCGCGCAAAACATCTCGACAGGATAACAAAAGGACTTCTTTATTTAGCTTATACTGTCCCACGGCTGGAAAAAACCATTTTAATAAGTAATTAATAAAATATCTTCCTACTTCCCTTATTTATTACATACAATTTAATAACGAAATAAGGAAGTTGATCAAACGGTGGGGTGAAGTGACCATTTATCGTCCGGCTAATTTAGTGTTGCATCATATTCTGGTGGTAAATCTCTAATCTAGCGCGTTTCCACCTCCCGTTGCGTAATGAACTACGGTAAGAGTTCCAACATTAAAGTTAAGCAACTAGTTAAATTTTATGGTCAAAAGTAGAAGCGATAGCGAGGAGACTTTCGTTTGTCCTATGTAATCGAACTATTATTGAGACAAAACCTGTTTGCGGCATTATTGAAATGATATAGTAGTTAGCTACATGTCTGCCAGGATTGCGGGAAAGTCCGAAAGGGTTACCGTGGCCCCTGGCACAGGCAACTGAAGGAACACGGGTGGGTTTTAGTCAGTAAGAGTCTGACACGCCCTCCTGCTCCGCCCAGAGCGGGAGAAGTTATTTGATGATTTCCCAGTATAAAAAAAAAGTTAGCTACATGTCAATCATTAACATTCATGTGAAATACAAAAAAATATCTATTCCATCATATTTTTTTATTTTTTTACGTACTTAAAGGTTTTGTAGTACATGAGGGATTTACAAAATATGCATTATTAATTACATGGTGTATGTACAACTAAATTGTCGGATGAATCACAGCTCTCCTAGCTAGATCACTGAGTAATCTGTAATAAGGAGAGACAGTTTCAACTCCCTATTTGAGCATCACATCAATCATGTTAATAATATTATGATTTTTGAGCATAGAATATAAAACAAAACAAAAGCAAAAATCTTAAAATTAAAATCATCTTAAAATTAAATATAAATAAATCCATATTAGAATGAGGAGTGTAGTTGTGGTGAGTCGAGTGAGCGTGAGTGTCTTGGTGTGTATGAATGTGGGTGTGTGTGCATTTGAATAATAGGAAATCGGGAAATAGGGTTACTTTCATGCAGATGTCAATAAGTAGTTTTCTGTCTCGTCGTTGGCTTTATTCAGGAGGAATGCACGGAGGGCGAGTTTGTATTTGCTATGTGGTAAATTATAGATAAATAAGGAGGCATTCATGTTATTGTACAAGCAAGGGAAGCAAGTAGAAAAATCCCGTAGAAGATATGAATAAAATAATATTACAACAACCACCTACAAGCGGTGGTTGGAAATCGCCATAGTGGCATTTTTTTTTTTTGTATTATTTAACAATTTTTTTTTTGTTATTGTATTTTTTTTTGGGTCTTGTGGTCTGCAATAAAGATTTTTATTATTATTCTGTTAACATAAACTTTTTTTATTATTCTATTAACGTTTTATTATTATTCTATTAACTCATTTGATAGAGAGTCTTTCAACTAGACATTTTAATTTAATGAACTTGTCCAACATTTCTCATAAATCTGCGTGATCTTATAACTTAAACCTCAAACTTACTGGACGTAATTCAAACTGGTGCGTTTCGCTGCGCACACGCCGCACGGTAATTGGCCGCCTGCCTTTGATCTCGCCGCGCACGAATTAGCACTCTCGATTCGAAATCCGAACGAACGCATTTCCGTTTCCGACGACTTTTTGTTTTAAATACTGTGTGACGGTTTTTCTCGGTAACTTGGTAAGGTTAATAGTGCTTTTACCCTAAAAATGGGGCATTGTGTTGTTTAAGATGTGGGTAGGAACAGTTTATGAAGTTACAGGAAATTAAGGAGTATGTCAGAGCTATTCTTAAGCACTGGCATATATTTAATTTACCTATAGTCACAGTGATCGATTGATTAGGTATTTAGTTTTATGAGTAGGTACTAAGCAGAGGGGCTAAGTAATAATAGCCGCACGCTGTGATCGAACAGGTTAAGCTACGCTTGCCGCGGTTGGTCCGTGGATGGGTGAACATCTTTACATACTAAGCCGTGCCTCGGAAAGCACTCTAAGCCGTTGGTCCCGGCTGTCATTCGTGGATCTTTCACAGTCGTTACGGGTCGTCAGAAGCCTGAAAGTCTGACAACCAGTCTTATTAAGGGGTATCGTATTACCCAGTAATTGGGTTGTGGAGGTCAGATAGGCAGTCGCTCCATGTAAAATACTGGTATTCAGCTACATCCGGTTAGACTGGAAGCCGACCCTAACATGGTCGGAAAAAGGCTAGGCAGATGATGTGGATGTGTAAAACGGGTTATTACACTACACGATATTCAGGATATTCACGATATTCTATCACCACATACCACCAGAACACCACACCTCCACCACCACTCTCCACCATCCATCCACCCACTCTCCTCCATCTCTTCTCTTACTACACCATCCTGATTAAGGGTAATCAGGATGGTGTAGTAAGAGAAAGGGACGAAGAGTCCCTATTAAAAAACTGGCCAAGTGCGAGTTCAACTCGCACACGACGACGGGTTCCGTACCACAAAGCAAAAAACGCCGAAAAAAAAAACGTTTCTTGTATGGTAATTTTTTTGTTTAACTTTTTCTAATAAATATATTTTTATTACTTTATTAATTGTTATAGCGGCAATAGAAATACACACTGTGAAAATGTCAACTGTCTACCTATTACGGTTCATGAGATACAGCGCGCTGACAGACAGACGGACGGACGTGACGGACAGCGGAGGCTTAGTAATGGGTTCCTTTGGCAGCCTTTAGGTACGGCACCCTATAAAACACATTACCTAAATATCGGGTGATATAGGGTTTTAAGTAGGTAAAATATGTATTTACCTGTCAGTTTACACCAGTATAGAGTTTTTTTTTTAAACTAACATTCTATGTTATGCTATCTCAATAGAACTTCATAACACCACGATTCTCTTTGTGAAAAAGGTCATGAAAAAATCAAAAAACACTCACCGCATAAAAATATTCATAGATATTTGCGATACGTTTTTCATACGACACCGCACGTCAATCGCAGGTTTGTTCCGATTAGAACGTCAATAACATACCCCCCGTAAAACGGATATGATTTTTAAAAAAATACAAAGGCGGATGCGTGTGAAATATCAATTTGATTTCGTAAATCGAACGCGCCTTTCTTTAAGGGTGAATGTCACTTTTTAAAAGAAATATTGGTTTTGATGGCAGATTAAATTACTGTAGGCAAGTCTGTGATGGTTTACAATATTCATTATTAGCAAAATGAAAAGATTTAAAAAATTGTGGACCTGCTAATCTAGCTGTTGCGAAAAACAAAATATACGAAAATCCAGTGCGCGATTAAACCCCGCCTCGATGTTTTTACGTCCGTGCGTACGTGGACTTAGGTCGAATGTTACGGAGTTAAGAGTATAAAGTCAACAGACTATCTTTGTTTTTTCTGCTTCCAGAACTCTAAGAAACAAACTGTATTAAAAACCCTTTTCAGGGTTCCGTACCGAAAGGGTACCAACGGAACCCTATTACTAAGCCTCCGCTGTCCTTCCGTCCGTCCGTCTATTTGTCAGCGGGCTGTATCACATGAACCAAAATAGGTAGACAGTTTAAATTTTCTGTGTGTATTTCTATTGTCGCTATAACAACAAATAATAAAAATAAAATGAAGTTATACCCCATGGGGATATACGAGAAACGTGTTTAAAAAAAAAATTATCGTTGTATATTTTACGGTGGTACGGAATCCTTCGTGTGCGAGTCTGACTCGAACTTGGCCGTTTTTTTTATTACAAACAAAATCTGAGGCAAATAAATAAATCAAATCGCAAAATAAACTTAACCAATTTATATCTGCCAGAACCACACGAGAAACACCGAAACAATTTTGAATCCCATTTATTTACCACCCCAATACAATACACTAAAATCAAAACGAACCTGATCGCGTTCAGATTTACATTTACGTTCCATTTTTAAAAAGTTACCTCCTTCCGCTTGCTGTCAGTGAGAAATTGTGGTCCGTGGTTGATTGACGTGGCAGGAAGCGCGGGAAACTGGGGCTAGGCTTGGGCCAGGCTGATGGGCGATCGAAAAATTACGCGTCATTTTTGTGGCAACACCGGCGTTCATGTTGTGCTAAGATACGCCATGTTTTTCATATTTTTCCTAATGTTTTAAACATTAGAAGTGTATGAATATGAAATGGGAACCGAAATTCGGTTTTGTATTGGAATATTGTTGTTTTCGTATGTTTTCCTCGTCTTCTACTAAAGTTCACTAGTTCGCTTTTCAAAACGATTACATATTGTATAATTATTGCTTTGTAAGGAGAACCAAATAGACGTAGACGGTCGTAAAAGAATATGGGTTTATGGTCCTGTGGTTGAATCCTCGGCCTCTAATAGCTTATCGATAAATTAGATTCTTCTAATTGTTCTTATAATATTCATTGACGTTTCTTATAACTTTCAAAGTAAGAGAAGCCGGTAGTTTACTAATTCAGAGCAGCTAAAATGGTGCTTACCGTTGTCCCAGAATATTTAATAGTTACTACGTAACCGTTGTACTCCCTTGCGTCGCGTCGTGTTACAAAGCGTGTTAGTAACGCTTGCTGCTTTGTTCGCCCAGAAGGGAAAAGGCATGAGCTCTGCGGAATAATTTAGTTCTTGCTCAAATAATAAGAGTTCTCTATTTTGTTACTTGGTTCATATAGGACCAAATATGACGGCAAAGAGAAATGTGACGCACTGACGTTTAAGGTAATTTTAACTGACAGGAACCTTGTGTGTTGTAAGAAAGTTTGATAACGTGATAGTAGTGACGTGTATTTCACACAATATTTTAGTAGATCAATCAATCTGCCAAGCTTTTTCACAACTAGGTCGGCTACCAGTCTGACCGGACGCAGCTGAATACCAGTATTTTACAAGGAGCCACTGCCTATCTGCCCTCCACTACCCAGTTACTGGGTAATACGATACCTCTTGGTGAGACTGGTTGTCAGACTTTCGGGCTTCTGACGACCCGTAACGACTGTCAAAGATTCACGAATGACAGCCGGGACCAACGCTTAACGTGCTTTTCGAGGCACTGAGGGGTCTTGGTATATAATGGATATCACTCATCCTCGAAGCATTAGCGTTTCTTAACCTTCAATCGATCCGTAGGTACGGCTATTATCATTTAGCCACGAGCACCGCATTTACAAAATACCGAAATATTACTGCAGCTAAGCAACATTTGTGTCACACACACGAAAGTCATTCAATAGGCTTATATGAACATAGAGGGTCGTATTAATGATTATAATTCTGTAAATACATACTTGTTACGGTCGCGAATCATATTTTTTTTTTAAACAAAAATAAACAAACACCGACCTGCAAATTGCATAAAACGTAAGAAAATTTGCATATCGCGGGCGACCTTAGCGCATCCATCAATCGTCGCATTACTGCCAAAACCTCACCACACGTTAAACCACCTACAAAAGAAAATAAAAAATAGTCTAATTAAATCTATTACCTAAGAGACTCATATGTAAAACTTATAACTATTACCAGTAATATACATGTAACAAGTATTATATATTGCAATAGAGAACGGAACTTGTATGACCTCTGCCAGTTTGTGGTTGATTAATCTAATCGTGCGCACCATTTGATGTGTTATGTCGACTAGCTGTGCGCGTGCGACTTTGTCTGTGCAAATTTTTATATGAAGAAATACCTACGTACATTTAAAGTTTTCTTATAAAGTTTAGCATAGTGACATGGAGCTCTTTTGTTGCTATAATTTGTGCGAGTCCCAATGATACGTTTTCTTTTTTTTCTTGATTTCGAAATAAAATCGCTAACGCGTGAATATCGGCTTTTTCATGTGCAAAGCTTCGTTGCTATTGAACATTTTTACTAAGTTCATGATAAAAATCAACATTTATTCAAATCAAGCTGATAATCAGCACTTTTTGGACGTAAAAATTACATAAAACAGTCCCCCAAAACGCTAATTTGATCGCGAATGCGTTGGTTAACCTTGTCTGCCTAAGCATACTTGGCAAAAAAATTACACCTAGAAATAAATCTGCTTTCTCTACCTTTGTAGTATTAACTAAAATAAACAAACATAATCTAATCTCTGTGCTTGTTTTTGCATACCATAGACAACCCGCGTCAAAACATTCATTCAATCAATCATTAAAGGAACATAAACATTCATGTTATTTTCATTCATTCGCCTTGACATCAAGAACTACTCTAATAAATAGAGTGGAGTCATGGGGTGTTTACATTTTATAAAGATCTGTCATCATTGTCTAAGTGACAAATGACGTCATGTGCGATTATTGTAAATTCAATTATTGATAAATTGTAAAGCAGTTGGTGTGGATGGTGATTGGTACTAAACTGCTAACAGATAATACGTTGTTTAAATATTATGTGACTAATACTGGATTCTTTGTTCCGAATTAAAAATCTTTATTATTTATTTATTTATAAATAATTGTTATCGTACATTCTTGCAGTAGTACCACCTACTATGTCTAGTTCTTTGTTAAATTTAGCAAAAATTTCTAATGTCGGGACTATTTTGTGTCTTCCCCGGACCAAGCTATTAGTGGCCTTATAGAGGTATGAGAAACAGGTTGTAAAGTTCACTCATACCCATAGAAAAGGGAAGATCCTCGGAGGATCTTCCCTTTGCCCAAAAGACACGACACTGTCGGGCACATGGAACAGAAAAAACAGGTTGGGCAACTGCCCGAAAACTGATGTCGGGACGTTGTATATATGCTAGTTGCGCGGTAAACTCTACTTGCGCGATGCAGAGTTTTGCGTGACGTCAGTGTGATGAGTAGTTCGCATGTGGCGATGTAGATACCACTACAGCCTAGTCTAATCATTTACAACCGTTGCAATCGTTTCTCCTTTTTGAGTTTTTGACAGATTTGACATACAAAATCTGTCAATGACTGAACTGGCCCCATGGAATTAGTATGTACTATATATGCGAACCTAGCAAAGCCATCTGTAATTTTTAACAAAGAGGTAGTTTTAAAGCTTACATGCTTACATTTTCATATGATTTTGGCAGAATATAACGCATCGTCGTGCATTGCTTCTGTTTTTCGCAAAACTAAGCGTAAACAAAGCATAATTATTAACATCCATCACAAACATCCTACGAATCCATCAGAAGTGCCAGCTCTATTAAAGTTAATTTCTTTTCAGACAAATATAGAGCCGTCACATGCACGTCATAACATAACATCACGGAGTTTTCGCGAAGGGTTAGGCAGAAGTGTACCTATAGTGTACACCCACATTTCGCCAGGTATGTTTAAGCTCCATATAATAGGGGGCGAGCCTATTGCCATCAACTGAGCAAATCCAGACTGGACGGCTACTGAGAAATTCCATATGGAAAAACCGAATAACACTGCCCGACCCGGGAATCGAAACCAGGCCCTCATGCTCAGCAGTGGCGCTTGCAACCAGTTTAGACCAATGAGGCACTGTCACATTATATGCTAGAAAAAAAAAATATCACCGACTTCCGAAATCAAATTTATTTTTCACTTAGTAGTGTTTTTTTTTAGAAGTCGTTGTTTTTGTTTGTGTTTCTTTTTTCACTTTTTAGTTGTGGTACCTTAACCAAACAATGTCGTATACAATGTAAACTAATTACAACATCATCAAACAACATAGACAACGTGGAAAATATACGTACCTATTATTAAAGCTGACTCATAAACCACTCAACAGAACTTGACAAAATTTACATGGGACCAATCTGGAAGTATAATATCCTTTTAAATAAAGAAATAATTTTCCAAATCGGTTTATAAATAAAGAAGTCCGAAGCTAACCAACATTAAAAAAAAAAATACAACCCAATTGAGAACCACCTCTTTTTTTGAAGTCGCTTAAAAATAACTCTACTAACACATTTGCGTTTCTATTTTTCTTTCTAACCTTAAAACAAGAAACAGCATGGCGGCTGACCTAACGACCGCATCAACACTTTACCGGCAGAGCGGCAGTGTTACGAGCGGTAGTTACTTGCAGGTTAAAGGTTACTAACAGAAACTGTGTAAGTAGACAAGTTTGATGGATCATTCGTCAAAAATGTGATGAATCGGTCTTCCTTGGTGCTTTTAAGATATCTTACCTAATAATTATCGCCATATTTGAAGTATTCTCGTTCAAAGTTTAGAAACAAGGAATATAGTGTCTTGTCTTAATAATTATCGCCATATTTGAAGTATTCTCGTTCAAAGTTTAGAAACAAGGAATATAGTGTCTTGTCTAAATAATGCATAGATTTTTTTTTATGTTGCTATAATTTCTCGAACCTTGAGAATGTTCCCAAAAAACAGAACCAATACTCCTATATTTTAATTTTATGTTAGTTTATAATTTTGTTAAAATGCATACCTAGTCTTGCCTTGCATAGTCGGTACCTACGGTGACAAATAAATAAAAAAAAATTATCTTTCTTTATTTTTCTTTTCTTTTAGAAAAACTTGAGAAAACGCAGCAGAGTACCGACAGCCGGCAAAAAAGACGCTTACGCTTAGCCGTAAAGCTTTTGTAAAGTTTCAATTATTTCGCTTATTCAGTTGTTTATCACAGACTGCACACCCACGACAAAACTGCAACTACAAAAAAACACGTACAATCTTCCCTCAAAGTGACATTTACAAAATCCCCCACAAATGGAAATAGCGTTCCAAATCCTGGTACAAATAAATTGTGCACAGTGGTTCATTTTTCACGTTCTCGCCTCAAAATTGTTTGCCTTTATTGTTTGTTCACCATTTCTGATTTATGTGTGCGACAGGAGTTCTGACAGGCACGACACTGACGGACGCGAGGCAAGCGAACTTCCTAGAGATGTACTTTACGCACTTATCTTTCTGCCCCCACTCACCCTTGGAAGATGGTGGTGTACTTAGTTACGGGAGCTTATGGGGAATTTTAATTAAAGGCTCCCCTCAAACTGGCGCGTTGCGAAAGCGCGTCGCAACTCTAGTAAAACAATTTCTATGAAAAATTCATGGACATTGGTCTACAAAAGTCGCGTCACAGTGTCGCGTCGCGCCTGTGTGGCCTTTATTTTAAAACAGGAATGAAAGTGAAAACGTAAAGTATTGTGAATTGCTGCAAATCTCAGTAGAACGGTCCGAAAACTCTGGCTGCAGTTCGTTTGAGAATCGGTACTGCACTAGCGCGTGGCGTTTATAGAAATTGTACCTACTTCAGTTAATAGGGACCGAATTTATACGGACGCATCTTACGACTGCAATCGATCTGAACTCAGGCTTTATTCAAAGATTTTCTACGAATCTAATCGTACCGTAGTTTTTCGCAGCAACATCTGCATCTGGCAATCCAAATGCTAATGATTGTTATGGCAATATGGACTGTGTATATTGCACCGTACAGCTCAGCGCACATTACAGCCGCACACGCAGGCGGGCCACAGCACATCTCATTTCAATACAAAAAGGCGGGTGCGGCCCGCTTGTAGTGTGCCATAGTTCATAAAAAATGTACGGTGCGGTGCGGTGCGGCTCGCCCAAATTTGCCTCAGCCTTAATCTCGATGACCCAGATTATCCCTAAAGGCTCCTGCAGATAGGCGCCACGCGACTCTTGTAGAACAATTTCCATGAAATTTTCATAGAAATTGTTCTACTAGAGTTGCGTCGCGCCTGTTTGTGGGGGAGCCTTAAAAAGACTCACTATCTATTATAACATGAACATTTTAATTAAATAATATTTTTTTCTTGTTTCAGGTAAGGACCAGCTGTTTTTGGGTTAAGAAAACATTTTTACAAAATGCGTCCCCGTAAAAAAGTACGCTTGAATTATGATTTTTATTAGATTTATGATAATATTTGAGTTAATAATGAAGCTTCAGTAATTACATTAATGCTCGCTTCGTTTCTCTTGAATTTGAGGTAAGATAATTAAAGCAGAGCTAATTAATTAACTTTATGTTAGTTTTTTGACCTTGTTGAAGATTCTTGATGTCTGAGGGTTCTTAATTGAAAAACTAATATGCACCAACACGAACTGTTTATTGTTAAACATATATAAGCACTGCACAACCGTATTTACTTAGTAAATCCACAGCTTTTGAATTATAATATACAGAGCGCGTGTGACACGAATGACAGTCACCGAGAGAGCGAGAGTGAGAGTGAGAAAGGAACAGATTGATGTGTAGATATAGATATATAAATTAGTATGATAATACTAAACATTCTCACGCCTTCTTTTAACAAAGCTGCACTACTTGATAGGATGACAATGCTGGCAATGCAAGTTAATTTAGAGAACAGGTAAATAATTTCACAATTTAAGGTAAGTTATTAATTAATTATGTTAAGCTAAGTTATCCATTAAGTTACAGGTTCCATTTCACTATACTTAAAATATAAGTACAAACAAATCTTATACAGTAAAAATTCTTAAACTAGTTACTGTTGTTACACTGTTGTAACAAAATCAACTTATGTATGGGCCTAGTATAATCACCCTTAGATGTATGAATGGTTACAGATCTTATCAATTTGTCATTTTTATTTACATTAGTTGATATAACTTTGCCTAAAGGCCACAAGGCAGGAGGTGTACATTCATCTTTAATTATTACAATGTCTCCTATTCTTAAGTTTTTCTTAATGTCTAACCACTTATTTCTATTTTGTAACTCAGAAATATATGTAAAATAAAATTGTTTCCAAAATCTTTGTTTTATTAACATAATTTTTTGGAATATACTTAATCTAGATTCATTTAAATCTAACACACTAGGCTCTGGGATGTCTGTTATAGAAGCTCCTATAATAAAATGGGCTGGAGTTAAACAGATAACATCATCTGGAACATCAGCAATTGTACATAACGGTCTTGAGTTTAATATGCCCTCTATTTGGACTAAAGTAGTATATAATAATTCGTAAGTTAATTTAGTAGAAACTAAATGTCTTTTAAGTAAAGACTTTACTGACTTTATTCCAGCTTCATAAATACCACCCATATGACTGGCAAGAGGTATTGTAAATTTATAGTCAATAGAATTACAAGTGCAAAAATCAATTATTTGGCTGTATGACTTATCTGACTTAAACATTTTATAAAGCTCATGTAGTTCAGTTTTAGAACCTCTAAAATTAGTAGCATTATCAGTATACAAACATGTTGGAGTACCTCTTCGAGATACAAACCTTTTCAAAGCACAAATAAATGCCTGGGAACTCAAATCAGTAACAAGCTCTAAGTGTATAGCTCGAGTCGCCATACATACAAATAGACATATGTATCCCTTTGTGTATTTACAGTTTCGAGTCATTGAACTCCGGATAGCCATTGCACCACTGAAATCAATGCCTACATGAAGGAACGCTCTTGTTAGGGTTACTCGGGGAGAAGGGAGACTAGCCATTTGCTGGCCACAGGTTTGTGCTCTAAATCTGATGCACTTTACACAAGAATGAATAATCTTTTTGACTTCATTCCTACCATGCATAATCCAGTATTTTAATCTAATATTATATAAAGTGTTTTGTATTCCAGAGTGTAGCAATTTTTGGTGATAATGTTGAACAATTAATGATGTTATGTAATCTTTAGCGGGTAGTATAATGGGGTGAGCTTGACTATAGGATATGTCTGAATGCTGGATACGACCTCCAACTCTGATGAGCTGGTCTTGATCTAGGAAGGGATTTAGTTTCCTTATAGGACTGGATTGAAATGTATATAGTTTTCGTTTAGGCAAGTCTGCATTATTTGATTGACTGAGTGATGATAATTCTAAATATTCTCTTGAAAATGATTTAAGTTGTGTTATTTGAACAATGAAATTCGTAGCTCTGTTGAGTTCTTCTACTGTTAAATAAGGGGAATAGTTTTGACCCTTGTTTTTTAGTTTATTTAAGAATCTAAACATGAATGCAATAATTCTTGTTAACTTTGTGAAGTTAGAAACTTTAAGAAACAAGTCATAAAAATATTCATAATTTATAGAAATTTTATAAAATGTATCTGTGGATGTATGGTATAGTTGTGTACATGTGTTGTGGACAGGAGTTATTACTTGAGAAGTAACTACTTGGGGCACTGAAATAGGCCATGTAGATTTATCCTGTTTAATCCAGGTAGGGCCTTGCCACCATAACTCACAAGTGGACAATTGTTTGGGCATAACCCCTCTAGTTATTAAATCTGCTGGATTTTGTTTGGTATTTATATAATACCAATCATCCGTGGCAGTTAAATCGATAACCTGCATTATACGATGAGAGACATAAGTGTCATGTTTATGTTTGTAAGGGGATTTAATCCAGCTTAGAACAATGGATGAGTCTGTAAATAGAAATTTATGATCAATTTTTATATTATTTTTTGTAGTGTTAATAAACCTATCATATATTTGTGATAACAATAATGTCCCACATAGCTCAAGTCTTGGAATTGACTGTTGTCTTTTAATAGGAGCTACTCTAGACTTGGCCATGATCAAGACGCAAGTAGATTCTTTATTAGGATAATTTGCTTTCAAATATAAGCAAGCACCATAGGCTTTCTTAGCTGCATCACAAAACCCAATTAGGATTATATCAATAGGTATATCAGTAAAATACCATCTTGGAATCCTAATTGACTTTAAGTAATTTAATTGATCAATAAACTGTTGCCAATGATCTTGTAAATGGTTAGGTATGGGACTATCCCAGTCAATCTTTTCTTTCCAGATGTCTTGCATTAAAACTTTGGGAATAATTACTGTAGGCGCTAAGATACCTATTGGATCAAACATCTGTGCTATCTGTGATAATATAGATCTTTTAGTTTTACAAATGCTTGTGATTTCAGGTATGTGAGTATGGAGTATGTCATGTGTAGGCTGCCACATCAAACCCAACGTCTTAACGGAGTCTGGCTTGTTAAAATCATAGGAATTGTTTTGAAAACTAGAATTATTTTGTGAATTATGTTCACTATATGTGTCCATAGTTGGACTTGCAATTTGTGCTAAAATATGAGTATTGTTTGAAGTCCATTTGTGCAACTTGAACCCGGCTTTATTAAGCAGATCTTTTAATTGTAAACAGAGTTCAGTACACTGTTCAATGGTCTGTTGACCAGATAGATAGTCGTCCATATAACTGCAAGTTTCTATGCATTCTGCAGCTAGACCATGAGTTTCTTTATTTTTGTAAGCTAAATCTAACATAGTGCGGCATGCAAGATAAGGTGCACACTTAGTGCCGTATGTAACTGTTGCTAATTCTATGCATTTGAGTGGATCAGATTTAGATTCTCTCCATAAAATCCTTTGATATGATCTTTGCTCTGGATTCACAAATATACCTCTGAACATTTTAACTATATCACAAGAAATGGCATATTTGTATAATCTGAATTTCAAAATTATGTTAAGTAAGTCATTGTAAATGTTTGGACCTTCATGTAGAATATCATTCAAGGATGTGCCTGTTGATGTTTTGGAACTAGCATTAAAAACAACTCTCAACTTAGTTGACCTACTTTCAGATTTTATGACAGGTAAGTGAGGTAAGTAATATGTATTGTTTTGTGTAGGTGAGAATTCCTTTACATAATATGCATGACCCAATGCAATATACTCATTGATAAATTCTTTATATTGAGTGAATAATGCAGGATCTCTTTGAAATCTAGACTCTAATTGTAATAAGCATCGGTAAGCAGTATTAAATGAGTTACCTAAATCTAGTAGCTTGTCTGTGTGTAGGGGTAGATTAACTGTGTATTTACCCTGGTGATCTTGTATTGTTGTAGATTCATATAATGTTTCACAATATTTATCTTGAGGAGATATTAATTTTTGAGGTGTGATTTCCTCTTGTTCCCAGAAGCGTTGTAGAAGCTGATCTGTTGACAATAAAGATACATACATGCTAATGTGAGGGTCAGGACTGCTTGTCTGTAAAGAGGTGTCACTTGTGAGTGCGCCTGATACAATCCAACCAAATACTGTATCAATCATGACCGGTAGGTTGTGACCTAACTTTATGCGGTCTGTTAGCAAGAGTGAATAGAAAAGCTCTGCCCCTATGAGTATGTCTATAGTGCTAGGTATAAAGAATGTGGGGTCAGCTAGTTTGCATGTAAGCTTGGGAGGTATGTTCCAGTTGTGTGTAGGTATGTAAGTATGCGGTAGTGGCACTGTAATGTTGTTCATTACTACAAATGTTAGATTAGAGTTATAATCATTGTATCGAGAAGATATATTAGCATTTATGCTTAATTGTGCAAGGCTGTCTTTGTTTCCTACTCCTTTAATTGTGCATGCATGGTAGCTGTATGGAAGCTTTAAAACGCCTGCAAGCCTGTGTGTAATAACACTAACTTCACTGCCCGAGTCTAATAGTGCTCGTGCGTTTACCCAGTTTCCCATAGCATCCCGTATTTTTATGATAGCTGTTGATAGCAAGGTAACATGATGTTGAGTGTTTGAGACAAGAACCGCTGATGGGTTAGTTTGAGAGTTTGTTTCGCATTGGACATTTGGATTTGTAGTATTGTGCTGTTGCACGCAAGAGTTCAGTGAGGCAATAGTATCAGGTAGCTTGACATCTGCTGTGGCGGGACTTACTTGGCTAGAACGATCCATATGTATACTTGTATGATGTTTGCGATGGCAGGACAAACACTTCAGTTTTGAACACTTATGTTTTGCATGGTAAGGCTGTAAACAGTTAAAACACAAAGTTTTAGACTTAATTAAGTTAATACGCTCAGGTACACTCAGTTCTATATAATTAGGACACTTGTGCAAGTCATGTTTTTGTTGACATAGTAAACAATTTATTTGAGATCTCGAGGTTGACGACACATGTGTAGTTTTAACAGTATTCCTATCCGAAGGCTTGTCATTGAGTAATTCAAATGCTGATCGCCTTAAGTTTAAGAAATCTAGTAACTCAGATAATGTAGCGAGAGTACTTTCTTTTCTGTTTAGTTCCCATGCTGCTCTCAGCGAGTTGTCCAGTTTATGTGATATTAGGAATACTAATAGGTCATCCCAACTGTCTACAGGCAGCTTAATAGCCTTAAGGGAATCTAGACTTTGCTGTAAAGTTACTAGAAACTCTTTTAAGTTATGTTTATTAACAACATTGTAATTAGTAATAGCCTTTAAATGAAAATTAACAATCATAGTTTGGTTCTCATACCTTTTAGCTAGTATATTTAATGCCTTACTGTAGTTTTCCTCAGTTATGAGAAGTGAGGTAATAAGCCCAGCCGCTTCTCCTGATAGGGCTGACTTCAGATATTGAAGCTTGTTCACTGTCGGAAGGTCCACACTGTCAACAGAGGCGTAGAATATATTCTTGAATGCAGGCCACTCGCGGATATCACCGTCGAACTTTGGAAGTTCCAATAATGGCAGCTTGACACGTGGCTTCCTTGTCGTGCAATCATGTAATGTCGTAGAATTTAAATGGGATTGCTCCATAGTTTGTTGCGAGCCTCCAGTAAATGACGCAATTTGTGCTTTAGTAGCATAATATTTCGCTTCGGTTGTCTCCCGATCCTGTTCGTTGACTTGTTGCCGGTCGGGCAAGTCCAACCTCTCAATATTGATTTGGATTTCGTCGTATCGATCCATTAGTTTATTTAATTCCTCTGATCTGACCTGTAGGTCGCGTTTAGTAGATCTTGCAGGATCGTAGTTCTGCACGTAGTTGGTAATTCTTGTAATTTTACCTTTTATGGCGGCACGGGTCGTGCGCAAGTTTTCTATTTCTTCCATCTTGTGTTGTATGGAACCACGAGATTATAAAATATATGTACAATTTATTGTAACTTTGTAAGATGCTTGTGAGCTGTAATGCTGAAAAGATGTTTCTTGTAAATACTGTTGTAATTGTTACTCGATTCACGTTTCACGTTTTACGACGTAGGCGTCGGTCGAACCTTTTTTCCGGAAAAAGTAGCAAAACACTCGGAAACACTCCACAGATTAGTTATAGCAGCGGGATTGGTTGAATCCATGTATGTATGTCTGTTTTATCGACAACTTAAAAATGTCGATTGCCTATTGGCTGCTTCTCTCCGGCCCTGTCGGTAAAACAGTACTTAAATCTTCGTAAGTGGCGCTGGCGATGTATGCCGAAGAGGCACGAGGTGGCACGATGGGACCCGAAGCTAGGCGACTTTCGTCGATCTTGTCGATGACTTCCTGCCGGTTTGGCGCAAGCCACGTGATCACGTCCGCGAACCACGCAAAAAATGGCGAACGAAGGACCAATTTTATGTTGAAGATTCTTGATGTCTGAGGGTTCTTAATTGAAAAACTAATATGCACCAACACGAACTGTTTATTGTTAAACATATATAAGCACTGCACAACCGTATTTACTTAGTAAATCCACAGCTTTTGAATTATAATATACAGAGCGCGTGTGACACGAATGACAGTCACCGAGAGAGCGAGAGTGAGAGTGAGAAAGGAACAGATTGATGTGTAGATATAGATATATAAATTAGTATGATAATACTAAACAGACCTTAAAATGTAATAGTGAAGTATGGGTGCCGAGAGCTCCTTCGAGATAATTTGATCTTTAGATGAACTAATTCGTATGAGCAATTGCTAATTGCAAGGTATTGATATTATATTACACTACGCTGTACGACGCCGTGGCATAAACATAGCGAGAAAAACCACTAAAATCTCAATTCCGGTTATCAATCACATCAACACAAAATAATGGAGTATTCTCCAAAATCCAAACAACCATGACCGAAAGTCTAAACCCCTGGAATATCATGGAAATTTTACCAAAACAGCCATAAAATGCCAAACAAGATTGATGGCAATTAGCCCCTATCGTACCTGTACTAACGGAGATTGGGGGAAATACGTCCCCCAAATTAGATATTAATTTAAAATCCTCCCCCATCGTTCCCTTTGCTTCAAAACGTGTTTGCGCACAATATTGTGATGAATGTTATTGAATAACTCAGCTTTAAGTCATCTACTCGTATAATCTTTAGGCCAACTCTTTATTAAGAAAACGGGCAATTTCAGCAGTAGCAGTTCTACTAATAAACCCGATACGAGTATCTATTCAAAAACAATGTTTACTGTGAAGACATGATTATTCAAGCGATATTTTTTTATTACTAAATGAAAAACTTGACTGCACCAAAAAACTTTAAAACAAGCTCACTTTTCAAGCAATCTGCAGTTGTGCATCACATCTGAGATTGAACTAAAGTATCTGCCACGAACTGCTGTGCAGTCTTCGCTGTCGCGCAGTCGAGTAACAAAGTATACCTTTATGATTTGTTGTGTTTAAAACCTTAAACGATAAGAAAATACATGAAAAACCTTCTAATATACTCATGGGCTCTTCAAATACATTCTTTGACATCTTTTTCATAAATCATTATTCTGCCACAGTCTTCTAAACAAAAATAATATGCTTACGTCTTTCGTAAGCCCCAAATCTTAAGGAAAAACATACGACACTTAGGTACAACTAATCACATTGGATCAATCACACCAGTTCTGTCGGTGACTGAATGCCAGATTACAGGGCTCTCGTCAAATTCTGGCAAGAGCTTAAAATATCCATTTGTTACGTTTTAAACGAATCCAGGGCGGTAGGTAGGTACAGGCGAAGGTACATTAATTTGAATGATCCTTGGATTAGCGAAAATCTGGATGGGATTTACCTAAAAGTGCTCAGAACAGGACATACCTACCCGGTTTTCCAAAAAGAAGTTCTTTTGGGGACTAATTAACGTACATTTACTGAAAATAGTTACACGATTTTGTTGGTGATTAAAGGATTGTTTACAAAAAAAGTAAGCTTACTTATAATAATTATATCTGACACATTAATAATACAGAAAATTATAAAAGAAAGAGCTTACCCCACCGTTTTTTGTCTACAAAAGTTGAAAGAAACGACTTTTCAGTCCGAGATTCCATTACTTGAAAACTTATGAAAGTATGAGAAGGACTAAGCTAAGAAAACTGAAATGTGCAGTTACAGTTCAGTTGAAACTTAAAGTAAAGGAACTCAAAAGTCACTTATATTTTTCATCGTGAAACCTTGTGAAAATATCCTTTTCCATCTTGAATGGAGCTCAGGTTCAGGGATGTTAAAGGTTTATTTATACTGTAGTAGTATTTTCAAGGTACGTATGACTATCATAAAACGGTCGATATAGCGGGTAGGCGTAAATTGAGAAAATATCTCCCAAAAACAGGTGCGGCCGGAAAATTCAAGTTTAATGCACTGTGCATTTCATTTTAAGCCTGATACACCTGACTGTGTGGTGTGAGTGATCATAATTTAGCGATAATGCGAAGAAATTAATTCTGTACTTTTCACTATCAGACCTACCTACCTACCTGATAAAATAATATAAATGTAAATGTGTCATGATCAGTCAGTTTAATTAACTGTCCACTTTTGAGCATGAGAGATATTTTTTGTGGTGTAACATAAAACATTTCATGTAATGATCTTTTTTAAGGGTTTTGCGATTCAAAGCAAACCAGCCTTTCTGTTTGTCAAAGTCAAATATCAACGGGTATCTTTGAACAATTTGAAAATAAAATTTCAGTAACGAACTTGATAAACGTCGTTTCTTTTTCTTTACTGTTATGTAAAGTTTCATAATTAATATACCGCAGCGGTATTTGCTAAATCGCTACCGCCAATAACTTACACATCTGTACCCACTTCCTACAAAAGGGGTGCGAGTTCAAACCCTGCAACCGCCACAGACAACAGAGCAACCAGCTTGAACATAATTAGGGTTTACCCCCAAATTATACGCACAATTTCAATACATCGCTACCGCTTATGGTGTAGACCACTAAAGCTCGATTCACACGTTGGCCGTCAATTCGGTTATTACGTGACCTACCTCGCAATTTGCGTGTTTCATTTTCCTTCTAGCTGTTAAACATGTTGATGAAGTTGGTATACCTTGTTAATCGTCGTACGTGTAGCTTTTAAGGCGTATGAGATGCTTGATAGATGATAGCTTGTGTGCACTCGTCTTTTTATTGGGGCAATTTTACTTATGGAATTGGTATCGACCTTTAAAGTTACGATAATGGTCTTGCCTCGTTTCCTTCCTAGCCACGTGAACCCAACGCTTAGTTAGCTACTTTTTATTTTCGTAACGGTTTTTGAGGGCATCTTCTTTTAACATATTTTATATCTTCAAGAGTGTCACAATCATTATACAGGGTGTTTGGAAGGTGGGTACAAAACCTTAAGGGTGTGATAGTAAAACTATTTAGAGCATTTTGAGCCATTAATTTTTAAGACGAAGTACGTTTTTATTATTATTTCTAACTGCTATTTGTTGTTATTTTTTTTAAATAGCCCAATTTCTGACTGTCAATTGCCAACGGTTAAAGTTTATTATGTATTTTTTTTCTAATGTAAGTCGTAGATTACTTTAAAATTTGAGAAAAGTGTGTTTTTAATGTCATTTTTTTTTATAAAATAGCCTCAATCGTTCATAACCTAAAAACATGCTCAATATGATCCAAATGGTGTCAACTGTCATCCCCTTAAGCTTTGCACCCAACATCCAAACACCCCTTCTATTCTACCTCCTCCCTTTATCCCTGCTGTGTTAGGCCTCCCTATGCAGTTCACAAATTATTTTTATTTTGCACTTAACGACTATCCATAGACTCTTAGCTAATCGTTATGAGAAATAATATAATATGGAAAGGGTACTTTAACAAGACCCGCTATATGTTCTAACTTGCACCACTGTTCCACAGGTGAGGGCGAGGGAGCGAACCCTAATTCATCCAACTTCGCAGCCCTTAGAACATAGGGCGCACATGTTATCGTAGTGATATTTGAATAAATGTTGCGTTTCCTTGTCTACCTGGCATCGTCAACATTTAACCGCTTGTAAACAAGTCTTATAGTTCCTGTCTTTGTTTTTATAAAGTTGGTGATGAAGATGGGACTCTGTTCTTTTTTCCACTGTTGTTTTGATACAAATTTAAAGTGATATGACTAATAGTTAGATTAACAAGATCCACACAGGTACTTACTTACGAGGTTACTGGCACCTTTCCACCTTTGAAGTGTATTTTGGGAGCCAATGTTGCATAATTCCACCCAATTTTCTGCTGAAATACTATTTTATTTGAGTTTTAACTTGTGCATTTTTTTACCATCATTTCTGTGCCTAGCGGTGTTAATAGTAAACCAGAACCCATATAATCAGCCCACACCTCTTAGAACAGCATTCCAACAGATCCCATACTAAAATGAATAAAACCATACATACGCTATCAATTCCTACGCGCACAAACTCCAATAACCCAATTCCCTAAACAATTTCATTCCAGAAAAAAAAAGTAAAAAAAAACATAACATTGTTAAAATTTTCGTAACAAAATGGCCGCCCACGTAACCCTTCGTTCGCCGGCGTCGGTCCATAAGACCCTCTATTTACATATTTATATTTACTATACCCGGTTATTGAACCTACTATCGTTCAGTGTATTGGACAAAAACTGTTTGCACAACACTTTACAAATATGCTTATACGGTCAACGTAAATTAAACGATAATGAGCAGGCCCAATGAGGTAATGCTTGTGTAATTATATCGGGAATTAAAGTACTTGAAAATCTTACTGGTTTCTCAATCTTCTTTGTATTATACACGGTGACATTTGAATCACAGTTTTGCTAGAACAAACGTTGTTTAGACCATGGTCTACAACCATTCTATAGCATCCAATAGAAAAAAAAACGTCATTGGTTTTCAAAATAAACACAAAAAAGGCAGTGTTAAAAATGTCGGGATTATCGTTACGCCCTACAACACAGACATTGCGGCTGCGACGCGCGACGCTCGCGTCTTGAATGCAATATCGCTACCGTGATAAGTACTTTGAAGTTACGGTTAATGTTTCAAACATTATTGCACGTTTGAGCAACATAAGACTAATTTGAGAACTCCTGGATTAGATTGTTTTAATAACATATTTGATGCTGTAGAATGGTAGTAGACCATGGTCCAAACAACGTTTGTTCTAGCAAAACTGTGATTCAAATGTCACCGTGTATAATTGCATAGGACAAGTGCGAGTACTATGTATGTACTATCGAGCTACCATTTACCGGGTAATGTCATTCATTCATTGACTTGAATGTGCCCTGGCGGCTGATAGATGTCATGCTCACTCAAATGTCTCGCTGACGGCGGCGCGTGTGTTGGATCATTTAGCTTCCTTCAAAATGGTTGAGCTGAATGGTGCTGATCCATGCGTCATGTTCGTCAACGCGCGCCGTCAGTTGGGACTGGTCATCTCTCAGCTGCCACGGTTAATTCTAATTATTTTATTTATAGATTGTTTTGTTTTATGTTTCTATTTGCTGTACTCTGTACACTCAACGTGTACGTCTTATTTACATCGTTCTCACATATAATTATATATTTAACATTAATTTAATTTATTTCAAATAATCAGATAACAGAGATGATGTATTTAATATTTATGTAACAATATAATATAAAAGAGTGCCCATGGCGTTTCTTGCCAGTTCTTCTCCATAGGTACCTACTACGGTTTGGAATGTGCAACTAGCTTCATCTTTCTGACTGACCGACCACTTGACAAATAAAAGTGCCTGTAAATGGTTTAATTGAAATAAATGCCTTGAGTTTGAGCACGTTAAAAAAAACTGTTTTGTTTTACCTATTGGTTGAATAGTTCTGTCGTTTTTAGCGTGTATGAAAAGTAGTCCGGCAAGTTATTTTGACATTTTGATTGACAAATTCGGGTTCTGTAGACTCTTGGTAACAAACATCAAGTATTTTCGTAGAAGTAGAATGGCTTTAAAATGTTTCGCTCTGTAAATAAAGCATTTGTAACCCGTTTCAAACTATCACTTAGTTGTCCGGGCTGACGTTCATGCCTTTAATCTTGAGGTTTGTGGTTTTTCAATATTGATTCTTCCTTTTTGTTATTGTGACCTTGGTTATCTTCTTTCTTATTGAAACTACGGTCAACATTACGCATGCAAAGGCATTTCCATCAAGCTAAAAAGGATTAAAAAAGAAAGTGCAATGAAATAAAATTTCAGAATTTCTATTCACCCAAAAGCTTCGTCCCACACAAAAGCAAGTTAACCTAACTATAACATTCAACAATGTTATCAATGTTTTTTGCATGAATAAATAGATTGAATCCCGAATCGTTCAGTGAGGCGTCTCGGTCCCTCACATTCTGAAACTTGGCACTACACTCCTTGCTTCGGGGCAAAACTTTTAAGACAGACTCCCTTGTCATGGCTCTCTCAGAACTCCGAAGCCCCTGTTGAAGTCTCTGAATGTTCGGAAATAAGTATTTTTAAGCCCTCTTTTGTTCTTTGATACTTTTAATTATAAAGCTGCCATATTTTTGTTTATTTAAATGGGCTAGCGTTAAAGCTTTGAATTTTTTTGGGGAAAGCGGATATGGCCATCGGTATTTCCAGTTTGTTAAAAAAAATACGAATACGCTCATGTAGCTTTTATACAATTACGTTTCAATAGAAAATTTGGTAAAACGAAATGAAATATTCAAAAAGCCTTTGGGATATGTATATATTATCGGAACAACATAACATAATATTTTCGGGATAACATAATTTAGAATTTAGAGGGGAACTGCTTAGCTCAGGACATTAAATAATAATGAAGGTAAGCAATAACGGAGAACGCGTGAAGTAGAATATTCTCATATCACTAGAGAAGAAGCAAATATGCAAATGTACAGTGCGAGACTCAAAAATATGGTTACTGGAACTCACAGGAAACTGTTATGTGCTGATGCAATCTTGAACTCAACATATGACTCCAGAGTTATGACAACTTCCGTACTGAGGTCTTGTAATATACAGACATGACATATTTATGATGGAAGTCATTTTTGGAGCAGGTTTGTGCGTCTAAGAACTGAAAAAAAGGAGGAAAAAGAAAGTTATAGATGCATTATATTTGGTGAGATAGTCGAGAACATTTCGTTAAAATTCATGTCTGAACCAAAACTCTAGTCTTTCTCCTTGATTTTGAACCCCAAGCTTTCTCATTTCGACATCAAAATCTCAGCTCACCGGAACTAAATGATCGATTTCTCTCTTTAAACGCTCAATTACGAATTACAACTCTCCTCCAATTATCATTATCGATTATGACGTGATCACTTGAAACTTGATTGTGCAACGTTCTGTATGTTTGGAACTAAAGGGCTGTAGCTGACACGATACTTTTATTAGACGACTGCTGCCGCAACATCGTCTGCGTGTATTTTGTATTATATTCATCATTTATTTTTACAAATTTCCTGGATGAAATTTAGCCTATGTCTTCTCCAGGTAACAGGCTAGCTATCTGTGAAATGTCGGTTCAGGATGTGAAAACTTGAAAAGGTAACAGACGGACTGACAGACACACTTACTGTTGCACTTATAATTTGTAAGTATAAGTATTTACAAGGCAGATGTGATGTGAGTGGAAACGCCGGGAGGGGACGCCCTAGGAGGACATAATAGTGACCTTATTGGTGATGTTCTGCAGAAAAGTCAGGTGCGTAGTACTCGCAACCGGCGGCGTCCGTGTATGACCAATGTATAAACGTAAACGAGGCAAAGGGAGTATGTAAGGATCGTAGCAGGTGGCGTTCTGTAAGATCCTGCCTGCATGGGAAGAAGGCGTGCGTTTATGCATGTGTGTATGGTGTATAAGTACGCCTCGCGTTTTGGTGGCTCTTTACGCTTGATGACCGATCGCCATCTCGGAAAATCGCCGATCGGCGATACTAAGTCTGTTGTGCCTCTAAGGCGTATGAACCCAAGTGTCAATATTTAATGATACATTGACCCGAGTGTTTGAGAAATGTGATGTAGGGTATCGAGTTTCTTTTGTGCAACGTTACAATGCCAATGGTTCTATATGGTCTGTATCCATGGTCGTATGTAGCCTAGATATGTATGTATTGCGGGCCGCTAGACTTGTGCACACATCGTGTTCTGGGTACTGATGAGGTATGATATGGGTGTTGAGTTGATTTACAAGAGAATACTATAAATACTATTGTATGGGGTCAAGCTCTTCTAACTTAACAGAGAGATGTCATTGTGTTGCTGGGGAGGTTGTTGCGCCGCTTCTTCTTCCCAGCTAAAGCGCTAGGAAGTGGTGAAAGGCGTTTTGGCGGCCTGTATTATGTAATATTGGCGTTCAAAATTCAAAAAAATCAAAAAGTCAAAAAAAGATTTTCTATTTTGATTATTTTTGAGAATGGTCACTTAGTAGGCGTCAATTGGTTTGCGTAGACACATAGAGCAACACGGACCACCGGCGGGCGTAGACAGAATGTCATCCTAATTGCGTGACACACTATCAATCAGAATCTGAATCATTTTGAAGGATATTGTTAATTCATTTCTTCATATAAGTTCGTAAAATTTGTCTGCTCAACAAAGTAAATAACGCAATGAATGTTGTTGAACTGTCAAAATGTTACCCATTCCTACGGTTAGTGTTACTCAATCACCCGCAGTCTTTTTTCAACAAATTTGATTATGAGACTGCCTTACTTGCTGTAAATTACCCTTCGGATCTCAAAATCAAGTGGTTTATACAAAGACAATTTGCTGAAGTAAAGGTGGCGTAGATTTCATGCGACAATAACATTCTATTGTATTGTAAGCAAATTACAAACCTGTTACTAATTGCGCACCTGCGTACTTAACCAACGAGTTACTAGAGTGTAACAGAAATCTGGTTTTAGCGAAATACACCTCTAAATATACATTGTGTGTAGGTAATTTATAAACACCAGCCTGAGGGATACTAATTACTACTGCTTATTGAAATACCTGCACTAAATTTTTTGCATAATTCTCATGTAATTGGAACTGATACTTAAACTCACGTTTTCTTCCCATGGAATAAGACAGCATTTTTTTTTCAGAACGCTGCTACAATTATTTCTTACCCAGGTACATTAAAAGTTACATCATGTATTCGTCGAAGTTCATATTATATCAACGTGGTATTGCATAGCACACACTAACCCAATGCCATTATATTTGACAATACAACAATATTCATTGCGTTATTCACGATGTTGAGCAGACGAATTTTTTAAACTTAAGAATTTTTTAAATTTACTTCAAAATCCTTCGGATTGTGATGAAAAGTGTTTTACGCGTTTAAGTGGCGGGTAAACGCACGCACCAGTTAAAAATTTTAATTTATTTATTTTTAAACCTTAAAACTACTACTAAAAGCTCTCACCACCGCTCCACAAGCACATAGATCAACCCTCAGCTCCCCACAGGCCATAGATGTCCTCTTCATCAACAACTCAGTAGGACAAACCCGGGCCATAAATCATGGCGTCCGTGGATTGGCGCTAACGTCCACATCCGCCCGCCCGCCCACAGACTATCAATTTCGGAGCCGTCTAGCCAGACCATAAGTTATCGAATTTGTACCTCGCTTTTGGGGGGTTAAGTATTGATTGCTGAACTTTACACTGTTGGAGACAACGGTTTATTAAGTGTTAAGTTAACACTATTGTAAAACGAATTAAGTGGTATACATTATAATATTAGCAGTTCAATTCGAACTGTACATGCAATGCAAAAACAGCCGGACAGCTAAATAACTATGAAAATAATGAACCCGGCGAATTTTCAAAGGCTAAAAAAGTACTTTTGTCAGTAAATTTGCTATCAAATCTCATGAAATCACTTCTCGCAGGAGACTTGGTAATGGCAACATAATAAATTGGATAGGTTTTCAAAAAAATATGCTAAACCTATTTTCACTTAGAATGTGACTATTTGGTTTGTGTCATCAATGTATTAGCAGAAACTGCACGTGTATCTACGACACACTTAACGTGCCCCAGCATCTTAATTGAAATCAAACATCGGTAGGCCATACAATTATCCGAATGGACGATACGGGAATCAACCACAAAAGATGGACACTCCACTGACGTATTACGTCATCAGTTATGTTAGAATAATAGCTGTCATCTCCCTGTCATCGCAGAATTTGAAACTGGCACTGTTTCTGCAATAGTAGGGTTGCTCTTTATCACGTAGAATTAAATTATGTCTTAATTCATTAGGAGACTGTGTTTGTCAGTACCCGTTGTAAGTACAACTTTGAAATGCTCTCAAAGGGATGTTATGCATAGAGATGCATACCACAAAACAGAAACGCATTATTCATTCAATTCATTACAAAAATTACACGTTGTGATATTTCATATTTTTGTTTTTACGATAGGGGAGGAGATTTTCTCGTGATGTTAATAAATTATTGGGTACCTATAGATTTTTGTACTAATTGGACCACACGGCACGGGAGGGTTAGTATAGTGGCGGCGGTCATAATTAGTTAGTTGAAGGGTAAGTTTTTTTTAAATATCTACTTTTATCGACCTGTGTGTGTGTATCCGATAAGGAGCCAACTTTTTGATTCAGATTACATTATAATATTACGATTTCTAAAATATCAAAACTTTTCTTTATTGTTTAATCTACCAGCAACGTTAAAAGCGACCCTGAATATAAAAATACAAATTCAAAGACACTGAATGTTTAAATAAATTACGACTGTCTAGAATGTATAATAAAATAGAGGTGATACTAATATCTTGGATCACACACAAAAATTGGGCCACTTCCCATTTCTATTACGTGTACGAATTACGCTAGAAAAATCATACTGTTTATCTACAATTTGACGAAAATACCACTTTATTAAAACAACATAAATATTGCATTCCAATTTAGTTCAAGGTTTATCTCAAAATGTAACAAAACATGTTTACACACTCTCGAAAAAAATCTAAAATACTCACCTTTTTTAAACCGAACTCGTTGTCACACACAAATTAAAATTGATTACGAAAAAAGTGTGTACTTTTTTCGGCCGCACGCGTAACATGAACGATGGAATAATAAAATATGTCACACCATAAAAATATGATGTTATTAATAGCTTAGGATAGAATTATTAGGGTGGGCATGGGCTATAATGAATAGCTTTATATCAGATCGGAATCGTAATATAATTGAGCTAAAGCTATCTTTAAGCTTGTTTTCTTTTTGATAATAGAGCGTAAGGAATATAATTTATTTATTTGGGTGTGATAATTAATAGCCATTTTAAAATCTTTAAGTATATGTAATTTTAAATTAAAGAACTTTTCGTGTCTGTTTGTGACCACGTTGTTCTAACGGATTTTGATGCGGTTTTCACTATAATTTAGAGAATTTATTCAGAAAAGTTCAAAAAAAATATAGTTATGACACAACCATAATGTGAAGACACGGTTGGCGCAGTGGTTAAGCGATTGACTGCTGCGCTGCATGTCGCGGGTTCGATTCCCGCACGGAACAAATATTTGTATGACCTACGAGTAGTTGTTCCGGGTCTGGCTGTTTGTGTATGTGAGTTTAAGTTTGTATACGCATCCACAATACAGGAGAAAATCCTAGTGTGGGGCAACGTTTAAAAAAAATATATTAAAATTCTCGATGTTTTGTTGTTTGTTTTTTTGTCAAATCGTAAAACCAGGAAAAGCAGGGACGGGTCGCTAGTTGTAAATAAAATTGTTTCGTTTTATCTGTGCCGATCTTTTCTACGTTTATCGTGAATGGAATGGCGTCCGGTGATGATGCAAATTGTATTACAGAAATGTAAAGCATCCTTAATTTGTGTTCAATCGATTGATAAAATACGGCCGTAATCAATCAGCGAGGTAGAACAGATTGGTAGAGAGGGTTGGTTTCTTGGTATGTGTGTAACAATTTGCACACATGTCAAATATTTGGGAAAGCAACACAACATAACATAATGCCTCCCTTATCTCCCCAAAGGGTTGGGCAGAGGTGTACCTATAGTAAACCCACAATTCGCAACTTATGATAAAGTCCCATGTAGGTAATGGGGCGAGCCTATTGCCATCAAGCAGGCTCAAATCAAGCAGGCAGAAAAAATCTACATCTTTTTAATAAACTCAAACTCAAAGCATTTATTTCAAATAAACCAATTACAGGCACTTTTGAATTGTCAAGGGGTCGGTCAGTCAGAAAGATGAAGCTAGTTGTCCATTCCAAAGCGTAGTAGGTACCTATGGAGAAGAACGGGCAAGAAACTCCATGGACACTCTTTTAAATCAAAATATTGTTACAATAGAGTGGTTACATCATTCATGTTGTAATTATACATGTGAGAACGATGTAGAAAGACGTGCACGTTAAAAGCGTCCGTAATAAAAAGATAAAAACAATTATGGAATTAAAATAAGCCGTGGCAGCTAAGAAATGACCAGTGCCTACTGACGGCGCCCGTTCACGAACATGACGTATGGATCAGCACCATTCAGCTCAACCATTTTGAAGGGAACTCAATGATCCAATACAATAAGTGATAAATATCCAATACAATAAAATAAGTGATAGACATAATTTTAATACAAGAAATAAAGATAAAATAGATCAACCATTTTTCAGATTAGCTAAAGTACATACATCTTTTATGGGGTACCTACTGTGTTAAATGCTACAACAAAATACCTTGTCATATATTGCAATTAAATGAAAGAAAATTTAAAACCCTTATAAAAAGTTCACTGTGTAAACAAGCATATTACAAATTAGAGGATTATATCCAAGATAAGAATGCTTGGAAACATGCTGGTCCAGCTCCATAGGACAATCTGGGGTCTAGACAAAATTGAACTGGTTGCTACTATATCTGTATAGTTAATTATTTTTAATGACATTGATTTACATTCTGTGATTACTTTAACTCACACACTGACTTATTACTTGTTTACATAATTTGGGAAATCATATACTTTTACAATGTTTGTAAATATGTGAACACCATGTATCTATCACTTAATCAACTTATTTATCATTACTACGTTTATTAAATTCTTTTTACCTATTGTGGTAGGGTGATTTTTATTATAGGTGCATCGTCTTCACATATAATTATATAATTGATGTACTTATACAAAATATTGTAACACATTTAAAAAGAGTAACGGTGGAGTTTCTTGCCCATTCTTCTCCATACGAAAGTACCTTTTGGAAGGGGCGACTACGATCAATTCTATTTAAATGTAAATGTTGACGTTCAAAAGTGCCTTTTATGTGCCTATTTGAAATAAATGCTTTGATTTTGACTTTGACTTTGACTTCAAATCCAGACTCTGATTCTGACGGCTGCTACTGAAAAATTCCAAATAGAATTTTTCCAGATAGAAAAACCAAATAACACGTGCTCGACCTGGGAATCGAACCCAGAACCTTTTGCTCAGCAGTAGCTCTTTTGACCACAAGAGCAACGAGGCCGTCAGCCGAGGGAGTTGGAAGAATAAAGAAAATTGAAAAAGAAATGATAAGCGTTCAAAATAAGAAGTAAACTTACTTTGAATAACTGTCCTGCTGGAGTATCAAAGACAACTCTGATACGTCAAATCAGGATTCAGCATATTCTGAACTAAAATCCCTATAAAGTTTGTTCTACAGCTACATAATTAGGTATAATATGTATTATATTTATTGTCTTAATAGGTTTATGGCGTACCTTTATATTTAAAAATATTTATTCCTAAATTTAATTATAAATTGCACCTATCACTGTCTGTCTCTGCATCACCCAAAGATTGACTGGTAGAAAATGCATAAGGCATTAAGTCCGCCGCTGTAAATTTGTGTGCTTAGAGTATTAAATAAATACATCGCTTTTTAACGAATTTTTCATTCAGTAACAACCCTATCCTTATTTTGACCAATCGCATCGCTGAAATGCTTCTCCATAATAAATATGATGTAGCTATAACTCCATGAGTTCACATTCTAAACAGAACCCTTTGAAGCAATACAAACACTCATGAATTTGTCCCCGTTGCGTTCAATAAATCACTAAACGCATTAGAGTTATTTCTGACACAAGATACAGTAATGATAATTCTAAATAGTCCTCTTATGTAGCGACTAACAAGCCCTCTCACATTTGTCTTGTAACCCTTTGATATTTGTACAAAATAGAACCTTAATTATGAAGCATAAAGTTAAATATAGTTTGTTATTGTCCCACTCTTCAAAGCTTTTAATCTGAACTGTATTTTTCTCGAGCCTGTCCTGAATAAAAGTTGGCGACAAGTCAATGGTGCCGATTCTCTTGTCACAAAATTCTCTAAACTAGACTAAAAATTACCAAAATTTAGTTTATTCCTGTCAAACGACGATTTCCCATTCTGAAATTGACTAAAGTGACACAACAAAATTTTAGTTTGACAGCACTAAGATGGCACTGAGATTATAATTTAGTGAATATGGCAATTTTGCTATTCAGAATTTTACGTTTTTCAACAATTTTTTTTATTGTTTAACTAAATCTGCCTATTTTTAATCGAGATTTAAAAGGTGTGGAATAAAATTAGTTGTCATGAACTAAAATTCACACCAACACCTCGACTTCAGATGCAAAAACGGTACTGTATCTTTTTTTCTTTTCTTTTGCTTATATCTCGAAAACGGTGTATCCTATCGAAAAAATAATTAAGATTTCAACCCCCCTTTATAAAACACTTAAACCTCTAAAATCCAACGTGTTGGTAATAAAAAGTGAAAAAATCCATACAAAACATGTCGAGACTGCAAATAATGCGCGCTTCCGGCTCTAAAAAAAATCACGTGTATGGCAAACGAGTAGGTACAACGTGGAGTCGCAATAGCTAAATTTGATTTTAGGTGTTAAAATTCTTTTTAAATTTAAGATTTTATTTTGCAAAATAGCTATAAGATTCTCATAGCCAAAAGTAAGGAATTTATTTTAGTGATAGTTTAGTTCGATGTACAACAGAATCGGCACCATTGCAAGTTTTATTAAAGTAATAAGTTCTTTGTTTACGAAAATCCTGACTTCAAAGTTTGTAATTAAGTCGTTTCTGTCAGAATATTATAAATAGACCTTCTAACACACAGCTATTTATCAGGCAACAATTTACTAGCAAATAAATACAGGTACTACGTCTTCAATCCATTAAAGGGTTGTAGGGGAGGTCATTTGCAACCAAATGACCCCTTATGACCCCTCCACAATTTCTGAATAATTTGGCATTTTATATATTTTTTTGCAGTAGAGTATACAAATTTGAAACCTATAATACCTATATTATACCATTTTTTATTATTATTTTCTGCTGCTACTTCAATACTTAATAATCAATCATAAAATGACAATTATTTTAATTTTCTTTAAATGAGAACACACAATTTTTATCATTTTGAGCAGGTTATTTAACTTAGTGGTTGATTTCTGCAAAAAACATGGATATACATATTTACAACTTCTCAGCTATCCAACGAGATGCAATAAGATACCAGATATCTTTAAAAAAAATATAAAATGTACTGGAAAATGGTTGACATTTGCATAAGGGGTCATTTGGTTGCGAATGACCTCTCCTGGATTGCCGTCCTATTACAAATAACCCTCTATGTAAGTACCTAAACAAAAGTCACACACACAAAACAAATGGAATAAAAAAAAATACAACTCACAAAATGCATTTCGTAACAATCCCTGTTTGCCACAACTTCTGAACTTATTTACTGAATTCGCAACCTTTTTTTTATTACGGGAGTGGCTTAATTTCTTGGCACGCCAGTGTACCCGATTGAGTGCAGTCGGAAACGTGTTTCTTTTTTCAGAAAGTGCTTTGAATGTTAAACTTTGAGCACTTTGTAGTCAGGCAGAAGCGCCAAAAGTGCTTCGTTAGAAACTCTTAACAAATCATATTTTCTTTTAAACAAATCTTTAGGTTGGTAAGAAAGCTAGGCATTGTCTAAATTGACATAATGAACGAACAGTAACATTAGCGTTTTCTAAAGGATTGGTTTCTTAAGAAAGCGGTGAACGGTTACAACGGCAGTCCAAAATTAATACTGAACGTTTTTGACAAAAAATGGTGTCAAAAGATGACAGATTTTCATGAAGGCCGTTATAATAGACGGGACTGCTCTTCTAGGAAATCGTTGCTTAACCCCTTGAATCAAGTACTTATTTGTTTTGCTTGACACAATTCATACTAGAAGCTTGGTATGGTTTTGGTTATGCATGTAGGTACTATCGTTGGTGTACTTCAGAAATAAATATCACTCATTCAGCAGCATACAGCATAATCATCCTTATAATGTCCGCACTGCTGGGACACAGGCCTCCTCTCGGTGAGAGGAAGCGGGCTATAAATCCACCACGCGGGCGTGCGGGTTGGTAGATGTCTCATGTCTTCGAATTTTTGGTTCTAGGATATTTTTCGAGGTTAGAGATTTCCTCACGAAGTTTTCCTTCGCCGTTTTGAAAGCAGTGGTGATGTAATTATTTACTCAAAGTAAAGCGCCTATCTGGGTTTGAACCCACGATCTACAACTCGTAAGTCGGGGCCGATACCAGGGGGCCACCACTAACTCTCTGGGCCTCCACTAATTCAGGCTTTAACAAAATCGAACCATAATTTCAATAATTTTGATACTACTTTGCTTAACATTTCGAGCCAAACACCTAATTCAATGTATTATCGTTACGTAAGTAAAGCAGGGTGCAATGTTTATGGTTTACCTTCCCACGAGTGTCATGGCGTCGATCCAGGGAAGTGATATTAGATATTAATATCGAACGATTGTATAACGGAACGGGCGCGGCGGTAGAATGTCCGCCATATTCAATTATGTTATTATGACGTGTACAAGGCTATGGTCGTGTGTCTCTTCTCATTTGAGAATTTAACGAATGAATATCTGTCTTTTTAAAAATAGTGTGAACATAATAAAATATACCTTTAGTACCTACACCCGTAAATCGCCAGTTATGAAAGTCCCATGTAATAGGGGGCGAGCCTGTTGCCTTCAAGGGGTCTCAAACCCAGACTCCAGGCTGCTACTGAGAAATTCCAAAGGGAAAAACCCTAAAACACCTTGCCCGACCTGGGAACCCAGGTACCCCCAAGACCTTCCAAGATCCTTTAAGGTCTCTGCACACAGCGGGCGCGGCGCGGCGGGACGGGACGGCGACGGCGACGCGACACTGAGCAGTTGTAATGTACTAGATATTACGGACGACGCCACACAGAGAGACGGTTACCGTCGCGTCGAGCGGGACGGCTCTATGTGGCGTCGTCCGTAATATCTAGTACATTACAACTGCTCAGTGTCGCGTCGCCGTCCCGTCCCGCCGCGCCGCGCTCGCTGTGTGCAGAGACCTTTAATACTTTGAAGTATAAACTTCAACTATTTGAGATTCTCAGTGGTAATTTACAGGCCCTGAAAGTTAACTGTAAGTATTAACACACAGATACAACCAGGCCTGGTCAAAAGTGTCAGTAATTGGTGTATTGTCATGTCAACACCTATACAAGGTGTAACAGAATAAACGCAAATCCTGAAAGTAGTTTGCTCATAATTGACTACTGAATCTATTTCAGTAACTATTAATATAGGTATGTTTTTCAAAAATTATGCTTTTGCAATTGTTTGCAATACTGACCGCCGATTGACCAAAAGAAAATTAAATCTTATGTCAAAGCTTTATTACTCAAGTTTAATTGCAGAAAGTAATGCTAGGGTCAACACGGTTTTCTTAATAATGATAGGTAGCTTTAAAATAAATTATTTGTATAGTGTATGAGGTCTTGCGTTAAATATGTTACACGTTGTATACACAACTTAATAGGGGAATAAAAACAAAAAAATTTTGAACTTACCTAATAATGTACTATTATATTCATAAGCTTTTCGTAAAATAACTTGACCCCTACCTTAAGGGGCTGACAACATCTAAAGCGCGGTCACTGTCGGACTGCATAGAAAAGAAAAAGAAGTGCGATGACACGAAACTGGTAATTTATTGCAGCAATTCTCTATTTACAAAAAATCTATTTATTGGACTAAAAAATGCAAAAAATATCACGTTAATATGTTGATTGAATCAATCTGAAAAAAAAAAACAGAATGATTGCATATATATTATGGTTTATAATCGTTAAAAGAAATTTTTAAAGGTATCTTTGTGACTTTTTACTATCGTACCAAATTAGTTGTATTATGTTTTCTACGCACTATCTAACTAGCATATATCCTGAAGAATATCATATATTTTTCTGATTGTGTTTATAAAACTTGAGTTTAGGTCATGTAGTCCCCTTAAAGTAACAAGCTCACACAGGCAGACCTTACCAGTCGCTGTCTTTTTGCATAGCCGAACCCCGTGGCTGTGTAAGCTGTGTGAGAGTAGAGCGTCTCCATTAAAGTCAATTGAACAACGAGTGGCGGACGAACGGCTCATGTTGGAGGGAACCATGATTTGTTTTCTTTAATCTAAACTAAAGAAAACAAATCAAAGAAACGATGGAGGGACTGTGTGAAAGATGATGTGGTGACTACCGAGATGACGACTAATAGAGAAGTTTGGAAGAAGACATGTTGCGCCGACCACTAATAAATTAGGATAAGGGCAGGAGAATGATGATGATGGTGATGATGATGATGATGGTGATGATGATGATGGTGATGATGATGATGACGACTAATAGAGAGGTATGGAAGAAAAATACATGTTGCGCCGACCACTAATACATTAGGATAAGGACAGGAGAATGATGATGATGGTGATGATGATGGTGATGATGATGGTGATGATGACAGTGATGATGATGATGATGATGATGACGACTGATAGAGAGAAATGGAAGAAAAAGACATGTTGCACCGACCACTAATACATTAGGATAAGGGCAGGAGAATGATGATGATGGTGATGATGATGATGATGATGATGATGATGATGACAGTGATGATGATGATGATGATGATGACGACTAATAGAGAGGTATGGAAGAAAAATACATGTTGCGCCGACCACTAATACATTAGGATAAGGGCAGGAGAATGATGATGATGGTGATGATGATGATGATGGTGATGATGATGACGACTAATAGAGAGGTATGGAAGAAAAATACATGTTGCGCCGACCACTAATACATTAGGATAAGGGCAGGAGAATGATGATGATGGTGATGATGATGGTGATGATGACAGTGATGATGATGATGATGATGATGACGACTGATAGAGAGAAATGGAAGAAAAAGACATGTTGCACCGACCACTAATACATTAGGATAAGGGCAGGAGAATGATGATGATGGTGATGATGATGATGATGATGATGATGATGATGGTGATGGTGATGGTGATGATGGTGATGATGATGACGACTAATAGAGAGGTATGGAAGAAAAATACATGTTGCGCCGACCACTAATACATTAGGATAAGGGCAGGAGAATGATGATGATGATGATGATGACGACTAATAGAGAAGCATGGCAGAAACAGACATTAGGCCGACCGCTAATAAATAAGAATAAGGGAAGACGATAAGACCTGAATTATAATAACTTAATTAACTTTTAAAATGAGGTAAATTATGATACTGTTATTTAGGTTTCAGAAAAAGAGAACTCCATAAAAAAATCTATACAAACATTTGAAATGTGTATGCAACAAGCAGAGGCTGGTGTGGCGTACAATTTTAGACTTGATGATGATCTGTAATAAAAAATACAGTAACGTTAACAGCTGCCACACATTTTTATCACAGTTTGGGAGCAAACACCGTGATAAAATGCGTGTCTCAAGCCTATCACAGAGGCCGTGCTCGCCCCGCTTATCATCCCAGCCCAAAACGACTCCTTGAAACATACGGTTGTAGTTTAAGTCTCAATAACTTATTTCATTTGACATAACTTGACTTAACATCCGTGCTTCCTAAATCGTTTACGCTTCAACCTAACGACGATTGTATGAGCAGAGATCGGATATACAGATGCATAGGTATAGGCCTAAAGTTAATTTTTAGTTATGAAAGTATGGAAGCTGCTTCTTAAAATATATTTTTAGTATGAAAATTTCCGGGATGCCAGGAACACCGCGAATCCATAACTAGTCGTTCTATAAGGAAGCGATTTCTAAAAAAATGATATTAAAAAAATACCTAGGTATTTCAATAGGTGAATATTCAATGGGTACCTAGATGAATAATTCTAAATATATGTAGTCCGTTATCTTATCTTGACGTTGTTTGTTGTGGCAGTTTGGTCTACCTACCTATTTTACAATATTAGGTCAATTAGATATGCATCCGATTCTATAGTCAGAAAAAACTCAAAATTTTTCGATCCGAGGGATTTTTCGATACAAAAGCGCATTCCATATTAGCCAACATCTCAACATTAGGTGAATATAAATAAATAAATATGCATCCGAATAACCGATTACTAATTATAAACAAAACCAAGCTTCCTAGTCTACTTCAATTACTTCCAAGATAACCGAAAACTAACAACTCTTCCTTAAAATACTATACTTACAAAACTATTTACAAAATTATTTACTATCTACTACTACCTCTAACATACACCCTCGCCGCTGCGCCATCAAAGCCGTCTGCTCGAAACACGTATTCTCATGGGAAACGACGGAACACTGCAGTCCATGTAATTAAATTATATCGTACTTTAACTGATTTTATTTACACCACACACTTGATTAGTCTGAGTTGTGTCTGTTGTTTGGCAGATTCAAGTTACGGGGGATAAAAGAATTAAGGTTATTGACGGTAGAAACCTTTGGGTGGTTGTCTTTTTGTGGGATTTTAGGCGACTTTATAAATAAGAGATGAGACCAAATCGGTAAACACTGTAACGAATTGTCGTTGGTCATTTTGCCGGGCAGAAAATAGACTGAGAATAGTCAATGAAACCCTTCAGCTTTCTTTTACATGTTGACTTGTAAAATGTGTACAGTTCAATGCACTTTAGGCCAAATAAAAACATGCATATTTAAAATAAAAATATCCCACAACAGCAAAGCGTTTGTCTATCACTGCCAGAGCCGCTCAATATTTATTAACCATTGAGCGCCACATAGGAAATATTTTTCACTCTCCGACCGCAAGTTTGACATGTCCAGCAGTGGAATACAAAACAATAAAAAACCGTATAAAAAAAAACCCGGTATTTACGTTACCGACCGACCCAGCCATAAAAGTCGGGCCAAAAATTGTAACAGTGCGTGGCAGCAACAAAAGAAATAAATACTTCGTACACTGGAGTGCAAAAAACTGTATTGACGTAAACTGACGAAATGCTCTCCAGTGGACGAGTACTGTTCGGAATTGTTCCTTTTTTGACTGCATCGGCACTGTGCCAGTGGTGCACTGCTGGCCGTAGTTAGGTATCCTTCGGTCAGATAAGAAGGACAGCTATTTGTTTACTTGACAGGAGTGTCGTTAAAAATGGCTGCTTGTTGAACAAACTTTATTTTTATTTAAATCACTTTCTTTTTCTACTAAGAGTTGGTTTTAAATAGATTTATTACGTGGTTGAGCTGATGTGGATAAATGATATACTTAAGTCGTCTTGGCGGCTAACAGCATGTTTTAGAAGCGATGAAACGCCTACAATTTATTCGTAACGGAGCAGGATAAGTAATTGCTCACGATATTCTTTACAAAATAACCAACGGTAACTAAATGCGGTTTAAATATTGTATCTTCTAATTAACTGGTTTAAGCAACGCCTTTCCATCATTCAAGTTTAAACACAGTCGTCAAGCTTGTAAATAAAAAAACAATAGGTGGATTATATTTGCATTCATCTTCGATTTCATCCACAAACAGTTTCTTTAAACCGTTAAAATTCTTCCCCATACATACTAACTATCATTAAAAAAAACATGAAACATTTTGAACTATGTATCTTATCCATTCCACATACCTAACTAAAGCATTCTCTGCACGATTCACGAAATTTGCAACAAACCATCTACCGAGACACAAAAACATAATCTTAGATCAACAATTTGGTACGCATCGCATTAAAAGTGGTAATAACAGCAAAACAGCTTACAGAAAAATTCGCGGGAGGGCGTTCAACCGCTGGGTTGTTTTTTTGTGGCCCGACGCGCAACCGTGATTGGCCTTCTGTGGAAAAAATCATATCGCGTGATGTTTTCATACCACGTTGCTTAGTTCAATGTATGTGAATAAAAGGAAACAATAAAGAAACAAGGTCGTTTGAGAAAGAATGGATCAATTATCTTTGTTCTACGTGTTGATGGCACGACAGTGTATTAAGTTTTGTTGGCCCAAAACTGGACCATTTTGTTTGTCTAACCATCCGTGGTCCACTTGGAAGTCTCTGAACCGCCATAGCGACTTCTGCGCTGCCGCCGAGGACGCCGTGGATCAAATACATATAATGATGTTTGGTGTGAAGAGGTTGTGTTGCATTGTACCTACATTCAATGTTCTCAAGTGGGTTAACAAATGTAGTGCAATGTAGTCAAACTATTTCGTCTTTCTTCCTGGAATGCATAGTATAGATCTGTATTAGAAAATACATTTTCTTGAAGGAAAAGAAAAGTTTATATAGGCTAAAGTTTAAAGTTAATAATTTTAAATTTCATACAGGAATTTCAGCCATTTTAACACTATACAGTGTGTCTGCCACCGATGTCCAACCCATTAAAGACAAGTAATACGATCAATTTCATTAAATCACCCATCGTAGGTAATATAAACCAAAAACAAGTTATTTTTTGTTTTTATTTGGATATTTTATCAAAAAAAAAAAAATCTGCCTACATTTTTAGCTGTCGAACGGAACCGCTTTTGTGTCAGTAAGATCTCTACATCACTAGTTAATGCTAAATTGATGCGCGCGGGCGTACTTAGTTCATATTAAAAATTAAAATGGCAGCCATTTTAATACGGTTGGGTTGAAGTTACATAATGTTGATGGGTGATTTGTCGATAAAATGAATCGTATCACTTGCCCTCAATGGGCTGGACATCGGTGACCACTGACCAGACATATTATAGTGTCAATTCTTGTCAAAAGTTTTGTGTTCAATACAAAGTAACAGGCAACAGCTACATACTTAGGTATAAGAACAGAACGACTACCCTTATCAGTTATCACCAAACACAGGCATGACTGGATGCAGTTGGTAATAAATAATCAATTTTAGCACAATTTATAACTTATCTTTTGTTGCAAATGAATCATTGTAATAACTTAGTTCCTGCTGATGGCTGTCGGATGCTGTGGTCGACACACGTTCGTATATCTTCGGAAGATAGTTTTGTGAATTTGAAAGACTATTGTTCATTGTTTATTTGGTTTGAAGTGACTGAAGATTTAATAGTATTGGTAAGTTTTCTTTATACATTTTGAAGATATTAACATCCATTAATTCGTTTTATAACCGTTTTAGTTTGGGCACAATGAAATTATAAAAACAAATGATGTAATAATCTGATTTAAAATTATTTCAATTCCAAACATTTCGAAACCCAATCTCAACAACTCAATCTCAATGTCCTTGGGGCTGTCATACCCGTTAGGAAGAAAATATTGTTTTAGGCTGAAAGATTCTGCATTAAGTTCAATGTTCAATCTTTGCAATAAGTAGTAGGAAGAATGATTTTATATTATATTTCTAGTATAGTAGCTGGCATTCGTAGATCCTTGACAGTCAGAAGCTCAAAGTCTCACAACCACAACCAAGGGGTATCCCAGTAGCTGGGTTGTGGAGGTCAGATAGGCAGTCGCTCCTTATAAAATACTAGTATTCTGCTGCATCCGGTTAGACTAGAAGCCGACCTCAACATAGATCGGGAACCAAGCCGAACAAATATAAAAATAGCACCCCATTCAGTGACAGCGTCGCGTGTCAATCAACACTCACGTATCTATGTACCTACTTCCGATAATGACAGACAACGTGACACGCGGCTCAGCACGCTCACTGAATATGTTATTAACTTGGTGCTGATGCTTGATTACTAACGGCATATTATATTGCATGATAAAGGAGGTTCCCGGCTGAAAACTGGGGTCGGAAAAAGGGACTAATCTAAGGCTCAATCTAGGCATCGGTCGCCTTAATTGATAATATAAAGTGAGGCGTCTCACAGTCCCAAATTCGTAAAACACCATATTTTGGTAAGGCACATTTCCGCGCAAGTGAAGTTGAAGGTCCTTGGATTAAGGTAATTTCTTTGGTTTTTTGCTAATTGCAGCTCTTAGTTACGTCGTGTGTTGATCAAAATGCGATTCGCGACTGTATGAATTATACAGTGTGTCCCAGAAATCAACGTCAAGCTCAAACGAACCTTTAAAAAAAATCGAAGGAAAGTTAATATTTGTGGTCACAGGATTTAAAACTCATCACAGGGTGTCAGTTTTTCCGATTCAAACTTTGATACTTACTTATAATTTGAAAAGTACACGACAAAGATTTTTTATATACTTTTCTGGTAACTGTCGTGACTTTATATATCATCTGTTTCCGGCTTGACGTTGATTTCTGGGACACCTGTATATTCACTGAATAATAATCATCAATTTCATATCAATTGCCAAAATTTGGTTGTGTTTTTGTAATTTTCGTGAAAATTCTTACGTGGCATAAATTTGAATTGAATTTGGCGGGCTCAGCTGCGTATTCACATTAAATAAGCAAATCAACATTTGGAATTACCCTGTCTGACGTAAGACTAACCGTCAACGATGAGCAATGAAGGCCATCTTCTTTTTTTTTTTTTTTTTTTTTTACGGGGGTAATCCTCATGGACTACCTCCGCCTGGGAAAAAAGGCGGTGGGGCGTGCCGGATTCTTACCGGCTAAAACCACCCCGGTGTCTCCTCGCACGTGCGCGCGGGGCCGCGGGAATCCAAATTCTTCCGCAGCCCCACACTAGTGCTGGCCCGGTCTGTCCGGGCCTCGTCTCCTGCACGGGGTAGTGAGGTGTTTAACTACCCCGTGCATCGCCTCAAAGGCGTGCGCCGACACCCGCGCGCGCCTCCGCCTCGGGTCCACCAAATAGGGGGCGAGGACTTCCCCAAGTCCCACGCCCCTGGACCCATTCATGGGGGCCGGAAAAGGGCGTTGTCTTCTGATACAACTTCGAACACCACTCCGTCTCGTCTGTAAAGTGTGATTATTAACAGTAGTTAATAGTAAATATTTCATTTATTTGTCAGAATATTGTTACAGAGATGTTACATAGTTTTAATTTAAAGTTCATAAAATTCTGCCGTTTCCGTACAAATACATTTTAGGGAGGTTGTATTTTGGGTTTGGTTTTAGTTGGGGGATACTTAATTGTACGTTCGAAGTTCCCTGGGCAGTCAGACCCGTTGCCATCATGCCCTCTGTCTTACATTTTAACCGCAATCTAAGCAATGCAGGCCTACTCAAATGTCCTTTCTTTGGTATTGTTCGTCGAATCGTTGAGCTCCTTAAGTTCTGAGTTGAGCTGCACGATTGCTGACAATTGCGTGCACTGACTGGACAGCTCCACTCAATCTGTGTGGTTCTTTCCTCAAAAAACCATTTCAGACACCGATCTACATAGCCTTCACATGATTTGACCAAGATTCTGTCTGGACTTTAAAAGAGACTGTGACCTCTGAGTTTGTTTCAGCCTTTCTTCTCAGAGTAGTAAGATAGGAAACGACGACCTCATCTAGTTTTAAAAAAATATGATTGACGTGTAAAAGTGTTTGTACAAACCTACTTACAGAAATAAAATCATTTATCAATGCTCACATAATTCGTGCTGACACGAGAGAAGAATTTGTACAGGACATAACAGTGATCTATAAAAGTGTTTATGGAGACGTCATGTGGACTATGAACTTTGATGAGCCAGTGATGGAGCTACCTAGGTGCCTCCATACGTCGTATTGCATAAACCATGAGCCTAAGATCAGTATCAGCACAATTTGCAAATCAACTTCAAGGTAAGGAAACCAGGAATGTAGCTGTTGTTACAAGCATTCTGTTCACGTACTTTGTTAACGATGGTAGCGGCGCATGTGGTCATGTTGAGTGGTATGGGAGACCTGTTACAAAGTTTGTACTACACAACATAAGGGACTTTGTAACTAAATAGCTACTTGGTGGTGATTTGCGGTGGCTATGGAATAGTCTACTTTTGTGTCTATCCGCTTTGCTGCTGGTCAGAGGGTTAGAACGATTATTTTCATACTCTACCGATATTCAGTTGTTCCAGTTCAAAGTTGGTTGTTTACGTCAACGCACCCACGATGCAGGAGAAATTCATTGGACGCAAAACAAACCAACAAAAAAGTGTTTAAGTCTTCTGGAACACGGCTCAAAGGGTTTTTTTTACAAGCAAAAGCAACATATCTGTAGATAGATATAGATACACAACCCCCTTTAATATTGTTCCTTTTTTTAATACAATAATTTAAATTACCCATGTTACCAAAATATTATATCAGTCCCGTACACATTGTGTAATATTTTACATAAATAACTGCATCCTGCTTCCAATTACCCAAATGATGGTTATTTAACTCGCAAAACACTATATTAAAAGTAATTAGCATTCAACTAACGTGCCTAAAACAATTGTTAAAACACGCTGTATAAGAAGAGCATAAATTCCAGCAATAAAACGTACGATTTTAGACCTTCATATAAGAGCGTAAGGTTGGATTTAGGTTTTAGCGTGCACCTGTAAGGGACGTGATACACTTGTGCAAAATAGTATAATGTAAACGCAGAAATGAATAGTTGTACAATATGAGGAAGGCTTTATTTTATTCAAATAAGCTGTTTCCGTAGTAATCCGGTTTCAACTGGAATGGATACTTACCTACAGGTAACAGAAGGATGTTAGTTTTCATGGCGAAATCGGATACTTTAATGTACATACACACAGGAAATTGGCATTTCTAAGGAGGAAAGGCAAAAGGGATGATGCTATACTAGCTTCTGCTCACAGCTTCGCCCGCGTTGATGTCGGAAATGATCCCTCGGGAATGTGCTACCGGGACAAGAAGTACCCTATGTCCTTCTCCAGGATGTCATCTATCTCCATGCCAAATTTAATCGAAATCTGTTCAATGGTTTAAGCGTGAAAAGGTAGCATACAGGCAGACCTACTTTCGAATTCATTATATTAGTATGGATTCTTGATAGACTGATTGTCAACGACATAAAAAACTAAGTCCGACTTCAGGGAATAAACTAGAGGTATTAAGTTCTTATAAAGAGGTTAAGTCACCGCAAAAGTGTAAAAATCTGCTGTCCATCCCAACCCTTTTTTTTTTGTGTGTCGCTGATAAATGCACTACGCATCCCCGCTCGTGGGGGACGAGACGGGGTATGTGGGACTCCTGTTGGAATCCGCCACCGACCGTATACCCACTAAAACTCAGCGGTGTTCCCACAACGCCGTGATGGGTGGGCCATGGGAAACCGGCTCAGCCTTCCCATCCCTTCTTAAGTTCCTGTAACTTGCAGTTCCCACTCTTGATGTTCGCTGCCATACATTCCTTTACCCTTATAATTTTAAACCGACTTCAAAAAAAAGTTTCCCAATTAGTTTTTTATTTATTACCTCAGAACTCCGTTATTTATAAACCGATTTCCAAAATCCTTTTTTTATTTGAAAGGATTTACTTCCAAATTGGTCCCTTAAAAATTTTGTCAAGTTCTGATGAGTGGTTTTTACGTTAGCGTCCATAATACGTATTTATACTACTTAGTGTATGTTGATGATGTTATAATAACTTCTTGTCACTGTTATTTATTTAGCAAGTCAAGGTATACGAATTTGTGTAAGGTAGGTACCAAAACGAAAAAGGAAAAAATTAAAACATTATTACAAAAAAAACGGACTTCCAAAAATAACACTACAGAGTTAAAAAGAAATTTAATTTCGGAAGTCGGTGTCTTTGGTTATATATTTTCATTTTTTGCCACCGACTTCAGAAATTAAGTTTATTCTAAACTGGGTATTTTTTTGGAAGACGGTAATTTTTTTGTAATAAAGATTTTCTTAAATGCTGCACTCTTCTGCAAGCCAAACGAGAAATACAGTTAACTTCACCACAACAGGAAACAAATGAAGTTACAAAAGATACCATTACTTAATTACAGCATGCAATCGAGCGAAACAAACGGATGCCCACCGGGTAAAGGAAACGAACCTGATTAAACGATTCACGCGCCTCACGCCGATTAACTGCAGTTAAGCAAATAACTGGTATCTTGTCATGTAAACAGTGTTGTTTTGTAGTTACATCAGTACTTTCCTGTAATTTAATTAGTCAGCAAAATTAAAATTGTGTTAGCTCCGATATTAACTAAGCTGGTACCTTTTGCATTTCCTAATATCTTCTGCATGGTTCTGCTCTCCTAGTACTTTCACTATTCTGCTTATAATTTCTTCATTCTACGCGGAATTAATCAGTACTGAACCGACGCTGATGGACTTGAAACCGAGCTTAAGAATTTGAAATGCCATACAATATCACAGTCCACTGCTTGACATAGGTTTTTCCAAAGTTGCCTCACAACACCTCGTTCTCTGCCTTCAGCATGCTTCTTTATATCTTTATCATCATGATCAACCAAAGCCCCAGTTCACCCACTGCTGGATAGCCATCTCATTGCTTGTGCCAATCTCCACGCTCCTGGTCCTGGACCTGGTCTCTTCCAGTTTCTACCGGCGATGGCAACAATGATGCGGCTATCTCTTGAATCCTAGCCCAGGATTTTTTGTCAGTTCATGCCAAATATTCTGGATAGACAGGGACCCAATCCTAAACAACTCAAACAATATCTTAACAATGAAAACTCTGTATCTAAAACCCACTTATCATCATCAGCCTAGTGTTTTTCCAAAGTATGTTGGGGCAGCTTCTAGTCTATAAACGGATGCAGCTGACTACCAGTATATTACATGGAGCGACAACTTAGCCACGAGCCCCCCTCGTCTAAAACCCATTCACTATTCTCTTAAACATTCATAACCTACGGCCTACACACCACTGTACTCAAAGTTGCCCATAACCAGTTAATCTAAATAATCGAACACTAAACGTTACGACTTCCGATGGTGGTATGTGTCGCCCTTAACATGCGTACGCGCATGACTCATGGCGCGAAATAGGCACTTGTCACGTGCCGGGGCAATGGCCCTTCAGTTGATGGCTTGATACAAGGGGGTAGGCAGAAGAGGGCTAAAAATTATGTTGTATAGGACTATAGGAGATAGATTTAAGACGAAAAGGATATTTTATGAGCGTTACATATTTAACTAGGCAGAGGTGTACAGTCACGAGCACTAATAAGTATACACTTAGCAAAATTTAAAAGCGTTTTTCTCGCGGAATATTGATTGCAACTTTGAAATAAGACCTATTTCATAACAGTATAGGTCCCAAAATACTATGTTCGTAAGAAAATAAAATTACAATCAATACAGTAGGAGAAAATCACATTTAGAAGTAGCTAAGTGTATACATATTGGTGCTGAACCTGTAGTACACCCATATTTCGCCAGTTATATGTAAGCCCCATGTAATAGGACTTAGGAGGCGCACCTATTGCCATCAACCGGGCACAAATATAGACTCTGGGCTGCTAATGAGAAATTCCTGATGGAATAACCCAGAGAAACCATTTTTATGGGTTTGAAATTGAAAAATTGTTGTATTGTATTCGTGGATGGATGATGTTGCTCACCATTAAAATTATAACGACAAATCCATGACGTTCCTAGGAAACCCCGATGAGTAAATACCTTAAAATTAACTTATGATACTAGGTACCTATACACAAAAAAATAAAATCTACTGGTAAAAAGTTTTACTTTTCACTTCATTGCACTTATTCCAAATTATCGATCATAAAATCTCAGAAAAAATGACTCATTGTTCGCAGTGCCTTTTACAAGTCATGCGCGTACGCAGAACAGACACCTGTCAAATATCAGGCCATTGAACTTTCGCCTTCTAGTAACACCTTGTAACTGTCACTTTGTGTAATGCTGCGTACACACCGGCCCAATGAACGCCAACGAATGGGTTTCGGTGGCCTTCGTTGGTCCTGCCTGGACGATTTAGCAAACGCCAACAATCGTTCGTTGGCGTGTGCTGGCTATTCGCAGCGTGGCGGTAACATCAAAGGGATAGAAGCAATCGACCATTCGTTCGCTCGACCACTAAATTTATTTGGACGTACCTTCGAAGGCCACCGAACGTGCCAATGTCGAATATCCATCGATGGCGTTCGTTGGGCTGTAGTGTACGCAGCATTAAAGAAGTGAAACGATTATACATAATTTGAAGTATGGTTTAGGCAATTAGATTACATTTCAGCAAAAAATTGAGCGTGTCAAGTAGCAGAAAGTAATCAATCAAAACGAAATGATTACTGATACCTGTTTCGGTAAGATTGTGACACGGTGAAAGTTTTGGCAGCTAGCCCTATTGTTGCGAAGGTATTTGTTCGAACTCATAAATGGTTTAACGCAATCGATTGTACTAAGGTAAACCGTATAAAAACCTACACTAGGCCCCAGTAAAAACTGAAATAGCCCTGGAAATGCCCAACATCACCATTGGCAGCCTTGCACCACCCACTGGTGAGGATATACCTCCTCCCGTTTGTGTCATGCTTTCCTGGTCTGTGCGAGTCTTATCCAAGAAATTGCCAACTTATTAATAAGTCCATGCATGAGAGGCAGATAGATTCGAAGGGTACATGAAAAGAGCTTAAGTATTCATCTCACCTGAAAGCACTGTAAACACGGATTTTTTTCTAATTCCGCGCATAGACCATAGACTGACGTTATTTTCCAAAAGCCATTAAAATGTGCTGCCGTTTCAACAACACAATATTAAACCCCGCACACACTGGTATATTTATGACATATTCTACGTCAAAAAGGCATTTAAAATCAAAAGAGCAACGGGTATGACGTAAGCAAAATAAATCTGTAACATAAATCCTAAATTGTGCTGGGAATATTGAAATAAAACGCGGGATTAAAATGATAGGAATTGCGGGATTTATGGTTGCACGGGATTTTGATCCGATAGTCACTGTCGAAGTTAATGAGCGCGACTATTTATCGGTATGTCATGTGCAGGAACAGTAGTTGGAATTAGGTATCATTTTGGTTTAGTAGTGCAAAGACTCTATTTATTCCATTAGTTTAGGTTCGGTAGATGCGTAAATCCATTCAGATAAAAAGTGATTACAGCGTGTTATCTTTTATCAGCTGCAGGGCAACCAGAGCGAAAACAATATCAATATCGAACACACAATGACGCAGTTTTAGGTATTAACCGTATTAAGCACGTAGCGTTTACGTACATAAAGTCACATACAGCTGTTGTGGTAAAAACAAAAAACTGTGTAACCACAATCAAAATCACTGTCACGTATAAACTGATGAAAAAAACATTTACAAAAACCACCAGATTTTGTATTCAACTTTTACGCCTACGACCTAAAATCCACCATAAAAATCCCGGGATACCGGGACTGCAAACCAGGATATACACATCACTAACCGTTGCATAATACACACAGGATTTGAATCGTCAACTAGCTAGTTATTAGAATTGCAAAATTTTGCAAATCCCGCTAAATATTCCGGGATGCGTCACTTCGTTTGACAAAAGTTAGAGTTCTCGTTTACATGTACAACGGAGTTTATTTAGTCGCAAAGTTTTGGGGCTTCAAAGTTAGTATTCATTGAATGCTTGTTCCCGAAAACTTCCGTACTTGCCTCAGAGCACTATCCAAATACCAGAGTGACTTTTTCACTGTCATAAATGGATTTTCTGCTCAGCTCATCTGAAGCACTATTGAATAATATAATGACAACAACATTTTGAATCTTGAAAAAAACTACTAAAATTAAGGTACGAGTAAGCGAGCAAAGCGAGCCAGTGATTGAATGTCCTTGCCTCTCTGGATAAATGTGTATGGAGAAGCCTGTTAGACCATCATCGTCATGATTTCAGCCGGATGACGTCCACTGCAGGACACAGGCCTCCCCCAAGCATCGCCACTTCGACTGGTTCTGTGCTTCTCACATCCAACGGATTCCTGCGGCCTTCACAAAATCATCGGTCCACCTTGCGGGAGGCCTTGGCACACCATAATCACCATGCTTGGCAGTTTTTAGATTTTTTTGCAAATCAAGATGACACTGGACTCATCTTTCATTATATCCACCTTTTACGACGCTCACGGCTGAGGGTTACAAAATCCTATCCTAACTTATATAATATTATAAATGCGAAAGTAAGTTTCTTTTTTGCTTGTTACGCTTTTACACTAAAAGGGCTGAAGGGATTTGAATGAAATTCGGCACACGGGTAGATCGCGCGTAGATTTTACAACTTCACAATCTTTGAGAAGCCAACCCCTCAAAATCACCACAATAAGTACCGAACAATCTCATCATGTCACGATAATCTTATAAATAAGTCTTCACTAACAAGTACGGGCACGGCTACACGTTACGGCAGAAAATCGCAACGTAAGAGGAAGTCTGATGTGCTGCGTCATTCCTTAATATTGGGTGCTTAGGGTCTTGAAGAGGGAGCGTTTATGTTGATGGCATTAACGAGTATCGCTGTGTATGTAGACTTGGAGATATATGGTAGGCAAGACAAGTATCACAAGTCAAATTGTTGTATGAGAAACAACCTTTTTTTTTTTTTTTTGAGGATGGGAAACATCAAATGACTCTTACTGACTAAAACCCACCCGTGTTCCTTCCTTGGCCCATGAGAAACAACCTCACCTCGGAAAGCCCGTTAAACCGTTGGTCCCGGCTGTCATTCGTAGATCGTTGACGTCACACGATATCCCTTGGTAAGAACCACGGGATATCGTCTTACGTGTACCCAGTAACTGAGAGGCAGTCGCTGCATGTAAAATCTGGCATTCAGTTGCATCCGTGGGGTAATTGCGTAACCCACTATCAGTAAGAATGGCTTTCATTTTGACAGTTCAACAACATTCACTGCGTTATTTACGTTGTTGAGCCGACATTCGAACATATGAAGCAATGGATTAGCAATATCCTTTAAAATTATTCAGATTGTAATTGAAAGTGTATTACGCAATTAAGGGTTAGACAGGAAGCCGACCCCAACATACTTGGGAACGAGTTAGGCAGATTGATTGAAACTACAAAATGTGTCTATATCTCGTCATAGGTGGCTAAACGTTAGGCCGACGTTCCGGTGTGATGCACTTTAGGCCTCCTACAAACAGGCGCGACACGCGACGCGAATCCCACGCGACTCAAAGGCACCGCTCGTCGCGCGACTGGCGGTGCATTCGTGTCGCGCCTGTTTGAAGGAGCGTTTAATGATAAATGATTTTATTTCTGTAAGTAGGTTTTTACAAACACTTTTACACGTCAATCATATTTTTTTTTTGAAACTAGTGGAGGTCGGCGTTTCCTATCTGACTACTCTGAGAAGTATTTATGCAAGCTTTTTGGTATTAGATGGTAGTAGATAAAACTAATATCTTTCAGTAGTCTAATTGCATAATCAAAATGTATAGCGATCGAATTGAAGAGCGCATTCTAGAATATAATTGAACACTAAACAAAAGATGGGTGACCAGGATGCAATGTGTTATGTTTTCCTGCTCTTTTTAATTCAGCCAAAATTTATATAGGTATCTACGATAAGAATAATTTATTTGTTCAAAAATATACAGCAATTAAATTAGTATGATGAATTGATGATACACTCTCAGACACTATATTCTATGCACGATCAGGTGTTGAACATCTGTGTCTGAACTAGATATAAAATATTTGTATTTCAGACTTCAGCGCACTTCCCGTGTTGTAGTGACACTTAGGATTTTTTTTTTCTTTACAAACTGATTATTAATGCATTAACACAGTGGATACCGAAGTGATACCGCTGCACTGCATTAAGGCTTCTTCAAACAGGCGCAACATGCGACGCTAATCGCATGCGACACAAAGACAGGCGGTGCGTTCGTGTCCCGTAGCGTGTCGCGCCTGTTTGGAGGCGCCTTTACCGTCAAGTCGCATAAGCTATTAATTCCTAACTTATATTTAACATCTGTGCATATCCTAATTTTGTCATGAGTCAGTTCGTAAATGGAATAACAAATGAATGCGCGGCGCCATATTACATCGCTAGTGCGACAGACGACGTTTTAAGTTTTTAAGACGTCTGTTGCAGAAAATTTCGTTTTTATTTCACTATTTTAAGGGTCTGTTATAAAAAAACCATATAGACGCTAATCACAATAGAGAATAAAAAAAATACTTTATTTTAATAGGTACGTGTATGCCTATGGTATGATTTCAAGTTTAAAAGTTTCCAGAAATGGAAAATTCACGCAGTAAGAATTTAACTTCATTTGAAACATTTTCACATAAAAAGTAAAAATATTTAAAGTATGGTGTTCCTTTTTTCTTTTCGAAGTAAAGGTTTAATCAATTGTGGAAAAGTGTAACTTACGGCTCAAGACCTTTTAGAAGACTCCCCAAAAGGAGCATGCGATCCTCAAATATATGACCATTGTTCTTAACTACAATATATTCGTGACTTTATTCGCCAATTCAGAAAATCAGGAAATATTTCTATTACAGTTTGGGTTTCTTAGCGCCTAACGCCTCTAAAAAATATTGACATCAATTTGGTAGCTTTCAACTCAACAAACCTGGTAGATGAAACAATTTCCAACAACATCTACCATTTTTTGCCATCAAGCTGTACTGCTGTGTCCTAATTCGAAGGGGTGGTGAAGATACAAGTTACAGGACTTCTACTTTGTATTTGGGTGAGTATCTGTAAGATATAGGTATAGACAAGTAAAGAGAAAGAAGTGAAATCATGACAATAACGAATACCAGCGCCACAATTTGCAAAAAAACCTAAGAAATTGTGAAAATATTCCTTGACGGAGCCCCCTTAAGCCAACTACCAATACTTTCCCTAACCTACTCTTCTAAAACAGCCACTGCATTTATAACCCATATTCTCTCTGTCACTTTAACACAATTTCATCTTCATAAATATTGACACTGTTTCCATTTACTCATTGTGCCTCCCGTCAACACTGAAGGTGTTGCCTGCTGCCATTGTATGCTAATTTAGAAGGTCAAGGTCCAAGTTCGACTGTATACACTTGATGCTTATGGAAATAAACGCTAAAGTAATGTTTTTTAAAGTAGAATAGGTGAAGAGGCAGTGTGTTTACTGGGTTGTCATCGTATTTTAATAGGGTTGTATGTTAATTAGTTTGTACATGAAGTGGTATTGAGGAGGATATGAGTGATAGTAACTCGTTTGTTATCTTTGACTGAGCTCTAAGAGCTTTTATTTAACATCATCTTTGTTATGGCAACATCGAGATGTTTGTAGTACCTATAGCTCTCTAGGAGGTTAGTAGAAAGTACCACCATCATGCAGTGTTCCACTTTTGATAGGTTTTATGGCCAGTATGCTCCTTCACTGCCAATATTTAAGACGAAGAATTTAAAGGTCTCATGTGCCTGTAACTTCAACAGTACTCATAAATTTTGAACCAGAATTCAGCTATTACATGGCGAAGAAAATAGGCACTAACTATTTAGGTAGTAGTACTACTTCTAAGGAATAGCTCAGTCATCTGCTACGATCGTTGTGGATCTACAAACCAACAGAATTATTCAGAACGCAATCAGAGAGAAGTCGCTTCCTCCGAAACGTAGGAAGATGATAACGACGCATCCTCCGTACATCAGTAGAGTGTCCATAAATCCCAAACTTTGCAGATTAACTCCCTCTTCGGATGCTCATCTGAAACTTGGGTCGTATTTATTTTACAAATACCCGCTGTGAGGAGATTTATTCGTACGAACTCGTATTAAACATCCTTTGGCGGCATCGTTTGCTAAATATTACGATTAATTAGACATAACGTTAGAGACTTCGTTTAAGTGCTTGTGTATAATTAAGAGCTGCTAAAACATGTTATCTGGCTTCATCAAAGGAGGTACTATCAACTCTGTGCATGTGACTGGGAGAATTGGACTCAAGTTTGTCGCATGTGATATTTGATATTGCATTGATACCTAGTGATAAAAGTGTCATTGAAACATGTTATCTTGAAAGTCTGACAGTGAAATGATTCTGAGATCTGTCATTTTGGAAGGCTGGTAATAGAATTGATTTATTGTTTTATCCATTTGTCGTATCAAGAAAGTTGAAACCATCAAGCAATGATGATGTGCCAACTGCTCATGAACATTTGAATGGGTCGATTTTCTTTTGTATATATGGAACCTTTATTTACCCTTCTTCTTCTCAGGGATCAGTCAGCTAGGAAATTCCGGCGCATCCAGTTTTAAAATATTGACCGAAAAATTTACGTGTAAAAGTGTCGTAACAGATCTACTTACAGAAATAAAGATCGTTTCAATAGACATTACCAATGCAAAAAATCTATTTATAGCGCTTCTGTTGCCAGTTATTATTTTCTTGGACCAGCGCGAACACCACCTCATATCCCAACAATTACATTTCAATGTTAACGATGAAAGCTGACAATAACGATGGCAATATAAAGAAATGCGCTCCGTAACGAGACAGCTCCCGATCAGGGACAGGTGTTACTGGCCTGACGTAGATATTGACTGACGATAAAAATAATGGCGCGAACAAAAGAACTCTAGCGGCAGACATATTGCAAGTTGTAAATTGTAGGTAAGTGGCGATAAAAGTCGGTGTGATGTTTGGGCTTAGTTTAAACGTACTGCAAAAAAGTATGAATTCTGGGATTTTATCATATTCAGGGCCATATTAGTCGTAGAACCGATGGCCATTGGGGTAGACTGTTCTTGAGTGGGGCCGCGAATCGGCAAACGTAGTCGGTAAGGTAGGATGCCCTCAGGCTGGAGCGACGATCTATACGAGCTGGGTGGCAATAGCTGAGAATCGAGTTGAATAGCGTGCTAAATAGGGAGGCCTATTTCTAGCAGTGGACTGCTGTTGGCTGAAGCAATGATCATAATTTTGATTCCAAGTTCACTTCTAAACGGGGATCTTCCGAACAAATAAACAGTCATAGGGCGATATTGCTATAACGCGTTTGTGTGATCACAATTCGGCATTTGATCACCCATCCTTTTGGAGTTATGACTCAGTCGTCTATAGCAGAAATTGTTTTCACATTTACTCAGAAACACGAGAAAACTTGATAACGACCTTACAATATCACAAAATGTGGAATTGTCTTTTCAAGTCCTCTTGTCCCGATTTCAACATGTTTTCATATTCAGCTTCTGAATCTGAAATGTTCTTTTGAGATAACAGACGTCGCTGAGTGACTCATATTGCCCTTAAAGTGTTACCTACATGAAAATTCATGTGTCGACATCATCATAACTTGATATAAAAATACCATCATTTTGCCTTTTTATTTGCTGCTAAAACGTATTTCAACAGCGATACGAATGAAAATATCATGATTTTGTACATTTTATTCGTCGCTATGTATCTCGACACTGATATGTTATTAATTTTCACATGTATTTTTGCAGATCAGATATGAATTGTTTTTTGAACTTTTAATGAAGTGAGGATATGGCGAGCTCGTGGCCTCGTTCTGGCTACCTACAAACACTTGTATTACAAGGGATTAGTCGAGGCGTTGCTGTCCTTAGATACTAAGTTACAACGTCGTATGTGTTCCTAATCTCCCTGACGCCATTAACATCAAACAGGAACTGAGCGATGCTGCTTAGCTTAGCTGTTGCTGAAAAAGGAATATTGATTGAACTTCTCCTGATGATCTTCCACGAGGTCTATTTTACGAAGTAGCAGGTTTTTTTTTTAATTTATTAGTTTGCTATTTTGTTCAGTCCCCAAAATACAGGCCTATTTATTACCTTAAATATGAAACTATTACGTGCAGCCTCCTTCTTGGAAACAGCCCTTATTGTATAGTCAATCTTAATTAGTAACAAAGGAATTTTTCCTTAACGCGTCTACGTGTATAATTATAACGTAATTCCATTTAAATGAACGTGACGATTCGCAACCATTTTCCTCCGTCACAATTAAGAAAAAGAACGAACAAGGCCCAGGTCTTTCTGGGACATTATTTAGCACGATTTCTTGCAAGTTAGATTAGGTACGAAGTTTTTGTTTCGAGTTCTTTTGTTTTAATTTTGTGATGGAAAATGGGGTCAATGACTTGTTAGAGTATGTATTGTAATAAGGCCGACAGACTTTGTGTGAAAGGTCTCCCGCATGCAAACATCAAATTGACAATATTATGTTCAATTGCATCGCATTGCACAAATTGATGTCTTGCATTAAAAAAAAACAACTAAGTAATTAATAGGTAAAATTAAGAAGATGTATTTTTGATATGCTATAGCAAAAAGGATACCTATGCTATAACAGTTATTATGATATAAATAAACGAAGTTTGAGCACCTAATTTGGCTCTTCAAATGGGAGCATATTACATTGAAAGAACATTACAAACTATAAATCACAATAATAGCAGCATTACTCATAATTCAAAACAAACTCAACATCACTTCAACACCTAACAAATCCTAGCTTACAAATCCAACATCAGCTTACATTAACAAAATTAGGATTTCTGCAAACTCAGTAACCGATACCCGTCGACTCATAATTGCGACTAATTAATCGCGTAGTGTATGGCTATCGAGTACTCAAACTACTCAAGCGCGGTATACATTATCGGCACAAAACGCAATGACTGGCGACCGGCCTATTCACGACGCGACGCGACTCGTAAGCGCAGCCCTGACATATTGCGATTTTCGACCACGCGTGATAACATGTTTGGTAATTTTGTTACGAGTCGGTGATTGGACAGGTAAATGGCAGAAGTGTTAGTTGGAACAGTGTGGAAATCGGTGGTTATGGTATGGCCATGTGATTCCTCTGCGGAATGCATTTATTTAATATAATAAAACTTATAAACAAGTAAAAAATACTGTACAAATGCGGACTTAATGCCTGAAGCATTTTCTACCAGTCAACCTTAGGGTGATGCGGAGAGAAAACATGGCAGGTGCACAGTAAGGGTTAGATAACTCGATAAATAATAAATACTAGTACATAGATAAATGCATACATACATGTTACGAAAATAAACTTTGTCAGGAGAAATAACGATAGGCAGAGGAGAAAACGAATCCAGCAATTCAATGCTGGGATGATTCTGGCAACTTCTCACGAATATGTTCACGTGCCTTCACTTTAAAAGATAACCGACTGGTTGCCATCCTGATGCTCAGAAGAAGCGCATTCCAAAGAAAGACCGTCTGGACAAAGAACGAAACCAGAGCGGTGACGAGGACATCGTAGAAGATGATTGTTGGTGGAACGAAGATTTTTATTATGCGGGGAGCGGAATGAGAAAAAAGTCAGGAAAGCTTTGAGTATGAAGTGGATGGCTATAGGAGTAGGGAACGAAAGGAAACGATGGATAGAATATATGAAAGATGATACTTAAGGCTAGAAAGGGAGTGACTACTGAGATGACGAGTAATAGAAAAGTATGAAAGATGATAAGGTTAGAAAGGGAGTGACTACTGAGATGACGTGTAATAGAAAAGTATGAAAGAAAAAGACATGTCGCGCCGACCGTAAATATATTGGGATAAGGACAGGAGAATGATGATGCTAGTTGGAATCAAATATTGCTTCGGTTTTTATTAAAGGTGGCTAGCACTGAAAGTTTGGTAGGCCTTTATTCATTGTTACAAATGAAGTTGCTTGTGTTAGAAAGGTATTCATGAAATTAGTAGAATCTCCTCGAGTCAGCAATTAAGCATAAATGCCTACTCTGCGCCTTTGGCAGTCAGACGCAAGAGAACCGTCGAGATTAGTTCGTCTTTTCGCCCAACCGCTACCTTATGTTGCCGTTTTCTTCTAGTCACATGTGTGTTAAGTGCTAACTTACGGTCCCAGAACTTTTCCTCCAAATGTCATTAGGGCAAGAAACCGTAGTTAGAGATCGGCGACATGATACATAGAATAACACACTTGACCTACTGTAATGTTTCTCTAAAGTGGCAACAAACACTCTGTTGATAATTAAACGGTATTCTACGAGCGCACAGACTCGTTAATTTTGTACGTTGTCGAGTTTTACTTTACTTACATTATTTATTTTATATTTAGTTACACTTGTAAGTTCTATGTGCAGAACTAATCAATTGGGTTCTAGGCAAAATGCTAATGGGTTTATTTTAACGATAGTGTTGGAGTTGTTCTTGTTCCCTATTACCTAGTAGGTACCTACCGAGCAGAATCAATAAATAATTCTACAAAAATTTGTTTGCTCTATTCGCGTCTCTAAATATAAATAAATACAGTTACATATCTTGTCTATAGAGGATTTTTTCTTTGTAGAAAGAAAATCCTCTTTATAAGCGAAAATCAGCGTCCTTAGACATTTTTAACTAACTTACGAAAATATAAATACCTAGGTCCTCCTATAGAAAATCAGCGAGACAAAATGTTACTTCAACGCCTAAAGACAAAACGAGAAAATAATCGAATCGTTGCGACCACGCAAAAACAAAAGAAAATCGTCCACAATTTAAATTCAGAATGCTAACTTGTATCCAGCAAAAAGGCGGGAATTCAGTAAACAATAGACAAGAGATGTAACTTTATAAAATGTGTGCCACCAAGGAGTGCTGGCGCTCCACAAATTGTATTGTGACGAGAATGTATGGCGTTGTTGTGGTGCGCCGTGCGTCGTCGCGCGTCGCCTGGTTTTTATTATTCCAATTTTATTTTGAAATTCATTTGTTACGTAGCTTTTACATTGTACTTAATGTAGTGATGATGTACTACATGTTCTAGAAAATACACAGGAGCGTGTACGAAAAATAAGTAATGAACCTGCATTTCACTGCAGGGAAAACCATAGACAAGTCTTGCTTGTCTTAACTCAAATACATATTTACCTATGCTTTCTTTCTCCCCCAGTTTTTCTATTTCTATGATAATCCACTAGTGTCCCTTATTTTACCTCACCGTTCACACATTATCTCATCCTTTACAATGACATGGAAATGTCCTCTGAAATAACGTAGGTAAAAACTTTTTTATATACAGGGTCGAGTGTAAATCCCCATAGACACCGAGTGACGTGTTACCATAAACAAAATTATTACTTTTGTAAACACCTGTAGAAAACTGAGTTAGGGACGTTTTTTACCTTTCTTATCGGCTATTCTTTTGTAGGTGTTTGGTGAAATTGGGAAAGGTTTTTTGGGAGTTACATATTGTAAAAGTATTGGGTGTCGGCAAAGAATAAGCTACCCCATACAGCAACACGGGCCACCGGCGCGCGGCGGACCGGAGAGCTACCCCTTTGGGATTGACAAAAAAATTTCATATAAAATAAGGAACTATCTCTACTGTAGAACGCTAATGGTGCCGATTCTGTTGTACACCGAACTAAACTAACTAAACTATCACTAAAATTCCTTACTTTTGGCTATGAGAATCTTAACACTATTCTGCAAAATAAAATCTCTAAATTTAAAAATAATTTTGACACACCTAAAATCAAATTTGGCAATTGCGACTCCATGTGGTACTTGTTTGCCGTACCACGTGATTTTTTTTTAGAGCCGGAGGCGCGCATTATTTTGCAGCCTCGACATGTTTTGTATGGAATTTTTCAGTTTTTGTATGGAAAATATGAAAAAAAAAATTTTTTTTTTTACCAACACATTGTCTTTTAGAAGTTTCGGAGTTTTATAAAGGGGGTCGAAATTTTCATTATTTTTGCGATAGGACACACCGTTTTCGAGATATAAGCAAAGAAAAGAAAAAAAGATAAGTACAGTACTGTTTTTGCATCAGAAGTCAAGGTGTTGGTGTGAATTTTAGTTCGTGACAACTAATTTTATTCCACACCTTTTTAATCGCGATTAAAAACAGGCAGATTTAGTTACAACAATCAAAATTTTTGGTGAAAAACGTAAAATTCAGAATAGCAAAATTGCCATTTTCACTAAATTATAATCTCAGTGCCATCTTAGTGCTGTCAAACTAAAATTTGGTTAAGTTGTGTCACTTTAGTCAATTTCAGAATGGGAAATCGTCGTTTGACAGGAATAAACAAAATGTTGGTGATTTTTAGTCTAGTTTAGAGAATTTTGTGACAAGAGAATCGGCACCAATATCTCGACAGAGCATCTTTTGCAAGACATTGCTAATGAAACAGATCTTTATTAGAATTTCATATAAAGCATGATAAACGAAAAAAAGAAACAAATATAATCCAAGATTCTTATGTTACGATTATTTAAAGCTGACAGAATAATAATCGTTAAAATAAAAATAAAAAAACTATACTGTTTGGTCATAGTCACAATATTTTCCGTAAAAAGAAACATGAATATTCCATAACCTTTACGTACCAAATACATTCAAAATACCTACATTCTTCAGGTCGCCAGTCGCCATCAGCCTAACTACTCACAAAACATCTTTAAGTAACAGCAATATCTGCCGTTCTTCGTTCGCCATACCCTCGGGAACGCTAAACAGTCTTGAACCTTCAAAGAATACTACGAGAAATTCCGACCGAATTCTGTATCTGAATTCTGTTCTGTGGAAACTTATGCTGGTATTCATGATGCGGTCTTATTTGACAGTCCATTTGATGTCTCTAGAGTTGTCTCTGTTTTAGAAAATTTGCTGTGTTAGGTATTTCTTCTGAACTGAAGGAACACGGGTGGGTTTTAGTCAGTAAGAGTCTGACACGCCCTCCCACTCTGCCCAGAGCGGGAGAAGTTATTTGATGATTTCCCACCCTCACAAAAAAAAGGTATTTCTTCTTTAGATGGTCTTTTGTGCCTACTACATTATCGGTTTCCACCAGAATATCCTAGAATACTTATAAAAAAATTTACGAAATGATGCAGTCAATCAATAAATCCGCCCAACCTTGACCAAACTATATTGGCGTCGGCTTCCAGTATATCCGGATGCAGCTGAACACCAGTATTTTATATGGAGCGACTGCCTATCTGACCACAAATCAGTTACTGGGTAATACGATACCCCTTGGTACGACTGTTTACGAAATTACACAGGTTACAATTAACATTAATTACAATTACACAGAACAGACGTAGGCAGTAAAATTACTGTATCATATACAGTCATCATTTTAATTTAAAAAAAAAACATAGTATAATGAACTTTCGTTGTATTTATATTGTCTTAGATAAGTATAATGGGTTGCATATTAGAAAATCAAAACTTTCCTGAGCAAATTTCAAAAGAACAACGTAAAAATCAACAAAGTTTGAAATAACGATGGTCATTTGATCAAAAGTTCAGCTGACCAAAGTCTGGAATATCAATGTTTAAATTATTTATTACACTATTGACCAAATCGTTTAAAGGTCAAAATGGATTACTGGATAAATTATTAATTATCAAATGGATTAACTGAAAAAGGTAAAAATAATATTAATATTAGCAAATAGCGCTTGTCTGATACAGAAAGCCTTTGGTCAAAATGGTCAAAATACCTAAAATGATGCATCACCTGCGAGCTATTTGTATGAACCCCGAGCGTAAGCGAAGGGCCACCCAGGGTATCAAGAACCTATCTTATCAGCCACAATTGACTTATTCCGATCGGATCTAACAATCCGATCCCAATCTGTGGGATTCGTTAGGAATGTAGATAAAATGATAAGGTTCACATCTACCGGCTAAAAATATCATAAACCAGCTGCGCCCCGCGGTTTCAGCCGCATAAGTCTCGATTCCGTGGGAGTATCGGCCAAATTCGGCATGTTCCAAATTTCATCCCAATCCGTTCAGCCGTTTTAGCGTGAGCGCAAACATATATATTTTTTTTCAATAATATTATTAGTTTAGATAAAGAATCTACAAACAAAAAACGAATCTGTTTTCATATTGTTAGTAAGATAACACTAAATTTCCTGCTCACCCCGAACAGCAACAGGGGGCGAAACTTATTTAAAATCACCTTCAAACGTTCTCAATATCTTCAGTACAACGCTAAGGGTTGAAAGAACAAAGAAAATTCAACCCCCAAACGAGTGCCGGGGATGAATTTATTCAATTTCATGTTTCAGTATTTCTTTTGTATCTATTTCTTATTTGCTTGTATCCAAGCAATGCCTGCTGGGCAGAAAATCATAACTAATTTCGTTAAAGAAAAGCTTATTTTTTGTCTATTAAGGGTAGAAGAACCTTGAATCAATTTGATATTGAAATCTTGGTTTTCATGAATTGGTACTGAGATTATTTGTTTTAGCTGAACTAAGACAAAGAATCCGAAAGACAAATAACGGACAAACATGATCTAGACTGTGATCAATTTCGATTATTTAGATTCAGCGAATCTGATCAGTTTACGCCTACGCCATAAAATACTGGTTTATTGTGTGGAAATTGCGTCTTGAATTTCATTATCATAGCTTCTTTTTATCATACAAATGAAATTGGCGCCGAAAGCAGTCGAACCTTTTAAAAATCAGCACCAGTTTCATTAAATCAATTCACCCTTAACAATACCCTTTACACAAACATGTCCTCTAACCAACTTTTACTTTCACAAACACGTAAGTTCTACCACTTCTGCCGATCTCCATAAAGTATACGCCAAAAAGATTCCCTATCTGTCCGAAGTTAGGTCGTCATCCCAAAGCGTGATTGATTATACTGTATGAAACATGAGGCCGAATATTGGCACTATAACGCTGATATGAAAAAAGTTGCCAAGTTATATACAGAACGAATGTAATGGGGCTGTCAGAATTTCTAGATGGGAGATGATCATAGGACTTAATTTGTTAATAACTAAAACTATACATACATACAAATAAATAAAACTGAAGCATCTGTTTGTAATGTCAAAATAACTATATTTTTTCTAAATGCATGTGAAAGCTTAAACGGTACTTAAAACCAAAAAAAAAAAATATTTTTTGTCGGTCTGCCTGTTTGTTCCGCCTAATCTCCGAAACGGCTCCGAAATCGCTAATCTTATATGAAGTAATATAGGCTTCTACTTTTTGTCGCGCTATTAATATGTTATTATATTGTAATAATATGCTTGCCTTTAAATCAATCTGTCTAGCCTCTTTCCGACTATGTAGAAATCAGCTTCCAGTCCAACCGAATGCAGTTGAATACCATGTTGTTGTTTTACATGGAGCGACTGCCTATCTGACCTCCACAATATGCTTGTCGTTAAAGTACACTAATTTCGTTGACTATATCTATCAAGTATTTATCAATTTGGCAAATTCCTTTAGCCATCTATGATTTTATGGATAATTCCTCCTGGAAAGCATCTGTAACATAGTTCTAATATTTAAGGCTGATGTGATATGATAGCTTTTAAAAGACAGACGAATTTTGCCAGTCATACGTGCTTATAAAGTTGCTTACATGATGAAAGCACCTCTTACGACATTACAATGTAACCTTCATTAACTTTTCTAGCTGGATTTTCCTTTCATTTTATCTGTGTGTGACCCATCATAATCTTTCATAAATTCTAGCAAAAGATGTCCTATTCTATGTGGGTGTCAGACCCAAAATATTAAACATATATATACAATACAGTGTACATATTATTACATATTCTGTACATAGAGGTCCCTTGGGTAAATAGAATTCGGCGTCTTGTTGAAACGCTGTTCCTCGATAACAGAATCTTTAAAATATACGGGTACTTTTTCTGTTTGCACATGTTGCGTTTTCGTTATTATCTGTTTATATGGGAATAAAAGCTATGCGAAAATTCGTAGGTACACAATTCAGACTTATTATATATCATTTTCTGAGTACAAGACTACTTCCAATTTGCTATACGGCTTTCATACGATATGCGTTGACTTAAGGCAGATCCGCGCGTCTTGACGCCCGACGACGCGTCGAAGTCAACTCTGTTTTGATATAAATTATTCTACGGATATTATCAGTGAATCCTTTATTGTTTTGCCAATTAGTTACCCATCGAATTGTGGATAAAAGTGTACTTAATTTCTTGAAACATTAAAGCCTAAAACTGATAAAAAGAAAACATACTACAATGTTAATCTTTCAAGCACGACACTCGCCCCCAAGTTTCACCCCGTATATCTTCGCCCCGTTCGCCAAGGGATTCGGGGTGCAATGTCAGCAAAAGATTTAGGTAAATTGACACGAGCCAGGGACTTATTGTGTATTATGGAGAGAAACGTGTTTCGTAAGCAAAACGACCAGCAATCAGCTTCTTACTACGTTATCAGGTTTTTAATACTGCTGGCACAATTTTTAAAGGTGAAACAGATTTTATTGAGCGAGTTTGGGAGTAAGAGGTAGAGATTGTACACGGTAATAAGTGGCTATTGATTACCGCACTGTTCGGTTCATAAGAAATGTGAAACAGTCGTAAATTAGCTTATTTTTTAGTTTTGGTGCCATCTTTCCATACTAAGACCCCTCCGTGCCTCCGACAGCACGTTAAGCCGTTATCTGTGACATCTGTGATAGACGTTACAGGTCGTCCGAAGCCCGAAAGTCTGACAACCAGTCTTACCAAGGGGTTAAGTTAAGGTGTTACCCAGTAATTGGGTTGTGGAGGTCAGATAGGCAGTCGCTCCATGTGAAATACCGGTATTCAGCTGCATCCCGTTAGACTGGAAGCCGACCCCAACACAGTTGGGCAGATGACGACCTATCTTTGTGTTAAATGGATTACTACTACTGAGTACTAGTACTAGGAGGGCAGAACCATGAAGGAAATATTTAGAGTGCAAAATGTTGTAGGTGTAACGGTCACGCACGATATCGTCAGCAATGACACTAACCTTTTACGAAAATTGCGTTTCAATCATAATCCGAGAGTTTTGAAAAATATTTCTAGTCAATAGCTTATTTTTGATTTTAATTTTGGTTTACATGTTACTTTTAGTTGTTTATGTTTGCGACTTTATTTATTTTTATTTTGTACTATGACTTGTGTAATATTTACCTATGGTTAAATATCTAAAATAAATGATTTGATTTGATTAATAAACTTGTCTGCTCAACAACGTAAACAACAAATGAACGTAAAAAAAAAATACAATTCTCTTTTTTATGTGTTACACAATTTACTACGAAATAATAATTTAAGAATCTCAAGATCAAGCAGGTATTTGGATTTGCGTAAGCTATGGTGAAGTGCAGACTTTTAAGTCCACGTTCGCAGGAATGTAAAAATATCGCAGCAGGATTTTTTCGCGCACTCTATCTTCAACGCACTGTTCAGCGCCGAGAGTTCAAAATCCAACTGTGTGTTTTTTAGACGCACTGGGATGCACTCTGTTGGATTCTCAAAGCTCGGTTTAACACCGAGAGTTGAAAATCCAGTGCGCGATAAAAGCGCACCGCGATATTTTTACGTCTGTGCTAACGTGTTCTAAGTGGTTGATAGTTTTAACCATTTTGATCCATTCTCATATTTCTCATTCAGAAACGAAACGAGGATTTTGTTCAAAAGGATGTGTGTAAAAGATTCAGTATTTTCCGGAACATTAAGTCCAGGTTTCCTAATGGTTTCCTTTTCAGTTACAGACCACGTATTTATATGTATTTGTGTATGTTTTTGTTTATTAACTACATACATAACATCACGCCTGTAACCCCAGAAGTGTTAGGCAGAGTTGTACCTCCTTATAGTAACCCACATTTCGCCAGCTACGTTTTAAGTTCCACCGTAATAGGGAGCGAGCCTATTGCTATCAACCGGGCACAAATCCTGATTCCATGCTGATACTGAGACGGTGGAGGTCTGCCCTGCTTGGGCGGCGCACCGCCGTGTCCTCGTGGAGGAGATTGGCGGTGGCGATCTCTCGCGTCCGGCCCTGGTCCAGGCCATGGTACGAAGCTTGGAGGGCTTAGAAAGTCGTCACCTCCTTCTACGAAGCAGTAATGCTCGCGAAGGAGAAGGCGGAACGCGTGAGTGAGAGGCAAAATTCGCGCGCTCATGCCCTTAGCCGCCGCAGGAGACGCCCTGGGCGTCGGGAATCACAAGCCGATTCCCGGCCACCGCAGGCGCGGGCTTGCGGACGGCGAGCAACGGGCAGCTCGCCGCCCGGCTTATCCAGGACAGACCACCACTTGACCAGGATCTTAGACCAGGCCCGGGTCGACGGCGCGTTGTGTTCCACGCGCGCCTTAGAGAAATCTCAGCACCAATGACTGCCAGGGTTGCGGGAAAGTCCGAAAGGGTTAACGTAGCCCCTGGTACAGGCAGCTGAAGGAACATGGGTGGGTCTTAGTCAGTAAGAGTCTGACACGCCCTCCCGCTCCGCCCAGAGCGGGAGAAGTTATTTGATGATTTCCGAACCTCAAAAAAAAAACTGCTACTGAGGAATTCCTGATGAAAAAACCCAATAACACTGCCCGACCTGGGCATCGAACCTAGTAACTCATGCTCAGCAGCAGTGCTTGCAGCTACTAAACCCACGAAGCAATCAATATCATTTTTATTTCTGTTTAATATTGTTTCCAAACGACTGCAATAAAATAAATATTATTACCATCACAAATAACTTCGCCATACCAAACAACAATGACCTAAATAAACTAGACATGCTAACAAATCTAAGATAAGTTCGTCTGTCAGTCACGAGCAATAAAAGTGAAATCGCTGTGTCAACGACAAAATATGTATGAGTGGAGGTCGTGGAGGTCGGCTGGGAGTCGATCACGACTGCCCTAGGGGCAGGGGGTAAACAGAGGTTTAAGACAGTTGTAGACCTTTGTCGTTTAAAGTATCTACCTACTAGTCTCTATTTGGCTAAAATTGTAGATGTAACTTGATCTGCCATTTTTAGGCTCTCCTTTCGAAAGGTTTTTTTTTATAAAAAACTTATTAAACTAGGATTTACTTATTGAAACTAGGAATTTCTCCTGTATCGTGGGAGCGTTTACAAACATTTAAACTCACATACACAAACAGCCAGACCCGGAACAACTACTCGTAGGTCGTACAAAACTACAAATATATGATCCGTGCGGTGATCGAGCCCGAGACACGCAGCGCAGCAGTCAATCGCTTAACCACTGCGCCAACCGTGTCGTCGAAAGGTTAAATGTTAGCATTAGATTTCACTTACTAAAGTAAGAGATTCCAGATTTCTAGATTTTTTATTGTTTGTTCGTGATTAACGTTACTATCATTGACCCTAATAATGACGGGTTCCATGATACGTCACATGACTGTAAGGGCATTATGGCCAGAAGCACTGTCTCATCAAATTTTACATCTTTTGTTCGCCGTCTTTGTTATCACTATGGCTCTATTCTGCCAAAACTTTTTGGGGCAAATGATTTTTGCTAAACTGCAAACTAAATTCGAACTCAACAGTCCCATAGCATAATCAGCCTATAATATTCCCACTGCTGGGACACAGGCCTCCTCTCTGTGAGACGAGGGAGGGGGCCGTAATACACCGTTAGTACAGACCCATTTAAGCATAAAAATAAAACAACACCCAGTATCAAAGATACAACCTAAAATAGAGAGACAAATTCTTCACTACGATGTTAACACGAAACTTTTATTCGTAATAACTATCGTTCGTAATTTATAGTACGTACGGATCGTAGTTATTTATGACCGGTAACTGTTACCGTTCGTATCGGCTTTCTGAATCGGCTTGTATTGGACGTTTCGGTGTTGTCGCCTCGTCGAGTCGTCGCATCGCCAGGCTTGTTTTGTCCTTGTGAAACATGGCAGACCGTTGGATTAGGTGTTCGAATTTCGAACTTAACCAATGGGGGTTTTTTCTTCGTGGTGTAAATATTTTTTTAATTGCTACTGGTGTAGCTTTGTCGACAATTTTTATTAAGTATACGAAACTTTGTAGAACCTGTATAATTTAGTATGGGAAGTATAAGATTCAATTTGAAACTCAATTATTGCTAGATTATAACTTGTGTATACAGAATTAAACAGGAATTCGTAGTTCTAACAAATTGTTTTAACAAACTCAAACAGTTGGTTTGAAATACAACATCCATTGTATGAATTTGTATGTCATGTAAATTCAAACTATCGTAACTTCACACAAAAGCGCGGGAACAATCACGAAAGCACTATACACAAATTACATTCCAAATTCAAACACACTGATTAGAACCGAACAGAGCCGAGTCACGTCGCGCCAATTAGAAAACGGTCCCGAATTAATTTGAAAACGGAACACTCGATTTTGATGTAGTGGAATCTGTCGCTGTGGGCTTTGTTTTCCGCAAACAAACAAATACCTACTTTACTAAAACATGTTAAAGTCTAATTTAGGACGTGGTGAAATTCGTCCAAACTCATGAGATAATAGGTGAAAGACTGACTGCCATTCACAGGTTGTGTGTTAATTCATTCTATACCTTAGTTATATAAAATAAGGTCGACATTACGTCGCCACCTGTTATGTAATTAGTAAATGTGTTCCACTTGGGCCCAATTTCTGTGATATCTTGTTCTAATAGGCAATTTATAAAATGTTCGTTCTTAGTCATTACGTCTTATTTATTATTAATTTCATGAGTAACCTTCCTTACGAAGATGGTCAAAGAATGGGAAAGGGACAGTGTAGGTAATGGCGATTTTTACCTGGTCCCTTATAAAGTACATTTATAAATCTCTAAGGAAAGTTATCAGCAATAAATCTGAGCTCGCTTCGTGTGCGACTGGCCATGTAGTATGAAATTAATGGCGGTTTCATCTTTTAATTTCTTCTATCTAGCCTTTAGTTTTAGTCTTTTACTTTTATCTTTTACACTTCATTGCTTCTGTGAACGTGAAATATGTTCTAAGATAAAAGTTACATTGTAGAACCGTGGACTAACAAAAAAAGTCGGACGGAACTCCGCCGAGACAAAACTGAGTCCCGTGTATGTGTGAATATATTGAATATATTTATGTATGCATGTGCGTTGCCGTTTGTGCGCGTAATGGCCGACCGGGCGACCATCGCCCGTCGTCGGCCGACTAATGCATGTATGTGTGCGTGCCGGGCCTGTACGTACAGCGAGCTGGTCGACTTGAGTGACACAGTATTTTATTAGCGAGAATCTGTGCGACTTTTTATGTTCGTCCATGTGGAGAACTTACTGCTTCTCCAGTAAAGTTACAAACTGCAGCAATATTCACAGTAACAGGAAAATTCTAGTAATCGTGTGAACTCATAACCCACATGTTTTTAGTGGTTAATTCTCCTACACAACATCAAAATTGCGTATTATGTCATTGCACAGCGCTCGTAACTGTTATTTCACCACCACCAGTAGTCCACCCGGTCTATTCATAAAAATAAAAATTTCACCTTAAAAACTTAGGTGAAGTGAGCTGTCAGTAGTGTTATCCCTAGCATCAGAAGGATTGACACCTCACGTCAAGCTCAGTTCACATATGTTTTCACCGTGACATTTTTACAAAATAGACCAGTAGCTTCAAACCGATCTAATTCGTCGTTCGTCAACGAAGATACAGGCCCGTCCGAAAGTAGTTGATACATCAATACAAGTGTCAAATTAAATTTTTTGATTTGCAAAAACACATCGGGCATAGCGACAACTGTCAAACCGTGTTGTCAATCATTCCAGGTTGGAAACCGAACTAATCTTGTATGTAGGCAACATACGGTAACTTCGGATGAAAATGCGTATTTCGTGCTTAGGGAGTCGACCCCCTGAACAGAGCAATATTGTTTGGCGTTAGAAATAGTTACAATCACAGGATCTCTAGCAAATAAAAAAAATATATACACATTCATGGACACATTTAAGGGAACGCAAAAAAATCAATGTATGGGATAAGCTAGAAAGGCAAATTAGGAAATGAAATCCTACCCCTGCTGATTTGAACGACCTTAAAACCCATTACAATAAGGGTGGAACGCAATCTCTAAAGATTTCGAGATTCTGGAAGCAGTTCGAAGAGCTAGAGGGGGCAACACTAAGTACTGATTATAGCCCCTTTTATAGCCTTTAAAAAGCATCTATGAAAAAAAAACAATCATGTTTAATTCCTGTACATTTTTAATTTTTTCTATATTTGGTAATTTTTGTCATTAATTTTTTAGACGTTTGCAATTTTAAATCAACGAATAATAAGCAAAATACAAATGAATAAACTTCATAGCCACAAATTATCCATGATATTTTGTTTTATACACACTTTTTTGCGTTCCTCTAAAGTCCATGAGTGTACTTACTAGAACATAATGAGCGACAGTAACTAGTTATATGTCTCTCTATTTGAGCACAAAATCCCACGAAAGTGGACGAAGCGCATACAAAAGTGTCCTCCGTACTTCTAAGACTCAAACTTGACATCATTACGTCTCCTCATTAAAGGGTATCGAGTGGAACAAAGCAGGTACACTCGCGTTCATTAGGCGCCAGCGACATTTTGAGCAAAGGAATTTTTGGTACAGCCAGCTACAGCCATTTTCTTGATTACTGTACTCGAGCGTACAATTTCTATCAAGAATTTCTTTGAAGCGCGGTAAATTCTCTCTTTTTCTAGCGCCTTTTTTTCTTAGGAATTAGGTTAAAAGCTGTTGGCCTGAAACATATTGTAGGTAATGATAATTAGTATGCCTAGGGTTCTCATAAAATAGATTTAAACTGGTTACTCATGAAAAGTACAACTTACGACAATTACGTAGAAACAAAATTATATATTTCTATTATAATGGAATCCGTTTCATTATTTCATTACAGTTAAACAATCTTACGTTAAGAAATCTAACAATGAAAACTTTGACCTACATTTCATCACAGTTTTGCTTTGCCCTTTTGATCTATCTATTTTCTGTTAACAAAATACCTTCACTGAAATATTACCAGCCTAGAAATATTACTTACTAAATGAAAAACAAGGAGTACCACTGAAGGGCATTCAAAAGTTTTTTTTTTACGGTAGTTTTATTATATACTTATATATTATGTATGTATATACAAAAGATCATTTCAGACACTGATCTACATAGTCTGACCATGATTTTGTCTGGACCTTAAAAGAGACTGTGACCTCTGAGTTTGTTTCGGCCTTTCTTCTCTGGGTAGTCAAATCGGAATAGCTTCATCTAGTTTTAAAAAAAAATATGATTGACGTGTAAAAGTGTTTGTACAAACCTACTTACAGAAATAAAATCATTTATGTAAAAATTTAAAGCATCGCATTGGCACATTTTAGCTGTAATGGACATACGACATTTAAAATAAATAAATAATATTTTCTTAATCTTTTCCCAGACTGCGTCCACCTGCAACTCTACAAAGACTTGAAGGAGCGACAGAAGAACGGGCAGACGAAGGCTTCCTTGTCACTCCAGCAGTACCTGGGCATAGAGTCTGGGTTTACCCTGGACAAGGAGTCGAATACCCTGGGGATACTGTGTGAGGACGTCGTGCCGGTCCTCGCGTTCGATACCAGGGAGATTTTGATACAGTGGAGAGTTAGAGTGAGTTATATTTTCTAATGTGCATTCCGTAAACACATTCCGCGTGCTCGATGAGATTTCTCAACGGCAAAAATGGCGGACTTCCATAGACACTTCTTCTCTTATTTAGCTGGGAATTAATTGATGAAAATCAAATTTTTCCTCTTGTGCAAAAAACTCTTTAAATAAAACTCTTTTGCAAAATTTCGTTCGCTTCGCGTTTCGCTTCTAAACGCAGTGGTTTAGCATTACGTTATCTTTCAATTAATGAATTTATGATTGTTATTCACCACACATATTGCAGACTGCCATAGTTGTAATCTACTTTTGATTTTCAATGTTCCGTATAGACATTAGCACGAAACAATGTTCCTGCGTTATCAAATGGAAATACACACAATGGCACTATAATAGATTGCAAGAAACATCAGTAAATAAACCTCTTGCAAGGAACTTAAGAAGTATTTTCCTGAGACAATACTACTGCAGTTTTAAAGGAAGTGAACTTTTACAATGAACTTTCTGAGACAGTTGAAGCTTTTCAGTAAGACTCTTCAAGTTGATTGCTAAAGAACAAGTTCCTGTTTAAAGTTCTGTTTCATTTACCTACTTATTATTGTATATGAGCAATTAATTATAGCAAAAAAATTTATTGGAAATACATACCGGCTTGAGTCTAATTTACATTGTCAAATTAAATTAGCTAGCGAAACTCCGCAGACATGATGGGATATCTAAATACGACAAAAGGTTTTTTTTTTTTGATCGACGGACGCTTATGTTGCAGTTACGTAGCTATGCATAAATCCAATACCCAAAACTGGCTTCACCCAAAATACTAAATCCCATTTATCAAATGATCAACATGCATGAAATGAAAACTGACGTACCTACATACGAGAGACGACAATGGCTGTGTTATTGAAAATCCATATTTTCATACAGGTACAACACAACCTCGGAGGCAGTAAGGAGTTTGCAGCTGTCATCATATCAGCTCCAACGGCTGCCAACATACGGCCCGGACCCGTTAGGCTACACGCATGCGGCCCGCGGTTAGCGCTGTGTGCCTCTAGGCCACCCGAAGTATTAGCGCTGTGGGACGTCAAACTACTCAGGTAAGAGCTACTGTAGCAGCATAAGGTGTCACCCAATACGGACTGAAAGTTTTAGTCCTTTTGAACTCAAATTAACGTTGTCTAAAACGGGCCCATGAAACGCCAGTCACAAAGAATCCTGCCAAAGAAAAACCTCAAAAAAATTAAAGATGCCAGATAAATAAAAACTTCATCCCACGAATAAATGTAATCCGTAATTCCGCACGTAACTCCGAATTGCGCTTACAAGGTACGCCTCTAAACTTTTGGCACCACTAATCTTTGAGCGCGTTCCCTTGAAAAATGTCTCATGTAATTTAGCAGGTTACGCCAGTTTCCTGTCAGTTGGAAATGTAGGTACGTGAAAGTTTGACCCAGTTCAGGAGTTTGATTTCGAGGGATAACTGTTTTAGATTTGCAATTTAATCGTCTAGTTCGCAGGTAAAAACATGTACTTATAGGAAACTGTCGAAGGTTACCTTTTACTCTGACAGTCTGACTACGATTTGGGAAATAATTTAAAAACTAATACGACGGAATTGTTTTTTTTTTCTAGATGTATTCAAAAATTTGAACCACAATTTTTTCCCCAATTCTTAATGCGCGTACTTACCAATTTTTTACCCAATTCTTAATGCGCGTACTTACCAATTTTTTCCCCTTTTTATTTGAATACATTTTAGTAACATAATTATCCATAACAACTATTTACATACTTACCGTAGACCATAGACAATTCTATCACTTCTGTAGTTCTAAGCACCACTTACGTCTAGAGCACATGTCACGAACAGTCTCCCTAATTAATTATAATTACAGCAATTCAATCACTAGCCACATCTAAGAGAAAGGCCCTATACCGCAGTGATGATTGATTTTGCACTGTTAGTTGACAGCCACTTACTTAGTTTGTAAACCAGCTACCCTGTTTTAACCGAAAAACCTTTATTAGTGCACCTAACTTTTGGGAACTTATCTTTCAAAGTTCACGACTGTTTTATTTGTCAGTCAGCCGCGGAACAGTTTTCTATGCATGTGAAAAATGCACTGACAAGACAGTATCTTAAAGACCAGCCGGTCGATTCTGTATAAATCTCACTTGAGTGGAGTGAGCTGTCAGTGTCATCCCACGGATGGTAGGGATTGACCAAGGTTGTTACATTTACAATCATAAACGAAAAAAAAATACAAATTCAATTGATTATTTTATATTATTTCAAAGCTAGTATGTAGTTAAGTGGCTAAACATAACTATTTGCGGGGTTTTAAAATAAATTAGGAAAACAGAAGTTCAGTTAGTAACTCAATGTAGTTTTTTTTAGACACTTATATACTAGCTTTGAAATTATATAAAATTATCAATAGAATTTGCAGAAAAAATATTATTAAAATATCGATTATGATTTTAAATGTAATGCTTGGTCAATCCCTAGCATCAGTGGGATGACACTGACAGCTCACTCCACCACGCTCACTTCACCTAAGTTTTCATGGTGAGGTGGTTACAGAATCGCACTGCTGAAGTGAGAACTGTCACGGGGGCATTGAACCATGGAATTATTAATATATGTACTATATTGAACACAACAAAAATCAGCGGGGTAATTGCGTAGCACACTAACAGTAGGTATGGCTTTCATTTTGACAGTTCAACAACATTCATTGCGCTATTGACGTTGTTGAGCAGTCAAATTTTTCGAACATATGAAGCAATGGATTAGCAATATCCTTCAAAATGATTCAGATTGTGATACAAAGTGTGTTACTGTCAGTATTACTGGAGTATTGTGTGATGAGCGAAGGTATGGCGGTCGAGTAGTGTTGCTTTTCGTTATTGTAGGTACCTACTAAACTTATGTGTTTGTTTCTTTAACTAATATAATTGGCCTGGGCGGTTTTATGTTAAAATATATAAATAAATAAAATAACCGAGTTGCAGCCGATTTTACCATTGATTTTAATTTTGATTTTGTTGGCATTTAATAATTTATTATGTTATTCAGGAACATTTTATGACATTAGGAGAGGCACGATTATTTTGTATTATCACAAGTCCATTTAAGACGTGTCAGAAGAAAAATGTGAAAATGCATAGATTTCCTCCCAACTGACCAAAAGGAAACAAAAGTTGCTGATGTTTTTCCCTATAACATTCATACATCAACAGCTTTCGATGATTAATTGAATGGCGACAGTTGGTAATAGCCACAACAGATGTCACGATCACATGGACATACATAAAATATACCGCATGATTCCCCCATTCGCATTGAAGTCCCCCGCACAGGCCCTGCAGGTCACCCCAACTGATAATCATTAAAAATACATACATACATGAGCGTACTATCGTGCCGTCAACATCGTTCGATTAGTGGAATTACTTTTGAATTTCTGTCACCATAGAGATAAGTGTTCTAGACTTTTTTTTTCTTCCTCTTATGCTCTTATCTGACTGGCGTGTAACAATTATTACTTTTTTGCTAACTCTTGAGATATTTTCTATACTAATAATATTATAAAGAGGTACAATTTGTTTGTGTGTAAGTTTGTCTGTAGGGGGTAATCTCTGGAACTTCCGGTCGGATCTAAAAAAATCTTTTTCAGTTGATAGCCCAATTCTTGAGGAAGGCTATCGAGTTTTTAACATCACGCTATGGCCTTTAGAAGCCGAGCAAAACGAAAAAAAAGTCGGAAAGAACGCTAAACGATTAGAAACGACGCGCGACGAGGTGGGGTCGGGGGAACAAGAAATTTCACATTTTCATTTAGGAATAACTAAATAAAAAACCTACCATTTTATGTTGTTAAAATGTCATCATCATCTGCCTGCCTTTACCCAACTGTGATGGGGTCGGCTTCCAGTCTAACCGGATGCAGATGAAGACCAGTTTTTACATGGAGCGACGGCCTATCTGATCTTAACAAACCAGTCACTGGGTAATACGAAACCCCTTAGTAAGACTGGTTGTCAAAATGTTTGAAATTAATTTGTCGACGTTTTAATTTGTAACAGCATTTCTTGTGATCCCTTCCTTGGCTCTGTTCACAAAGTTATTATTACGGAAAGGTTTTACAAAGAAAGAAAAAACATTTGTTCTTATAGATTATAATCTCGCAATACTTTCAAAAGTTCTCTATTCAAATACCAAAGTTCTTTTCGAAATTCGTTCCCCCTTTTTTTTCTGGTTGGTAAATCATCAAATAACATCTCCCGCTTTTGGCGGAGCAGGAGGGCGTGTCCGACTCTTACTGACTAAAACCCATCCGTGTTCCTTCAGTCACCTGTGCCAAGGGGCCACGTAACTCTTTCGGACTTTCCCGCAACCCCGGCAGGCATCGGCCCTAGCGGACCCCGTCATTTGGTGCTGACATCTCTTTGAGGCGCGCGTGGAAAACAACGCGCCTTCGACCCGGGCCTGGTCCTAAATCCGTCTCCCCTGTCTTGACAGAAATAACCCTGAAACAAAGCCCAACCAAAAAAGTAACTTAAAATTATGATCAGCCATTAGAAGTCATTAAAACTCCTATTTAACTGAACATTCCGATAATTATAACCGGGCCACCATTTCCCTGTATTTTTACGAATCCCCTTCCTTCCTTTTAGAGATTTTTAACGACTTAAGAAACTTTTGACGGAGATTCGGAATCTACGAATTGTACCAATGAATTATAAAAGAGTTTTAAATGCTTTAATATTTTCGTGCTTGTTTTCGTCCGCCCGTTTTGCGAAAAATATATATTATGAAAGCTTAATGTGCGAGGTTTCAGATGCTATCTGTTCTAAGATACAGCCCGTAAACGAGGTGTTGATGATCGCAACTCTGAAATATAAATACCTTTATGTAGCTTCGACATGTAAGTATAGGTACTTTTACATTCACTAAGCCCACGTTCGCACGGACGTAAAAATATCGCGGCGGGATATTCAACGCTCTACTTAGCGCCTAGAGTTGAAAATCCAACACTGTGTTTTTCGACGCGCAGCGCGCTAAGATGCACTGTGTTAGATTCTCAACGCTCGGCGCAACACCGAGAGTTGAGAATCCAGTGCGCGATAAAATCCCGCCGCGATATTTTTACGTCCGTGCGTACGTGGGCCAACTGAAAAACATTATTCAACCATAAAAAAAAAACATAGGTTCATACTTGAAATTACCTTGGACAAAACTTAATACTTATCTACCTAAAAAGTTTCTGTTTATATTTAAAAAAATTAAGTTTTAAAAACGTCGATATTTTAACAATAGAGTCTTCGAATCGAATCGAACCATTTCTAATAGAACCTCACTTACAAAGGCTATGTCCGCAAGCCTTCCCATAAGGCGCTCACATTTTCCCCTGGTGTAACAAATCATAGAGTATAATAGTGTGACGTCACCGCTAATAACAGGGGAATTAATAACTTGCGCTGGTGTGCGTCTGCTCTTATATTGTGTATTAAAGGAAAATAAATTGCTTTTCGGTCACATATAAAAGAGTATGAGGACTCTTAGGAGTCTTTAGATTTTACACTGTTTTTGAACAAACTTGGTCTCTGAAAATGAGTGTTTGAAATACAATCGTTTACGAAAAAAATTTTGAAGTGAGAAAATCAAAATGGCCACGTGCGAGTCGGAATCGTACACGAAGGGGTACCACCGGACAATATTTAACACTACATATTTCTTTAACAAGTTTCTTGTATGCGAACCACCCTATTTAATTTTTACTCAATTTTATTTGTGTTATCTTCTGTTATACCAGCCATAGTACCTAGTACACACTCTGACAATTTCAAGTATCTACCTGTAATAGGTAGATACTTGAAATTGTCAGAAGGTTCAAAAGATACAGCCCTGTGACAGACGGACGGTCGGACAGCGGAGTCTCAGTCTCAAAGTCCCGCTGTCACCCTTTGGGTTTGGAACCCTAATAAAACTGTAAAATCTTTGCGTTTCAGTTAAACAATGGATTTCGTCGTAAATATCAGAAACTGTTTGTTTTCTTCTATGAAGTTACTAAAATAACAAACATTGGTGCCGATTCTGTTGTACACCGAACTAAACTAACTAAACTATCACTAAAATTCCTTACTTTTGGCTATGAGAATCTTAACGCTATTCTGCAAAATAAAATCTCTAAATTTAAAAATAATTTTGACACATCTAAAATCAAATTTGACAATTATTGCGACTCCACGTGGTACTTGTTTGCCGTACCACGTGATCTTTTTTTAGAGCCGTAGGCGCGCATTATGTGCGGCCTCGACTTGTTTTGTATGGAATTTTTTACTTTTTGTATGGAAAATATAAAAAAATATTACCAACATGTTGAGTTTTATAGGTTTGCGGGTTACAAAGGGGGTCGAAATTTTCATTATTTTTGCGATAGGACACACCGTTTTCGAGATATAAGCAAAAGAAAAGAAAAAAAGATACAGTACTGTTTTTGCATCTGAAGTCGAGGTGTTGGTGTGAATTTTAGTTCATGACAACTAATTTTATTCCACACCTTTTTAATCGCGATTAAAAATAGTCAGATTTAGTTAAGACAATCAAAATTTTTGGTGAAAAACGTAAAATTCAGAATAGCAAAATTGCCATTTTCACTAAATTATAATCTCAGTGCCATCTTAGTGCTGTCAAACTAAAATTTAGTTAAGTTGTGTCACTTTAGTCAATTTCAGAATGGGAAATCGTCGTTTGACAGGAATAAACTAAATTTTGGTGATGTTTAGTCTAGTTTAGAGAATTTTGTGACAAGAGAATCGGCACCACTGTATAACGTCGAGTGAGGTTTAGTTATGTCTATGTTTCTGTGTCGCAGTATTTTCCTTCACTTGGATGTATTTTATTTTATTTCTTACTTCCAGATATTTTGCCGTGTAATAAAACTACAAGGGAGTCGTATTTTTCTTTTTTGTCGACTTTCTGGTTACTTGTGGGTCAGTGAACATGTTATCCTTTTTCTTTGTATACTTTGTGGTTATATCGGAGGGGCTTGTGGCTAAGTAATATCAATCGAACAGGTTAAGCTACGCTTGCCGCGGTTGGTCCGTGGATGGGTGACCATCTTTACCTACATACCAATACGCTCGGAAAGCACGTTATGACATTGGTCCCGGCTGTCATTCGTGGATCTTTGACACTCGTTACGGGTCGTCAGAAGCCCAAAAGTCTGACAACCAGTCTTACCAAGGGGTGTCGTATTACCCAGTAAATGGGTTGTGTAGGTCAGATAGGCAGTCGGTCCATGTAGCGGTGTCAGCTGACTACCAGTACGTAGTCAGCTGCATCTGGTTAGACTGGAAGCCGACCCCAACATAGGTGGGAAAAGCTAGGCCGATGATGATGACTTTGTGGTTATATCACAAGAAAGGTAAGCAGTCTTGTTCTGGGCGATATAACACTAATGTATAGGTACTTAGTTGATTGCCCCGTTGGTCTAGTGGTTGCTTGTGCTGAGCATGAGGTCCTGGGTTCGATTCCTAGGTGGGGCAATGTGTTATTGAGATTTTCCATCTGTAATTTCTCAGTAGCAGCAAGGAGGCTGGACTTGTGCCCGGTTGATGGCAATAGGCTCGCCCCCTATTACATGGGACTTTAACATGACTGGCGAAATGTGCGTATACTATAATAGATATACTATAGGATTGCCACCGATTGCGTACTATGTAAACTATAATAATAATATTATTATAGTTTACATTTAACTGTAATAATATTATTATTATATTTTACATGTTGACGACCTACATGTAACAAAATGTATGGAACAGCAGATTTTTTTTAAAATGAATTTCATTCAAATTTTGTATATCGTCTAAGTATACCATGTAGTATACGTGGTATAAATTTTAATGTAATAAGGTACGCGCCACTTTATATGTTAAAGAAAAATAATATAGTACGAAAAATACTGTGTTTTCATCGCTAATTCAACTGTCGCGATTTTTTTTATTAATTCCGACTAGAATACGACGTAGTGCAGCATGGGGAATTGTAGAACGAAACGCACTCAGGGTACTTCATTGACTTACTATTTTTCCTAGCTCAATGGGGCACTTATCTTAGAATAATAACTAAAGCACTTACTCACGTCACGTCAACTGAACTTCAATTTTCTGGCTGTCACTGTCCATTTGTCGATGAACGCCGCCCGATTTTTGAGATTCATCTCTCCATTCCTGCAACTTCCGCTTTTACGGAAAGATTTTTTTCTGTCGTGAATCTTAAAGCATCTATCAATCTAATTAAAAATGAATTGTTAATTTATTTTTGACGTGTTAATGTGTTTTTTTAAAACCAATTTTCCTACAGAAATAAATATAATTTAAGTTAATTAGTAAGTAATTTTACCATAGTAAACTTCCATAACTTAGCCATGAACTAAAACCCCCGTGCAACGTTACAAAAAACAGGTCTAAATTTTCATTACACCTTAAATTAAATAGCCCCCCGTGGCGATACACGTTCCGCCAATAATTTGGCCAATATTGGACGACCGGCATTGGCTGCAACGGTAGCTAATTTCATTATTAAAGCGTGTACACACGCATGCCTACAACAATTCCTTGTGGATTCTGCCGTGGTAGTGTTGCAAGACGACTAAGTTATAAGCGAAAGTGTTTTTTTAAACGATCAATTTTATCTGGGCTAAAAACGGCAGAGAAGATGACCATACAATGATTCTAATTGGTGACTAACGTAGATTCAATCACAGAAATAACTTCCAACACTGGTAAATCCTACATTCACGAGTAAATAATGGAGTCCAAATTAAAGAGTGGAAGATATTTTCGGTAGGTATAAGAAATATTCAAAAATACAAATTGCAAAAAAAAAAACCTATAAATTCAGTTTCGGTCACTTTAAGGTGAGCGCAACAAAAAGTGAATATATCTAATTGATCCCGCTACCAGTTTCTGCCCCTACCACTCCGCAGTGCTTCAAGCCTGAAGCGATATTCCTTAACTGAACAAACACCACCCTAATGAGCTTGCCAATGCGAATAACACAAGCTACAATTCGTACCGCGCGACGATTACACTTTGATGTGGAACCGCCTTTATTTGCTCCGTGTAATTATTAATTATAAAGCTTAATTTTAATCACGTGTTTTGTTATTTAATACTGATTTCAATGGTGTATTTATGGTTGGATTTCGGTGTTTATTATTTGCTACAACTAATTTAAATTCATCAAACAAATAAATTATTTTGGGATTCTTCTCCACTTTTCTGTACTCTATCGCCAGAGTTGTTTCTTTTATTTTGTTTCGAACACAAATTGTTAAGTAAAATCACACATGAGTTTTTAGTTCTTTGATAAATGATGAACTTATGCGAGGTGGGTTCGATCCTCGCAGATCAAAAATATGACCCACAAACATGCAGCCCATCTACCCTGCTTGATACTTGATGATATCATTTACTCAAATGTCACACAATTAGGTATTAAATCTGAAACTAACCCTCAAATCTCCTGTTAGCTTTGCTTAGAGATCGGGTGATTGATTGACCAAACTAAAAACGACCAATCATTACACAGGGTGATAGGGACATCAACGCGCAAACTGAAGACACGAATCCAGCACATGTATGGAACAGCGAATTAAAAAAAAAAACTAACTTATGTTTTTTTTTTTTTAAATCCACAAGGTCTTCAGGTCCCGAGCTAGGTAGAACCTGTACTACGGTAACCTGATGACTGATATACATATACACACCCAGACACAGGTCAAACAGACATGTTCACGCACACAAAATGTTTGACTTGTCCGGGGATCGAACCCGGGACCAGCGGCTCAGAAATCAGGATCACTACCAACTGCACCAACCGGTCAGTCAATTAATAACGCGGTAAATTATTAACGCGGGGTCCGGTCCGGTAGGGTTACCGTGGCCCCTGGCACAGGCAACTGAAGGAACACGGGTGGGTTTTAGTCAGTAAGAGTCTGACACGCCCTCCCGCTCCGCCCAGAGCGGGAGAAGATATATGACGATTTCCCACCCTAAAAAAAAAAAAAGTGGTCCGGAGCCATGTACTAAATTCATGGTAACAGGGCGCATCGATGGCCCTAACCTGTATATTGATTTAACTTCAGGCTTTCTGAATATAAGGTAGGTAACTATTACACCACTATTGTAACACATTTTAAAAGAGTAACGGTGGAGTTTCTTGCCCATTCTTCTGCATACGAAACTACCTTTTAGAAGGGGCGACTAGAATCAATTCAATTTTATTGTAAATGTTGACGTTCAAAAGTGCCTTATAGATGCCTACTTGAAATAAATGCTTTGATTTTGACGCTTTAAATAAGTAGGTAATACGGCTTTTCGATCATTACACAATCCCTAATCAGTACAAAAGGCATGATATCACATATTAATGTCCCTATTACGAGCAGGAAGCATACATTGTCTGTTACGAAGCGTTCAATTTCCGCGACCATCAACTATGGATGAAGCAGCATTTTTCACGGGCTTACTGTAAAGGGCCGTCGAATGGGGTTGGAGTTGATCGGTTTTTAGTGGAAAATTTACTTCTTAAGCTTCTGTTTCTTCTCTTGTTTCTGGCGAAACATATTTGCTAAGTCACAGAATACGTAAACTCACGCCTTCTTGCCGTGGGGGTAGGCAGAAAGTACAGAAAGCCACCTGCTAAGATCCTTACATACGCTTTTTCCTTAGTTCACGTTCAAACATCTGGTCATATACGCATGGCGCCGGTGGCGAGTACTACACACCTGATCTTTCCGAAGATCATAACCAATAAAGTCACTATAATAATGTCCTTCTAGGGCGTTTCCACTTACAACTGTCATTCTTTGACAGTTGTATGAAAGTGTTATAACACGGCAAATTGACGTAGTGTCAATTTGATAAAACATAATTTTCCCTGACTGTACTATTTAGAGGAGGTACACACAGCACACCTCAGTGACCTCAGCCGTCGACGACATGACAATTTTATGTAGATTCCTTTAAAATGTCATTTTTAGGAGCTATTGCATCGTCATCTGAGCATTGGTGGCCCAGTGGTAACGGCCGCGACTTACGAATTGTAGGTCGTAGGTTCGAACCCAGACAGGCGCTTTACTTTGTGTAAATTATTTCATCACCTCTGCTCCCAAAACGGTGAAGGAAAACATCGTGAGGAAACCGGCTTGTCCTAGAACCGAAAATTCGAAGACATATAACATCTCCCAGCCCTCACTGGGCCCGCGTAGTGAGTTACGGCCCACTCCCTCTCACTGAGAGGAGGCCTGTGTCCCAGCAGTGGGAACGTTATAGGCTGATTGTGCTTTTGCAGCATCATAATCAGCAAACGTGCATGTCATGGGTCGTGACATGGCCATACAGTAACCATCCAAAGGACAAATGACTTACATTATCACCTCGCTTGGGAGACAGATAGTAGTTTGTATGTTGTTGCTGATTCGCCTTATAAACAAATGAAAAGCAGCATTTCCTTTTGATATCCTTCAATATATATTTGTTTACACTTATGGAAAAAAAACATGGGTGACCAAAACCAGGATCTTGAATTGTTATTCTCTCCCTAACCTAAAAGCTCAGCCAATAATAGGGTGGGCACCCCGATTATTCCTTGGGTGTCGTAAAAGGCGACCAACGTATAACTACCATAGGAGCAGCCACCTGTAAACTAACGACGCCATTCCGAGATTACGAATCCTCGTAAGTTAGTGGCGATAATGGCAATATTCCATCAACAGGGGTGCTTTATTTTATCTCTAGTTGAGAGGGACACTTTTTAAGTCTATATTTTTTTTCACACTTTTATAAAAGTAGGTACCTACTCCTCTCTAGCCATAAATCAATCTTTGGATTTTTTTTAAAGATAAGTCAGCGCGCGTGTTTGACCTTCAAGACTATATCCAAGCACTTTTAATCACTTTCGGCATAGTGATGGCGATTATTTACTTTGGAACACAGCACATTCTCTTGACATTTGTTATAAACATCGAGAAGGCGGCAAACTATTATTGCCAACCCAATTTCGGCCGCGCGCAGACTTATTTTGCGCGCACCCTAACAGAAAGATTTAATCACTTTTAGTCAGGTTTTTCAACTTAATTATTTCCTTGAACATTGAGTTCTAGGCGTCTACTAGGCCTCCTACTTTGGACGATGTTGGGAAAAAAATCAAGATATTTTTTCTTCGAATTTTATCAAGTCATAATACATTTATTGTTGGTCGTGATGGCCCAGTGGTTACGACCACGCCTCTCATACATGAGGTCGTGGGTTCAAATCCGGGCAAGTAACTACCATTGAGAATTTTTCCATTCATAATTCGATACCGAAAATTTTAAAACACGACGACGACGTCAACACGACTTCAGTAGAGCCAAACATTTTTACGATATATCCCAAATAGTAAAAAAAAATCGAATCAAGCTGTTGAAAATCCAGGTCGTAAGGGGCATTTTTTTTTTTTGAGGATGGGAAATCATCAAATGACCCGTCCCGCTCTGGGTGGAGCGGAAAGGAGTGTCATAAGGGGTTTATTCTAAAAGATAGGATTATTTTAAATATAGCAATCGATAGAGCTCGCGACGCTGTTTCCAAATATATTTTGTAACTCATTTTCGGCAAAATGTCCTTTACGACAATTGAAATTTCCAGTATCGATATACGTATGTACTTTCTGAGTTTAACTTGGACATTACTGACATCGGTGAAGGAAAAACATCGTGAGGAAACCTGGACTTCGAGTTAATATAAGTCTGTGATCGCCGACCCGTCTTGAGCAAGCGTAGAGATAGATGGTGATCTATGCTCGTGTAATCTCTGTATACGAAGAGGCCTTGCCATGGGACAAATAAGGCGGGTCTAATTTATTATTTTATGTTATGATTTTCTCAACTTTACTGAACTTGCTTACTTCAATTAAAGTAAACTTCTCAACGGCAGACAAAACACATATTTTAGGAACTCCCCACAGTGCTGTCCGTAGTTATAGTAGACAGCGACACATTCAATTACTTAATGGCCGCGCAGCCGTCACAATAAAGATTTAACTAACGGTTCAACTGATCCCTCGCGTCGTTAATAGTTTACTAAACAAAGATTAACGGATTACTTAACTTGACTTAGTTAAGTGATCCAGGTTGCTTGTTGTAGTCGGGGAGTCGGTGATGGGATTGTTTGTTACATTTTGTTAAGAGTAGGTAATAATATGCGATGTGAGGTTTGAGGGAGCTTGAACCATTCGGTAAGATTATTTTTAACCCTAATAAGTTTACAAAATATATAAATAAATGTCTATTTAGGTATTACGTTTTCAAAATCGACACTAGGTATTGAATCGACTTTTTAGAAGTTGATACCTTGATACCTGTAACAAGTCCTTACAAGATTTAAGTCATCATCCCAGAAAATCAAAAACTTTATTCACAGCCAATCTCAAATAAGGAATAAAACAATAGGAAATTCTCTTATTACCTCATTAAAGCAACCGAATTCCAAACAAAATGCCAACATAACGTCAAAGCTCGAAATGCGAAATCCAAATAACAAGCATTATCATCTCATTATAATCTAAATTGAAACAGTCGAATACTTGAGACAATTGCGTCAACAATGATGCAATACAATTTAAAATGCGTCAAAACTCAAAATTATATTCATCAGATGATGTAATTTTGTTCGTCGCTGTCTCTCTGTCTATGGAGTTACTCTAACTTATTGAATGGGATCCCTTACGTAGATAGGTAGCTTAGAACAAAGGGTGGGCTTAGTTAACAAATACCTGAAGTTTTATACAAGTATTTCTTTAGGGGCAGAAGAGAGGTATTCGTTTGAATGATTTTGAGAGATTCAATATTTTTTATTAAAGAGATCACCATATCTACGTTCGAAAATAGATGAGTGCTAAACATCCAATATCGTCTGCCTAGCCTTTTCCCAACCACTGTTGGGGTTTGACCTCCACGACCCAGTTACTAGGTAACACAATACCCCTTGGTAAGACTGGTTGTCAGACTTTCGGGCTCCTGGCCACCCGTAACGACTGTCAAAGATCCACGAATGACAGCCGGGACCAACGACTTAACGTGCTTTTCGAGGCACGGAGGGGGCTCGGCATGTAAAGATGGTCATCCATCCACGGAGTGACCGCGTCAAGTGTAGCTTAACCTTATCGATCGACCCGTGCGGGCGTTATTACTTAGCCACGAGCCCTTCTAAACATCCAATAGTTAAAAAATACTCTCATGTCAACCTAAACGAAGGAGAAAAGATAAGTTTAGACCATGTTTAGACATTATCTATAAGCATATGCATAATCAGCCTAAGAATGTTCCCACTTCTGGGACACAGGCCTCCTCTCAGTGAGAGGGAGTGGGCCATAATCCACCACGCGGGGCCCGTTGGTGGATGTCACCCATGTCTTCGAATTTTTGGTTCTTCGACATGCCAATAACATGACGACATGATGACATTACATTACCACACGGTTGAAAATAAAAACGATACGCCCAATATTAAAATAAGTTCCGGAATTTTCCATTTACATTTGAAAAATTTGTCACGAAAATCCTTTTAACATTTCATATTTATGGCATTTCCTACACCCATAGATATAAGCCAAAACCTTTACAATATATAACTGAAAACAATCAAAGAAATATCTACTTACAAATACAGCAGAAAACTAACCGCTACAAACAACAAAGGATTCGCTTCCAAATTTTATATTTTACCTTCTTGGCGCGCCAAAGGCGATCGCCTCGGTTCACCCCATCATTTTAATAGCTAAAGGGACCGGAGATTATGTTGCTCAGTCGTCGTTATCCGAAACTAGCATAATGTATATTGCCTGAAGGAAACGGTATAAATAATGCGGTATTCACACCCCCTGTTTTGTTAATACCTAAGGGGGATGTGGACTGGTTTTGATGATAAGAATGGATGTGCAAGATGTGTTGTGGACAAATATATAGATAAAATTGCATTGTCATGAACTCATGAGCATGAAATTTAATATGCTATAGCTGTGTTCCGGTTGCATACATATGAAAACCTGGCCGAAGAACATAATTAATTCATTTTCTATAATTTATGGCAAACTTCACGTAAATCGGATCCGTGGTTTTCGAATTTTAATCACACTAAATGGGACCCAGACAGAGACACGGCGAGTTTTACAGAATTCTCAGTTTAATTTTGCTAGTTAGATATGGCTTTTATATTTCTTCAACTACTAAAATATACTTACAAAACATTTTATTGGAAACGAAAGACACAAAAAATAAATGTTTAAATTGAATATGAAAAGTGAGCGGCACACGTTAATAGCAGTGTCTTCCAGACAACCTTCTTCTATACCAATTGACATTGTTTTTTGCACCAATTTTTATTGCTAAACTGAGCTTTTGCGTAGATTTGGTAGTTTCATTAGCTAGTTTTCATCACAAACACAGATCCATAATGGAATTGTCGATATAGTCTGTAAAAATCTCACAGTGAAAACTTGGGCGAAGTGGGTTGTCAATAGGATGACAGCTCACTTCACCTAAGTTTTCATGGTGAGATTTTTAGAGAATTGACCGGCTGGTATAAAAATTGTTCAGTTTTTTAAAGCACTAGTCACTGACGTGGCTTTAATACAAAAAGATCTAGAGTCCAGAAAATGTTCTGTTGTTACGTTATTCTGGTGTTTTGTAAATATAAGATTAGGATTACTGCAAGAAACAACAAACAACTAAGTTTCACAAATTATATTGCTGCTCTTAGCACTAGTAGGTAGTAACAGGATGTGAAGGTAATTCGAAACTTATTGACGTCTTTCGCTAGAATATTATTCACCGAAATGAAAGTAACTTTATGGATTGCTTCGATTTTATCGTTTAAATTTATTTTCTCGGCGCCCTTTCAAACGATTACGAGGACCCATAAAAGTTTTAACAAAATTGTGATAAAATAGGACATAAACAGCTAAACGAGACTTTCACAATTCACATTGATTTTCAACAAAATTACGTTTCGACAATGTTTCAAATACGACGAATTCGATTCCAGTCATAAACTGCTTGAATTTCGCACATAAAATTTTATCTAAACGTCTCTATTAAATCGAAGGCATTTATTTTAAATGTCATTTAAAAACACACTGCGCCGACTTCCTTATTCATACGATGAGCTCCCTAGTAAGAGACCTACGTGACTCAACTGCAAACTCCTTGTGTTAAAACGCTAACCGAACGAATCGAAAATACCTTTGCTCCATTTACTAAACCATACCAACACAGACTTCTAAGTTCAGCCGTCTATATTTTTGAATTCAAACGCTTTTTGAACTTAGAATTCCATTGGAATATTTTCTGGCGCGAACCGAATTTGACATTTCTTTTTTTTTTAATGATGCTGACACGTGTCCTTTTAAGCCAGGAAGTTGTGTTACTTTTATTCGGATATAAAAGTTTATACACTGGGAATTTCTTTTGTTGCGGTTTATTTTTATAGGCGAAACACCGGACACATATTAAAAGATTTAATTGTAGTTTTAAGTGGGTAACGAACCGACGTTACTCAATAAAAAGCTTATTTTTGAGGTAACAAGTATCACGAGAAATGTAAAAGGCAAGCATTAGGTACCATACCTATTCACATACTTTACAATTCGTTTCTTGTAATTATTTAGATGAATTTAACCGAAATAATAATAGAAATCTAAAATATTCACGAACAGTATTTCAAAGAACAAACGAAATGACAAGTCAATACCAGAAATAAAATGGAGGTATCGTTCAATTTCCACAAACACAAAGAAAAGGGCGAATCAAAATAATTCAAAGGCGATCTGTCGGATGCAGCTTCAGCGACGTCGTTTGTGGTCGAACTAACTCCGATACCAAGATAATACATGAAATAGAAGGTACTGAGACTAAATAATAATTTAACATTTACCTACAACAAAAATAGGTATTGTCTAAAACAAATCTGTTGCTCTGTGAAAATAACAGCCTTGCACTGCTTGATTATTTAAAAAGCACAATCTAAACTGGACTCATTAATTTGTTTCATGGCTTTATTAGGAACTGAATTATAAACCTTTTAATCTTTCTCAGAAATTATACATTTTCTCATCTCACAAAAATGCTGAGAAAACACAACGTACTACATAAAGTAAGTAAACTACTTGCTAACAAAAGGAACTATTCATAAACGTACCCAAGAATTCTTTACAAAAGGAAAAAATACAAATTGTCTCATCTAGCCATTCTTTACTAAGATGCTGAATCTTGGTTGCAGGCATCCATGAAATTCACAGCACCCGTACATTGGCATTCGCTGTCAAAATTTAATTCCAACATGGCGGTCGAACACCATTCGTCTTTAGCTAAAACTTCCTTTGATTACCTAAGTGGAAAGTTATTCAGTGTTTAAAAAACAGCTCTTGGAATTAAAGATGCATTCTCTATTTATTATTGGTGCAAAATCTTAAGAAATCAGAGGGACAATTCCCCTATTTTTAAGTACATTCGCATTCTAAACTCAGTCCCAATAATATGTCGAAGATACCTAACGTCTAAGTAATACCTACATTTTTGACCAGTTTTTGACATTGACTGTGGCTGAGATGAGATAGCGACTAGATTTTGAGCGTTATTAAATACGGGATTTGACCTTCTGTTAACAGTAAGTATTCATTTGATGTAGAGCATTTTGTTCTCAAAATCTAAATAAAATCTCAAATTGAGTGAAAGCGAACGAATGTGATATCAATATAACAAGATCCGTGAAAGTGTTCGAGCATTGACAGAAAATAAATTGAGTATTGCAAAACACGAAAACCCAAAAAAAAAACATAAGGGAGAAAGCATTTCCCAGAAAACCGTCTTATTCCGCCATATTTAAGAAATAAGTTTATAATTTTCTACGATAAAACTTTAAGTAAAGCCTTAACCAGGTGAGAAGACTTCAAAGAAACTCAAACTCTGAATTAAATTCCTCTTTGGTCAATACGTAATCAACTTTGGCTGGAAAAGTTTATCCAGATTAAATTAAAAGTTTTGAGCGAATACAATAATATTTAAAAGGTTTTCGGGCACTTGAATGAGAACGTGTGGTGTCTTTGCTCGCATATACATTAATCAAAACAAATCACTTTTATTTGTTAACACAGGTAAAGAAATACAGATCTTGAGTTTAGTGAACAGAACGCTATGTTATGCCAGGAGGCGTACAAATATGGTGTGCACCTATCTAAATATTATGAATTTAAATAAACAAAAAATATGTTTGAAAATCATGCATAATTAAAATTTCAAAATAAATCATAACAATTATATATTATTGTTTAAAAATTGAACGATGTCAGATTTAAATGAGGAATTAGTTTTGTATCAATTCATTTTTTCTGTGGTGTTCGATGGTTTTATTTATGTTAATCGACCAAACATATTTTTTTTTTCAACCAAGGCTTTCCTAAGAAAAATATTATAAATCAAATTTTAAAAATAAATTTTTAAATAGAAAAAAAAATTAAAACTTTTATTTGGGCCAGTACCTTAATAAAGAAACATAATTATTTGAACTTGAATTATAAAAATCTAAGTCTGGAGACGCATAGTAAGATTTTTTTCACGTAATTTTTTTTTAATGTCCTACATAATCAAAAATGACGTCATCGTTTTTAGCCCCAAACCGACGGTAATAAAATTATGATTAGGAATGCAAGAGTAGAAGTAGAGTAGTTTTCTGTTTGGTTCTGGTGAAAACATATTCAAAGTTACGTTTTTTTTTTGCTGACAATCAGAAAAAAAACCACTTTACCCACAGCTAGCAGGCTCGCACCCTCGGCAGTAGTAACAGGCGTGTCAAGTAAATGGTTCTGTACTAACTACTCTGCAGTGGCTCAACCCACCGTCTCTGGTAGGATGTATTGTCGGGTTGATCTGAATTCGGGCAAGCTAGTCTCCAGGCATCCATAGCCTCGGTGAAGCACGGCACATCATAATTGATCAGTGTGAAGGCTAGGATTTATCTGATTTTTCAGTGCCGTAGACCTAAGATATGAAAGAAAGAGAGAAAAATATTTTTAGTACCACTTGCTCAAAAAAGTGACATTCTATGCCACAAAAAGCGAACATAACAATAGTCATTTTTAATCTGTTAAAAACAGGGAAAGAAAATTGTACTGAATTTCATTCATCCTCTAGGGGGAGAATGTGATTTAAATTTGGAATACTTACCGAAATTTATACTGAACTACATCTGTGTTTAGGTACACCATTGAGTTTGTATAGCATTATACATCTTTTTGAGAAAGGAATACGCATTTATTATGCAGAACTTATGATTATCAAATAAAATTACGAAAACCGACGAGGCCGTATGAGCTTGACGCCTTTGCTTTTCCGACAAAAAAAAAATAGTCTAGGAATTTTTGGTTTTTGTTTTCTTCAAATACCTACATAAACGTTAAGTTTATTTTAATTTATTTTCATAAATAAGTTAATGTTCTAAAAATACGTTTAATTGTCATTATTTTTAATAAATGCTTATCTCATATTATTATTGTGTTCATTTTTTCGCAAATGGTACGAAAAGTAGAGTATTTTCCTCGGTGATAAAGCTGTCTTAGTCTTGGGTGAACTTAAATCCCTCGCTACACTCAGGAATCGTCTTAAATCACGAGCGAAGCGAGGGATTTAAGTTTTTAACACCCTCGCTACGCTCGGGAGTAAACCTAGAGTCCTTCATTACGCTCGCGATTTAAATCGTCACCCGCGACAGAAGACACTGCTTTATCCCCTTGGTTAATAATCTACTATTATTTGAGGCACGCACAGGAAATACAAATAATAATAAAAAAAGAAATCTAAAGCCGGTAAACTAATACGAAAAATTTTGCGGACGCCGATGCCTGTCGTACGAGTATGAAGAATAGCTTGTGTCTAAGCTTGGTCTTCCATGGCCACATTTAAAATGGAAGTTAATGTAAGCCGGATAATTTCGTCCATATTGTCTAAAAGGTGAGTGTGCAGCGCGAAGGAAATACATAAGTTAATTTAGGGCCGAAATACCAGTAACGGATTAAGGCTATGGCCGAATGCATGTTAATTTGGAACAATCTTTCCGAAACGTCATTGAAATTTTGTATTTCTTCCTCAATAAAAACGGGTTTAATTACTCACTTCTATAGAAACTGCGTACTAATTCATTTTCCAATCTACAAGTAATAAACCTATTTGTTACATTTAAGTGGATACAACATGGAAATACTCGTTTCAGATCTTCCTAATGAGGTAATCCTTTCAAGTCTTGTTTAAAGATGAAGGTTTATATGTAGAATTGTTGTTTTTTTGTGTCTTAGGTACAAGCTTCGCGGTTCGTTAGTTGCTAATAGATGACCAAAAGTTTTTTTTTTGAGTCGGTTTATTTTCTTATACGCTGTAAATCTTACACTAAAAACAAACCGAATGAGTTTTGCTCTGCCTACACGCGTTGAACATTTCAATCAAATTAAACAAAATCCACAATATCGCATATCAACAAGCAAACAACAATAACACTCTTTACAACGTAGCCCTCATCAATCACAATAACTCATCATCATTTTAATGAATCGTGATAACAAATTACAAGATCGTTAATTACTTCATGCGGGTGACCACCCAAGCACACTGGATCGATGCTACATAAGTACATGACATACAACTGGTCAAATCAATTTAAAACATTCACTAATTACTTCACTTTGGAGAAAAAACGAGGAGATATAAGGGGATTAAGTAATTCCCTTAACTCACGTATCGCGTTTCTTTTTCCCCTTTTTTGTTCGGGGGAACGATTTGGGTTGTTTCTTTTCCCCTTTTGTGCTATTTGTGGCGATCAGCAATATGTGTGTATGGGGTTCTGGGGGATGGTGTTTGGTGTTTAAGTGTGGTGTGCGTAGTTCGTAGTTAAATAAAAAAACATATTTGTATACTTAACTAATAGAAGGTGCGGTGCAGTTAAGAGAAAGCCAAGCGAATTTATGGAATTTAAAGTATTTCGATAAAATAGCTAGTGTCTGTAATTTAATACATTTGGGCGTAATAAGGAATAGGTAGTAGAAATTACTAAAGTGCTCGAAAACTTGCTAGAAAAGAACGAATAGGATAAAAGTGAACAGCGCATTTTGCACAATGAGTCGTCGTACTTACAGCTATTACAAATAAAAAGATAAAAATTGCCCACCTATCCCACAAAACCGACCCCATCCAGACATACTCGTACCTACTTAACTACAACGCTACGAGGTTATTTTGGCGCGTGGCTAAAATTGGAACTAACGCCGCCATCTTTTTTTGTTTATACCTTTTGTTTCTCTGTCAATGTCATTCAGAATACTGGTAGCACCGTCTCTGTCTACGGGTAACACTCTAATATCCTTTCTTTCTTCCACAGACGCTACGGGGTGGTCGACAAGCGGTTCTGCGTGGAAGGAGGCTCGCGCTGCGGCAAGGGAGAAGGCCTGTTCATCTTCGCGGCAGAAGGTGGCCGGGAGCTGACGGAACTGCTCAATGTTTACAGTCATGAGGCGCAGTCCAGGCTTAGCATAGCTTCTAGGAGTGGTTCAGGTAAGAAATCTACAAATTATTTCTAGAGAGTCCTGCTTTGTAATTGAAAACCTGTGTCAGGCGCTAATTGGTTTTTATGTCTTCTTTTTGTTTTCTTAAAATGTGTGCCTTAGTCTGGGAATCTTTCTTTGGACTAAAACCCAATTTCGGTAAAAAGATAACAAAATCATTTGACTTCTATATGTATACAATATCATATTATGTGGATTACAATTTTTTTTGGCTAAACGTAGTGTTTTAATAAAACCTTTTTGGCAACAATCATAAAGGCTGATCAGTTGGAGAACATGAGCGTTCTAATGCCCAGGAAAACATCGTTTTCCGGGCCTGGAAAACGATTTTTCACTACTCATTAAAACAGGACAAATAAATGGCGACCCGTATGCATGTATAACGTACACAGCCACCTATATACGTCATTGACATTTAACAAAGGAGTGGCCTGTCTGAGATGCCATTGAAGACCCCTCCACACGCCGCAGTGTAATCAAAAGTTATCTAATCGCCAAAAGATAAAAATGCAGACGGTTCTCACCCAAGTTTGCAGCAAAATATTTGCACGGTACTTACTTGTAGAATTTGATCTTGCTTTGCCTTTATAGGTTTCGATTTAGACACTAATAAATAAACCTTTAAAGAGACAGCAGTGGGTAAGGTAGAGGTACCTCAGGGTTGATTGATTGGGCGTTTTTTCCATTGGCACCAGCACGACGCCGACGTTGACACGGAGAAAATGAAGTCAAATTCGGGCCGACACCGGCTCTGGCTAGTGGAAAAGCGCACACTGACAAAAAATTTACTCCATCTTTGCTGTGACGCCAATGGCAAAACGCCCAATGAAACATACAAATTACACCCGCGATCCCACTAAATCCGCATTATTTAATCTTACAATCCTTTTTCCAGTACTAGAAAAGCGTTTCTCGGACGCCAGTTCCTGCATGGATGAGTGTTTCCATACGTCGCTAAGGTCGGTGTCTCCGTCGTGGGCAGGCCCTGCCAGTCAGACCATGCACTGCCTGTCTGACCTGGACTCAAGCATGGATAGCAACGAAGAAAAGTTCCGAAGACCCACCTCGTTACCACGATGTTCCAGCTGTATTGGGAAGATCAGTAATTTGGCAAGGTAAGGAATTTATAATGTGTTAAGACAGGTACTGGCATTCTCCAGTGGAAAGTCAATAGTCTTTTTCTGTGACCTTCACACCTTAATCCTGTGGTCTTGCTAAAATCTTGATTATCAAATCGATTTTTAAATTGGACTTATCCTTGTCCAGAGCTTCAAAGTGTATAAAACTTACCGAGACATACCATAACTTTTGTTTAAAACAAAAATCTACTTCACTATCACAAACACATCTGATCTGACCATCATCTTCCAAATTTCCAGATCATCAACAATGAACACACCAGGCTCAATAATGTCCCCTGTCTGGACAATGGACAACATACTAGAAAAGCGCTCAGAACCGGACCGAGCGTCCATCTACTCTCGGTCAAGTGGTAGTGCGTCTGAGTACAGCGTACCGCGCAGTGCGTCCCTCCTGGACAAGAGTTTCGAGTCTTCTAAAAGAGTAATTCCTGTGGCTTGCTGTACACCGACAGTACCAGCGAAGACAGGCAATAGTTGCCAGTGTTGGCAGCAGGTCAAACCTTGCTGCTGTCGGAAGAAGTCCTTCAGTGGGCCCTACGAGAACTACGATATTCCCAAAACGCCGATGCCCTTAATACAGGTGAGTTTTAATTAATTTTGAACTAGATTTCAATAAGTTTTTAAGATGACTAATTAAAAAGCTTCTAAAGAATTCTTAATTGAAAATCAAGACTAACTTTAATATAATTAAATTACTCGGTCTCTTGAATAATATTTCAAGGGAGAACATTATCAATATTTTATTAAAAGGTACTCGTTCTGAAGTTTCTTTACAAATTACTTCTTTTTTACAGGAGCATCCAGTAGATTCTCATACCGACCCATCAAGCTTATACGACACACCAAAGAAACTGAAATGTCTGATCAACGGGCAACCGTGCACGTGCACACACGAAGCCAAAAACATAGAGAACAAACAAATGGATAATAATAACACAAGTGATACTAGCATTAACAATAACGAAGCTGAGGCACATTCCAACTACGTCAACATTACCCCGGTCACCAGCAAGCCACCAGTACCAGAAATAGATTTCGCTAACTATGCTAATATAGACCTCTGTACTTTGGAAAAGTTCGAGAATTCCTTACAAATCCTAAGAAGTGCAGGGTTCAGCCAGGAGGAGTTAGATGCTCTGGAAGATATACCAGAACACGATGATGATGTATCAACTGCCACAGCGAACACTGTGCATCCGTCTTCAGAATGCTGTAATGCACACTTAAATTACATGCATATGGAGCCTCTAGAAATCAGCATTTCGAGCAGTAATAAAAACTTCTCGGATAACATCAGTCGGATCAGTCATCAGTCAGATCCTACACAACATTCTGAATCAGATAAAACAATCAGCACACGACGGTCGAGTTCAGCAGACTTCACTAAGAGACATGATGATGACTACGGCATCAACAGTCAGATATGTTACACACCGACAGTTCTAAGAAAGGCTATCAAGAGCGATAGAATAAACGAAGGCATGCAAATAAGTCTAGAAATAATCGAACCTAAAGACAAATTTAAAGTGCCGGAGTTAAAAACCGAAAGTTTACTGGTTACAAAGTTTAGAGATGCTGTCAAAATAAGGCGTTCTTCGAGCGTTCCGAGCAAATCTGACAAGAACAGAGATTCTTCAAGTTCAAATGATTCTGGGGTATCAACGGGGTCGTTGAAGCATCATAAGGGAGATTTCAATGAATTCGAGATGCCTATTACCAGTTCAAAGTCGATAAAGAAACATGTGAAGAATAATAAGCAGATGAGAAAAGCTCTGACTCCAGCCCATGCGTTCGTCAAGTCTAATTCGTCGGATCCTTTGAAGAACTTGACATTTCAGTTTGAGGAGGTGGCCACGTTGACGAAATCAAACTCCTGCGATGTGGATACGTTAACGAGACGGAAGAAGAGACCTAGTAAGTTTAAATGACAGACGTTCTTTATGTTTTTAAGGAAAAATAATGTTACGTGCCCAATGCGTAGATTTTGTTCGTAATTGCCTCGACTAGTCGACTTTCAGATCTGAAGGCCAGACGTGTATGTTTTTGTGGCAAGCAATTTAAAACTCTTTGTTAACAAAAAAACCGTTATAATTTGTTAGATTTTTTTGTTTTTGTATTACTTATCTGAATTACTTAAACTTATAGCCAAAAGCAATTCGTAAATTGAGACTCCTATCCACATTAACTGGCCGTAAATATCGAGTCGGTTTTAGAAAAACTTCGACTTGCAGAGCATCGTCTTTGTCGATCATACCTGTCTGTGTCGAGTCTCATTTTAAATCACTATGTGTCACATTTACGTCGGAGTATCTTAATTTATTTACCTAGTCTGCCATTATACATATTATACAGAGTGAAATCCATTCATTCAAATTTTGTATATCGTCTAAAGAAAGAAAGAAAAATATTTTATTTGGGACACGCACAGGAAATACAAATAATAATAAAAGGAAATAAAATAAAAAAAGAACATTAAATCTAACAAAATCATGAAAACCATAAAAAAAAGAATAAAGAGAAGACCTGTGCGAGGCCAAAAAGGCTCCTATCTCAGCATGATGCTGCGATATTTGAAAAACAAACAAATACCGCAGCGCTGGTATTCTGATAGGGCCCGGTGTGATGCCACGGAGACACCTACGGACATAAAATAAATCCCATTAGAGGACATAATTTCTTATAAAAATACTAATAAAATAATAGAATAAACAATAACATAATATATAATAAGAATACTAAAGTAAATGAAAACCATATTTCCCAAGATATAGTCGAATACATGTGCTATACGTGGTATAATTGAATATGATAAGGTACAGTCACGAGCCCTAATAAGTATACACTTACCAAAATTTAAAAGCGAATTTCTCGCGGAATATTGATTGCAACTTTGAAATCAGACCTATTTCATAACAGTACCTATAGGTCCCAAAATACTATGTTCATAACAACATAAAATTGCAATCAATAGAGTAGGAGAAAATAACATTTAGAAGTTGCTAAGTGTATACATATTAGTGCTCGTGACTGTACGCGCCACTTTGTATTATTACATTATCTGACCATTTACCTTATTTCCAGTGGAAACAGACATCACCGCCCGCCACAGCCAGGTGACGACCAAATCAACGTCCAGTGGGGCTTCCGACACATCCGACTACATGGAATCCCTCTCCGTGTCGTCATTCAGTTCGTGCGACGTGTCGGCCGACCGGCACGTCACTAGACCACGCTCGGGCAAAGAGTATGCCAGCATCGATAGAACTGCACTTGTCTAGTTGGCACCAATATACCAATGTCTGTGTAATATTGGTGTGTTGGAGTCAATGTGTGTTTGTCATTGGTGGCATTTATGTAACTATTTCTGTGTATTTATCCTGTGTACTCAAAATTCCTGTCAATATGCTGGCTTGTATTGTGAGAACTATTACATAAATTTTTTCATTGGTTTTCCATATTTATTGGATAGTATTCGCAATATACGTTTAAAAAAAATTATGTGCATATCAATGGAAGCAAGCCAAACACAAAACTCCCTTGCAAACAATGTTTTCAAGTACCCTCAAAAAAAAAATCGCCTCCAAAGCGACCATAAAAACATCATCTCGCTAATGACGTTGGCTCATGTCACCGAAGATTTATGAGACAAACATTTGCCAAACATTTATCCAAATTATTCGTTTGAACAACGGTACCGTCTATGACGCAGGATTGATAAAACCAAGGCCGTGTTTGCGTGTTATAATATTTTTTACTTAGGGGTGGATAAGACGGGCACAGGTATTTAAAAAAAATGAGATAGCTATCTAGTGTATACTCTTCGATAATATTTGTCTTATCCCGGTTTATTGCCAGGGTGACCTAAATAAAAGCATTTTGCTACCAAAAGGTACTTTAAAATACCTACACCACTGGGTCTTTATATAATTAAGAACAAAAGACATCAGTTCATTTAAAACTCAAACTATTTTTGACGACAGTCATTTGAAATGAACTCATCGAAAATGAAACTTGTAAATAAAATGTACATACAATAAGTACATACAGTTCATACATTTGTTCCTATGTACATAGTTATAAGATAATTAAAAGCAGTTATGGATGAATTTAGTTTTTTAGTAGCGTGCCAAAAATAATGTAGCTGGCTATAAACTGGTTTTGGGTATTGTAAAATATAAACTGTACTTCATGTCTAAATAAATGAAGAATAGTGTTTCAAATGAAAGGAACTTCGATTTAAAATTATTTAGAATTTTGTGTTTCATTTAAAATGTAGCCGTGTATATTTTAATTGTAAGTTTTAAATATAGTTTGTAGACTTCATTTAATGTGTTAGGTACTTAAATTATTTGTGCCTTTACTTAAACATGTGTTGCTAAATAATTGTCTTTCATTTATTTGTTACCTTAAATTAATCTACTTAAATGTAATTTGAAATAAAACTACGTAGTTTTATGAAGCAGTATAAAAATGTGAATATTTTAGTAGGAGTTGGTTAAAGTCGCATATATTATACGCAATGCATAAATAAGCAATAGACATGTAACCAATATAATAGATTATTTAAAATTAATTACGAAAATTCTACTAGCGTCATTAAAAACAATCTGTTAAAAATGACGTCAGTGTCATATTTTTTATTATAATGACATAATTATTGACATCTTGTAACTATTTTTAAAAACTCTTGATTTTTAGTCCTCGATAGTTTGACTAATAATAATAATTTTACAATAAGACAGATTTTGTGTAATTAATTTTAAATATATTTTCATGTTTAACGATGTTTAAATGAAACATTATTAGATACTAGAAGGAATTTTATTTAAAAAAATTGCATGCATACAAACATATTCCTGCCAAAACTAAATGTTTAATTCTATTTAAATTCTTATGTCATTTGTGTTAACATTATTTAATTATAATCTTCAGAGACAATGTGCAAAATAAACATCTTATTCAAACTGACTTAAAAAAAAACACGTCACCTAAATTGATTTGCAAATAAAATGACATGTAAGGTAAATTTGCCTAACCTTTTTGTTCCGTGAGTGTACCTACATTCCACCATGGGATTAAATCTTCAAAATACCAGCCATCCTTGTATCGTGTCAAAATTCAACACGAAAAGGACTCGACTGCGAAATAATTCTTGGAGTAAAAATTACAACGCGAGCGGAATTGCACACAGAGTGCATTTCCAAATAAATTGTTACAGCTTTGCTTCCTTTCACCGTAAATTAGATAGGTGTAGAAGGTTCGCTCAATACAACAAGCGAAATCGCAGGCACACAATCATAGACACACTTCACGAACAGCGAGTGCAAGCGCACTCGTGACTGGCATTCGAGATTCGACCGAGATAGATCAAGATCGCCCAACGTACATACGTACGCGTCTTTATATGCGCGAATGCCTGTTTTCGCTCGTTTTATGGAGCTGACCTTCTGCATTTATTTGTTTTGTGCCTCTACCTACGCACAACTTAACAGCAATATGATCTGACTATGTTTCAAAAATCATTTGGTCATTTAGTTCGTGTTTATTAAAATAACTACGTCACAGAAACCAAAATGGTGTGGGTACTTAATTTCACTTAGTTCATACTGAAAACATGGGACTACGAGTGGTAGGTACATAAAAAATAAAACATTAATTTTGTTTAATGCGAATGTTGAAAAATACGTGAAAATATTGTTACATGACTTGCAATTACATGTACTTAAATGCAAATACGCAAATTAATATTCGTGAAAAATACAAATGTAAAAAAAATAAGTTTTTATTTGATTTAAACTATTTGTCACCGTTCACCGTTCATTTACACAAGACAAATATTTGTTCAACTTTTATCCTTTAACAACTTGTTTGATATTAGTTTATAAGAGGTTTATTGTTAAAGTTTTGTCTCTGAATATGGATAATCCGGTACGTTACTTCGTCTAGTCAACGGTGTAAGTGATGAACACAATAACCTGTTGAAAGAAAAAGACAGCTATGGAGATAAAAAATAAAAACTACACAAAAGATGAGAAATTTATTAAGTAAGCGACCCTTTTATTTGTAAAATCTAATCATAACGAGACCGCACTTGGCGGGCTAATAAATGGGTTTAATACTTGGTCGTTAACTAAATATTAGGTACATTGTGTACACGCCCCAGTCATTGTGGTCATCACATTTTGAGGTCATAATTTTTGCACGGAATTGTATGTTAACAGCACAATATACCTACATAAGTACTTTAGTTAATTTTGTGTAAAAATATCATATTTTCTTAAGAGGTTTTACGTTGCGAACTGTTTTCTTACATTATAAAAAAACTTTTGTAATATTATATAGCAACTGAAAATATAAAATATACTTAGTGCATTTTGAATGATATACCTACGTATTTTATTTATTAACTTCCAAGGATTTGGTCTCTGCTTCTGTGCATAAAATAGCCCTAAGTGCTGACATCAATTTACTATTTCACTAGATATATAATATATACACTTGCGTTCAAAAAAACTGGCTCATCCCATGCTCTCCTATTTGAGAGATGATACCTCAAATATGTTAATGTATATTTTAATTATTTGATATTGTTTACAGGTAGCTAAGATACATTTTATTTACATATAAGTACCCTATATTTGGAGATTATTAATATTCTTGACCATATCGACTCGATTCTTCAGAGGTCCTCATCGACCTCATCACTCACTAAGGCTGCCTGTCCACAGAAGCGGAGCGAGGCTGCGGAGCGGAGAAACGGAGGAATATTAACCAATAAGATTGTATAAGCGGAGATTTTATGCAATACTATGGATTAATATTCCTCCGTTTCTCCGCTCCGCAGCCTCGCTCCGCTTCTGTAGACAGGCAGCCTAATGCTTAGAAAAACGGTATGACTTTATTTCTCAGTGAAGTTGACAAAACCTTAATTTTGTTTATTACTGATCGATTATTGAACATATAACTAAATTTTTTAATCGACTTCAAAAAAAGACGGGTTTTTATTCGACCCGTATGTTTTTAAGTTCGCGATTTTTTCAAAAACAAATGATTCTCTTTTGAACATTTTTCACAGACGTAATGTACAGAAATATTTTGGTACACAAAATATTAGGTTATTGATAATTAAACTTATTGAATTGTCTTGTTTCAAATCGAAGAGAACGGAGTGGATCGATTTTTTTGCACGCAAGTGTATAATATTGGGGTGGCCGAAATGCAGTATCTACCAGTATTCAGCTGCATCCGGTTAGACTGGAAGCCGACCTAAACATAGTCGGGACAAGGCTAGGTAGATTTATGGGCGAAATGCAGTGCCTGTAAGCATTCAACGAATAGAGGAATTGATCTAGATTTCTAGAAGATCAAGAATTTTAGTTTCTGAGAACATTTACAAAAACACTATTTACAAAAACTCAAAAAGGGTTTTCCTCTAAGGGCCGGTTTTTTTATTCGTACCTAGTTAGTTAACTCAACCATTAGTTAAAAATATATTATTTTGCAAAATGTTTTGATCAAATCAACACAATTTGCCAAAAATTAACCATTAACTCAACCATTAGTTCAAAATAGTAGGTAACTAACTATAGTTAAATTTTAGCAAATTGTGTTGATCAAAACAAGTTTTGCCAAAATTGAACCATTAGTTACTAGTTTTAACTAACGGTTGAGTTAACTACGATCAAAAAACCGGTCCTTAGTTAATACATTTTGACATGCGACATCCGCCAACCCGCACTGGGCCCGCGTGGTGGGGACGACCCACGCCTCACAGAGAGGAGGTATTTGTGATGTGTCCCAGCAGTGGGAACATTATAGGCAGATTATGCTTATGCTATACATTTTGGGACACAACTTACGCTAGACAAAGGTCAATTAAAAGTCATCCATTAATCTGCATTCATCAAGCGCTGTTGCTAAGCCATTTATATGCCTATTTTGCCATAAACAATAAACAATTATAATATTACTTAATAAATACAATAGCAGTGTGAAAACCATAAGACAAGGTGTAATTTAAATGGGTTTGGAGGCGGGACCTTTTTTTTTAAGGTGACTTACTGACTAAGACCCACCCGTGTCCCTTTAGTTGCCTGTGCCAGCGGCCACGGTAACCCTTTCGGACTTTCCCGAAACCCTGGCAGGCATCAGCCCTACCGGAACTCGTCGTTGGTGCTGACATCTCCTTGAGGCACGCGTCGAACACAATGCGCCGTCGACCCGGGCCTGGTCCTTGTCGGGCGGCGAGCTACCCACTGCTTGCCGTCCGCAAGCCCGCGCCTACGGTGGCCGGGAATCGGCCTGGGATTCCCGACGCCCAGGGCGTCTCCTGCGGCGACTAGGGGAGTAAAGGCGCGAATTTGCCTCTCCCTCACGCATTCCGACTCCTCCTTCGCGAGCATTACTGCTTCGCAGAAGGAGGTGACGGCTTCCCATGCCCTATCGCTCCGTATCATGGCCTGAACCAGGGTGGGACGCGAGAGATCACCACTGCCAATTGTTCCGCCCAAGCCGGGCAGACCTCCACCGTGTCCTCCGGGTGACCCACAAAATGGTGACACCCGGGCTTTTCCTCCCTCCGGCCTTATCCGAAACAGGAACCTCCCGATGGATGTGGGACCTGGAATGAGGTCATTGTACACATTACCGTGAACAACTTAACACACACACTATGGGCCCAGTCAACCCCGAAATTGCGAAAAAGAAAAGCACCAGGCGGGGTAATTGCGTAACACACTAACAGTACGAATGGCTTTAATTTTAACAGTTCAACAACATTCATTGCGTTATTTACGCTGTTGAGTTGTTGATTTTTCGATCCTATTTATTTATTTTATTATTTATGTACACACAGTAAAACAGATACAGATACGACATAATATTCGTATTGAGTACAAAGGTACTATCTTATAAAGATCGATATCTGTCTATGATTTGATGATATTTATCGTATCGATCGTGAGAAGCAATGGAATTAGCAAAGTGATTCATATTATTGTGATTGAAAGTGTGTTACAAAATTTTTATTCTTTATTATTATTAAATAAGAAATGGATACAAATTGTGTGAACTTGTTACAAAATTAGGGTGCTGGAAGGCGACTCTGTTTACTCTCGTAGCCTGACGCATTCTTTATTGCCGCTCGTCTGCTAAGTACCTACGTATGTCCTGTGTATTCCCGAACATAAATACTTAAATGAAATAGCTGTTTTTTTTTGCAATTTTATGTTTGGTCCCATACTATAAGTTGTTTATAATGATGAGCACATGATCTAAATCAAAATCAAAAGTAATTTATTCAAACTGGGCTGATAATCAGCCCTTTTTGAACGTCAAAAACACATAAGACAGTCCCCCCAAAACGCCCGCTCTTCACCACTTCCTAGTGCTTTAGCTAGGGAGAAAAAGTGGCGGAGCAAACTCCCCAGCAGCACTGCTGTCTGTTCAGTTAGAAGACCTGGATTCTATGCTTAGTAAGTAATTAAAATTACGAAACACAAAACATTAAATTAAATTATTTGCCTTATGTCAGCTAGCACACGCAAATTAAATATTGAAAACTACACTCAAGCAGAAATAAATAATAAAAACGTAAACAGAACTTAATACATATTAAAAAGCCTCCAGGCATAAAGGGCGTGCCCGCTTACATATGCAATGCTGCAGTATGTTTATATATGTAGCTGTAACTTGTAGTCACAAATGATAAACTAGGACCTTCGAAGTAAAATAAAGAAACAGTTAATTACTAATAACAATAACAAAACCATAGTCAGCAAGATGACCTGTCACCATCACCACAAGCAGCACCCGATCTCTTTTGCTGTCCAACACCATTTAAGTTAAACCTTGTCATTATCATCATCTGCCCGCCTTTTCCCAACTATTTTTGGGGTCGGCTTCCAGTCTAACCGGATGCAGCTGACTACCAGTATTACATGGAGCGACAGCCTATCTCCTCCACATCCCAGTTACTGGGTAACACGATACCCCTTGGTAAGAATGGTTGTCAGACTTTTGGGCTTCTTACGACCCGTAACGACTGTCAACGATCCACATACGACCGCCGGGACCAACAACGTGCTTTCCGAGGCACAGCGGGGTCTTGGTATGTAAAGATGGTCACCCATCCACGGACCGACCGCGACAAGCTTAGCTTAACCTGATCGATAGACCCGTGCGGCTTTAGTTACTTATCCACGACCATGTTTAAAGCGATTTGTTTCCTATACAATTAGAGCACAGTTATCATTGTTATTTGAGTATTCACAATTTTTCTTCTTTTCGACTATCACTAGAAGACATACAGTAGAGTACAGCAGACACACTACTACCTACTGTCAAATTATAAGAGTCGGTCTTGTATTCATAAGTGTTCAAAATAGTGTCGTAGAAATTACTCACATATTTAGCGAACTCTTTCACATCTTCGGTAGTATAGTGGTAAGTATCCCCGCCTGTCACGCGGGAGACCGGGGTTCGATTCCCCGCCGGAGAGAATATTTTTGATTCAGATTTTTTATTTTAAAACATAGTTATATGTTTTTAAGCAGGTTTGTTAATTTTTTTCTTGTTAAAATAATTGCTTTTAGTGGATAATTTGTAGAATTTACCACCAACCATAATCATGATTCGGATACTCATTATCTTTGCCAATAAAACTGATAAAGATGTAACACTATATTTTTAAACACATAGGTAGGTACTGCAAATATTTTCAATTACGTACCAACATGAAAGAAAAACCTTCCCTTATATCCCAAAAGGGTGTATCTTTATCTTCCTCCAATCGCTATACATTATCGATATTAACTGATTAGTGAAAGCAATTGAACTGTGTAAATGCAATACCGTCCCCTCTAAGCCGGGTTCCCTGTGGACGATTAAATCTGGACCCCAAAACATCCGGACAAAACAGGGATTTAGCCGAGGTAGGGGGACTTACGGCAAAGTGAAATCACGAACAGCGACGAATGGGAATTATAATTGGATTTACCGCCATCTATTGACAAACAGTATAAGTTTTAAGAATGTGAGTTTAAACAAATGAATATTTGTAGACAGCTTGATAGATGTCGCAATAATCGCTTAAGTTTTCTCATCCCATACAGGGGTAGATAAAAAAAGTGTAATTATATACGGAGTGTAATAAATTGAATTAACTCAAAATCCGAAAAGGGATCATTATGAAACATTTTCACTCCTACATAACTCGACAACATCTATGGACTGATTTTATTGAGAAAACTAATCAAAACGTGTTGCTCGTTCTCCCCTTCCGTATGTCCACGAGGTGTAGGTATTAAGATAAGAGAAGTAGAGGACCCTTCGCACAAGAGATCTAAGGTCTAAGCACAACACATTACACTGTTTTTTCACATCAGTTGTTCGGCACGGACTTTTAGCAAATCCCGGGGCTTAAGAGATTCTCAGGTGTCCGTCCTTGGTGGCTGAAGGTAATCCTCGAATTTAGGTAAGTGTGTGGTATTTATTTTTGGGATTTCGAGTGGCTGGCGAAAACATAAGAGATAGGTAAGTAGGTAGTGATCGCATGTCCAAACAAAGCTACTTATGGACCAAACCTCTTGCCAAAATTTACGGAATTTTGGCAAGAGGTTTGGTCCTTATGTAGCTTTGTTTGGACGGACCAGATTTTCAAGCTGCATATAAAAGTGTAGGTAAGTAAATTAACCGATAGCAGTAAGCTGTGCATCACGGAAGGATAGGCGATATTATATTATATTATATTATAATTAGGCGATTACCCTTTAGGCGTAGGTACCTAACGGGTTAGGCCTTTACGATTTACCTTTAATGCTTTTAGGAATTCTCCTTTTTACTCCATTAATTAATCCACAGAGTCCTTTCACCGTTGATAAACAAAAAAATATAATGAGTAGGCTTTCTCTACAAGTAATTCTAACCTTGACCACTTAAAAAAATATGTGAAAATTCCGCCAAACTATCGTCGCTACTTCTTCGGAAGTGAAGTGACTAAGTATAGGTAATACCTATTTGTAAAAACCGAGGTTACCCGAGACACTGTGAGCTGTCATAATTATGATAAAACTTCGCGGAATCCAACATGTGTGCCGACACCCAATGGTATTATGCGATTGCAAACATTACGGGAAAGGTTTTATATCCATCAGTATTGGTATTAGACAATATGCCTACTTAGAATAGAGTTGGTTCTTGTTGTTTTCGTTTTGTAAGTAATTATATTTGATTACTAGTTCATTTATTTATTTATAAGTATAAAAATATGTATTATTTATTAGGTATTTACCTATGTCGAAACTGTTTGTACTCCCCGTCACTTGTCCCTAAAGGTTCATTAGAAAACCAGCGTCAGACAGCATGTGTCTGGCATTAATGCTGAAATGATCCTTTTTGGCGCAGCCGTGAGACACACACTATTGTTGTTAAACCGTTATTTTCACTTTTTATTTTGTTATTTGTATTCTGTGTTTCACGAACTGTGTCCCAATAAACGTTATTCTTTCTTTCTTTCTTTCTTAGAATATAGAATAGAATATAGGATTGCCATGTGGTCCTTGGTTCTGAATAATATATGACCCTCTTCTTGGGTAGGTAGGTATAACTTAAAAGGCGACTAAGGTAGCATTTTCCTATCACCCAAATAACATTATTATACAAGGTGCTTCAGAATGGTGTGGTAAAAATTAATGGTGTGGTACAGACCATCAAACTGAACCACTTTCTTCGTGGGACCAATCGCGGATCGCGGATCGTACCTAATCGCGAAAAAATTATCAGTAGTCCAATACAAAACTTAAATACCTACTTGACCCAAATGTTTGGCGTCTTGTCTATCAAATACACATTCAGGTACAAAGTGCAGCTGTTACAAACTAAAGATGTGTCCCGCGGATGTCAAATGTGTCAACCGCGGTGTGACATTACTTGCCCCGGACAACACCATGTTGCGCAAAAAAATTGTTCACGGTTTCTGCTCTAGTTTATATTAAACCTCAATGCAAATACATAACAAAAAATGGCAATCATGTTGGATGACACTGTTGACATTACCATCATGGTAATCTGTCGGTGCTTCGAAAGACGATTAAAAGAAACATGTCGCACCGGCAATTCGTCAATAAACGCTACATTTGCAATTATACATTTATAGCGATTAGCGATTGATTCCTATGGACCTGTCTATTTCAATCAAAAATGTTATAGGTACCTAGCTAACGTACGCACGATACCTAGAAAATTCCTGGGTAAAGGTCTGCATGAGTACCTATCTACTTTGTAAAGCGTTATATTATTAGGTTTTAATTATTGTGAATGTGAGGAGTGAGTTTGTTCCTTCTTTATTTGATTAAATTTTTAACTCTAGCAGTTTTGAGTACTTTATGCGACCTACACAAATGTCCTTTCTTTGGTATTGTTCGCCGAGTCGTTGAGCTCCTTAAGTTCTGACATGAGCTACACGTTTACTGACAAATGCGTGCACTGACGGGACAGGTACATCTGTGTGGTTCGTTCCCCAAAATATCATCTCGCTCGGACACTAATCTGCATGGTCCTCATATGGCCTGGCCAAGGTTATGTCTGGACTTTAAAAGAGACTGTGACCTTTGAGTTTGATTCGGTTTTTCTTCTCAAAGTAGCCGGTTAGGAAACACCGAACTCATCTAGTTTTAAAACCTCGCTAGTTTCAACCGCATGTAAAAGCGTTTTTTCTGAGCCAATTTACAGAAATAAATTTTAACTATTTATATTTATACCTATTTATTACATAAATACATTTATCAATTAAAGTTTTAAAAAGCAAATAATACAGTATTGGGTTATGCAGAGTGTCATTTATATACAATAAATGATAAATGATTTTATTTCTGTAAGTAGGTTTGAACAAACACTTTTACACGACAATCATATTTTTTTTTTTAAACTAGATGAGGTCGGCTTTTCCTATCTGACTACTCTGAGAAGAAAGGCCGAAACAAACTCAGAGGTCACAGTCTCTTTTAAAGTCCAGACAAAATCTTGGTCAGATCATGTGAAGGCTATGTAGATTTGTGTCTGAAATGGTCTTTTGAGGAAAGAACCACACAGATTGAGTGGACCTGTCCAGTCAGTGCACGCATTTGTCAGTAACCGTGCAGCTCAACTCAGAACTTAAGGAGCTCAACGATTCGACGAACAATACCAAAGAAAGGACATTTGGGTAGGCCGCATCAGCTACTCAAACTGCCAGAACATGATTAAAACTGGAACAAAAACACACATAGTCCTCACATTCACAATAATTACCATTAATAAGTACCTACTTACTTTATATAACGATGACGGTGTCAATGCACCTCGTGCTGGCTCACGACAAGCTCCATGAAAGTAAAGAGCGTGAAGATACTTTGATAAAGTTAAACACTATAAAAATACTTAGCCACCACTTTGCCTGTTAGGTAGGTAGGTACTGACAGCAGTCGCCGTATCGCGGCTGCAGAATGTGAGGTTCTTAATATGATTCCCAGCCAGGACCATAAAGTAGCTACCAGTTATATTTTGGCTGGACAGTCTGGATAGCCTTTGAACATGGAAATGGGTAAGTTATCATCAGTATTTTTTAACTAAAGAGAGAGCTAACCAAACATGTAGACTTTTAGACCACGTTCGCAAGGACGTAACAATATCGTGCCGGGATTTTATCGCTCACTAGTGTTTCAACTCTCGGTGTTGAACCGAGCATTGAGAATCCAACAGGGTGCATCTCAGCGCGTTGACAAAGCACGCTGTTTGATTTACAACTCTCGGCGCTGAGCAGTGCGTTGAAGATCCAGTGCCTGAAAATATCCAGCCGCGATATTTTTGCGTCCGTGCGAACGTGGACTTACAGTACCAACTTGCAATCTTGCTATTCTGCCATTTCCTACACTGTATTCTGTTATCTTACATTCATATTTTCCGTATTAGATCATCTACTGACCCAGTTCGAGAAGGAACTGACTTCCTTACTAATTGGCAGCTTCAACCAAATGATTGAAGCTGCCAATAATAATAGTGATTAATAAAATGACGTAGGTAAATCCATGCGTCATTTTATTTATTTATAATTTGACTGTGGAGGATCCTAGTTCATCTCATTACACTAAATTAAATTATTAGGCACTGAATCCGTGTTGGAATCGTCAGTTTTTTAAATCAAGGACCAAATATTCGGTTCTGGAAGGACTTGAATCATCTTTTTGAAATTATGTAGATTAACTTAAATCAGGTTAGAGCAGCTTCCGGGCAGTGGGCATCACTTTCGAACGACTAGCTGTCATGTGACGAGCAAAATCAAATCCCCAAAGGCCTTTTCTTGACTCACAAATTAAGTAAATATGCAGGTAGATTATTAAAAATGTTATTGTCTTAGTAATCCTACAGCCGCGTGCGCAGCTCCCTCCTATAATGTGTAACATATAAGCGATCGCAGTGGGTGCACGCTCAGTATTACCGCGACTGCCTGTCGCAATGGAGGCTAGAGTGATTGTTGTCTGTCTGTTTGTGGCCGCGATCGTTCGCGGGGAGCAAGGTATGTGGAGTTTTATTAAATAAAATTAGGAAGTGTTAAAAAGTAGGAGTTCAAGTCGCGTTTCAAAAGGACCAAAAAGTGAGTCGGATTCGTTAAAGTTTTTTTTTGTTTATATCTCTCTTAATTTATTAAAAAGAATTAGGTATATCCAAAACTACCTACTAGACACTAGAAAATAACATAAGGACCAAATTTACGGGTCTGGATGGACCATACCTAATCATTGAAAACTATGAAATCCACTAATTAAAGAAAACAATGCAGTAGATATTGAATTGAAAAAAGTTCAATTAATTTTAATAAATACCTCTTTACGATAAACGAAGGTTAAGACCGCTATCTTCTTCTCAGTTGATTACCTTTGCTACAAATTCTTTATGATTCGGCTACTTATTCTGTGTCTCTTATAAGTAATGTTGAGATACACCTATTGATCTCTTAATTGAATCTTCAAATAGCCCACAAGAACGTTGTTTCTATTGTGATCTTCAATTGTAGGTAAAGATAATTGTTTTTTTTTAATTAGCACCTTACATAGGTATTTTAATATGGCGGAATGTGTCGTCGTACAAGAATATTTATTTACCACCATTTGTATTATAACGCATTTAAAGCAAATACATGACTTTGAATTTGATGTTGGACTCGGCAATCGTGAATTTGATTCCCAGCAGTTTCATAATGTCGCGGGAAAGTCCGAAAGGGTTGCCGTGGCTGGCACAGGCAACAGAAGGGACATGTTTTACTCAGTAAGAGTCTGACACGCCCCGAAAAGTTATTTGATGATTCCCAAACCTAAAAAAAAAACTCCGTCACATTGTTGAGAAAACGACTCCTGGCTCAAGCTGGTTGGAAGGGTATAAAAGACCGAGAAGAGTGTGTAAACAAGAACCGGTTAACTAAATAGGCTAAATCCACCAGAATAAAGCGATCATTATGGCTTTATTTATCCTTGTTGGATCGTTTTTTGTGTATCAGTCAAGATTACCTAAAGTACTTTACCAACGGCGGTTTTAAATCTACCTAGGTACTTGTATTTATCATGTCACGATATTATTCATAAATATGAATGAATGCAGTTTAATATGCAAGTTACATTGATTAATACGACGGTTTCTTACTGTGACGTCATTCCTTGATTTAAGAAGAACTTTATTATGTCGATTTTATAATTTTGTAGTTTATCTAAGGTAATACGAGCTGGTGTCCGCAACTCCACGTCAATGCGCGTATTTTGCGTACGGGTTTAGTTTATAATACCTACGTTGAATAGGAATTTAACTACGGTCCCTGGCAATAGCTTTGTAGCCACACCGCCGCTCACAGCACATTACCACGTTTTGACGCCCCGTTAAAGAAACACGGAAGCAAGCCGCCCTGACAAGGACGTACGTTTTGACAACCCTGAATAAAGAAATAGTGTCGGGAGTTTCGAGGCCACTCTTCCATCTTCATGCACGTGTCTTCATCTTCAGTCTTCAACTTCTATTCACACGACGTCTTCGCTCGACGGTGGCCAGCCCGACACTAGCGCGCGCGCGGGAACGTCACCTATATTTATCTATTCGTTAAGTCGCAAGGCACGCGACAGGCACGCGACTCGGCGCTCGCACAGCCGCGCCCTCTGCGGAGTTACTACGTCAACAGTGCTGTGACGTGATTGGTTGAAATGCTCTTTATGTAATTGGTTTTTTTATTTTGCAATATGTGATATTTTTTAATGTACAGTTTCTTATTGGTTAGTGTGATTTAGCCGAGTTATTTAGAATTATATAAAAGACGCACCTTTTTGTAAATAAATTATTCAAAATCTACATTCATCGAGAGTTTACCTTCAACCTTCTGATACCTAAGAAGCATCCCAAAAGTGGTGACCCTGCCTGAACATACTGAAGAATCAAGACCAGCGAAGCTCTGCCAGTATCGCCAAATCTCTGCCCGTCTGAATCACTCTCCAGTTCTCCACTTACATCAAGATGCCGCAACCGAGCCAAGCTGAAGAACACTCAAGCGCAACATCACACCCAGCTCCAAAAGCCGAAGCAGCTGGAATATCGCTCACCATGCGCATCCCACCATTCTGGCGCGACCGACCACGGCTCTGGTTCATCAGTTTCGAAGCAGCAACCAACGACCTCAAGAAAGGCCAAGCTCAGCTCGCCCAAATGGTCATCGCACAGCTCGAGCGACAAGACATCGAGCAAATCATGGACCTGCTGTACAACCCACCAGAGTCGGAGCAGTACGATCGTATCAAAGAAAGGCTTATATCTGCCTACGAAGAATCCGACAACCGGCAGTTCCAAAAATTACTGTCCGATATGGAACTCGGCGACCAGAAGCCGACGCAGTTACTACGCCGCATGCGAAACCTCGCCAGAGACAAGGTTCCAGACTCCACCCTGCGACTTATGTGGACGAATCATCTACCAGCAAACGTTCGCTCAGTCCTCGCAGTCAGCGAAACCTTCAGCACAAAGACGACGCTCGACGAACTGGCGCTACTCGCAGACAAGATAATGGAGCAAACAGCTGCACCAGAAGTCGCCGCCGTGAACGCACCCGCACCACCTACACTACCTGCGCCACAAGCCGATACGCAGTACCTCATCGCCGAGATTAGAAAATTATCGCTAGAAATAGCGGAGTTAAAGTCAAGCCAACATAGATACAACAACAACAACAACAACTATCGCCGCAGCCGTCACTCATCCCGTCAGCGCAGCACATCACGAAACCGAAGTCGCGATGTTTCACCATCTCCACACTGCTATTATCACCGCCGTTTCAAAGAGCAAGCTAGACGCTGTACATCGCCTTGCTCATTCAATAAACAAAGCTCGGAAAACTAGACAGGACGCTGGACATGGCGGACACCGGCGTTCAAGAAAAATCCCACCGCCTGTACATCACCGACAGAAACTCCAAATTATCATTCTTAGTCGATACTGGAGCCAACATATCCGTGCTACCAAGAAGCAAGGGACAAGTACCAACGCCGCTACCATTCAAGCTATACGCAGCGAACAACACGACAATAGCTACGTATGGCGAGAAAGTTTTAAAACTTGATCTCAATCTTCGCCGCGTCTACTCTTGGAAATTCATCGTAGCCGACGTGTCAAAACCAATACTCGGAGCCGACTTCCTCCAACACCATCAACTCATCGTCGACTTGAAAAACAGAAGATTGATAGACGGTGTTACGAGCTTAGAGGTCAATGCCCCGGTACGAGTATCGAACGTGCCTACAGTACGCAGTATCGACATGTCGCAATCATACCACGACATTTTGGCTCAGTATCCCGGTATAACGAGATTGACTTCGATGAAATTAAACTCCGATATCCACGTGCAACATTTCATCGAAACAAAAGGACCACCAATACACAGCCGAGCCCGACCGATTCCACCACATCGCTTCGAAACAGTGAAGAAGGAATTCGAAAACATGATCGAACAAGGACTATGCCGACCTAGTAAAAGTCCATGGTCATCACCTCTACACATCGTGCCCAAGAAAAATGGCGATATTAGAGTTTGTGGTGACTATCGCCGACTCAACTCGATCACCATACCAGATCGATACCCTGTTCCGCGCATCAAAGACTTCACACATCACCTATCGGGAAAAACTATCTTCTCAACAATTGATCTCAACCGCGCTTATCAACAGCTGAGCGTAAGAGACGAAGACATTGAGAAAACAGCCATCATCACTCCAATGGGATTGTTTGAATTTCCACGTATGTGCCCCGGTTTGAAGAACGCGGGACAAACGTTTCAACGGTACATTCACGAAGTTCTACGAGGATTGGATTTCGTCTTCCCATTCATAGACGATTTGTTATTGGCATCAGAAAACGAAGACCAACACAGAGAACACCTCCAAATCGTACTCAAGAGATTGGAAGATAACGGAATCACTATCAACCCCGCCAAATGTAACCTCGGCAAGTCAGAAACTCAGTTCTTAGGTTACACCGTATCAAAAGAAGGCATCAAACCTCCGCAACATAAAATTCAAGCAATCACCGATTACCCACAACCGACTACAATCGAAGAACTACGAAGATTTCTAGGAATGATCAACTTTTATCGCGAGCACATTCCTAACGCCGCAGCCCTACAAGCCCCACTAAATGCATACCTACATAATGTGAAGAAGCGAGATAAAACTCCGATCACGTGGTCTGAGGAGGAAACGCAAGCGTTTCAACATTGTAAAGCTAGCATCATAAACGCAACTTTACTAGCCCACCCGTCGCATCACGCCACACTTGCTTTATTCTGCGACGCATCCGATAACTCAGCTGGAGCCGTACTACAACAATACATAAACGAAACATGGCAACCGCTCGGATATTATTCAAAGAAATTCAACGAAGCACAAAAGAAGTATTCTACCTACGATCGAGAGCTACTCGCAATCTACATGGCAGTCAAACATTTCCGCAAGACATTCGAAGGACGTCATCTCATTATATTCACTGACCACAAGCCGCTAACATACGTAATGTCAAAAACTCAATCCAGTACCGAAACACCGAGACGAACGAGACAACTTCTGTTTATCAGCGAATTCACCACCGACATACGACACGTGAGCGGTAAACAGAACATAGTCGCCGATACACTCAGCCGCATCGAAACCATTTCATGCCCATCTACCATAAACTTCGAGGAAATAGCCAGCGCGCAAGAAAAAGACAGCAACATCGCTCAATTATTACAAGAAACAAACATCACTCTCAAGAAAATTACAATACCTAACTCTAACGTCGAGTTATTCTGCGAAACATCAACTCCTTATGTACGCCCGTATATACCAGAAGTACATAGACAAGAAATTTTCAACAGCGTGCACAACATCAGTCATCCTGGTACGCGCACGACACGCAAACTCATAACTCAAAAATACTTCTGGTCATCAATGAACGCAGACATTAGCCGGTGGACTCGAACTTGTTTACATTGCCAGAAAAGCAAGATACAACGTCACACATTCTCAAACATCTCGTCTTTCCCGCCAAGTAATCGATTTCAACATTTACACGTCGACATTGTGGGACCACTACCTACAACAACTCAAGGTTATCGCTACGTAGTAACAATGATCGACCGACTCACTAAATGGCCTGAAGCAATCCCCACCGACGAAATAACAGCTGATCGAATAGCCGATATCGTTTATCAACATTGGATTTCAAGATTTGGATGCCCGATCACCCTTACAAGCGACCAAGGTCGCCAGTTCGAGAGTCAGCTGTTTCAGAATCTAATGAAACAAATGGGTATCAATAAAAATCGTACAACACCGTACCATCCTCAAAGCAACGGAATGGTCGAACGATGGCATCGCTCGCTCAAAACAGCATTACGCGCCAAACTATCCGACACGCGTACATGGATCGACGAGTTACCCACCGTGTTACTAGGACTACGAGCCGCACTACGCACCGATACCGGCGTTAGCGCAGCTGAACTTACCTACGGATACAACTTACGACTACCGGGCGATTTCTTCACACCAAATACCAACACACCTACAATGGATTATACCTACGTCGAAAAACTTCGTGACGTCATTCAAGCAAACAAACCTCAACTCGTCACCCAGCATCACAGCAACAACAGACACGTATTCGTGCATCAAGATTTACTCAAGTGCAGTCACGTGTTTGTTAGAACCGATGCACTCAAGAAACCACTCCAAGCTCCATATGAAGGCCCTTATCGAGTTATAAGCCGAACAGATAAAGTGTACGAAATACAGCTACCGAATCGGAAAGCCAACATCTCAATCGATCGACTTAAGCCTGCATATGTCATCTCAGAGCATACCAGTACCTTACCTCCAACCAAGATTACCATCAGCAAGCAAAACCAAGCTGATACCACACCAACCATTACCAATAATCAAACCAGTACCTGTACCAAGATAACCTTTACCGAGCAACAAGCAAAAGTACCAACGGCCAACGTGACGTCACAGCCCGCAATCATCACGAAAACGCGCTCAGGCCGTGTCGTCAAGCTGCCGGTACGCTTCGCTTGAGGGGGAGTACTGTAGCCACACCGCCGCTCACAGCACATTACCACGTTTTGACGCCCCGTTAAAGAAACACGGAAGCAAGCCGCCCTGACAAGGACGTACGTTTTGACAACCCTGAATAAAGAAATAGTGTCGGGAGTTTCGAGGCCACTCTTCCATCTTCATGCACGTGTCTTCATCTTCAGTCTTCAACTTCTATTCACACGACGTCTTCGCTCGACGGTGGCCAGCCCGACACTAGCGCGCGCGCGGGAACGTCACCTATATTTATCTATTCGTTAAGTCGCAAGGCACGCGACAGGCACGCGACTCGGCGCTCGCACAGCCGCGCCCTCTGCGGAGTTACTACGTCAACAGTGCTGTGACGTGATTGGTTGAAATGCTCTTTATGTAATTGGTTTTTTTATTTTGCAATATGTGATATTTTTTAATGTACAGTTTCTTATTGGTTAGTGTGATTTAGCCGAGTTATTTAGAATTATATAAAAGACGCACCTTTTTGTAAATAAATTATTCAAAATCTACATTCATCGAGAGTTTACCTTCAACCTTCTGATACCTAAGAAGCATCCCAAAAGCTTGGTAAAAATATTGGTATTTTCAATATTGTTACTATTGCACATTTAGACCTTGCTGACACCTCAATCTGAACATCGGACTCTTGAATTTCTAACCATCAAATTCATTTTAAAATCTCGTGTCTTCAGTTCTTCATATAGCATTGCTGTTTGAATTTGAAAGACAAACTGACAGGATTTTTAACAAAAAATTTAACAACTAAGTAACTTACACAAAGTTCTGAAAGTTTCAGGTATTATTGTAAAGTTCTGTAACTTATTACGTTTCAGGACTGACACACGAATGATACCTGCTACTAATTGTCATTCTTATGGAAACATAGTAGAAGATACAATCGAAGGTCGACACCTAAGATAAAATCTAGATACAATTTTATGACAGCATCCGCATAATTTATTGACGACGAATTTACTGTCTTACCTATTTCCCTCATTCGGCACCACTAAGATGTCACAGTGTTGCCATCATAGCGGATTTCCCCAGGCCATTCACAAAGTCTATACGCTGTAGATTTCATAACTGTGGGTTATCCAAGCTCATTTACATATTTACATGACGGTCATCTTAAAGTATTTCTATAATATAGTATTTTTATATCTGTGGAGGCTTGTTATTAGCAACTTGATGTTATGTTGTTGTTACCTATTTATTTGTAATTAGTCTGTTCTGAAAAGTAATAAAATAAAATAATGAGAAAGAAATCCCAGAAACTATGTTATGATTCATGTTTGTTGAGGCGACCCGATTGCATCTTGCAAAGGGTAAGTAGGGTATGCCTCGGTCAAGTTCACATTCCGAATCCATTTACTAACTTGCAGAACTAAAGTGAGTTTAAACAAGTAAAACTCAACTTGCAGAGTTCAAACCTTGCATTATACAATACTTTCTAGTGGACTTCTTTTATTCTACGAAAGATTATATCGTCAATCACAACTATAAAACATTTTTGTCAGTGTCAATCATACTTCAATTACCTCTAAAATTCCCCATTAGGACGGTCAGATTAGGGTGACAGTACCTACTTAAAAAGAAGAAGTTAAAACAAGAAAAATACTTCAAATAAAAGATTGAAAGCCGACCCAAAATACATCAAAACAAATCAGTCAGGACGATGAAGCTGTGATGCATCATGTTGATGGTATATTATTAACTTGAAAGTCTTAATTAAAGCCTCTATGTTTCGTACCAAAGGACCGCGCAAATGTCCGTAATTTAAGACACATAAAGATGTATTAATTTAATAAAAATGCTGTGCCCGACGAAATACCTTACGAACGATGACCACCAATTACGTTGTTATTTTTATTTCCATGTTGCTAAAAGTATCAGTTATTTATAAGAAATAAAGTAATGTAGAATTATTATTAGGCCGCAGGAATCCGCTGGATGCGGGAAGCACAGAACCGGTCGAAATGGCGGTGCTCTTGGCTATGTCCAGCAGTGGACGTCTTTCGGCAGAAATGATGATGAAGAGTTATATGGTATTTCTACTCTCTATGACAGTCGTTACGGGTCGGCAGAAGCCCGAAAGTCTGACAACCACTCTTACCAAGGGGCTCGTGTTACTGGGTTATGGCGGTCAGATAGGCAGTCGCTCCATGTTAAATATTGGTATTCAGCTGCATTCACTTAGATTGGAAGCCGACCCCAACAAAGTTGGGAAAACTACTAAGTATATATACTAAGTATCTAAATGTAGATAGGTCGACGTACTGTCCTATAATACCAGCCAAGTACTGTCCCACTGCTCGGCAAAGACCTATCAATCGGTAAAGACCACGCTTGCTCAAGACAGATTGGCGATTCCAGACAGTAAGTCCACGTTTACTCACGATTTTTTCCTTCGCCGATGCCAGTGATGTCTAAGATAAGATAAACTAGATTTAGAGATTAATTGAGTTCAAAAATTAAAATTAGTAATGTAATTTAAATGACATGGAGTATCAATAATAGCGAAACGGGAAGGTCATGCAACCGATGTACTAACTACAGCCTTGTATTGATGACAATCAAGTCGCCGCGGCCTTTGAATATTTCATTGTAGATATTCCCGTATCGACTACTAAATCTCTAAACTCATTACGCACTGCTGCAGAGTGTTAACTTAAAGAAAACGTTACAGTTTGAGATTCTGAATTTCATTTCGCTACCTGTAAATGAAATGTATAATTAAAACCTTTCACTCGTTAAATGTTAAAAAGACCGCAGATCTATGGGGTAATTCTGTGGACGTTGCTAAGTCCATTATAAACATTTTAGCACCTACTTTAGCAGTTATTTGTAGTAATTGGTAGACCGTGGTGAGTTTCCTGATCTTATGAAAAACAGTAAATAATACCATTGTTTAAATCGGGTACGTCAGACCCTACTAATTATAGAATAAATGGCATGGCATGGCCTATGGCATTAAGTCCGCCTCTTTGCCATTTGTGTGCTTAAAGTGTTAAATAAATAAATAAATAAATAGACCTATTTCAATGCTAACTTTAGTTATTTTTTTAAACTTATATTAAACTAAATGCAAAGATTTTTTAATAAACACAAATTACTGCATAACAAACAGTTCTGATTTACGAGCTGTTTTACGGTTTTTCGACTACTGATTCCCGGAGTAGATCTTTATGGACATGTTTATAATGCATGGGAGGACAAATTTGGGCATCTTTTGCGATTTGTTGAAGGCATTCGATTGTGTTCTTCATGAAACATTAATCAAGAAACTGCACCACTACGGAATTCGGAACGCCTCTCTGGACCTTCATACTTCTTACATAAGTGATATTATTCAGAGAGTTGATGTTAACGGAAAAAGATCACCCGGATCTGTAGTAACAATGGGGGTCCCCCAGGGCTAAATTTTTGGTCCATTTTTATTTCTTATTATATGCTTTTATCGGGAGAAAACTTTTTGAAAGTTGCATCTTAAGAGCGTTTATACCTTATGAGTGGCAACGTCGCAATTTAGTGTCAAATTTCGTGGTTTTAAATTTTTATCGGAGCTATATTTTAAAAATCTGTTTAATTAACTTTTTAGAATTATGTGAAAACTGTGTAAAAGGTAAGAAATCGTTGCGTTTACAGTTATATTTATATGCAAATAATACATTGGAAACTTGCAGGGCGTTATTTTCATTGTAAAATAACTGTAAGCATTACGGTTACTTAATTTTTAAACACTTTCACGTAATTCTAAAAAAATAATTAAACAGATTTTTAAAATATAGCTCCGATTAAATGATTAAAATTGAAAACCACGAAATATGACACTAAATTGCGACGTTGCCACTCATAAGGTATAAACGCTCATAAATTGTCCACCATTCATATTCAGGGCTGCCGATTAACTAATTAAATTACGTCATATTTGTATCACAATCACAAAGAAAGATTCACTCATAACAATAACTTTTAAAGACGTAAGTGTGAATAATTGAATGTATCAATCAAATAAAAAAAAATGCTAAACCGTTACTTTCAAGCATGTATTCTTAATTTTCAATAGGTATTTGTTTACATACATAATATAATAATACTAACACCTAATGATATTCTTTGTTAAGCAAATCATTACAACGTTTCACACATTTGAGCAAAATAAAACAGCATAGAACATAAACCTGCTGGTCATCCGGTCATTGAACATAAGCATACCTACCTACCTATATTTTTATTCGATGTAAAAACAAATATTTAATCTACCACTACCAAACCTACAGCAACGTAAGACCGAACTGCGAAGGCTAGGTGGCCCTTGGGTTGTGAGCTCGTGACGACAGGTAACTAAATAAAAACATCACGAAATAGACAGGAAGAATAATGTCTCTCACAATAATAATTATTAATTAACACCTACATTACGATCGAAGGATCATATTTTTGATGCATGTCAGATTGCAAAAATCACCCTATAATTCAATAACATCAAGGTTTATATAGTTGCGAAATGATTTTCTTAAATAGGTTTACCTACTCGTATCATGTAGATCATCCTCATCTGCCTAGCCTTGTCCCAAGTATGTTGGGGTCGGCTTCCAGTCTAACCGGATGCAGCTGAATACCAGTATTTTACATGGAGCGACTGCCTATCTGCCCTCCACAACCCAGTTACTGGGTAATACGATACCCCTAGGTGAGACTGGTTGTCAAACTTTCGGGCTTCTGTCAAAGATCCACGAATGACAGCCGAGACCAACGGCTTAACGTGCTTTCCGTTGCACGGAGGGGTCGTGGTATATAAAGATGGTCACCCATCCACGGACCGACCTCGCCAAGCGTAGCTTAACCTGATCGATCGACCCGTGCGGCTGTTATTACTAAGCCACGAGTGTCACGTAGATATTAGGTATTCATTTTTAACCGCGAGAAAATACTAATTTATCGCAGTTATTATTTATTACCCTAGCAACACTAATAAACAGGATATACACTATAGCTAGTGTTGTCGTCGTTGTCGAAAGGATATTTATATCTTTATGTAGCATACATTTAATTTACTGCCGTTTCCTTGAAAACGAGTATATCAAGAACAAAATTAAACATGCACAAAGATAATACGAACAATTGCTATCTTTTAAGGTTTATTGTCAGCGTAAAACGTTTTATAGGCTCACTGTGAATATGGTTAATTAGCTACCTAATTAAATTGATAGGACGTCATTTTGGGTCATCAGCCATCACTTACATTAAAAGTTTGTCAACGTTATGTGATTATGTGTCACCTTTTGCTTTGATCTTAACTACGTAATTAGTACCTATTTCATTCTTTAATTTTAAGTATTATATTTATTTAAACTTTCTGAGCTATTTTCTAACAGTCAACCTTAAAAAAACATGGTAAACGCAACATATAAAGGATAGATAACTCGAAAGTTGCTATAAAATAAGTTCAAGAATAAATACTAAAACATAGTTAGTAAACAGAATAAACTATGTCAGTCAATTTACGCATCTACAATTTTGAAAACTTGTATGAATATTCATATCCATTGTTTGAAAAAGTACCTAAACATCGAGAATCTTGTGTGTTTACTCTATAACGTAAAATATTACAATGTCTGTGTGAATAAAATTGTATGATAGATAGGCACCTACATACCTCTACCTAATGTTCTACTACTTACCTTATTCGTTTACATACAGATTATAAAATAAACACACTACTCTGTCTATAAAAAAGTAAAAACTTTCGAAACAAAGCACCTCGATACACTAACCTAGAAACGTCAAATATGTAAGAGAGACCTAATCCCTCCTATCATAGGAGGGATTAGGTCTCTCTTACATATTGAGTTGACCGGCAGAGGTATAGGCATAGGAGTCCTATGCCTATACCTCTGCTGGTCAACTCTATTACATTAGTTGTGACCGGGTATTTAAAACAAAATTTGGTCTGGCAAGTCATATTAGGGCACCCGCTAGAAAATAATAATTTCAAAGGGTCACCGCTAACGAAATCGATAAGGAGGACTATATTAAATATAAAATAAACTCTGCTTTGGTTTAACCAACTACAAAAGTAACCAGAAATCCTCATCTATTTAAAGATAAAAACAGAAAAAGAAACCCACCGAACCAATTTCTATTTCAAAATCGCTTCTTAGTACCCACAAACTAGTCATTGTTTTAAAACCAATGAGTGTCAATCACTCCACAGACAGACAATCTTATGTTTAGTAAACTTGCATGACCGGTAGGCGGACAATGAAATGCAGACAAGTGAAACCTGTATGATTGATGAGCTTTGTGATTACTGATTTCCATCTCGGTTTGATTGCATTTGATTTTGATATGTGTGTGGAGAAATAAACGGTGATAGTTAGCGTACACGTGAATTTGATCTTCGAAAGTCTAGTGTGGTATTTTAGTCTATAGATAAGCTCTGGCCCTGACTCTGGCAAAGCTAACTAATACATACTGATCTTCTTAATAATTTTGTTATCATGTCTTTCGTCCCTTTCTGTGGTGGACAACTTTCCACCACTCCTTGCTCACCAGACATAACTTACGGGAATACTTGATTTTGAGTATTTTGAGTTTAAAATCAATAGTAGTAAAATCCACACTGATGGAGTGATGGAATCAATCTGTAGTTTTATCCACGGATAAATATCACACTTCGAAGACCTAGATATTCTAAGAGTAACAAATGATATCAACACCCAAAGAACAATAACAGCAACTAGTAAAATAAAAACAAACGTAAATTTTAATATTACCTTAATTATTTTATTTCAGACAATAATTACAGTACAAGAATAATATTATAGCAAATGAAGTAAGCTCAGCTCATTCAAAAAACAAAGATAGCTTAACTAATTGATATAGAAAATCGTATACAAGTAGTGTGGCCGATAAATTTGTCGTATCTAAATAAAGATCAGGTCGTAAACAGTCGGTCGATTACACGGCTCACTTAAATTGGATTGATTGACTTTGGTATCGATGCAGGCCACATCGCTCCAGTTTTACTAATTAAATTGTCAATGGTCTTACAATTGATGATACATAATCGGGCTACGTAAAAAAGAGTATAGGTCAGTGGTAGTCTTAACAATATTTCGTAGTAATGTAACCCGGTTTTTTGTAGTTTGTATGTTGTATCTTTGAAACATGAAGTTGTTGCTGGTTTCAATATAGTATTATACTACTTACTACCGTGCTAAAGTAAATTTATAGGGTATAAGCTGTACGGAAAAGATCCAATTAAACAAGTACCTTCTTACACAATACAATATTTATTGTAATTTATAATACACTGAAAATTAAGGTACATAACAACATCAATTGTGGCGAGCCACTAACCAAACCCTTCCCACACACGTAGGTGTTCACTCCGACAAAACTAGGTCTCTGTTCCTAATTGTATCGGGGTATACACCTGCAATGAGACTAAAACTAAAACTCAGAGTCGCTTTAGTGAGTACGTGCTGAACTGCTTTATAACTTCTAGCTCAATCGAATAAGTATCGACCTATTATGATTGCGCTCATATAGGGAAAATATCACTCATGTAAAGCTACCCGAGACACAATAATTTATAACAACTGGTCTTACTACCTAGTTCTTACAAAAAGGCCTAACTCTCTCTTAGGTTAAATTATAACAATTTAGTTTAAACTCAGTCTTCTCTCAGTATAAAATATTTCTTTCCATTTCAATTTGATTTCAATTGACGGAATCAAGACCCTTGGCATTGAACACAGGATAATGCCTGTTGTTCACACGATCGACGTGGCCTACGGGTAGACGGTGACGCTATGTTACCTGGAGTGGCGAACTTCCCTCATTTACCGTTATCCGGTTCAGTAAGGCCTTCTTTAATAACAGATGGCCACACAATAAAGGGGTAACCTCTAAATTGCCCGCACCCGGGTCAATTTCAAATCATCTGACCACGGGGCTACACCAAGGCATCACGTCTATCCTGGCATTAGGGAGCTTAATGATGAGGAAAGAAGGCTAGTATAATCAGCCAAACCTGAAACAACATCCTCATGTCAAAACTCAGAACTGAGAGCTAGGTTATACAAACGAGAACTAAGAAAATGGTTCAATACTCACAAGGATCGGGTTTGATTGGACTTATATAAAACCCATCGGGTTATTTGGCCTCAGTCTGGTCAAACCTTTACCACTTTGACAGGACTTTTTTTGCAAATCCACAGACTAAATAGAATCCTCATCTATTTGTCATTTCGAATTTCATAGACATTGTATAACAGCAGAATGTGGGAAATTATGTTCTTATGTTTAATTAATTCATATAATTAGTAAACATGCATTTAGTTCTCATGATACAATTACATAAAAACCATCATCCTACGTGCCTGAGCAGACCCACGAAAGGTGTCGCTCCTAACTTTGCTTTAATTATTGATTTTTGCAACGTCACAGTAACTCAATATTTAGTCTGGCTATATACTTTTGCTTTGAAATTTTAGGCAGACGTTTTTTTGATCATGGGATCAAAAAGTAATCTTTGACTTATGCAACAAGATTCCCAGGTCGGGCAGTGTTATTGGGTTTGGAATTTCGGAATCTGAAAGCTTGGTGGTGTGACGCTTGACCTGGGGTGGTGGCCGGACCTCTACCCGGTCCTGTCGGATTGCTATCCCGTCGTACTATGAGAGCACCTGTCACACTCACACTCTCACACTCTTGTTTATTATAATATCTCCTATGCACCAGGCTAATGTCCGTTGAGATTAGTCGCCGTGACCGAAATTCGGATGGGGCGATATTATAATTAATATCATCTTAGGGTATACCTAAAGGCATCATAACGGGACCTAGGACCAAAAGACCAAAAATGTTTATTTTAAATTAAACATATATTTTGTATTAAAATTATGTGAAAAAGGATAACGACAATAACACTGTATTCCTTATTCTAGCTCCAACAGGTCTCTGCCGATCCAACGAGCGGCTCCTGACGTGCGGTTGTCCCCGGACGTGCCGGGAGCCGGCGCCGGATTGCGCCGCCGTGTGTCGGACAGGCTGCTTCTGCGAGGGGTGCATGTTGAAGAGCCTCCTCGTGGCGCACCCTGGGCAACGTCAGCTCCCATTGCCCACCAGGTTTCGGTGGGCCATGGGGGCTGGCGGCTAATCTTTAACAAACGAGGAAAGGTCATGGTTCCAATCACCGATCATGCTTGATGGTCGGTGAAGGGAACCGGGCTACGGACGGTCAATACGTCCACTCCTCCTCTGCTTACAGAGGTAGTTGAGTGGGCGTAGACTGGGAAGGGCCGCCGCTGCGGTGCAGGCGCACCAAAGCGGCGCGTGTTTCTCTCCTTGAAGAGTAGTCCTCGAGGAGAGAACTTTCGGCGGGTTCGTTGAGTCGGGTCGGCCGGACAGCGAACGGAGGCATGTTTAATGCCGCCGCCGGGGGCTTGGCTTAATTGCCTGGCCCAGAGGAAGGCTACCTCTAAGATAAAAAACCACCCAATCCTAAGCTTTGAAGCGCGGTGAGAGGATGAATGGCTGGAGGGAGTCCAGTCGTGAGCGCTTCCCCTGCAGAGCACCTGCCGCACTCTGCAGTATTTAGGCTTACCGGGTATCTAGGCTCTGCCCGGTGGACATTTTTGCCCTATATTTACTCGTGGGAATAGTATGGTTAAAAGAAATATATTAAAAAATAATAAAAACTACGAAGAGGAGAGGAGTGATGCGGGGTCGGAGTCCGACGCCGCATCTGGCGCAAGGGGCTCATGCCAGAGCTCGGAGCACGAAGTGGAGGGGGCTGCTGCGAGGAACCGAAGGTTCTTCCAGAAGCGCCCCAGATCAGGGGAGGGCCAGGGGTCGTCCTCCGAAGAGTGGACCTCAGGGCCCAAAAAAATCCACTCCAGCCGGCGGGGTGGGGCCCGAGAGAAAGGTTTGGGCAGAGGGCTCGCCACCCAGGAGACGAATGCGCTGCGCTCTGCCAGCCCAGCCGAGCCAAGCCAGCGAACTGAGAGACACGCCTCGGAGGGGAACCAGCCGGGAGAGACCAGCCCTAAGGCGGCTCTCTCAGAGTCCTCGGGTGGCGAGCCGGATGCCGCCGGCGGCTCCAATTCGGAGCGAGCAGCCAGGTTTGCGGAGGTCGTGGTCGCCGCAATTAGGGATGTGGCCTTGAAGAGGATTAAGTCCTCAAAAGACAAGGCCATAGCCGCGGCCACAGCCTCCATCATGGCGGCAGCGGAGGCCATTCAACCCGGGCCTCCGTCAGATGGAATATCTGAAATGCGGGCGGAGGTCGCCCGCTTGACAGCCGCCATGGAGCTTCTCCGGAAGGAGAACGGGGAGCTCCGAGCGGACCTGGCCGGGCTCCGAGCAGCTGGCCTCAGAGAGGTGCCGCAGGAGGGGGCGCCGCAGCATGGGCAGGGACGGCCCATGCCTGCGGAAGACCGGGTTTTGACTCTGGTGCGGCAGGAGCTGGCGGCCTTCCAGAGCCGGTTTTCCGCCCTGGAGGCCATTGTCCTGCGCCCCCCACTAGCGGCGAGCCAGCCGGCCGCGAGCCGGCAGAAGGCGGTCTCATTTGCCGCCGTCGCAGCTGCCGCGGCCAAACCTGGCTCGTCGGGGCAGAGGAAGGCCCCCCCCGTGCTGAAACCCGCGGGGACACCCATGCCCAGGGAGGGCGGGACGGCAACACAGAGGGCGAGGGCAACGGCCCCGGCTGCAAGACGGCCGCCCCCACCTCCTATATCTCCTCCGGCCGGCGCCGAATGGCAAGTAGCCGGGGAGAAGAGGAAGGCCGGTAAGGCGGCAAGGGCGGCCAAAAGGAAGGAGAGGCGGCAGCGGCAAAAAGCGCGAAGCGTCGCGGCTAGGCTCCGCGCCCCGAAATCCGCAGCTGTAGTGATTACGCTACAGCCGGAAGCGGAAAAGAAGGGCGTGTCCTACCGCGACGTGCTAGCCAAGGTGGGAAAGGCGGTGAGCCTCGAGGAGATCGGCGCCACCGAAGGCATCCGGGTGAGGCTGACGGCGACTGGGGCCCGGATGCTTGAGATCCCCGGTGCGGCTAGCGGCCCGGCCGCTGACGCTCTGGCCGAAAGGCTTAGGGCGTCCTTAAATGCGGACGAGGCCCGAGTGTCCAGGCCCACCAAGTGCGCTGACATGCGCATCCTGGGCCTGGACGACTCGGTGACGGAGGGAGAGGTGGTGGCCGCCGTCGTTAGGACTGGAGGGTGCTCTGCCGAGCAGGTGAGGACAGGCACCATCGGTCCTGACTTCAAGGGGATGCGAGCCGTTACGGTGAGCTGCCCTGTGTCGGCGGCCAAAAAAATAGCCGAGGGCCGTAGGCTACTGGTGGGCTGGGTTTCCGCGCAGGTGAAACTGCTGGAACCCAGACCTCTGAGGTGCTTCCGCTGCCAGGTGGGCAACCACGTGGGAGCTAAATGCACCTCGGAGGTGGACCGCAGCCACCACTGCTTCCGCTGTGGTCAGCCCGGTCACAAGGCCGGGTCTTGTAATGCCGCGCCGCACTGCACCGTATGTGCGGCAGCTGGCAAGCCAGCTGATCACCGGATGGGGAGCAAGGCCTGCGCTCCACCCGCCAGAGCCAGGGGCAGGGACAAGCCCTCCGCCACCGCCGTCACTGCCGCAGCCGCCGCCACTGCCGTTGCCGCTGCCGCCTCGACCGTCGTTGTCGCCGCCGTCACCACTGCGGCGGGGCCCTCACAGAGGGCTCGGGAGGAGGCTGACATGGAGTGCCAATAACGGCCCCATTACGCCTCCTCCAGGCGAACATCAACCACTGCGCCTCTGCTCAGGATCTGTTGCTCCAGAGCATGGCGCAGTGGTCGATTAACATCGCCGTGGTCGCTGAGCCGTACTTTGTCCCGCCCAGGGATGACTGGGTGGAGGACCTGAGCGGCTCAGTGACCCTAATTTCGTCGGCCGCCGCCGGTACTCCGTCCCTCGAGGCAGTCACGAGGGGACGGGGTTGCGTGGCAGCACGGTTCGGGGAGATTGTAGTGGTGGGGGTATACTTCTCCCCGAACCGAACTCTTGCCGAGTTCCACAACTCCCTTGCGGAGTTGAAAGTCGTCGTCGTCGGGTTCCGTTCCCTCCCCGTGCTCGTCCTCGGGGATTTCAATGCCAAGAATGTGGCTTGGGGTTCCCGGTATACGGACACACGGGGCAGGATGGTGGAGGACTGGGCTCTGGAGACAGGCCTGGTCGTCCTAAATCGGGGTTCTGTCCCCACGTGTGTGCGGATGCGGGGTGAATCGGTGGTGGACATCTCGTTCGCCAGCCCCGCTCTGTCACCGCGTGTCCTTGACTGGCGCGTCATAGAGGGGGTGGAGACCTATTCCGACCACCGGTACATCCGGTTTGACGTCTCCGCCCAGACCTCGAGCGCGCTGGTCCGACAGGCCCCGAGTGGTCCGCGGTGGTCGCTGAAGCAGCTGGACCGGGAGCTCCTCCTGGAAGCCTCGATCGTGCAGGCCTGGGTGTCATCACCGGACAGGCCTGCTGACATCAACGTCGAGGCGGAGTGGTTCCGGGAGGCCATGTCCGAAATATGCGACGTGGCAATGCCCCGGGCCCAGCCCGGACGCGCTCAGCGCCAGGTGTGCTGGTGGTCGCCAGAGTTGACGACTTTACGCAGTGCGTGCGTCGCTGCGCGACGCCGGTACACCAGGCACCGCAGGCTCCGTATTCGCCCTCCGGATACGGAAGCCATTCAGGCGGAGCTGTACGAGGGGTACAGAGCGGTGAAGACCGCCCTCCAAGCGGAGATCCTGCGGGCCAAGGGATTGGCCCGCGAGGAGTCGCTGGAGACTCTGAACAGGGACCCGTGGGGGCGCCCCTACAAATTGGTGCGTGAGAAGCTCCGCCCATGGGCTCCCCCGCTGACGCAGAGTCTCCGGCCCCAGCTCGTGGAGGACGTGGTGAGCACTCTGTTCCCTTCTAGAGGCGACCATATCTCCCCGCCCATGGCTCCGCCTACTGCGGTGCTGAATGCGGACCACACCGCCGACGACGACAACGATGCTCCGGAGGTGACCGAGGTAGAGCTGCGAGTGGCGGTACGTAGGCTGAGTGCTAAAAATACCGCCCCAGGACCCGACGGCTTACCTGGGAAAGCCTGGGTCCTGGCCTCGGAGGCTCTCGGGCCTCGACTAAGGGGGCTCCTAAGCGCATGCATGGAGAGGGGCCAGTTCCCACTTCGTTGGAAGACGGGGAAACTGGTCCTCATCAAGAAGCCGGGGCGCCCAGCGGACTCTCCGTCCGCTTACCGGCCCATCGTGCTGCTCGACGAGGTGGGCAAGCTCTTTGAGAGAGTCATTGCAGACCGCCTCGTCGGGCGGCTGGTGCGGGTGGGGCCGGATTTGGCGGAGAGCCAGTTTGGCTTCCGCAGGGGGCGCTCTACGGTGGACGCCATCATGCGCGTGCGGGCCCTCACGACGGGGGATGCTGTGGCCCGGGGTGGGGTCGTCTTGGCGGTGTCTCTAGACATCGCCAATGCCTTTAATACCCTGCCCTGGAGTTGCATCAGGGAGGCACTCCGGTATCACCGGATGCCGACCTACCTCTGTCGTGTGGTCGAGGCCTATTTGACGGACAGGGCCGTCATCTACCCCGGTCACCAGGGAGTGTGGAACCGGCAAGAGATGTCGTGCGGTGTCCCACAGGGATCGGTCCTGGGGCCGCATCTGTGGGATATCGGCTACGACTGGGTGCTGCGCGCCGACCTCCCCAGCGGCGTCAGCGTGGTTTGTTACGCTGACGACACGCTAGTCCTGGCGCAGGGAAGGTCGCACCAGGCGGCGGCCGAACTAGCGACACGCGGGGTTGCGACAATCGTCGAGAGGATCCGGCAATTGGGACTCGAGGTGGCCCTGCACAAATCCGAGGCCATGTGTTTTCATGGTCCTCGGAACACGCCACCGTCGGGTTCCCAAATAACGGTAGGAGGGGTTCACATCGGCGTCGAGTCGACGATGAAGTACCTGGGACTCGTCCTCGACAGCCGGTGGAACTTCGTGGAGCATTTCCGACGTTTGGCTCCCAGACTGGAAAGGGCCGGGGCTGCCTTAAAGCGGCTCCTGCCCAATCTAGGGGGGCCAAACGCCTCCTGCCGGAGGCTCTACGCGGGGGTCGTGCGGTCCATGGCCCTTTACGGGGCACCGGTGTGGGCGCGTTCCTTGAGGCGGCGGCCAGCCCGCTGGTTGAACGCGCCCCAAAGGGTCATGGCCATCCGGCTGGTCCGGGGATACCGTACGGTCTCCGGTGAGGCGGCGAGCCTCCTTGCCGGATTACCGCCATGGGATCTGGAGGCAAAAGTCCTCGCGCACGTTTGGGAGTGGCGCGAGGAGGCGAAACGCCGGGGCGTAGCTCCGCTGCCGCGAGAAATCACGGTACAGCGGACAGAGCTCCGGCGGGATCTCAGGGCGGCATGGAGAGTGCGATTGTCGCAACCCAGCGCTGGGCACGCCACAATTGCGGCGATAAGTCCCCTCTTTGAGGAGTGGCTAGAGAGGCGCCACGGCGTCCTCACCTTCCGCCTGACGCAGGTCCTAACCGGACACGGTTGTTTCGGGAGGTTCCTGTTCCGGATAAGGCGGGAGGAAACGCCCGGGTGTCACCATTGTGTGGATCGCCCGGAGGACACGGTGGAGCATACGGTGGAGGTCTGCCCGGCTTGGGCGGAGCACCGCCGTGTCCTCGTGGAGGCGATTGGCGGTGGCGATCTCTCGCGTCCGGCCTTGGTCCAGGCCATGGTACGGAGCGAGAGGGCTTGGGAAGCCGTCACCTCCTTCTGCGAAGCAGTAATGTTCGCGAAGGAGGAGGCGGAACGCGTGAGGGAGAGGCAAAGTTTGCGCCCTCACGCCCCTAGCCGCCGCAGGAGACGCCCTGGGCGTCGGGAATCGCAGGCCGATTCCCGGCCACCGTAGGCACGGGCTTGCGAACGGCGAGCAATGGGCAGCTCGCCGTTCGATAAGGACCAGGCCCGGATCGACGGCGCGTTGTGTTCCACGCGCGCCTCAAAGAGATGTCAGCACCAATGACGGGGTTTGCTAGGACCGATGCCTGCTAGGGTTGCGGAAAAGTCCAAGAGGGTTACCGTGGCCCCTGGCACAGGCAACTGAAGGAACACGGGTGGGTTTTAGTCAGTAAGAGTCTGACACGCCCTCCTGCTCTGCCCAGAGCGGGAGAAGTTATTTGATGATTTCCCACCCACAAAAAAAAAAAAAAAAAAAAAAAAAAAAGGCTGCTTCTGCGAGGTCGGGCACGTCCGGAACGATGACGGGATCTGTGTGAACCTGGCGGATTGTCCATCTGTCCGTAAGTGTAAGAGATTTCTCCTAAGCTATTTTTGTTTTGCAGCTGTGTAATTATTTGAGCTTCATTATGTTCGTACAGAAATAAATTTGTAAAAGCAACATGGAAGCCGCAGCGTTGGTAGGCCTCCCACAAGGACCAATGATGAAGGTTACGGGAATCTGCTGGATGCCAGAAGCACATGACAGGTCAACGTGGTGACGCTTGAGACAGGACTCACAAGGATCGGGGTTGATTGGACTTATATAAAACCTATTGGGTTATTTGTCATTTTGAATTTAATAGACATTGTATAACAGCAGAATGTGGGAAATTACGTCCTTCTGTTTAAAAATTCAAATAATTAATAAACATGTATTTAGTTCGCATGACACAATTTCATAAAAACCATCATCCTACGAGCCTGAGCAGACCCACGAAAGGTGTCACTGCTAGTTGCTTTAATTGATTTTTGCAAAGTCATAGTAACTCAGTCTTTAGTCTGGCTATATACTTTTGCTCTTAAATTTTTGGCAGACGTTTTTTTGATCATGGGATCAACAAAACGTCTAACCCATCGGCACCCTTCGTCGTTTAACCCATGGGGGTTAAAATGTAGTAAAATATGTTGAAAGTAATCTTTGACAATTATGCAACAAGATTCCCAGGTCGGGCAGTGTTATTGGGTTTGGAATTTCGGAATTTGAAAGCTTGGTGTTGTGACGCTTGACCTGGGGTGGTGGCCGGACCTCTACCCGGTCCTGTCGGATTGCTATCCCGTCGTACTATGAGAGCACCTGTGCTTGCTCACACTCTTGTTTATTATAATATCTCCTATGCACCAGGCTAAAGTCCGCTGAGATTGGTCGCCGTGACCGAAATTAGGATGGGGCGATATGATAATTAATATTGTCTTAGGGTGTACCTAAAGGCATCATAACGGGACCTAGGACCAAAAGACCAAAAATGTTTATTTTAAATTAAACATATTATATTTTGTATTAAAATTATGTGAAAAAGGATAACGACAATAACACTGTATTCCTTATTCTAGCTCCAACAGGTCTCTGCCGATCCAACGAGCGGCTCCTGACGTGCGGTTGTCCCCGGACGTGCCGGGAGCCGGCGCCGGATTGTGCCGCCGTGTGTCGGACAGGCTGCTTCTGCGAGGTCGGGCACGTCCGGAACGATGACGGGATCTGTGTGCCCCTGGCGGATTGTCCACCTATCCGTAAGTGTAATAGAGTCCTCCTAAGCTATTTTTGTTTTGAGCTTCATTATGTTCGTACAGAAATAAATCTGTAAAAGCAACATGGAAGCCGCAGCGTTGGTAGGCCCCCAAAAGGACCAATGATGAAGGTTACGGGAATCTGCTGGATGCCAGAAGCACATGACAGGTCAACGCGGTGACGCTTGACCTATATCCAGCAGTGGACAGCATTCGGCTGAGATGATGATGATGTTATGTCGCAACGGTTAGACGTAAGGCCCTTTGTACACGGTACGACGTATAAAAAAAACGTGTCTGTCAACAAACTTCCATAATGATCCATAAAAAACTGACGACCGTGCCGACACACGGCGAATAAACCGTAGTTTTTCTCATCAAGAAAAATGTCGGTGTACAAAGGGCCTTGGGTAATGATTGTATCATTATCAAATCACGACATGAATAAAACAAATAAACATCATAAAAACTAACACGTAAAATAAATGATTACAAATTATAATTTTTATTCTTTGGTAGTAGTATTTGCACAGCTGGATTAATAATAACTTTGACTTCAACAAGTGTCATAAGGTGTCATGATAAGCAAAAGTATTTGTGTATTTTCCTCAGCGAGTGTCCAAATGTTCATGCCGTACTCATAAAGTTACAACAATTTTATTCATTGAGATGACAGATATTGACAACTCGAAGCATGATTAGGTTGGTAAGGTCCAGCTGATTTTGCGTTACATATTGTAAATTTACGACTCGATCTTCATTTAAAACAATATATCTAGCCCACCGACCCACGGTCTGGCTGTTTTGAGTATTTTATATAAGGCCTACGCATTTGCACCACACCACCATTTTTACCTTTGTCCTGCAGATGTGGTAGCGTCGTGTGACGGGTGGTTGAGCTCCCTAAAATAGGCTTGAGCTACACGATGATCGATGTATGCATGCCGTCTATTGGGACAGGTCAACTTAAAGCTGCAATCGCTCTATCTTCAAAAGGCCCTTCCAGACATGGCCCTGCATTGTTAAACTCACATAAAATCCTAATAATATAATATTTCGACTTTAAAAGACACCATGAGCTCTGATTTTGTTTCAGCATTTCTTCTCGGGGATCACTCAGCTAGAAAATGCCGGCACCATCTAGTTTTACAATATTGGCCAACAAAATATTTACGTGTAAAATTGTCTTAAAAGTTCTACTTACAGAAGTAAACACTTCATTTCATTTAATTACTTTAATTAATTTAAAACCGGGAATTCAATCTCGCATGAACTCAAACTATCTGCTCATAGAGACAAGATAGGAACCACAAAAAGAAACTCATTTGGAAAGCACTGTTAACTTTGCAAAGAAAGCATTAGGTATTCTCATCTATTTCGTCACGAAAAGAAGAGGAACGCCATGCTTATAAAACCTTTTCCTCCTCAGTGTCAGCCTACAAACAAGATACAACAGAACCACGACCCAACGGCGGCAAGTGCCCTAACAACGAAGAGTACAGGTACTGCGAGCCCTGCAACAAGACCTGTGACAAACCCAACCCCATATGTCCAGCCCAGTGCAGCAGGGGCTGCTTTTGTAAGAATGGACTGTTGAGGGATAGGGATGGCAGCTGTGTTGCCCCGGACAAGTGCTCAAAACGTGAGTTTCCTTTTTTTTAAGTCATTAGATGGCAAACAAGCAAAGGCCTAGTCTCCCCGTCTATGGATGGATATCTGCAAAACCAGGGGCATTGCAGATACGTTACCTTCCCATACAAAAAGTTGAAATTACTCATGTGCTTGAAATTACACTGGCACCCATACCCTTCAAAGTTCAAATCAGAAAATACCTATACACAGAAATGCTGTGTAGTGACAGGAATAGGGTATGTAATGGTGGTCTAGGGGTATTATCGCGGACGAACTGCTTCACCAAGAGGTCGACTACACAGGGTTATTTGTAATACGTCGACAATCCATTATGGGGATATAGGAATGTAGGGGAGGTCATTTGCAACCAAATTACCCCTATGTAATTGTCAATCATTTTCCAGTTTTTTTTTTTTTTTTTAAGATATCTGGTATCTTTTTTTATCTCGTTGGATAGTTGAGAAGTTGTACATAATTATTTTTGGAATGGTTTGTCGATAAAGTATATCCATGGTTTTTTGCAGAAATCAACCATTTTAGTCAGTTAGGAAAATTGTGTGCTCTGATTTAAAAAATATTTTAAAGATAATTGTCATTTTATGGTTGATTATTAAGTATTGAAGTACCTATATATTAATAATTCAAAAAAATCTTGCATTAGATTTTTATTTATAAATTTTCCAAATTGTGTACTATACCGCAAAAAACAAGTCAAATTATTCGAAAATAGCAATAGCATTTGCATTGCATTGCATTTTGTTTGCATTTGGTTGCAAATGACCTCCCTTTAATGGATTGCCGACATATAACCAATAACCCTATAAATAACTCTTTTGTTCTTTCTGGTATGATTAGAAAGCGGAAATAGTTATTTAGGTAGAGTTAGTTAGCTTTTAGATAGGAACCTATTCGTTTTTGGATGAAAAGTAGGGTCAGTAAGACTGGTTGAGAATATTACTCCTGGTTTAGACTGTGCAAACAAGACAATATGTTTAGGCAGATTTGGGAGAAGAATGGCTGAAGAAAATATACGTCGGTCTAGCTAAATCGAAAATCCAAACTAAAAGTAATCAAGGGAGTCAACGTAAAATAAAAAAATGGAGAGGTTAATGCCATTGCCAATTGACATGCCAATTAATAAACCATTCGTAGATTTTGCACATGTGAAATTAAAAGTTTTAAACAGGCTCCTGTTATCTTGAGATGCGATCTTGACTTACTTCCTAGCAGTGTATACGAGGTCAAGGCAAAAACTTTTTGTTTCATTTAGAACAAAATCTTGAGGAATGTCCGAGATTTTTTTTTTGTCTACGCTTTTTAACAAAAAGTCAAAATACTGTAAACACAGATTTCTTATTTGCTAGATTAAAATGGCAGCTGCAATCGACCTTTTTTGTGAACATGACAGTTAAGCGATAGTAACAACTGTCATTTTGGTCTAGCAAGCTAAAGTCAGAAAGAAAGAAAGAAAAATAGATTTATCTGTCACAGAAACACGTGCATACAAAAAGATAATTAGCTCTAATAAGCAGCTTTAAGTTATATTAACCAGAAAACATCTTGAAAAAAAAATGCATCGACTGGGCAGATTGACCCTTTGCTTTGTTACTCCTTAAATGACACCGTACTACTGTTTTTTGCGCATGTTCATGATGAAGTTTAAATCGCTAGTTATTTCCTTCTTTCTTTTAACTTTTATGCTTTTAATTAAACTTAAAATCTTTATTTACAGCCACCAAATACTAGCGTTTACTGAGCTAAGCTGCTTTCTTGCCGAAGACCTGCGCTTCTCTCCACCTTCTCCCTTCATGTTGTGCGGTTTCTTCACTTCTTACTGACTTTTCAACGAAGCATAATGTATTTCTTAAATCTATACTATAATCTTCTGTCTATATATTATACTTTCACTATACATTTTGTAAATTAGATTCTAGCTAACTACCTATTATGAGCAATAATTATAGGTAACAACGGTCAGCGACAAAAGTCGATTAACACTGCAACTTTAACACGTCATCAAAATTGTCACAAAATTATTCGATGCGTTGTATTTCAGCATTTCATAAAATAACTAAGAGTTAATTAATATTCTTTTAATTTTTTCTGCTCGATTTTTTCTTATCCAATTTTAATTAATTTTGTACCTCAATAACTGGTGTACACAGCCGTGATGGGTATTTAATTTATCTACATCTAACGACAACGAAAGAAAAAAAACTTTCTAATATCAAGATGAATATTACAGGCCCGTAAACAGGATTGATAACGACACCCATCACGTCTGGAGTTTCACTAATCAATTTAATTAGATCTTCTACACCTACAGTACTTCCAGCTCCAAACGCAACACAGCACGAGATGACCTGTAGAGAACACCAGGTCTACAAGCAATGCGAGACAATGGAGAAGACCTGTAGCAAGCCCAATCGCAGGGTCCCATCCCCTTGCGTGATGGGCTGTTTCTGCAAAGAGGGGTACGTTAAGTCCCCAAACGGTCAATGTGTCAAGCTAAAGGAATGTCCTAAAGGTAACTGGGATATACTCAATGGTGTTTATTCAAAATGGTTTTACTAGGTACTAAAAACGGTTGTTCTGTAATGGAGGTTACAAGCACTTTTGGCGTCAATTTGAATCGCTGGACGAAAAACTGTTATAATGTGTAAATTGATTAATGGATTTTTTTCACCAGAATCAAATTCACGCCAACTTGGACGCGACGTCTCAGTAGTTTGTAGTGTTTTTTTTTTTGTTGATGCATAATTTAAAGTTCTGTACCTACCTTTTCAATTTGTTCTTTCATAATTTAAACTTCTGTTCCTACCATTTTTAATTATTTCCCTACGGAAATATTTTCAGATAATCTAATGTAATGTTCTTATTCTTGTCAAATGTGTTGTCTTTGCGCTTGGAGGACTTACCTATACATTATTTTTTGAACAATAAGGAAAGAATGTAACTTTTAACATTCTCTTCGTTACCTACTTTCGTCTTGAAAGCGGGCAAAAATATATATACAATATTTCTTATATTTTAATTAAATGACTGCACATGCTCATTCTATTTTCTTTATAACTTTTTTGCACTTGTATGATTTTGTTACCATGTAATTTTATTTAAAACTTAATTCTAAAAAAGAGTTTATTTAAGTTTTAATAAAACCTTAGTTGAAAGAATATTTCGACTGTTCTTAATTTAGTATTTATTTTTCTAGTGTTAAGATATTTATTAAGAGAACAATAAATCGTTAAGCAAATTATTTCCTGGTTTCTTCTTTCTTGTCCTGCACACTGTTTGGAAAACGTGTTACCCCAAGAGCTTTAGTAAATTGCACATACCTACCTAGGTAGGTAATTTCTCTTTCAAGAACAAGGGATTCAAAGCTTTGGCAAGTAATGGGATAGAATGCAACTTCTGTTCTCAATCTTTATTTTATTTCTTCAAGAGATCGGCAGCAGACTGGAATGGTATGAAATGTCCAACACCCGAGACAAGCTGGCACACCTGCAAATGCATCAAATAATCAACACCGACTATTATTTGCCTTCCACTGTACAATAATAAAATTAAGCATGGGCATCACATTCATGTCCCTACTCACCATGCTTGGTAGATAAATTGGCTGAATTTGGTGCTCGTATTCTTAGTTATTAGCAGGCTGGGGGCAGCTGTAGATCCTCCTGATATATTCAAAATAAAATAAATCTTTTGAACACGACACAGACACAGAATCATAACACATTCACTAATTAGAACAATTAGCAACTGATATAACAAGCACAATATTTCATAATGAGTTCCACATCGCTGGTCGCTAACACGCCTCATTCCTCAATCGGTAGGTACCTACTCTTACTTAATGAAAACTATCTGGGTAGTTGAATAATGAACAACGGATACGGAACGGATAGACATAGTCCTGTAAAAAATTCCATATCGACGCCTTAGAGTGAAAACCTCGTAAGTGTAAAAGTAGTAACTTTTCAGGAGGAAGAAATAACTGCGTGCTGTAAAATTTTTGTACGGCGTCTTTTATGTTTATTATTCGTTAATATGGAAATTTAACCCGCTTTTATATCCAGAACTGTTCGATACTCTATGATTGCGAGTGCGTTGCGAGATTGTCTTCCTAGAAACGCAATAAAATAAATTTGAGCAAAAATGCATTCCCGAGGTTTTCGCTCTAAGGCGACGCTATGGTCTTTCTTGAGTTCATAGGAAAATCCCATAAAAAGAAACACTTTCAGTTTTTCCTGAATTGTCCAATTTTCCAGGTAACTTATTCAATTTATCTTTCCATAAAAACTTAATTCGGACATACTGAAACATAAAATAGCCATCATCACATTTCAGCCATTCTCAGTGATGTGCTTACTAAGGAACACCATTTAATTTTTATTTTAAAAGGGTCAAATTAAATTACCTTACGAATTCCGCAGACGTGATGTGTATCGACATCTAAACTCAAACTCAAAGCATTTATTTCAATTAAACCATTTACAGGCACTTTTGAATTGTCAAGTGGTCGGTCAGTCAGAAATATGAAGCTAGTTGCCCATTCCAAAGTGTAGTAGGTACCTATGGAGAAGAACGGGCAAGAAACTCCATGGACACTCTTTTAAATTATATTGTTACATAAATATTAGTTACATCATTGATGTTGAATATAGGTATAATTATATGTGAGAACTATGTAAATAAGACGTACACGTTGAGTGTCCAGTGTACAGCAAATATAAATTTAAACAAAACAATCCATAATAAAATCATTAAAATAAGCCGTGGTGGCTAAGAGATGACCAGTCCCAACTGACAGCGCGTGTTCACGAACATGACGCATGGATCAGCACCATTCAGCTCAACCATTTTGAAGGGAGCTAAATGATCCAACACACGCGCCACCGTCAGCGAGACATTTGAGTGAGCATGACATCTATCAGCCGCCAGGGCACATTCAAGTCAATGAATGACATTACCCGGTAAATGGTAGCTCGATAGTACATAGTACTCACACTTGTCCTATGCAATTATATAATACAAAGGAGATTAAGTTTATACAAAGCAAAGGTAGTCTTACAATTTACAATCTTCAGCAGCTCCAACAGTATTTTCAAATGTTAATCAATTAGTCGTGGTTGTGGAGCAGGACCAGCATTGAGCCACCAATAACGTATGTGAATTTACACAAAAAAATATATGATTTTTTAAATTTATATTTCAAGTGAGTATAATAACAGCAGTTGATGACCACACAAAAAATAAATCACCAAATTTATTTTTGTTTTATCATGTTTAGATTTTGATACCCATCACGTCTGCAGAGTTTCGCTAGCTAATTTAATTTGACCCTCTATAGAAGATAGATAAGAACATGCTTTCGATAACGCGCGTGAAGACTAGCGGAAGCTGGAGCAATGCATTAAGTTGCATAGGATATCATACGTACGTACCGAATTAGAAAAGGCCTTCTCCGAATGATGTTTAAAGGTCGGGTCCAGTTTAACTGGATGCAGCTGAATACCAGTGAAAAAGATCAGTGACAGCAAAATAATTCTTTCCTACTCTCATTTTCGCCAGATGCTAGGTATATTCTCTTCCACTACTGCATAACTAAGTTCCTAAGTATTAGATATTAAGTAGTAACTTAGTAGTTTTCTGAGCATATTGACACCAATACATGTATGTAGCTTTCCTCAATTTTTAAGTAATGTTACAGCCCCATTAAAACTTTATGACGTTACGGAACATGAGGCGAGTCGCTGCGCAGTAACAAGTTCACGTGTCAGCGGGGGTGAGGGGGGAGGCACTGCGCAGCGAGTAGCGCACTTCAGAGCCGCCATACAGTTTGAATCGGGGTGTAGTAGAAGCAGTCTACAATAAGCTGCATTAGTATGCACGCACTATCACATATTAATTGTAGTTATGGAGGTATGGCCTAAAAGTTTTAATACTCTGAGCTCTGACCCCGCATCACCGAACATAACTGACTTAAATGAACGTGACGGTCGCTTTTGGTTAGGACGCTGACGTACTAAGAAATATATTAAACATGTTAATAAAATAATGAATCCTTTTTATCTATGGTCTTCTTAACTAAGGCAATGGATTCGTTGGAAACTATAAATCAATCAACACACACAACAATCACACGATTTATTCTCTTTTGCCGCGGTTGCAGTAGGTTTTATAACAGAAGCCAACAAAACGAATTAATTACCAATCACGATACGCCAAACATAGTCCACCATTCAACCAACATTCTTTTTCCAGCTCAGGTAAAAACTGGTCCAGCAACTCCAGCTCATGTTAAAGCCCAGCTTTTGATTGACCCAATGTTCCAAGATACCCAACCATCCCACCCCGACCCCTCCCTGGAAGACTGCGCCCATGACGAGAAATATTACTCCTGCGGCTGGTGCGAACCTAGCTGTTCCGAGCCATCCCCCGCTTGTCCCAACAAGGTCTGCATCAGGGGATGCCTGTGCCGCCCTCCATTGCTGAGGCATCATAGCGGATACTGTGTCGATGCGAAAGAATGCTTTCCAGGTAAGAATATATCTTTAGAACATAAAAAGTTGATAAACTTTAAAGATCTAGTTAGGACATAGACCTCATGAGTAAGCCTGGTTTAGCGCTGGACAGAAAATGCCTATGAAATGAATATGGTGATGATGATGATGACGACTAGTGCAGAACTGGAGAAGATTTGAGTTCTAATAATACCCACTTAGTTTTAAGTGCTACCGTCATCCCAGCGCCATCGTATTCGAGACACAAAACCAAAAACGACTAAGAGCTACCTACCTATGGACTTGCGGAGTAATTGCGGAACACACTAACGGTAGGAATGGCTTTCCTTTTGACAGTTCAACAACATTCATTGCGTTATTTACATTGTTGAGCAAACATTCGAACATATGAAGCAATGGATTAGCAATATCCTTCAGAATGATTCAGATTGTGATTGATAGTGTGTAACGCAATTAGGGTGCTGGTTCACCTATATCACGAACACTTAGGTAGACATTTATAAATATCGCTTTACGCATCATTGTTACTTTCAGGTAAATGGGATATTTAACATTAGTCTTGTATAGTCAAGACTAATAAAATAGGTACCGGTAAAATGCTGCAACTTTGCCAAGAAAGCCCAAATTTGCCTATTTCGTTTCGATTACGATATTTCGCGTTTGCTTAGTTTTTTCTTAATTTGTACCATTTGATAGTAACTTTACATTATTAGGGCAACATATTTTTATGTTTTTGCAATGGTTACTCCATTGTTACTCTGTCAGTTGTGCGACAAAAACCGGTGCGAGGGGGTGAAAATTTGAAGTGACATAATTTACTTAACTTTGCCTACTAAGCTGTGAAACTACTTAGCTGTGAAAAAAAAAATCCTTTTATGGCAATAATCGAACTGCCGTGGACAAGCACGGTGTCTCATGCACACGGAAAAAAGAAACTGATAAGATCAACTGTTTATTTATTGAGATAATATCCTCCTAGGCAAAGTTGCGTCTTTTACCTACAACTTTGCCTATGACTTTAGAGTGCTTGTAATTCGGAAAAACATGATGATTTAAAAAGATTTGGCTACTACCTGGCAAGACATAAGGTCGGTTTTCCGTCTAAAACTCATTAAAAGCCATAATAATAAATAGGTTCAGATATACGATCAAAAAACTTAAAAATCCAGGCAAAGTTGCAGCATTTTACTCAATGGTGCCGATTCTGTTGTACACCGAACTAAACTAACTAAACTATCACTAAAATTCCTTACTTTTGGCTATGAGAATCTTAACGCTATTCTGCAAAATAAAATCTCTAAATTTAAAAATAATATTGACACACCTATAATCAAATTTGGCAATTGCGACTCCACGTGGTACTTGTTCGTCATACCACGTGATTTCTTTTTTAGAGCCGGGAGGCGCGCATTATTTGCAGCCTCGACATGTTTTGTATGGAATTTTTCACTTTTTGTATGGAAAATATGAAAAATGATTACCAACACGTTAGATTGTACAGGTTTCGGCGTTTTATAAAGGGGGTCGAAATTTTCATTATTTTTGCGATAGGACACACCGTTTTCGAGATATAAGCAAAAGAAAAGAAAAAAACATACAGTAGGTACTGTTTTTGCATCTGAAGTCGAGGTGTTGGTGTGAATTTTAGTTCACGACAACTAATTTTATTCCACACCTTTATAATCGCGATTAAAAATAGTCAGATTTAGTTAAGACAATCAAAATTTTAGGTGAAAAACGTAAAATTCAGAATAGCAAAATTGCCATTTTCACTAAATTATAATCTCAGTGGCATCTTAGTGCTGTCAAACTAAAATTTAGTTAAGTTGTGTCACTTTAGTCAATTTCAGAATGGGAAATCGTCGTTTGACAGGAATAAACTAAATTTTGGTGATCTTTAGTCTAGTTTAGAGAATTTTGTGACAAGAGAATCGGCACCAATGTCAATAGTGACAGTGATGTATTTTATTTTTCAATTTACTAACGATTAACTCCCGTACCATACCTGCTAACCACTGCCACACAATCCTCTCATCACCAAACAATGTCAATGTAGAACATCCCCATTCATAACCTCTGCTGTCAGACCCCTGCCATAGATCAGCTGTAACATTGTTCGCCGTGTTATCATGTGGGTGCAGTATTTATGTGACAAGAGTGAACTTGGCTCTATTCTGCGTACACGCATCGATCACGCCCTTATGGCTGGGTGGAGCACTCCTGATCTTGAATTTTGATTTTATTTATAACTTTTTGACCTTTGCGATAACTTGATATTGGATTGAAAAGTTTCGAACGACTTTGGATCAGCAAAGATATTTGGTTGGTTTAAAATACATCCTGATTAAAAATAATTACCTACTGATCTGCCATATTTTTCATATTCTAGGACAGATTAGGGTGTTCTTCGATCATCTTGCTATTAGGCAGAAGAGTGGTTTCAAAATCTCATTAAACATTTCTTGTAGATATCATCCAGGACACTTACTCTTTAAAAAAAAAAAATGTGTTTATTATCTTAAATCTAGATACAATTAAGTTGCCGGGGCTTCCCAGAAAGTAATCCGAAGATACTTGTGATGGGATAAACCTCGCTCTTCCTCGATTAGTTCAACTGCTTCGTTGTGCTAATTAGGTATAAGTTAAGTTACACATTTTTTAAAACCAATAAAAATTAAAAACTAGTAAAACAAACCAATAAGAAAAACAAAAAAAGAAAAAGAAAAATGAAAATGAATTAAATCATGCTTATGGAAGAAAGGTGTAAATGTGTGTTAATGTGCGTGCGAAGACTTTGGAAAATTCCAAAGCGAACTATCGACACCTAATAATCGGGAAATAAACACATAAAGAACTAACCGCTACAGAATGTACAAGAAAAGGCACCAAACAACGATGATTCAAAGCTAACTCCCACATTTTATGCCTCAATTGTTTTAGGGATAAAAGGAGACGAGAAAGTTCGCGACAGTCAGCTCGTAAAATCGTTCATAAGCGTCTTGAAAGGCAAGCCAGGTTCGGTGACAGTCGTAAATTTTTATACACTTATTTTGTTGAAAATCAAATCCGAAAATTGAGGCTTTGTTCCCGAAATTATCTGCTTTTACCACCCAAACTCCCATTTGGATTGCATGGCTTAAGCTGTTTGGGCAACCTTATTATAGCATACTCGTTATCAAAATTCGATCCGAACTTTAAATTGGTTCAGTTTTAAACTCAATCCGTCGTGATGTCGTGAATGATCTGATTTTGGTAGGATTGGGTTTTTAATGTTCTGACTTCGACATTAAATGTTGACAATTCAAAAAGGATTGGACTTAAAAATGACCTCACAATAACAAGCTTATAGCTGATGAAATCGGAAGTTATCTTTAAACAAGAACAGAAATATTTTAATCCCGTAAATATGTTCAAGAATTTCGATTGTTATTTTGGGTTTATGAACTCATGTACCTACTTCGAAATACGGGACAAAACATTTATAAGAAGAAAAAATATTAGAAACACGTAAAGAGGCTTTTAAAAAGTAGGTACCTATGACCCAAAAACGGAGCATGCATTAACGAGACGAGATCTCCTAATTTGTAAACCCTTGAATGTAAACGTAGTGTAGGATGCTTCCTGCTGGCTTGTGAATGGTAGGTACTTCGTCGTCATTCAAATTGAAACACGTGCCACCTACTCGCTATTTTTTCCCTTTTCGGAGCGAGCAGGAGTCGACACTTGATTACAAAGGAGGAATTTCTTCGTAGTGTTATCCCTAGGTACATCATGGATTCTATCTCTACTCTACGAAGAGAAGACAAAATATATCACTTTCTTAACAAAAAGTCATTCTTTTCTTGAATTTTGACATCGCGCCGTAGAAATCTTTCTAGAATCTGTCATTTTGTCTTTCGTTTATGTGGCCATGCTATGCATACAGGTAGTGCTTTAAATATTCAAACTACTACCTACAGGAAAACATCTCGGTGCGCCTCATATTATCTTTCTGTTGTGATGTTAAAGAAGTAGGTAGTGACTGAGGGACTCTGCTTATAAAAATCAAACTGTGGCGTGGCTACCATCTGTCTGATTAGCGGATTAATGGCTGAGATTATGGCAGCCGCTTTGTCCACTCCCAAAATTAGACCATTTGCAGCAATCGACGTTTACGGACTGCTTGTGATGACGATAGCTCATTTGCCTCATACTAATATCGTCTGACCTAATTTCAAGCTCAGACATAAATCATAAACGCTGGCTTGACGAGTTGGGACTCGTTCCTGACCGATTGGCCGGAGTAGACAAAACAGAAAGAAATTTGCAAAAGTATGGGAGAGATTTTTAAATTAAAACAATGATAATAAAATTATACAAAATTAATAGGTAAATGTCAATAAATAGTATAATAAGTTATAGATAATGTTAAATGTGATGTATGTATTGAAATTATGGATTAATGTAATAAATATTTCTCGCTACCGTGAATGTACTAATTGTGTGGACATGACGAGACAAAAGTAACGTGTAAGGATCGTAGCAGGTGGAGTTCTGTAGTTGTCTGCCTAGCCAGGCGTAACGCCATGGGAAGAAGGCGTGAGTTTATGTCTGTGTATATTTTATTTATGTTTATTAGATATTTGCACACCTATTAAGATATGCCTTAAAGAACTGTTGTTATGTATCACTTCATGTATGTACCTACCCATATTCAAGCAAATAAATGATTTGATTTATAGAGGCACGAAGAACAGAGTGTAAAGTTCACTCATACCTCCATAGAAAAAGGAGGATCCTCCGACCAGACGGGTGTCGTGTCTGGTGAGCATCTGCCCAACGATTTATGTCGGGACGTTGTATAATGCTAGTTGCGCGGTAAACTCTGCTTGCGCGATGCAGGATTTTGCGTGACGTCAGTGTGACGTAGTTCTCATGTGGCGATGTAGATACCGCTACAGATTTGACTTTTTTACCAGCAGTGGGAAAACATAAATACTAAAAAAAATGTGACATACGACTTATTGTAACAAAGGTATCAATAAAGTTATATTATTATATTACATTGTTTCCGCAAATGCGTTGATTTTTATAGGATTACAGCACGAAGCAGATCTTCTTTTCACATTCCATCCTTCATGTTCCAGAAAAATGCAATGACCCCAACGAGGAGTACGTCTGCCTCTTCGGATGCGAGCTTCGCTGTGACAAGCGCTGTGTGCGCCCGCGCTACTGTGTGCTCGGCTGCTACTGCAAGATAGGACTACTGCGGGACAGCTCTGGTCTCTGTGTCGTCAAGGATAAGTGCTCCAACAGCACTGAAGTTAACGGTACAGCTGTCTATTTGAAGAAAAAGGTATAAAATGATGCGATCAATATTAGTACCTGTTGAGTGAAAGTCAGCTTGGGTATGGTGAAGTCAGAATTAAGAAAATTTGGAGTAGCTTAGCTCAATCAGAATAAAATAAGAGTAGGTACGAGTACCTACCTAATGTAGTAACTATTGCAAATTTATTTTAGTATGTCATAGTTATTTTACAATAATTCACAACATTTTTTGTAAGTAGGTAGCGTATAGTTATTTGTTGATATTGGCTGTTGATTAGTTATTATGTAATATAGTATAGTAATTTAAATTAGTTATATGTAATGTATTATATAGTAAGTTACTTGTAATGGCCGCTTGTAATGGCTTGGTTGTTTGGCTGGTGACCGCATATCCATGTCCAAGCGTGTATTTTGCGTACGGATGTAAGACGGATTATACACTACAACGCGCCACGCGACGGCGACGCGACGGGGCGCGGGAAACGGAGCCAAATTACCCGCGCGGAAGCGCATTTTTATTGAATTTTAATGTTAAAAATCACGCGCGAGGGCGCGTTATCTGCGCCCCGTGTTGTCGCGTGGCACGTTCAAGACTGTAGTGTGTGCTCCGCCTTTAGTTACTCTTTATTTTGTGTATCACAAGTAGGTATGTACTGTGATAGGTACCTATCTGAATAATTTATATCATAGAGAAGTGTCTATTATAGTACTACTAAGTAGGTATAATTTGAACAGTTATTTATTGCTGTATTAGGGAAGTCCTGTATTTTATACCCATGTCGGGCAAAGGTTTTCGGATTATTTATGATTATTTTAGGCCACTTTTATAGGACGCCACTGCCGCTTAGTTACTTAAGAAGTTTTAGAACTGCGATTTTTTGTTTTCGAAATATGTGTAAGAAGAAGGTAGGTAGGTAGGTTACGGACACACGGAGCAGGATGGTGGAGGACTGGGCTCTGGAGACAGGCCTGGTCGTCCGAAACCGGGGTTCTGTCCCCACGTGTGTGCGGATGCGGGGTGAATCGGTGATGGACATCTCGTTCGCCAGCCCCGCTCTGTCGCCGCGTGTCCTTGACTGGCGCGTCATAGAGGGGGTGGAGACCTATTCCGCCCACCGGTACATCCGGTTTGACGTCTCCGCCCAGACCTCGAGCGCGCTGGTCCGACAGGCCCCGACTGCGTCCGCGGTGGGCGCGGAAGCAGCTGGACCGGGAGCTCCTCCTGGAAGCGTCGATCGTGCAGGCCTGGGTGTCATCACCGGACAGGCCTGCTGACAGCAACGTCGAGGCGGAGTGGTTCCGGGAGGCCATGTCCGAAGTATGTGACGTGGCAATGCCCTGGGCCCAGCCCGGACGCGCTCAGAGCCAGGTGTGCTGGTGGTCACCAGAGCTGACGACTCTGCGCAGTGCGTGCGTCGCTGGGCGACGCCTGTACACCAGTCCCCACAGGCTCCGTATCCGCCCTCCGGATACGGAAGCCATTCAGGTGGAGCTGTAGGACCGTCATCTACTCGGTCACCAGGGAGATTGGAACCGGCAAGAGATGCCGTGCAGTGTCCCACAGGGATCTGTCCTGGGGCCGCATCTGTGGGACATCGGCTACGACTACGACTGGGTGCTGCGCACCGGACTCCCTAGCAGCGTCAGCGTGGTTTGCTGGTGCGACCACGCCTGCGCCAGGACTAGCGTGTCGTCAGCGTCAGCGTGAACTAGCGACACGCGGGGTTGCGACAATCGTCGAGAGGATCCGGCAATTGGGACTCGAGGTGGTCCTGCACAAGTCCGAAGCCATGTGTTTTCATGGTCCTCAGAACGCGCCACCGTCGGGTTCCCAAGCAGGAGGGGTTCACATCGGCGTCGAGTCGACGATGAAGTACCTGGGACTCGTCCTCGACAGCCGGTGGAACTTCGTGGAGAATTTCGACATTTGGCTCCCAGACTGGAAAGGGCCGGCGCTGCCTTGAAGCGGCTCCTGCCCAATCTAGGGGGTCCAAACGCCTCCTGCCGGGGTTTCTAAGCGGGGGTCGTGCGGTCCATGGCCCCTTACGGGGCACTGGTCGCCCAGGTGCCACCATTGTGTGGATCGCCCGGAGGACAGGGTGGAGCATACGGTTTAGGTCTGCCCTGTTTGGGCGGAGCATCGCCGTGTCCTCGTCGAGGTGATTGGCGGTGGGATCTCTCGCGTCGAGCCCTGTTCCAGGCCATGGTATGGAGCGAGAGGGTTTGGGAAGCTGTCACCTCCTTCTGCGAAGCAGTAATGCTCGCGTTGAAGGAGGCGGAACGCGTGAGGGAGAGGCAAAACTCACGCCCTCACGCCCCTAGCCCTGGAGACGCACTGGGCGTCGGGAATCACAAGCCGATTCCCGGCCACCGTAGGCGCGGGCTTGCGGACGGCGAGAAATGGGCAGCTCGCCGTCCGATAAGGACCAGGCCCAGGGCGCGTCGGCGCGTTGTGTTCCACGCGCGCCTCAAAGAGATGTCAGCACCAATGACGGGGTCCGCTAGGGCCGATGCCTGCCAGGGCTGCGGGAAAGTCCGAAAGGGTTACTGTGGCCCCCGGCACAGGCACCTGAATAAACACGGGTGGGTTTTGATCAGTCTGTTGTCTGTTGAAGAGTCTGGCACGCCCTCCCGCTCCGCCCAGAGCGGGAGAAGTTATTTGATGATGACCCTCAATAAAATAAATTAGGTAGGTTAGTAGTTGTCGTTTTTTTATAATACCTATACAAAGTATTACAGTCGATGATACTTTATTCACATAACAATCTAGCCTGTTAGCTAATAAGTAACTTATAAGATATACTTATAAGTTAGGCTACTAAGTAACTATAAAATTAATAAAGCGTCAACTATCGTACTATTTCTTATTCTTGATTCACGTGTTCTTTATAATAATCGGCACAATACTTGCTCTGCACTAAACTAACTCAAAGGAGTTTTACCGTTTTTAGTAGTTAGTAAAGGTAGGTAATATCGGTATCTATCACGGAATAAAAAACAATTTATGTAAAATAGTTTAAGTAAATACCTATAAAAATGTATGCAAGTGTTGCAAAATACCTACAAGAGTGAAAATAAAGATATAAAATAATACATGTAACGTTTTTTTCAAAGCCCTTGTTTTAGATACCTACGAAGATACACCCGAAGCTACACTACCTAAGGCGCACTAACTACCGATGAATAAATAACGCAATAAATGCCGCTGCGCACGTGCGCCCTGCAAGTGTCATCAATTCTATTTTCTTGTTTTTGACGTTCAAAAGTGACTACCTACCTACTATAAGATAATATGATCATTGATGCAGCTCTTTTTTTTAATTTTTCTCTCCGTATGAACCATCCTCGTACTTCAAGGAATATTCTAAAAAAAGAATTAGCAAAATCGGTCCACCCGTTCTTGAGTTATAAAATTACAACGAAAAGTGGCATTGATTTTCATAGTTATAAGTAGGGCTCGGATAAATATGTAAACACATATTTTTAATTTGAATCATTTTCATTCATTATTTGGTTTTCTCCATAAATTATGATGAATCGAGCTGGGAAACGAGGGTTTTAGAATCCATATTTTTCCATATTTCAAGGTTAAGACCATATTTTTAGAATTTAATTACATTAGTCCATATTTCTTATCTTTACAAATGATAAATGATTTTATTTCTGTAAGTAGGTATGAACAAACACTTTTACACGTCAATCATATTTTTTTTTAGACTAGCTGATGTCGGCGTTTCCTATCTGACTACTCTGAGAAGAAATTTATACTCAATATAAAGCGTTTTTCCGTTTAAACAGAAGGAGCTTCAATTTTGAAAATTTGAAGAAACATATCGTTGTATACTGCAACAACTCGAATACTCAAACTCAAAGCATTTATTTCAAATAAACCAATTACAGGCACTTTTGAATTGTCAAGGGGTCGGTCAGTCAGAAAGATGAAGCTAGTTGCCCATTCCAAAGCGTAGTAGGTACCTATGGAGAAGAACGGGCAAGAAACTCCATGGACACTCTTTTAAATCAAAGTAATGTTACAAAAAAGTGGTTACATCATTCATGTTGTAATTATACATGTGAGAACGATGTAGAAAGACGTGCACGTTAAAAGCGTCCGTAATAAAAAGATAAACACAATTAAGGAATTAAAATAAGCCGTGGCAGCTAAGAAATTACCATTACTAAATTTTAGCTAAACAATTTAATTTCGTTGATTTTTATATATTTTTCAAACAATTATGTACAATAAAGTGTTATAAGTTTGGTAATAGTTGTATTTTTTATTTAGTCCATATTTTTCCATATTTTCGTTATTTAGACCAATATTATATGTACATATTTCGGGATTATAAGCACATATTTATCCGAGCCCTAGTTATAAGGATTATTTTAGTTTGACAGTTTCTTCATCAAAAGTAACAGCCAAAGTAACGTGACAAAGTCAAAGTAGTTTTACTGATTACTTTAGCTGTTGATGAAGAAACTGGCCGTAAGATGGCACTGGGTTATTAATATATAGGTAATTGAAAATGGCAATTTTGCTATACCTACTTACTGAATTTAAAGTTTTTCACCAAAAATTTTGATTGTTTAACTAAATCTGACTATTTTTAATGACGATTAAAAAGGTGGGCAGTAAAATTAGTTGTCATGAACTAAAATTCACACCAACACTTCGACTTCAGGTGAAAAAAAAGTACCTACTGCATGTATTTTCGAGGGTCGACTTGGAGGGATATTGAAATAACACCACTGAATTAACTACGTCACTACCCGTATAATTAATTAAATAGTTGCATATAATTCCGACAGGTGCGCTGCTCACAGCTCACACAAAATGAAATTATTCCAGCGGACCTAACCAAATGCGCGTAACGAAAGTAACGAAACCATAGCGCGATCTAACTCGACGCCAACGCCATACCTATATAGCAGCGAGCTATGCGAAAGCGAAAAACCATATTCTATAAGTGATCGCGGTATGATTTCGTGTCTCGCTCAGACTCTGCAGCTTTTTTTTCTTTTCTTTTGATAAGATCTCGAAAATAGTGTAAATTCTCGAAAATTTTAATTATTCTTGCGATAGGACGTAAAAATAATGAAAATTTCGACCCCTTTTTTAAAACACAAATCATAGCCACAAGCTGCACCTGGACCACCACAATATTGTATGTTGCGTCACTACAGTGACTTTAATCCATTTATTATAAATCTGATAATGGATGAAAAACCAAAATAATTAATAATTATTAAAACAAAAAGATTCTCTCCGGCGGGGAATCGAACCCCGGTCTCCCGCGTGACAGGCGGGGATACTTACCACTATACTACCGAAGACATGAACGATGAAGCGAAATAGCGGTTTACTATGTTTAAGTTTTTTATTATCGTTCAGAAATGTACTACGTTAATTTTAATGTTACTCGAGAAGTTGTTTTAACATTATTTTAAACTATTATAAAATTTTGGCCTGAAACAACTTAAGTCAACGAAATTATATTTTCATTTATTTAAAAAAAAAATGTTTTATTAGAAAAGATTTTTAGTTTTTTTTCTTCTTCGTAGTTCCTGCACGACCACTCTCTTGTCACCGCCGAGTTGTTTATTATAATTTCGTTTCGAGGGCTTGCATTCCTCAGAATAGAAAGTACCTAGATTGCTATAAAAAACAATAATGAGTGAAAAACTAAAAGAATTGCGTGAACGATCACAAAAAAGAAAAAAGTTGTTGGCGCAAACTGTTAGTTTATTGAAGATTGTTTGTGACATAACCTAAAATATAAGCTAGGTTGTATAGAATCACGATAGATGTGTTGTTTTAATTTTAGCTTGGCGTATCAAGTGTGAGTGAGTTGCGGCATGCTTTGGGGGCTACATTGGACGTGCCGGCAAAGAAGCAGGTGGTTCCTGGCGTAGAAAACGAAGGCAATGATAAACCAACAACAAAAGATCAACCTGATGAACTAGTTTATAAAGATTCCTCGACTTTCTTGAAGGTATCTCTTGTTACTTACTACACTCTTGTTTCTTAGTCATGTAAACTAAAAATTACATGCATAGAGTACTTATACTATTTATTTATATTATATAATGCTTATGTAAAAATCATATTAGGTATTATTTAAGGTGCTTGAAGCCATTTTGTTAAACTAAACAACTTGATATACTTATTTACAAATGCTAACAACTCATCTCATGTAAATATCAAATTAAATAATTATTCACAAAAAAAAAATCAAAATCAATGATAATTGTCTGAAAAAAAAACTTATTTATAAAAGCTTTTAAATCTGTCTATATCTATCTATCTTTTTGATTAGTAATACTATTTTGATCAATAAATCACAAGGCGACTCTCATAGACAATTTATCTTTATCAACAGGGTACCCAATCTTCAAACCCTCACAATGACTACTGCCAGCACTTCGTGGACACAGGCCAGAGACCGCAGAACTTCATCCGTGATGTTGGTCTTGCAGACCGGTTTGAAGAGTACCCCAAGTTGAGGGAACTGATCAAGCTTAAGGATGATCTGATCGCAGAGACGGCTACTCCACCTATGTATTTGAAATGTGATCTGAAGGTAAGTTATAGCTCTGAGAGCTAAAGTAGTAAGGACAGTGTCAATAAAATCCACATGATTACAGCTTTATTTCTTTGTGAATAGATGACTCAATGATATAGGTTCGATTCCTGGCTGTATTAAACTTTTAAATCAAACATTGTTAGTTTATGCATACAGCCATATTCCAAAAAGATGGTGAATGCATGAATTGGGTTTAATTCCTGGCTTTTTACAAAAAACTATGCAGTTCAAACTAGTTTCTTCGACCTTGTTCCAGTAGTTTCCCTGAAGTCCAATACTCCTAAAACATTGTAGTTTCTAGAGGAATTATTATGGTTTCTGTTGTTTTCACTCATGTCAAACTTGAATTTAGAAACTAGATACTTAGGCCCAATTTCACCACCAATCACTAAACATGTTTAGTGATTAGCGGTGAAATTGGGCCTTAATCATCCAGTTTGGGAACAACAAACTCAATGTCATATGTGGCAAAGTTCAAATTCCATTGGAACCAAATATTTTAGAACCTTCTTGGTCACTCAAAAATCAACTTACAACTACTTGTTGATAAAGTAGACAGTTGAATGTGAATTCTCTAAGATTTAGAATTCACATATCGCTAACTACTACTCAAAGTACTCAATACTCATGCTGTGATAAAAAGATATTTCAGTTAACAGATTAGTATCAGTTAACTTTATAGAGAACTAGACAGTTTTTAACTAGATAGAGTCAGTTATGGAGGCTCTTTTAATGCTTTCCTGTCTCTAATATTCTTTTAAGTACAATCAAATATGTTCTACGAGAGACTAATCCCTGCCTACAAGTGGAGAACCCTAGTGAAGGGATTAGTGTTTTAACTTTATTAACCTTTTGAAGGGCACCATCATCTTTATTGCTTTTATCTACAAATATTGATAAAATAAATAAATACTCAACAATTCATACTATTCATGTTCATACTATCCTAACTAATATTTTAAATGAGAAAGTAAGTTTGTTTGTTACCTTTTCACGCCTAAACCAATGAACCACGGTAATATTATTTATACAGTATTGTAACTCGGCGTATCTTTAAAATAAATGCCTACAGCCGCGCGGTACGTAAACATGCGATAGGGCTGCCCGCCTCCAGCATTTTAATTACATTTGCCTACTTTGTGTTTCCGTTTAGTTTTGTGATTGTAAATATACTTTTTTTATATAGGTACTTAAACAAATAAAATAATTTGTGAATTGAATAGGAAGTGTTCAATAAAAATGCGTGTTGTTTTTTGATTGGTAGATTTAATTAAAAAACTATGTTTATGTTTGAATTACAAATCGGTCTTATAAATTTGCTAGTATTATTCATACACAAAGTACAATCAACAACAACAACAATTATTAATAATAAAATAAATACCACGTCTTTACTTTGCATTATACAGACTAACAAAACAAAACACACATGGCCCGAGGTTTTAACACAAGCGTACCTACCGTATCATGATTCATGAACCGCCTATAACTACCTATTTCACTTGTGTCAATCACTTTACTCTATTCACTTTATTTATTAATCCAGAATTCTTTTTTTCGGGAGATAAAAGGAAATACTTATCAATTACAAAGACACACATTATGTAACTACCTACTAGTAAGTAAAATTATTTTATAGTCTTACCTTTCAGTTTCCAGGTAATCTAAAAAAAGTTATCTCTGGATGCGTTATTGACGAATTCATGCAACCAAAAACAGCACAATATATCGTACTCGTCATATTAAATATGTACTTGAACTTATTTTTAGTGAAAAAATCACGCGGTTATTGTTAAAAAAACAATACACCGTCGGTTCGTCACTGCGGCACAGTCGCGACTGTCTGCATGCCGAGCGCATGCCGAGATCGAGGCGCGTAGGCATAGCTCGCGTTTCGTCCGTTTGTATGAAGTTGGAATACTGTATAGATAATATTACCGTGACTGAACCGATCTTCATAGCATTTTGCAATGTTGTAGAAAAAAAACCCACCTTTCATCCAAAAAAAAAAGTACTGTTCTGAGCGGCCCATGAGTGCAATAGCCAAACACCAAACAGAGTACAACCAGAATTGATTGTTAAATTCTAAATTAACGCGCGCGAAGCCGCGGGCAAAAGCTAGTAATATTATAAATTGGAAAGTAACACTGTCTGTCTGTCTGTATGAAAACCGGCATGACGGCATGACCCCAAGCGTTGAAGGCACGCTCCTTGTTTCCGCCTAATAAAATAATATAACACTTTATTCGGGCAGCCAAAGAAGCGCTCCCTCAACGATTGTTTCATGTCGGCAGATGCCTAATGCTTCCGACTTACCCAAATACTTGCAGGTTTCGGTTGAGGAGAGAGAGCTAAGCGTATGGAATCCGAAAGTTGGGTTCCCACGGATTCCATAATCCTCCCTCGTTTTACATGCGTGACTGCACATTTTGTCCACACCAAATTCCATCCTGATAGCGCTACTGAACGTTTCCGTTACCTTCAGTAGCTCCATCAGTCGCAAATTGTTGTGGGCAAAGAGTTTCAAATCATCCGTCATGGATGATTTGAAACTCTGCCCACAACAATTTGCGACTGAATTATTATTATTTATAAGTTAGATATTTAAAATATAAAAAATACTGTTTATTAAAAAAAAATGCGTTTATTATCTGTCTGTTTATGTTAACTTTTCACGATTTCAACATCTGAATGGATTTGGATGATAGTTATACATACAGATAGGCTATGACCTGGGTTAGGACATAAGATACTTTTTTAACCCGGTAGCACGTTCCCGTGGGATGATTTCCGACACCCAAGGGGGCGAAGCTGCGGGCAGAAGCTAGTACTATAAAATTTTACTTTTATTTATTAACTGCTATGTCCCCAGACGTTTGACCTGAAGCAGATGGGCAACAAGTTCGACGTTATCCTGGTAGAGCCCCCGCTAGGGTCGGGCTGGCGCTGGCAGGATGTACTCGCGCTAGATCTGCAGCAGATTGCTCAAGCTCGATCCTTTATATTCCTGTGGTGTGGGAGCTCTGAAGGTGAGAGAACACCCAAAATTATATATAATTATATTTACTCAGCAGCCCAAAATGTGATGGGCTGAACAAGGAAACAATATTTTTAACTGACTCCAAAAATACTTGTTTTACCCGTTTGTATCTTTGCGTGTATGTTCATGACTCTCTCAAAAATTGCTGAATTCATTTTACCGACATTCGTAAGTTTGACTTAACTTTTTAATCACACCAACCGAAAATTAGCTTTACTTTTAGGAATTTCGGAAGTTGTTAGCTCCAAAACACGCACTTAAGCAAAGCAAACTTCTACTACAAGCAAAGTAACTAACCAACTACTACAATATACACAGGTCTAGACATGGGCAGAGAATGCCTCAAAAAGTGGGGCTTCCGTCGCTGCGAGGACATATGCTGGATTAAAACTAATATCAAGAACCCTGGTCACTCTAAGAACCTGGAACATAACGCGGTCTTCCAAAGGACTAAGGAGCATTGTCTGATGGGCATCAAAGGCACGGTCCGAAGGTCTGTGGATGGGGACTTCATCCATGCTAATGTGGATATCGACCTGATCATATCTGAGGATCCTGAGTTTGGGAGCAGTGAGAAGCCTATTGAGATTTTCCATATCATGGAGCATTTTTGTTTGGGTCGGAGAAGGTGAGATGTTGTTTTTGTTACTAACGAGTCTTGTGTATTTTCTCTTTTATTTGGGGACAAATATCAAAAGTGCAGACACGCGTCGCGGAAGACATCGGGAACTAGGAACCCCCGCTTTGTTCTTCTAAACTACGCAACCTGTTTTGGTGCAGTTCTCACCATATTTAAATAATTTACTTCGGAAGGTTCGTGATTATAATAACGGTCAGCATTAATGTATGGCCTTTGGTTAGAATGGCCATTTGGACAATACTGTTCTTATATTTGATGGTGCTAGTTAGGACAGGTGGTAGTTTAATGCCTTTAAGGCGGGGTGTTATCTCAATATTCCCAAAAATTGGTTTCTTAGAACGTCGAGTATGACGTAATGTAATAAAAATAAGTAACGCGAAAAATACAGTGAACAGAGAAGGGTATAAAGAAGAATTTAAACCGAACAGAATAATAAATAATAGTTTGATATTCCCAATAAAAAATTGGGAAGTTGTAGCACAAAAATAAACTTTGACGTCGAAGATCTCTGTATTTCCAGCGATAACAACAGTTTTTTTTTTAAGAATTTAGTAGGTTTTCCATTTTTTTAAAACTTTAACCAAACCATTATTTAATTTTATGTCTATATTTTAAATAATCTAAAGAAAAGCAGTAAAATAAATGCCCATTCGCAGCTTACGTCACATTTCAACACAAATATCATTTTCAATTTTCAATCTTATTGACGCTCCATAGTGGTGACAATAGCTTACGCGGTCATACTTTAGTCGTCGGGCAGCGCTCGACTTGGATGGTTGGCACCGGACGCTCTGTGCATAATTTGATTGTAGTTTTCAAGTAATTTATGACTGAAAACAGTGTGTGAATTGAACTAAAGTTCTGTGGCGGACTACTAAGGCTACTCACTGCCTAATATTGAAGTGAAAATTCAGTCTCAGTGGAAATATGGGCAATAAAAATAAAATGTTGCGAAAGAGTTTTACAAGAAAAAGACGAAAAACTCGAAAAAATTATGGAATGTTTGGGTAAGTAGGATGATTACGGTATTGTATCATAATAACATTTGAAATTTGTATTTAGTTTAGTATACTTACGAAACTGTATAAATCTATAGAAACGGTATTGACAATTTCTACAAACATTTTGCTAAATCCAAAAACAAATAGGTGCACTCTATTTTGATGTCTATAGAATGCATATTTGAATGCGCCTAGTGCAAACGTCTCTGGTCGAAGCAACCATCGAGGCGATAGCCATATTGCAATAGTAGGTATAAGTAACAAAAACAAACTTGCAGATAAATCAGAGTGCGTTCGTAATTATTATAATAATATAAATATTGCACTAGTTATATAAAAAGCATTTTGATTCTTTTGTAAGATTATTTTTATAATATTTATTGAGTCATTAGACCAGTGCCGATAATTTTTGAAAACGAAAAAAGTCACAGTAGGCTGAAACCCATTGGAAAAGAAAGAGAATATAACAAAAATGAAAGGAAAAATAATTTACGGGCGATCCGAGGTCGGGAAGTGGGGGTTATCTCGATTTCCGGCAAAACTACAAGTCATATGGAAAAAAGTGTAATAGCAAAGTTGTAGGTAATAAAAAGATCTACAACTTTTGTATTCACACTTTTTTCAAGTAACCTCAAAATTTATGTGAAAAATTCAATTCATGAGAAAAATTCAAATTTGACAACAAACAATTTATGTGAAAAATTCAAATTTGCCGGAAATCGAGATAAACCGCTTTTTACCCTTAAACCCCCACTTCCCGACCTCGGATCGCCCGTAAATTATTTTTCCTTTCATTTTTGTTATATTCTCTTTCTTTTCCAATGGGTTTCAGCCTACTGTGACATTTTTCGTTTTCAAAAATTATCGGCACTGGTCTAATGACTCAATAAATATTATAAAAATAATCTTACAAAAGAATCAAAATGCTTTATATATAACTAGTGTGCAGTATTTATATTATTATAATAATTACGAACGCACTCTGATTTATCTGCAAGTTTGTTTTTGTTACTTATACCTACTATTGCAATATGGCTGTCGCCTCGATGGTTGCTTCGACCAGAGACGTTTGCACTAGGCGCATTCAAATATGCATTCTATAGACATCAAAATAGAGTGCACCTATTTGTTTTTGGATTTAGCAAAATGTTTGTAGAAATTGTCAATGCCGTTTCTATAGATTTATACAGTTTCGTAAGTAAACTAAACTAAATACAAATTTCAAATGTTATGATACAATACCGTAATCATCCTACTTACCCAAACATTCCATCATTTTTTCGAGTTTTTCGTCTTTTTCTTGTAAAACTCTTTCGCAACATTTATTTTTATTGCCCATATTTCCACTGAGACTGAATTTTCACTTCAATATTAGGCAGTGAGTAGCCTTAGTAGTCCGCCACAGAACTTTAGTTCAATTCACGCACTGTTTTACCAATTTTAGCAAATACCAACTAATATTCAGCCAGCAGCAGCTTCCATTCCCGTGGATGATCCCTCTATCGTCTAAATTTTTCAGAATTCTAGCTTCCGTCCCGGCTCCGCATTTTATTAGAAACATTATGGCATTTGTCACTTTGGAGCTGTGATATTATTGCATTTATTTAGAGTTTATGTGATTTTTAAGTGGTCCGAGGGCCTTTATGTTGGTTTTGTTTTCTATTTTTTTACCGCACCCACTAAGTACCTATCTAAAACACAAACATTAGTTTGAAATGGCATAACTACCCATTTAATTAACCCTTCCATCCCTGATACTGACTTACACCCGAAAAGCATAATTCCCCTTCTAGAGCAGTCGGGTAAAATTCGGAATGTTTATATTTGACCTGTTTATCATGTACTGTAATAAAAATAAACAGTAGTGATGTTTTTTTTTAAATTGTTATGTGTAATTATTTATTGTATCATATTATGAACCGACACTGTAATTACATCGAATTTTAGAACGCACGTCATAAGTAAGTATATTCAACAGAAAACATCTGATTTCCTTACGTATACTATGCAACTTTCCTTGAGCACACAAACGCCCGTGTTAGCGTTTGCGAGTGTGTGCATAATTACCGTAAAACGCGCAGATGCGGTTGTGTGAGTGCGGTAATAGCGATTAAAATCGTAGTCGGTCCGCGTCTTAAGACTAGCACTTGCACCTGCATATTTGTAATGGCATTTCGAAGACCTAAAGCCTTTTTCCATGTTCAATTATAATCGTAAAATCTTGTATCGCATCTTCCAGAATCCATCTATTCGGCCGCGACTCCACGATCCGACCAGGCTGGGTGACCATCGGCCACGAGCTCACCAACTCCAACTTCAACGCAGAGCTCTACGCGTCCTACTTCACTGAGGGCCGGGAGAGCACTGGCTGCACCGAGAGGATAGAGGCACTACGACCTAAAAGCCCTCCTAATACCAGCAAGGGGTCGCGCCCTAGGGGCAGGGGAGGATTCAGAGGAAGGGGGCGGGGTAGAGGCGCAATTTAGTTGACGCTTACTATTGGGGGGTGAAGAAGTAGCGCCATTGGTTTTATAAAGGATACTTGGAGACCCGATGGCGGTAAAAAGGGTTCTGTCATTATCTTCAGCGAAGGATCGACGAAGGCCGACACCTAATGGGAAAGGAGTTTGAAGAAAAAGAGAAGTGATCGATTGAATCGCCACTAAGACTAAATACCCTTTTTAAAATGTTAGTGTCGGCAGATTTGGTTAAATATCTCTTGTAAGGATAGCAACGTCCTAAAGTTGATTGACAAAATGATAGATTTTTATTGTTCCTTCCTAGGAATGAAGAGTACCGCAAAAGAACTGCATTTCTCTCAACTAAAATTAAATGAATATTATGTTATTTTTATACTAGATTACCTAATTAAACTTAAGCATTGTACTATTTATATATGATTTTGAATTGAACCAACATTGTTATTGACTATCAATTTTAAAACTTTTAAGAAATAGTACATTACTGCAGCGGCCAGCAAAAGAGGCAATGATGGACGAACGTGTAAATGTGGGCCGAGGCGAAGCCGAGGCACACATACGCAAGTCCATCATTGCCTAGTTGTGGCCTAGGCATGTATAGTACTTTTCTCAAATAATACGCGGACATTAAAATACAATTACTTTTCAAATTTAATTTCGAACAACGAACAACAATATTTTTTCCCCGTTAAAGTGTTCATTTGTTTTTTTTTTTTTCAATAAACAGCTTCCTATTTGCAAGCCAGTTGAAATTGAAATAAAACCTTTGATAAGTTACCTTCCTTGGTTGCCATGTTTCGGAATAACAGATCGTTCCATTTTAAAATTACACGATAGATACGAGTTTACTATGTAATTTATTTGGCCGCTAGACCACGACAGATATGGATTTTCATACAACTTTTGCCGGCCGCTGATCGCATGAATTTGGCCAGTACAGCAATTTCGATTTATCTCGAAGAAGGTTGTCAAAATAATGCTCAAATATACAAAAGTTTGTGTTCTACAAAATATCGGCGGCAGAGGAAAAAAAATTCATCGTTCACCTGTAGGTACGTGTATAAAATACGAACCGTAAAAGCCAGTTTAAATTTCCACAAAATACTTTTGCACTGGTGGCAAATAATAATAAAATATCCAAACTCAAGGGTGGTCTTCATTGTGTTGATGCCACGGCAGTGAATTACATTTTGTTGGCCCAAAACTTCGCCACTTCCACGGCATCGTTGGTGGCAGCGCATAGGTCACTATGGCTGCATTTTTTAGGGCACAGAGGGCAGAATAAGAGGTGGGACATAGTTTACGCTAAGGGAGTTACTCTGTGCACACACAAGAAACCTCGAAGAAATGCATGTTTCTCAACATTTTATTTGACCGAGTGTTGTGTGGTACGGAATCCTTAGGGCACGAGTCCGACTCGCACCTGGCCGGTTTTTGTTTGTATAGAAGATACCTAATTTCAGACATCTGCTGGCAAAAGTTCACAGCTGAACATAAAAGAAGCAGATTTTACGGATTGTGTTTAAAGCAATCTCCAATTTTATTTACTTACTGCAATAACGCACAAACTCATGGTTCCTGGTAAGGCCGTTCTTTACGTTTGAAAGTGAAAGTGAGTTTCTGTAATTAGTTAGGATGTTATAGGGGCACGTTAATTAATTTACGTCGCGCGTCGGTAGTTGGTGCACACACTACAATAATTATATTTTCTTACGCAAAGCTCGTTATGAAACTCACAATATAGATTTGTTGCACATGTATTTTTATATGAACCAACATAATCGGCAGGGTGTTTGACTAATTATAATGTACTACGTATCTAGATTATAAGAATTACAATGAGTATTTTGTGTATCATGACTTAATAAACACGTTTTTAAAAGTTCCTTTTATTTTTGGCCGACTGTTTATCCCACAAGAGAGCGGTTTTTTAATTTATATAAATCACAAGCTTGAATGTCAGTTTTATGAACATTGAAATAAGGTTTAAATTACAATGGAACAACTCTACACCAAACAAAGAAGGCACTTACGTACTAACTTACTAAGTAGATAGTTTTCAGGCTTGTTTTCTGTGCTATTGTTAAAAACAGTGTTTTGTAGCAGGCTGATGTAAGAACCAGTTCACATTAGGTCGGACCAACACAAGAAACTGCTTGAGAGGGTCAAACTGTATATGTTAGGGTATTGTTGTGTAAACAGGTTATAAATAAAACAAAGTACAATTATATACATCCATAAGTTTTATTTTACATTGATTGTCTTTAAATCAACTAATCTGCTTCTCAAAATAATTATAAAAAGACAAAACAAAAAAAAATAAGGTGATGAGATCTTTTTACTAAGATAAGAAATAATTTACAGTGTGTTACTTTACTGCGAAACTAAGAATTTCTTAAGATTTATAAAAAAATTATATTCTTTTAGTTTCTCTATCAGCGGAGAGGGCTTTACTAGTATCTGTGAAAGAGCCCCCTGTGCACGTCACGACTTGTCGCATTGGCGAAATATAGAACCACATAGGTCTTAGTTGTCGAACATAGATATGATTAACATTATATTAGAAAACTAGACATTTATCCGTGACAGTCAATTTAATTCTAAGAACATGTCGTTTGCTAACTATCTTTCATTCTAAAGATAACATTCACGTTACGACCATCGCAAAGACTGCGGTATACAGAATCAACACTAGAAACATGCATTTTAGTAATCAAATACGATTTATATTCATTTACGGATAAAAATCTGTGAATTGGCAGATCAGACATTGTTGCAGCCAATGAGCGTTGCGTTTAGTCGCACCATGAACGCTTTTTAACCAATAAAGCCCTTTTCGCCTCTGTATCCAATTGACAGTAATCTTTACTGAGCCTATCAAACATTGTCAAGTCTTATTATATTAGATAATTCATTATTCTTTTTTTATGTTACCATATTCATTATACAAACAAGGCATTATTATTTCATGCTTGTTGTGGACGAAGGCGCGTTTGAGTTTAATTTTATTTAAGGAAAGTGTAATTTACACTGATACGTTCGGCTGATTAAAATATAGCAGGGTTTCAGTAAAAGTGTAGTTTATGCCTAGGTTGGGTAGAAAAAGAAGGCATTTTAAATTGAACGAGTATTGTGTGTGCCTGCATTTCGTATTCCTCGACCTTCGGTCGATACCGTGACACGATGCGGCTCGAAGGACCAGCTTCAACAAAGATACCAAATATGTTCGCTTTGGTATTCAAACGCTGCCTACGTCCGCAACATATAGCGACATCCTTTAAATATAATCCTCATAAGATCACATTTTTTATAAGGCAAACAACAATCTTTAAAGCTAAACCTTTGATGAAGGGAGAGGAGAGGTCGAGCGGTTAACCGATAACGAATTTTCGTACGAATACAATAAAAAAATCGAACGTCTACCACTTTCCTGGAATGGGGGTAATTTTAATACTAGAGGTGGCTGTTTATTCAAATGTTTCCATTAAAAAATATTTTTGGAGAATAAGTTAATGACTTAGTCCACTCCGTCTATCAAAGACGGATCAAACTAACAACTCCTAAATTTGTACTTGATGATATATATACGCGTATATTAACCTCCGGACGCCAAATAGATTGTAATTCGCTGCTTATATAAAATTTAGCACAAAAATATTATAAAAAAAACAGTAATTTAGAATTTCACCATCCTTATTTACAAATCGGAAGTTAAAATAACGCATAGAAATTTTAGAATTAAAGAAATTACTGAGCCAAATACATATACTTAACAGATAACTAGAAATCTGAAGCGATACAATTAAAAAATTATAAACTAATTAATGAAAAAAAAAACAACATCATGACACTTAATAAAAACGTTTTTAAACTGGAAGCTTCATGTGACTCCGTCTTAGCCGTATTAAGAAATTAAAATCATAATGCCTAAAAGAATCAATTTTTTTTTGTTGTCAATTTCGAACTCCTGCAGCTCTGTTCGTTTCTATGACGTTATTTAAACCTATCTAGAGACGATCTAACCTAACTACAGTAACCATTGCTTACGTACTAAATTAAAACTTCAGCGAGTTTGTCCAAAATGCCATCCTTGCTCACATTCCCTTTTACTCCCTTTCCGAATACCCATAAAGGCCATAACTCCGACGAGATATAAACTCCGAACACGTGATACATTCCCGCTAAGTACGCGTTATAGCAAGGAACCATACGCCGACTGTACCACGGGGAATATAACACCTAGGCTAGGCAATACATATCCATTCGTTGCCGCTTTCGCATCGCACATCAAAGTCGCCCCTCATACTTCACACCAATTTACTGGCATTTACGATAAACCCGTCGTCATAACAACTCGGAGTGGCTCAAATCTTTAGTATTAAATCGGGACATAACAAAACACGGATTGTAGGTAAACCGCAACCTGCCTCGGAGGATAGGACCCCCACTCGTTACTGTAGGTTTGAGCCACCGTCCGCCTACGAAGCCCTATATCACAATAACCGTGAACTCTCCTAAACGTCATAGAAACATAAACGAGAAATGGTGTTGTTTTCATTCTTTTATTTTAATCATGCTTTTATATTTTGTATATTTTTAGAAATAATTCGTTAAGTCACTAATTTAAACAAAGTTTTGAGAAGATGAATTTGAAGGTAGTTGTTAATTATGTGAACCAAAAGCAGATTGAAAAGCTATTAAAATAACAGAAGGAAATTAACACCTGTATTAGACATTTTTAATTTCTCTCCATTGCAAATGGACCAGCCATAGACAACTCTCAATACGCTTTTGTCAAATTGATAAAACTTTTTAAAGGCGCTAGGTTGTTACAACCTACTTATTTAAAAACAGATCTCGTTTAAACACTAATGTATCGTAACAATAATATTTACAATTAAATAAAAAACATCGGCTTTTCATCCAACTTTTTAAGGTACAGATATTGTCTGCAACTTTACCTAAGAATGGTGACTTGACTTTCTAGGAATCATAAATTAATGATCAAATATTATTTATATGAGGTTTCCTATGATTTTTTAAGTAGTTCTGTAGAGTACTATTACGGTTACCTACCCGAAATTATTTATCTTGTATTGCAACCCTTTCTATAGCCACATAATTCGTATTAGATTGAAATGGGAGTCGGGAGAAATCATGCAAAATCATTTTAATAGGTTAATAAAATATCTAGTTATCATTTGATTCATTTCGGTATATGGTTAAAGCACAACTTCCTATGATTCCAGAAAGTTAAACTCTCCATCCATAGCTCCAATCATTTTGCTGTTATTAGTAAACATACTTGAATTGCAAAAAGACAAAAAACGCATTGCATACGAGCAACCGAGTTCGAATATATTTTAGTCCTTTCAATGTCTGCAAATCCCTGATAGTAATTCAAACTTCCATAAACTTTGAGATAACCAAAGACAGTCAAAAGCTATGGTCTTTTTTATTAAAAATACTGGCACTCCAATCTAAGCAGATCAGTCTTAGATCTTTAAATCCTCAGTTTGTTGATCATAAACGAATAACGCCACTGCGGTGTTTTTTTAAATCTCAAACTTGAAAATATATTCATCATTCGAGATTTTATTGATAATACAATTAATTCTCGCTTTTTATTACTGGTTATCCGAAGTTTATACGAAGGACCTGCGTGTTAGCCAATCACAAACAGAGCTCTATAAATAAATTTTGTAGGCATTGAAAAGGCGCTAAGAATCATACGAACACACGAAACTCTTTGATTTCTCTCTCACACTTAGCGTCGAGAACCATTTTCTGAGAAGACCTAGTACTTGCAACCATTTGTACTTTTTCAAGTGACCACCCTAGCTTTAACGAAACACTGCAGCAATGAATATGATTTTGTTTGATTTCCATTTCTTTCTCTCAATAGCCAACTTTAATCTTTAGTTAAACGACACTATACAAATAGTGTAATGTATTGTGAAATAAATATGATTAACTTGTATTATTAGGTTGAATATTAAATGTATTATAATTTAATCAATATTCAGATAATGGACTAGCCGAGGGTCAACATTTTAAGGTTACTAGGCCTTCAGTTCCTTTGATAAAATTGTGTCAAGTTTCAAACTTGTCATTTGGAAGTTTTTTTCTACTAACAAAGTGTCTACTGTGGGATTTTTATGACATGTGTTACCTAATCGATTGTTTTATTTTCTTCGATGTTTTTGGGAATACTAGGGAAGGTTACGTAGTAGAGGTTTAGGCCCTAACATGACTCGATGAGTCGGTGCTTTTTTATGGCGAAGTTTTAATGTATCCCATTCCTTTTAATTACATTTTTCGATGGGATATGACCCAATATTTAACCCATAAAAACCCCACAGTAGTCACGTCAAGCCTAACAATTTTTTACATTTATGACGGCAGTTAGTGAGATCTTTCGAAAGTATACAAAAAAACATTTAAAAAAATGAATGTCGTCAATGGACTTAGTCGAAATGGTGGGAAAATCTGCCTCGCACTCACGGCATATTGTAGTTCTTTATCAATAAAAATACTTATAAATAAGTGAAGCTGACATTATGGTACATTGTATGAACAATCAGACGATTTCTCTTCAATATTTTCGGTTAACTATGAAGCCGGTTTGCCAAGATGATTTTTAATTATCAAATTATTAAAAGAAATAAGAGCACCTAGAAATTGGTTCCTTAATATTTTATATATATTTTCAAGTCGTTTCAAAGACATTGACTAAGTACGTCTAGAATACAGTGAAATGGTGACGTTTATTGAAATAATAAGATGAAAGTAATGTTTTCTCTGTGTATAACCCATAGTTGGTTTTTAGTAGGTGGTGAAGGAAATTGAAATATGAAATTAATCTCTACACATTTCGAAAATACGAAAAATAATCGTCACCATTTGACTTCACATTGATAATGAATCCTAAATACATAAATTCAACAGACAATATTATTTTCGAACTATTCAAGCGTGTCACATTGCTTTTCCATCATCTATAGAATCCTTTCCTCAACTGAATTGATCTAAAAAAAAATCCAAACATCTGATTGACCGGTAATAATTTCAGTCTGTTAAAAATTCGGCATAATACACTACAAACCTCCTTGTATTTTATTAGTCTTTGACATTTAAAAAGTACAAAATGTTTATTCACTGAAACACATCTATGACAATGGCCAAAGCTTATAATTAAAAAATACCGAGAAATGTACTTATCAGTCATAAGATTTATAACGAGAAACATACCTTGTGACCATAGAATTTAATGTCGATATCTTCGACGGCTTGTAAACGGGTGTAATGAAACGATATCTCCACTACGTCGGTGCGTCGACGTATAAGTCCATTCAGCACACTATTATTATCACAAAAACTTGTTTTTATATCCAAACTGTACGTTTAGTCCGTCGGTACGCGGCAATGGCACAACCCGCTCATTTTTGTTAAATATCTACACATTTTAGACACACATAGAGCACTACTTGTTCAGTAAACATCACTAGGATTCAGGGTTATAAGTGTTTCTGGCACCGTGTTAGAGTTCAAGCCTTTGCCAGTAGGGGGGAAAGCGGGGTTTATTTATAGATGTGTGGAGAGCTCACCGAGACCACGAGCCAACCTCACAAGTATGTTGATTCACCTGAAAATTTAAGAAACCCATATAAGCCTTTGAACGATTACATAGCCACGGATAGATTCATATTTGTTTGAGCTATTAGGCTTTTTAGTTAAAAAATAACATGAATAATTTTAGCTGTTTGTAAGAAAGCATTAGATTAAAATTGTCATAACAAATATTTAGTCACAAGAAAAAGCCCAAAAATTCAAATCAATTATTTAAAACATATTTTCTAAACGCCTTATAAGTAAACATTCTTAGTAGAAAAATAAATATAACAAAAACAAACGATGAGGCGTTTAAAAAATCCGTATGTGGCATGTGTGATGCGTTCAAACTGTGCAAAGCGAGCAATGTACAGCGAATGAAATGTTAGGGGTACTACCTGGCGGAATATTTGGGCCTTGGGGGTCTGTCTGTAACCCACTTGGTCCATTCTGAACTGACAAGTCGGAAAGGATAAAAGACAACCAAACCTTGCAAAGTTCACCTCCCGCACAGTTCAACTTGGAATATCTTACAGAATTTAATTGAAATATGCAAAAAAAAAGAAAAGTGTATCTCGCAAAAATTGCAGTTGTCTTCTACACTTTGCGGGCGCCGAAATGGCCCACAAATTCTACCAGGTCGTACATGAATAGTTTTATATGATAAGATGTGAATTCGTTCGCGATATGTACACATAACACAATCCACACAGAGGGACACATAGACGATTTGAATGACCATATTTTTTTGGTAAATATTAGTTAATAGGTCTCTTGTGTTGATCATTCTAACCGTTGAAAAGGGTCATAATAATGCTGTATTTGCTCTGGCTTAAGGTCAAAACCTAAGCATTAAAGAGTAGAAAAGTTAGAACAAATACAGCATAATTATACACTTGAAGCATGCACATGAATTTTAAGCACTATTAGTTACATCTTGAACGCTATTTAGAACTTTAAACAGTGTCAATAAGATCGATATTTATTGTCTATTAATAAGGTACTCCTTCGTTTTTGTTAACAGATAAGTGATAGTCTATAATCATCATCATCACCATCATCATCTGCTTAGCTTTTCCCCAACCATGTTGAGGTCGGCTTCCAGTCTAAACGGATGCAGCTGAATACCATTATTTTGCATGGAGTGACTGCCTATCTGACCTCCACAGCCCAGTTACTGAGTAATACAATACCCCTTGGTACGACTAGTTGTTAAACTTTAGGGCTTCTAACGACCCGTAACGACTGTCAAAGATTCACGAATGACAGTCGGGACCAACGGCTTAAAGTGCTTTCCGAGGTACGGAGGGGTCTTGGTATGTAACGATGGATCCCATCCACGGAGCAACCGCGGCATCTATCGATCGATCGACCCGTGCGACAGTTATTACTTAGCCACAAGCCCCTCAAGTGATAGTCTATAATATAGACTTTATATTATAAGCTATCACATCTGATGGAATTTTAGCTTCACTGATAACTTCATTAATAATCGTTAGTGTTCAAGATGCCAAATTATGCTTTAAAAAAAAGACGATCACGTGGAAAAAGTATCAAAGATTAGACAAGAAACATATGCACAAATTATAGTACCTGACCGTAAATATAGCAACAGCGAGATTTTGTAAAGTTTTTAGTTTTGTAGAGCGTTGTCTCTGTCACTCAGTATTTTTATCTCACGAAGCGACGCTGGTTTCACTTGTCGTTACCAAGTGTTCACGCGGTGCCATTCACAGCGTGTGTAAGCGCAGGAGCTCTCGGTACCGTCCGGGACAATGGTGAAGTCGGAAATGTGTGTGTTACGTGCTGACGCTACTCGTCTTCACGCACACATTCACAGCGTGTTTGTACATTTAGTTATCACAAGTAAAGCGCGTGTCGCTTCATGAGATAATACTGCACCTGTATGAGTCTTCCTAAATCTCGAAGCGTCATATTTACAGCAAGGTACAGTAAACACACAGCGAACGAACCTAGAACATGACAATGCAGTGAGACAAGCAATGAACGAAACGAACAAAATACGAATCAAGCGAGGATTAATCAATCGTGAAAGCCGAGCAGGCAGTGACAAAACGTGCTATAGAGCAAAATAAAATGATGACGCAGTTTATGATCGGGAAATAAAGTGAATAAAGAAAAGATAGTTGAAAAGATTCTAGTAATTCAAACAGCTATATGTAAAAGGGCAGGGAGATTTAAGGGTTTTCTGCCCTCGGAAAAAAATTATATAGAATAGAAACCGTAATGAATTTTAACACATTATTTAAGTTTTACTAAAAAAATATTGTTAACAAAATACTGTGCACTATTAAAAAACAAAAATTTACTTATTCCTAAATTTTATGTCTGTCTATCAGTCAAATGGGATGCGTCACACGTCCAAGATCATGAGAAAACTGAAGTTTACGACGCGCGACTACAAATTTTCGTTCGAGAAACTGGCCCTAAGCCTCATATTCATTAGGAGACAGATACTCGGACAGTCGTGCGATGAGATGTCGGGTAACTTCGGGCGATGTCGCCAGACATCTCATCGCACGACTTTCCGTTTATTTGTCTCCTAGTGAATACGGGGCTTATCCAACGCCTATTACAGTAGCACGTGGACGTGTATCTGTCGTGCGAACGTGTGAATGGGAATGGTATATAGTCACAAGCTGCGTCATCGTGTGTGTAAGGAGATAGTTACGTGTGCGGCGTGTGCTCGGGCGACAGCGGGCGGTAGTGGCCGACGCGTTCGCACATCCGCCCTGCGCGACCAGATACGTTGATGAATCATATCATCACATCATGACATAATATCTATACCTAGCTTTGTCTAAAGGAAATGCAACCAATTTTATGCATTTTTTGTTGGTTTGTGGCCCAGTTCGGACTGTTTGGACTTACATATTGTATCGTACGGACAATTGAAATGAGAGTCGAGCCCATATTGCATGCTTTTTTTCAGAAGACCCTTTTTGTTAGTAGACCCTTGATGACAATGTTTGGGCAACTCCTGAATAAAATTATAAAGATAGTCAAGTTATATTATAATTCATAAATTTGGTTTAATTTCAATATAAATGGTTCCTAGATATCAGATTTTACGATTGTAATATCATCTTAAATTTTATATAGCTTTCAAAAACATAAAAAAAAAAACAAAAGATTTAAAGCTGAGTGAATGCTCGGTCAATATATTCAGATAACTAGTGACTGTCGACATTAGCTTAGAAAAAAGGTCTGTTCTGTAATTTTCTTTACCAATAATGAGTATATAAACGTCCAATCTAATGTCCTATCGAAATCAGTGCAATAAACTCTCTGGAAGATAGACTAAACACTATCTGGATTTCAATATTCAAAAATGACAGCTCCAGTATAATTACAGGACCCATGTTACACACAGAAAGTGGTTTATCGATGTCGATAGATATCTGTTTGCTGTGCATCCTGTAGTCGATTATCGACAAAAGATGTTTCAATAACTTGTTATGCGGTGAAAGATATGATTATATCTTACTTCCGAAACACGTAAGACTACTATCTACTGTCACGATTACTTCAAAGAATATAAGAATCGATAAGGTTCACTCACAGCATTGGTTGATTCCGACTAGCACCTATGCAATCTTTACTGCCATTATAATAAAGGCTATATTTCCATATCTATCGGCATCAATACCACACAGAGCATGTTAGCCATCACCAGCGTTAAAGGTGAACACACAGTGGCCTTCCTTCTTTACTAAGAACTCCGCTATTTATATTGAAAAAAGATGTTTACGTGAAATTTTCTAGAAGCACCAGGATTTTACGGAAAACGTACGACTAAAGACCCCCCTCCGACAGATCTAAACGTTACTCTACTAGATGAACGTATTAATTACTTTTACATCTAATCATTTGTGTTGTTTGAGCAAGTACTTTTGATTTATAGTTAATTTTGATAAAATAATCACACTTTAATGACATTTTGGCTTCATCGTGCTTGATCTTGAAATTGCTATTCTTTATCACTTTGTAGTAAAAGTTTACTAAGCTTTAATTTGTTTGACACTATTTTATTATTGTAGATGCACAATATTAATATTCATATAATCATAAGTATTCAGGCGAAAGCTTTATAGCTCCGCCCTTTTTGAGACCAGTAATAGATCATTAGAGTTTCTTACTCAAAACTAACTATCTAACTTCATTATTTTGTCACGTTCTCGTAAAAACAGCGATTCTTTTTTCCATTAAAATCAACTATATAATCAAGGTACTAGCACAAAACGACTCTAAGAAATTCGTTATCGGTATAAGAGATCAACGCACGGGACGTCTGCCCGCCTCCCCGTAAAAAGGTATACTAAACCTGTTTAGTAATTATAAACGTTATTTATTATTATATAAACTATAAAAACAATTTATCACTAACATAGTGTTCGTGCAATGTGGTTTGCGTTTGATTGCAGATATTTATAAAAAAAACAAAGCTAGGAATTCATGTCTTTTATTTAGCTCTAGCGACGTGTATCGAATCGATATCTCATGTTTGTGAAGTTTTGCTAGTTAACTTTGTTTGGCCTTTCATTTGATTTAGAAATCAGAATATACTTATTTTAATTCAAATAAATTATTGATTACTGTTTAAATTGATAAAGCACCACAGTTTTCTCCTTTTTGAAAAGATTCTAAGCAATTCCCTTGTCGGATAGATTTTTAGCTAGTCCTGAGTTGTGACCATTCATTTTGGGCTATCTTTTAACCAACCAATCATGTTGCACGAACACATCTAATAAATCGTGGTGAACGCTCTGCGTTCAGCCTATATTCAACAAGTACAACGCACACGATTATCACTTCATCCATACAAGACTAAGAGCGAAACGCTTTTGAGTTCAAACTAACTTTTGTTTAGCACATACGATAAACAATAGTACAAAATCCGACTTTATTCACGAGACTTACGATTATAATGAGTCTTCTTTATGAGAAAATTCTGACTATTATAAATTGTATATTTTCAATTGTTCTTTAGTGAAAACGCTTTAGAAAAGTTTTGAATCATCATATACCATATTTTCTGTACATTTTCACCACAAGCGAGTGACTGAAAATCACTGATTCTGATACTCTCTCACTCTATGACCAAAAAGTTCTGTATCACACTGTCGGACCGCGGACTATGAGAAAACGCTATAGAAAATAGTTTCTTTTTTTAATTTTAAGATCACTCTGTATTCGCGTGCCATTACACTTCAGACCGTCCAGTGCCCTACACGTTCAGCTATCACACCGCCCCCTCACCCGAGTCCCAGTGCGCGTCGGGCGAGTGCTCGTCGGGCTCGCTGCAGCACGACGACGACGAAGACACCGGCGGCGACTCGCGCGCCGGGTGCCCGCTGAAGGTCGACGACGATGGCATCTTCTGTACTATTAGCTCCACCTGGAACGTTACGTGAGTGTTAGTGCTCAACTCGAGAAAGGATCGGAAGCACGGATACCGGTGTTGGCGTCGATCACAAAAATTTTAATCGACTGATAGAACGATCAAATTAAGCCGAATATGGCCGCCCACTGCTCAAGTTGGTCTTAACAGCCATCGATACTCGCATTTTGTTAAATCCAGCACCAAGTCCAAAGCTGATCTCTCCTCTCTCCCTCCTACTAGAGGGTCAGCAAAACATCACGCATTACGAGTATTCCACCAAGTAAAGAGTGGCTGGATAACGAAATGCCTCCTGAAAAGTGGGGTTGAAAGCGAGGAGATGATGGAACCCTCGAGCCAATTACCACCATTGATTCTCCAGCTCCTGACACCGTGCTGAAATCAATTTTTTGTCACTGGAAAATGTGGATGTCCAAAAGCCGGTATTTCATGCAGTCTAGTATGCTTCGGCTGCTTGAGTTCATGTACAAACGATGTACCTACCTGTAGATGTCATAGAAGGAGAAGACGAAGATATCGATGAAGAAGACGATGAGTGACATAATAAAGACGAACTGATTTGCTTTATTTATTTTTTAATAACATTTTAAACCTATGTCGTTTTTTTTCTTATATCGTCTATTTTTATCTCTCTGTTAAACTTACACACCCTATAGCTCCTAAAGTATTGATCGTAGAGCAAAAATAAATATGACCTAATTTGTAGGAAATTTTATGTAGAAACTTTTGTCACAAGTAATCATAATGCTATTCCTACAGATATTCGAGATAGGAGCAAAACCTGAAAAATTGTTCCTTCAACCCTCAGCACACCCCTCACCCTTGAGGACTTTTAGTATGTTCATCTGGATACTGCAAGGTATAACTGTACCAATTTACAAAACTACACGAATTATTTCCCCTAATTTTATTAATTTTCTTATTTATTTATTTATTTGAACACACATACACTTATACTATGAGTAGTCAAACAAAATGTTGTGATTCAATAACTTTAACTAAATCAATCACAATTGAAAATTTTAGGTTTCAGTTAGATGAGGGAGAATGATGAGGAACTTTTACATTATATAAATTCTTTTGAAATTTTGGTCATTTCAAAATTATCGGAACTTTTAAAGTTGGTCAGCAGAAAATTCCCATCGTGATCTTTATATTACGCGGTGCTATTAATCAAACTTTTCTGACTTTCAGTTTTTGTTCTAATAAACTGTGTGCGCTTCTTTTAAACTGTTTTTACCTCTTTAAATCTAATCGGCCTCCTTTAATAGATCTGCCAGGAATTGCCAAATGGTCCACGGTCATGTGTGGTTTATAAAATTATTTAGAATAGAATAATATTTATTTGCTTAAAAACATGGTATAAAAAGATGGTAAAATACAAAATAACAAGAGCATACATGTTTTTGCTTAACAGTTAAGCATACAAATTATTACAAGTATATTGAACATTTATTGTCAAAAAAGTCTTTGACACTATAGAAACTATGACTACACAACCATTAATTATGCAATTTATTTTTGAATAATCTCATTTATTTATTTATAACTTTTCGCACAAAAGGTACAAAGGCGGACTTAATGCCTTAGGCATTCTCTACCACCAGTCAACCAAGGGTGGTGAAGAGATTAGATGGCAGGTGCTTTAATTGAAAGGAAAGGAAAGGATTGATTTTGAGCGATGTTTAACAATGACAAAAAAACTATCAAAACAATGTACACAAATACAAAAATAAGTCCTATACACATACATACTATTTAGTCAGAAGTATGAGAAGGACACAGTAGAAGAAGATTGTTAGAAGAACGCAGATTCTTAGCGTGAGAAGAACATAGGTATTGGAAGTGAGACACGAGATAAGGAGGAGTGGGAGAGTTGAGAAGGGAGAAAAGCGTGGTCAAAGCACGCAAACTTCTTCTTTGGCGAATGGACATCCATTTTAGCTCAGACCTATAGCTCGACACATGGTCATATTTTTGAGGTTGAATATGAACCGGATACCATAGTTAAGCAATCTGTCGAGCTTATCCAGCAAAACCGCATATCGCGTCTCATATTTAATGTCTTGAGATTACTTGGTATCTTATTAACGCACACACATAGATATACAACTTTTGTTATATTTAGCTAGTCTCGGAAGGATATCCAGTACGAGCCTGTGGGGGTCTCGTCGGTTACGAGGATATTAATCATCTGCATTACTAAATAATTCCCCAAGCTTCCTCACACACATACATGTTTCATATTGTAACGAGTATATTTCGTGGTTTTCCATTTTTATCATTTAATCGGAGCTATATTTTAAAAATCTGTGTAATTAACTTTTTAGAATTACGTGAAAGAGTTTAAAAAGTAAGTAACCGTAATGCTTACAGTTATTTTACAATGAAAATAACGCCTTGCAAGTTTCTAATGTATTATTTGCATATAAATAGAACTGTAAACGCAACGATTTCTTACCTTTTACACAGTTTTCACATAATTCTAAAAAGTTAATTAAACAGATTTTTTAAATATAGCTCCGATTAAATGAAAAATTGAAAACCACGAAATATGACACTAAATTGCGACGTTGCCACTCATAAGGTATAAACGCTCATAAACATCGTTACATGCTTCTCATCGATTAGTGAATTTCGGAACGTCACTAGGTGTCATTGGTTGTCTGTGCGCGCCGAGTCACCGAGCTGTCATCGGCACTTTGCGAACTTTTGTAGACTAGACAGGATGGTCTAATATATTTTTTCTAAACCCGGCGGCATCCAGCCCTTACCTTGGCCTATTGATGGCGTCTGCTACACACTCTGAGAGGTGTCGAGACAATGACCCTCCATTTTTTTGGCCTACATATAATATTGAATTGCCTTAGCGATTGTCGCCCACATGGATTTTGGGTGCGCTGAGGCAATGTAATTTTTGTTGGAAAGGACGCTGGCTTCTCTTTTTCTCCTTTTCTCTTATTTCTCTTTTTCTACCTTTTTATTGATATTCCGAGAGGCCAGGCTGATGGGGTGTACGTTGGGACGCCGTCTATGGAGGTTTAATTAATCCATTTATTTTTTTCCCTTTTATTTAATACCACAAGATGCAATAAGTAATAATAATAACAATAGCCATAATAATAGTGATTTAATATCTTCATTAGTCATAGTTTTACTTACTTGGAAGCTACTGGCAATTAAATGAGGCATTAACAAGGTTATTTCCTTCGTTTTAATTATCTCACATTACCGCTACCTCCGCCAGATTAAAGGTCTGACTCTACGAAGGTAAGTTATCCGGAATTAAAACAGTGTGCAATCTCCACGGCGCGGCGCCCGAAATTCTTTTAATTGTTTTACTTGTATTTTTTTATAGGAGAAGCTCTCTTTACAATCTTGTCCAAAATTTAATCTATTTGTCACGAATCACATTTTATATATTACAATATATGTAAAGAAACGGTAGCGGTAACAAGCCAAGCTTTTTAAATATTGGCCTACAGTATTTGTCAGGTCGAAGCTCGTTTATTGCTCTAATGCATTTTTTTTGTGCAATAAATGCTGTATTTTGATCTGTGCTATTACCCCACATTATCAAGCCATAGCGGAGCACCGATTCAACGTATGCATGGTAGGACGTTATTGCCGTTTTAACGTTTGTTATATTTTTGACTTTTTAAGTGCATATACGAACTTATTTATTATTCGTTTGGAGACGGTATGAATATGTGCTTTCCAGTTCATGTCTTGATCTAAAGTTATGTCTAGAAATTTAGTTTGCGTCACTTCATCAATTTTATGTATATTTTAGCAACAGGTCAAGTTACCGCAAATTGTCAAATTTTCTCATTCGATTTTGAACTTAACCTTCAACATTTTAAGGTTTAAAATCATTTGGAGAAATTTGACAGTTTCGTATAACCTGATGTGCTGGCGACTAGGACTGTACAGAGAAAATCATCTGTTTTATAAAGTACCTACACTAGTAAAGGAATAACAGAAAAAAAGTAGTTCTACCAACAGAGAGAAGGTATAAGATTGATTAATACCTATCTACGTGCAAGTTATCACACTATGTATGACTAATATTAACAAAAAAAAAAAACGACTTTCAAAAAATAATTTTACAAAAAAATTACCCGTAATCCAAAAAAAAAACACTACAAAGTTAAAAATAACTTTAATTTCGGAAGTCTGTCTTTGGATCTGTATTTTAGTTTTTTCCACCGACTTCCGAAATTAAAGTTATTATTCACTTTGTAGTGTTTATTTTTGCTAAAAATTCACCCAGTCGAAAGTTCTGAGGCAACAAACAAAAAAAAAATACAGTCGAATTGAGAACTTTTTTGAAGTCGGTTAAAAAGAATAAACAATTTGTTTATTTTAATAATCTTTTTTTTGCATTTTCCTTAACAACACTATCTCAATCAAAAATTCTCTGCCGGTGATCAGGAAAAAAATATCCGGCAAAGAACAAAAAAATACTACAAAACTTCTTAGTGAATCAGCGCCGTGTGTACCCAATAAATACAGTCATAGGAAAACGTACATCATTAACTGTACAACCGTATTCAGCGTCCATTGACGTGCCTTTTCGAACGAACACGGAAAGATCACTTCCTTTTCCTAATTTATAACAAAGCCCGCTTGGTTGATAAGACTTATTATTATTATAATTCCAAGACTACATGACGTGCTGTATTGTTTCCCAACCCGCACTAGGCCCGCGTGGTAGCTTACAGCCCACTTCCTCTCATAGAGAGGAGGCCTGATTCCCAGCCGTGGGAACATTATTGGCTAATGTATGCTTTACCTTGAAGTCTGGGCTGTAGTGTTTATGCTGTTTGTCCTTGTGCGCCTCGTCCAACTGCCATTTGTTCAGCGTCAGCTTGAACGCCTCCAGGTTCGGACCTGCAATGTTTACATTACTTTTTTAGTCACTTGGAAACACGATGTTTACGATACTTGTTTTAGTCATGATTTAAGGTCTATCCACTTAAATTTGATCAGGGTCCGCAGTGCGATTCTGTAACCATCTCACCGTGAACACCTAAGTGAAGTGAGCGTGGAGTGAGCCGTCAGTGTCGTCCTACTGATGCTAGGGATAGACCAAGCATTACATTTATTTTACAATCATATCGAGATTTTAATATTATTTTTTATGCAAATTCTATTGATCATTTTATATTATTTCAAAGCTAGTATGTAAGTGTTTAAACATTACTATTTTGGGGGTTTTAAAATAAAATAGCAAAATATAAATTCAGTCTGAAACTCGACGTTGTTTTTTTTTAATGCCTTAGGCGCGAACGCGTCACGCACGGACTATAAATAAAATACCTAATAAAAACAACATTGAGTTTCTAACTGAATTAATTCTGTTTTGCTATTTATTTTAAAACTCCCGAAATAGTAATGTTTAGCCACTTAACTACATACTAGCTTTGAAATAATATAAAATTACCAATATAATTTGGATAAAAAATATTATTAAAATATCGATTATGATTGTAAATGAAACGTTAGTCAATCGTTAGCATCAGTGGGATGACAATGATAGCTCACTCCATGCAAGTCTTCAAGGTGAGATTTTTACAGAATCGATCGGCAGTTTCTTATTCGCTCAGTATCCCTTTAGTAGGGAGTCGAAAAAATTTCTTGCATACACATAGTGTGTGCTCTCAATGCTCCGAAGTATGGTATAAGACCATACGAACATAAGAAAGCTATCTAAGCTAAACTGTTTCCATGGGCGTGCACGTCGACACTGAAAGAGACTGGGAAATAGCCATACACCCATAACAGCCAACTGTAACATACTTTAACTTAGATAAACGAATACTTATTCTCATCCAACGCCAGCACTATCAGCTAACCGGTCAAATAGTGACGACAAACAGTGTGCAGGAATTTAATCAAATGAACTTTAGTCTATGTATGACATAGTATTTGACTTACTATCATACAGCGCAGGTACTATCAGCTATCCGCTCAAATAGTGACGATAAACAGTGTGCAGGAATTTAATCAGATGAATTTTCAATACTCAATCATTTATTGCATTCCACAATGTCTATGCTTAGGTGGTAAGTAAACATTTGTTGTAACAATCATGGACCCTGTCAGGCACAGCAAAAAAAAAATTTGAAGGAAGAGGACTCATTTACACATGCAAACTAACTTATTCTAAGTAAAATATAAGGCAACATAAGGTAACAACTTTAGTGTATGTATGACATAGTATTTGACTTACTATCATCCAGCGCCGGTACCCTCTCAGCTCCTACTCCTGCGGCCACAAAGAAGGTGTTAAACCAGAAGTGGAACAGCTTTTCCTTCCGCATCTTCATCTTAGGCTTGTTGTACACGTCGACCCGCACGTCTCCGTACAGCGGCGTGCAGTGCGTGAGGTGCACTCGGATGCTGGCGTCGTCCTTGCTCACGTCGTGGCAGCCGGACGGGGTCTGCGGATCATGTTGGGGTGAAGGCTGTTATTTGATGATGTTGATGATGTATCCTACTTATTGATATCATAAATGTAATTTAGTCTGTGAAAATAGCAGGCATCGATCCGTGAATTTTTATAGATTCTAGTACAGAAACATACTGGAGAAATGTGAGAATTACTTCTGCCCAACTCTGCAGTGAATAAGCGCGATTTTATGTTGTTGTAAGCAAATAAAGTCCTATCGTTAGAGTCAAAATTTTTCATGAATGGAAAAACTATTACATAGTTGTTTTTCATTCAAATTCGTACTATGTGATATTAGGTAAAAGGCAATGACTGCTATTGCCAACATAATTATGTTTATGATGTTTGTTAACCAATCACGCTTAGATGGCTAAACGGATTTGGATGAAACTTAGAATATGAAGGGACTATGACGTGGGTTAACTTATCAGACTACTTTTTATCCGGGTTAAAGAACATAATTTCGATAGGATGCAAGCGAAATCGTGGGCAATTCGTCAGTGGTGATTTACATTTTTATGTTTTTTTTTTAAGTAATCGCCTTTTACGACTATCTCACCTGATGGCAAGCGAAGACGCGGTCGGCAATGGTGCACATAAGCTTCGAAGTAACCTATCCACTCGGAACTGATGGCTCCCAGGTTATAGATATCGGGAAACAGACTCCGGCAGTGAGTTCCACCCCTTACCGGTACTCGGAATGTGCTGGAGTTGTTGTGAAATTTATTTAGTTATAGGATTCAAAGCAGTTATCAATAACCTGTTTGGAATTATTAAGTGCCTCCAAACTGTGTTAGAATTTTATTGCTTCTCTCAAAGATTCTGAGTATTTGATTTAAAAAATTGTCTCGAAAAGCATTTGTTGATTTTTAATTCTGGTTTACTTAAAATTGGCGCGTCCATACTATGCAGAAAAAGGAGTCGTTACAAAATCGAAGAAGAACTGGTGCATACTGACCAAGTGGCTAGTGTCACCGCGGAGACTCGGGTATCGTCTCTGTAAGACTTAAGAGCCCAGGTCTGTCGTCCGCCAGGCCCTTACTTCGGGCGCCATGGATTACTTCAATGATGCAGACGTACAGCTACAATAGTCAAGTAACAGGTGGTACCTTGAAGGAAGGCTGCGCCTGCGAGACGGTGAGCTCGGGCGAGCACGTGCCCCCGTTGAGCGTGGGCGGCGGCGACATGACGAGCTCGCGGATGTGCAGCTTGGTGGGCGAGTAGTGCAGCCGTGACGTCACCAGCGCCGCGTAGTACTCCACGTAGCGGCGCTGCGACGGGATCGTCACGCCTGGCGGGAGAGCCCACGGCGTTAGGTAAACCAGGGAATTAAACAGACGCGATAGTTAGACATGTTATGGTTTTTGGCGATGTTTGAAAGCCCCTGATCCTGTATTTTCGGAAGTACGACTTGCCTAGTAAGGATCTCCAAAACATCAACCACTGCTAAGTGTATGTTTATAAAAGCCTCCAAACAAGAATGACAGCACTTCAGTTTGTCCAGCGTATTTGGGGCTAACTGACTATAATTTCATCACGACTAAAGTTATCCCCGTTTAACTCATGAAGACAATAAAGAAGAGTGTTAACATTATTCATCAGTAGAAAGTCACCCCAAATGAACTGTCATGGGATAAATTGCTTCTATGACTATGGTGGCTGCCCAAGTTGGTTTCTCAAACCACTATTTACCAGACAAAAGAATTTTGCGGGCCATCCTTTTGACATTCATCGTTACCTCCGACAATACCAATGACCGGCGTAATTCCCCTTTGTCGCTGAATTACCCCAAGTTATCTCAAAGGCATTTGTTATCTTTGATGTCAATTGTCATACGATCCGTCAATACTGGGAACGCCATTGCAAGTTTTGTACCTATATGATCTCACTGACTGCACATGATTTTAATCGCTGTTTATCGAAAGGCTTCAGTTAGACACACGATTCGTTTGTACACTTTATTTTCTGAGAAATTGTCTCTATAAGAGCAAAACTAGCTACATCATCACGACAATGCTTTATTTACAACATTTTATAATCCTCGACACAAAGAAAAACCTCTTAAAACGGCTGAACAGATTTTCTTCTTTCTTTTAGCTAACAACACTCGATCAACTCACCTATCCAACAAAACAAAAATAAACAAAATCGGTTCAGCCATTTGGGAGCTACGATGCCGCAAACAGACACACAGATACACACGTTAACTTAAAAGATTCGTAAGTACGGGGATCACACTGAAAGTTTTAAAAATAGGCCAGTAAGAAAATCATTTCTAATCAGGTCCCTTAATTTTTTCAGTTTTTATAATTTTCTTCTTTAGCTTTTTAATCAGGTCTCTTACTTATAATCTTCTTCATTCGTTTTGAGCTTTATAGTCAGGTCCCTTAGTTATAACCTTCTTAATTAGTTTTGAGCTTTATAATCAGGTCCCTTAGTTATAACCTTCTTAATTAGTTTTGAGCTTTATAATCAGGTCCCTTAGTTATAATCTTCTTAATTAGTTTTGAGCTTTATAATCAGGTCCCTTAGTTATAACCTTCTTAATTAGTTTTGAGCTTTATAATCAGGTCTCTTACTTATAATCTTCTTCATTCGTTTTGAGCTTTATAGTCAGGTCCCTTAGTTATAACCTTCTTAATTAGTTTTGAGCTTTATAATCAGGTCCCTTAGTTATAATCTTCTTAATTAGTTTTGAGCTTTATAATCAGGTCCCTTAGTTATAACCTTCTTAATTAGTTTTGAGCTTTATAATCAGGTCTCTTACTTATAATCTTCTTCATTCGTTTTGAGCTTTATAATCAGGTCTCTTACTTATAATCTTCTTCATTCGTTTTGAGCTTTATAATCAGGTCTCTTACTTATAATCTTCTTCATTCGTTTTGAGCTTTATAGTCAGGTCCCTTAGTTATAACCTTCTTAATTAGTTTTGAGCTTTATAATCAGGTCTCTTACTTATAATCTTCTTCATTCGTTTTGAGCTTTATAATCAGGTCTCTTACTTATAATCTTCTTCATTCGTTTTGAGCTTTATAGTCAGGTCCCTTAGTTATAACCTTCTTAATTAGTTTTGAGCTTTATAATCAGGTCCCTTAGTTATAATCTTCTTCGTTAGTTTTTAAAATTTTTAATTATCTTCATCTTCTTCGTCAGTTTGATTTAATGTGTCAGACACATCAGTGTGCCTTGAGAGATTGCAAAATTCATTGTGAAATACTTTGGGTATAGTCCCGTTGTTGCAGAGACGTATTATTAGATCCTGGTATTTAGCTGTGGTAATAGGTAGCCCTAGCCTGGAATTATACGAGGGCTTTAAGGTGACGTTGACTTCCACTTGCACTTTTTGGACTTGTTAATATTATGCTTTTTATATTTTGGTTGTACTTTCCTCTTCTCCTTTCCTTTACCTTTTCCTTGTAGTTTTTGACAAAGTGTTCTTGCCAATGACTCAGCTTCTCCTGTCATGGAATATTTTACTAACATTTGGTCTGGATTAGTCTTTTTAAATGTGACTACTCTTAATTCTTTAAATTTTAATGTTTTTAATGTCACTGGTGTGAATGTGTTGGTAGCTAGTTGATCGAAGTCAAGGAAGTCTTCAGGATCCATCGCGATCACTGTACGGTCTCGATCTTTTGCGAGCTGTCTCATAGTAAGTAGCCCATTGTGAGGGGCTCCCCACAATAATTTTCTGGAATTATCTTTCAATCACTGCTTGCACCAAATCAACGGGCATGTATGTATATCCCGGTAAAAAGTATGGTATGGTCCGCTAACTCAATTTACACTGATTCTGTTTACGAATTACTTTATCACTGCACGACCATAACACAACACCAACACCGGGCCCCGCTCCGCTAGTGCACCGATATTGATGTCCTATTCTAAAGTTAGTCGTGTGAGCGAGAAAAAGAATAAGTAAGTACCCAAATTGTAGTTTCACACCATTCTCGAAAGACCCGCCACTTTTCGAATTGAATAAAACCGACAAATTAAGGTAGTAAAACTCATTTTGAATACAATATTTAAAACGTTAAGGGCGTAAATCATAAATACATAAAAAAATGTTAAAGTTTGTTGGGAGCAAAGGATAGTTATAACCCGGTTCATTAAAGAAAGGAATCTAAAATGGCGGCGCTTATCATGTTCTCTCGCTCGCATACTAGTGCCGTCTATACTCACTCTCGCGCGTACCGTAAGCAGAAAAAATATTCGTCTTGATTTGCTTCCACGCTGTCTTGACGCGCTCAGTGATCCTTATTACGAATAATTCCTTGTTACAGTTTTCTGTTATTTTTCCGTTGTTACCTGTGTTACTGTTGTTGAGTTTTGTTTTATTGTTAAGTTTCGTTGTTTGGACGTGTGGACTGTGCGGAGACAGTAATCATGTCTCCTCGAAAGCGAGGAAAGATTATACATAGTGATACACGCCAAATTGTGTATAATTTCATCAAATATTTTGAAGAAGAAAAAAATCTGGAGCGTTATCATCCATTAGCACAATAGTAAAGATAAAAAAGAAGGTATGTTTGTAACTATGATGCAACTTTTTTAGGTACTTATAATGCTGAATCTCCTTTTTGCAATTTTACGTTTTCGATACGACCCGGTCTTGTTTTTATTATTTATAATTTGAAAAAAAAAACTGGTATGTAATTTTTTATGCTAACTGTACTATCTGTCAACGTAAGTACAAGCCGCCATTTAAGATTCCTTTCTTTAATGCATCGGCTTATACTTTAAAGGTGTAAAAAATCATAACTTTATAATAAAATGTAGGTCGTATGGCACAACTATACTTTTATTTAAAATTATGTTAGGGGGTAAAGAGCTGTTTCGAGAGGTTCCTGTTCCGGATAAGGCGATAGGAAACGCCCGGGTGTCACCATTGTGTGGATCGCCCGGAGGACACAGTGGAGGTCTGCCTGGCTTGGGCGGAGCACCGCCGTGTTCTCGTGCAGGCGATTGGCGGTGGCGATCTCTCGCGTCCGGCCCTGGTCCAGGCCATGGTACGGAGTTAGAGGGCTTGGGAAGCCGTCACCTCTTTCTGCGAAGCAGTAATGTTCGCGAAGGAGGAGGCGGAACGCGTGAGGGAGAGGCAAAATTCGCGTCCTCACACCCCTAGCCGCCGCAGGAGACGCCCTGGGCGTCGGGAATCGAAGGCCGATTCCCGGCCACCGTAGGCGCGAGCTTGCGAACGGCGAGCAATTGGCAGCTCGCCGTTCGATAAGGACCAGGCCCGGGTCGACGGCGCGTTGTGTTCCACGCGCACCTCAAAGAGATGTCAGCACCAATGACGGGGTCCGCTAGAGCCGATGCCTGCCAGGGTTGTGGGAAAGCCCGAGAGGGATACCGTGGCCCCTGGCACAGGCAACTGAAGGAACACGGGTGGGTTTTAGTCAGTAAGAGTCTGACACGCCCTCCCACTCTGCCCAGAGCGGGAGAAGTTATTTGATGATTGGCCACACTCAAAAAAAAGAAAATGGGGTAAAGAGCAATATTACATTTCTAATGATCGATTTCGCTCTTACACCCAAAATCTTCAACCAGAATCGGTTTATACAACTTGCCAATTATTGTGGTGGCAGCAATTTGTTCCTTATGCCCCTAATCTTCAAATAATTTGTGTTTAGGTAACGAAAATTATGAGGTTGTATTCGACATTTTATTGCGAATTTCGCCACGTGGATGACACAGATCGATAGAGAATCAAAAACTGAGTAATAATAAGTAAAAGTTTCAAAAAGCCCAGAATGTGCTATACGCCCTTTGATCCCAGAGGTATCGATATGTCATTTGTTTTTACAAATTGGTGGCAATTTAAAAAGTGACTGTCGTGTGTCGAAATGGATTTCACTAGAGAAAACTTTAGTTCAATGATTTATTATGACTTTCGTTGCGGTCTTACTCAACAACAATGTTACGATAGACTTCGATTAGCATTTCATGACGAAGCCCTATCCCGTGCCACTGTTTACAACTGGTTTAATAAGTTTAAATGTGCAAACAAAGCAAGCACACTGATGATTCGCGAGAAGGACATCCTTCTACGGCGACTACTGAGGATAACGTGAGTACTGTGCGGCTAATGATAGAAGGGTGACATATCAACAGATTCGGGCAGCTTTAAGCATTGGTATGAGTCAAGTACAAAAAGTCTTACTTACATGAACATTTAGGCGTCAGAAAACTTTGTACTAGATGGATACCTCATAATTTGACGGAAGATCAAAACGCCGTCGTTTGGATCGGTGCCGCTCAATGCTTGAAAAGTATGACGGAGGTGACTCGAATGCTGTATATGACATCGTCACAGGTGATAAAAGCTGATATATTGTTACGAACCCGAAACCAAAAGACAATCCGCGCAATGATGTAAAGAAGGGCAGAAATCAAGGGAAAAAGATGATTGTCTGATTCTTTGGAAGGACGGGTCATCTCGCAACAATTGTCCTAGAAGGTAAAAAGACTGTTACTACAGATTGTATTGTCATTCATTGTTTACTAGTTTTCTTGGAAAATGTTAGACAGCGCCCAAGAAGCAGGATCCTCCTCCACCACGACAACACTCCAGCTCTCACTCCGCCAGTCGGACTATCGAATATTTGTCTATCGAAAATGTGGATTTAGTAAGTCATCCTCCTTACAGTCCTGACCTGGCACCTTGGGACTTTTATTTAATTCCAAAAATAAAAGATAAACGTAGAGGAATTCATTTTATGAATCCTGAAGATGCAGTAGCCACGTTTGAAAAAGGCGTTGAAGAAATCCCTAAAGAAGAATGCGCCCACTGCCACTGCCACTGCCACGCCACTCAGTCAATGGTTCCATCGCATGCGACGGTGCTTAGAAAGGAATGGAGACTACTTCGAAAAGCAATCAAAATATTAAAGGCTTCTACATCATTACGTTTTTTATTTTCTTAAACGTTTAGTGTGTGCTCAGTAGCCATACTTCTTAAACAAGAAGTGGTCAATTACAGATATAGTCGTGCTACATCATGACAATAATGCTTTAAAAGAGCCTCCACGAATGCTGATTTTGAATTACTATAGACACAACCCGGAGTCAGCCCTGCTACAGCCCGATTCAAACTAATGTCGGCTCGGAACATGTGGCGAGTCACTGCGCAGTAACAAATTCACGTGTCAGCGCGGGTGAGGGGTGAGGTACTGTGCAGCGAGTAGCGCACTTCAGAACCGCCATACAGTTTGAATCGGGCTGTACCAACATTATTTCACAATAAGTGCTCCAATACAGAAATTGTTACAACTAGAAGAGGTAGGTCCTTTTATGAAATGTTCACAGACCTCCTAATCGGTTCTAAACTAGCTAATCATGATTCAGAGTAAGATATGATATAGTCCTTGCCGTCATTAGGCAAAGCTATAGCGACCCAAATCCCAAAACTTCCCTTCATCACCAATCCTAACTAAAAATGCACCTGCAATACTATAAAATATCTATGCAAGATAGCACCGCCAGACGGCCGACAATCGATACGCTCGCTATACAAATTACACAAATAATGAAGTGTCGTTTGCATAGAAAATGTGCGCCGACTGTTGCTACGCCGAAGTTATTGAAGACATGTGACACGTGTGCCTTTATGAAAGGATAGAATGGATTAACTTATTTAGTATTAACCGCTAATGCTGAACTAATAAAGTAATTGGGTTTAGTGAGTATAGATCAACCTGACGAGGTTGGTCCAGATTAAAAGATTAGAAAATACGTATTCGTGCTGCGCCGTCTAAAAAAATATGTGTGACTACTGACTAGCGATTAACTATTTTCGAGAGGAGTGCTGATTTTTCAATATTCAGATTACTTTTATCTGTATAATAAATATTACACCTTGACATATTTTCTAAAAAAAAAGCTGCCGAACCGCAACATTAATTCCTGAGAAAGATCTGCCCTGATTAACATTAATTTTGGTATGCATAAATTTTGCACGTATGAATAATTGTACTTCTCCTAAATAATTGAGAGGATTGATTTGTTTTTACTATTGTCCAGGCGTGAAAGAAACGAAATTATTTATTATATAAAGCTTGCAGGCTTTCGTTTATATTTTTCTTTAAAACAAACAGTAGCAAAACAAAACAGTTCGACTCTTTAACAACTCGGAAGGAAACATTAGTAGTTTATTTTCCATAAAACGCTTATAAAAAATGCATTCTTGCATCATGGGGCACAAAGCGAAAAAAAAAACTTGTTAGTGATATTACAAAATACCTTTCTCGTCGTGGGTTCTCTTCGTTCCGTAGAACTTAAGAGCTTCGTCCGCAGACGCTTTCTGTCGGCTGTAGAGTAGGTAGCAACACACCATTGTGCCTGTAACGCAAAATCATTAAATTTTTATACTTTCCCAACTTTTGTGTAGAAATTTGCTTTGAAAGTAAAAATAATTGCATCTATATTTTCTTTTGATCGTGGTGTGGGCGGTGGTTGATTTGGAATGGTTGTTTGAGGTTTTATCGTAATTTTGAGTTAAGATTCCAATCTTATTTCGTTAGAATGTCTTCAAATGATGTAAACCGAAATGTATTATTTCTGAATTGATTAGATAACATCAGGGGCTCACAAAAAGCTGTTCCAAATCATGTAAGAACAATAACATTTCCTTGAAATCATAATATATCGATGGTAAATCGAATTGGTCCAAATAACCGAGGATTGTGGCACAAACAAGACTCTCATTTCACGTCCACGCTGCCACGCAGCAATGCTACACTTTTTATATCCCTTCGGGGCTGACCACAAAAAAGGAGGCAGTTTGAAAAGGACCTTTTTTTAAAATTTACGACTTCGGCGTGAAAGCCGGTCCGGTGGTAATACGACCAATTATGGCGTGTAAAGAAATTTCGCAATTACGCCTTTGAGGTTTCGTCTCATTTTTGTTCGTGCAACAATGGCCCGGCCATCCGTTACTATAGGCAATAACGCGGCTCGTGTCATTTGTTGCTTTAACCTTTGTTACCGAAAACGTTCTGGGACCTATTATGCTAACTTTTATCTGTCTGGAATTATATTAGAACGTAATAATTTATTCTTTTGATATTTTAATGTTCGATGTAGCGATACACATTCAACAAATGGTGTACGCAAAAAAGGTCACGTTTGTCGACGAATAATGGAATCGTTCCGAAGCTAAAATTGGACAGTAACCCCTTTGGAGTTTTTGCTTGGAATTTTATTACGGGAACCGGAGAAAGTGTCAACTTAATGTTGGAATCCGCTGCAGGGCTTCTTTGTCGGCGTTGAGGGCAGGATATCATTTATACTTGCACAAAACGGACGTTTTTTTACCTTTTGAAGTAAATGGGAGTTATTAAAAGATGCCCCACATGAAGACACCTGGTCCAACTTTCTTTAGTTTTACATTATTTACGATGATTCTACTTAGAAAGGAAATTACACCTTCAGGTTTTGTCCGGACGATTGCGGTAACAGAGGGAGTCTTACCCGTCCGTCCCTTGCCAGCTTTACAATGCACAGCGGCCACATTCTTGGGGTCTGCAGACAGCCAATTGTGGACGTCTTCGCAGAACGGCTGTATTAGCTCTATGTTCGGTGGCGTGTGGTCTTCTAACGGGTATCGCGCCACCTGGAATTAGAAAAGGGTGTTTAAAATACTTTGTAACTAAACATGTATCTGAAATAAGAGTATGTGCGCTTGATTCAAACTGTAAACAGCTGTCTGTGGTACCTACACCTAGAAGGGGCTTCCTGAAATACATCGGTTGGAGGATCCCCTAACAGGCGAACTGGGAAGTTTTTTACCCAAAGATTCATATTCTGTAGTAAAATGCCTATGTCCGCTACGAAACTACAAATACTGCGATCACTTGAAGTTTGCTAATGCTTATGATAATATCCTCACGACTGTTCAAAAGAGTTGTACTGAAAGCTGATGTTTTGAGAGTTGTCCAAAGTAGTGTAGTTGCCTCCCTGATGACTTCAAAGACTTGAGACCTGTTCGTAAGCGGCTTAGGCTGGATGCAGAAGACAGTTAAACTAGGTATTGCCAAGCTTAATGGACGGAGCCTATGTTGAGCAGTGGATTGAGATATTGACGGTGGTGGTAAAAGAAAAACATTTAATATATCCTTTGCCTATGTTTCGAAGATTCGTGGATGTAGGGAATTGTTGTAGAAGTAGTACGCGGGCTGGCAATTTGTCACTAGGTACAAGCTTTTTTTATATACGGGGAAATAACTTTTTTCCCCTATCCAAACTTGTGCCAAATTCTATACCCATGGAAACAATCTTTAGAGCGTTTTCTTTAAAGCGACAGACGACATGCTAAATAAAAGTTTGCTTCTTATTTCACAAAGTTTCCAACTGTTTCTTTTTTGTGCAAAGAATTTGAATTATTTCAGAACTTTGGACACTTTATTAATGTTGTGGTGCTTTAGCCTGTCATATGAGAAGCGTGCTTGGAACGCCTCCAAATTTTCAAATAATCTGCATGCAATGAATTTTTATTTATTGCTGGAGTAACCTGCACTGATATAATTTAAAGAAGGGCTATTTGGAGAGATGTTTATTAATTTTATTTATTGATGCAGGGAAACGTAGCTTTTCAACATGTGGCCAAGATGGAAGCCAGCAAATGTTAGGCACTAGCACAGTTTTACTGTAAAACTGGTGCTAGTCTCGTGCAAGAACAATTTCTCCGTATCACCACAATGAATTGTGGCTGGAATACATTTTACACGACCTCTTACGAGCTAAATTCTAGACTATACCACATAGTTACTTCGGTAGTCTCTTGGGACTCGTCCTATTTTCAGTCTAACACACAGAAAAGTATTAGGTGAAAATTGTAGTTAGTATTCTAACTCCAGAATAAGACCTAATCATTTTCGCTCTCGAAGTTCGAAGTTACGAACCAAAAAGCCTTTTTTGAATTATTTTATGATGAAAGAAAGGAGACAAGCCTTTTAAAAGTGTTGGTGTGACTTCAATAAACACATACGTTTTTCAAAGCTCTGCCTACCCCTATAAACGAAGCTCGGCTGCTATAAATAAATCCTTTAATCATTCCAGACCATTAATAATAGACCTAATAGCAATTATTTCCCTCACATGCGGCTTCCTTGACGTCAGCTAAGGCTGGTCAATAGCACATCTTCAGATCTTCCTGGTAATTACTATTGCTTTTTAACGTATATTCACATTATTCACCCAATTCGGAAAGAGATTGGGATATTGAAAAACTTGAGGTTATTGAACTCTTTCAAAATGTTATGTGCTATACAGAGTCTCGTCTGATCCATTTGTTGATGTAGAAATCATCAGATTATTGTACCGTGTACATGACGTTTGCTAACGATATTAATTCAAGGAGCATCAAACCGTCCGACGTTACCATGCAATTTGGATCGACTCCGGGTCTAATCTCATCATGTAATTGCTAACAAATCTCGTTGAAAAGCAAGAATAGTAAACAATTACTGCAGCTATAATTGATAGGACGCATCAAAACCTACAGAATTAAACGATATACTTATTTATAATAATCATAAATTTCATATCAATCGTCAAACTTTGGAAAGGGCATTTTCCACTTTGTATGGGAATTTGGCTCGGTATGTCTAGATACAATACAGGTTTAAATAGCTAAAACCAGTAGGAAAGATAATATTGTATTATGATTGTATCGAGATGCTTGTATAAATTGTTTTGGTTACTTATTATTTTTTAAATAAAACACATTTTTATTCTGACTCATATGTCATAAGCTAATAATATGTTGTCTAGGAACTGGTCAGGTGGATATAATTATATTATCTTTTGCCCTCCGGATAAACTGTACATATTCGCAACTGGACAGATTCTCAGCTGGACAATAAGTTTATAAACTATGAAACAGGTATAAATTTAGAAAGTGTGAATGTTATATTGAGAATTTGTTTTAAGGTAGGTAATATTAAACGAAATCTTCCATTTGTAACATAAGATTACGGGGCGAAAACTAATATTGAGATAATTTTAACGACCGTAAGCGTTCTAAGCATATTATTACTGATTTTTTTTCGTTATCACAGTCCTATAATATATTATGTATCTGCTTATCAATCAAAATTTGCTTTGGCGACGTTTTGTTTCCTCACAGTGATAGTATCATCAATTTATTTTGGTATCACTGATTTTCGATTTCTTTCTTAATAACTGTAGAAACAAAAAAATGGATGGTTTATTTGGGGATTTTGGCATTAATTCGCAGGTGCCAACCTTCTATAGCGTTAGTAGTCCTAAATTTTTATCCGTAACAAGATAACTGTTCAGTCGTAATTTACGTCATCCAATAATTTGTGAAATACTTAATTAAAAAAGGCTTTAGATTCTCCATCATCTGTAGCCATTTCTTTTATTGACAAAAAGCCCTCAGGTATTAATAATATTAATACCTGAGGGCTTTTTGTCAAACATATTATGTTTGTCAAAAGTGCTAATCGCGTACACAATTGTGTCAATTTCCGACCATTTACAGTAGAGGAAAATTTCAATTCTTTAGATTTATTCCACACCGCATGCAGAAAATGATAAAAGCAGCCTTAGACAACCACATCCGGATAGATACATTTTACAATTGGGGTTGGATTTTAAAACGAGTCGCCTGAATTTGAGGATATTGGTGGTGTATGGGGCTTAAGGGAGTTAGTCTTAATCCCCCCAAAGTAATTTTGGCTGCCGGAGTTGCGTCTAAATATTTTTAAACAATTTCCAAAAATTCTTAAATACGAATAAGTAAAGGGTGTCCAGCGGAAAATTTTGTTTTTTAAACTTAAATAAAAAACATATTATTACATTCAAAATATGTATTCTATTTTTAAAACAAAGAACGTTTCTGCGGATTTTATTTTTTTTAAATAATGTCTTCCAAGTGACGTCCGTTTCGCGCAACACACTCTTGTAAGCGAACCCTCATATTGGCGAATACGCGCGAACACAGTGCTTGGGGGATTGCATCAATTTCACGCCGGATATTTTCTTGTAGGGCAGATATGGTGCGGGGATTATTACAGTACACTTTAGACTTGAGGTATCCCCACAAGAAAAAATCACAAGGCGTCAAGTCAGGCGATCGTGGTGGCCAGGCTATGTCTCCGTACTTGCTTATTAATTTTCCAGGGAAAATATCCCTTAACTTCGACATGGATACCCTAGAAGTGTGCGGGGTTGCCCCATCTTGCTGGAAATGTGTCCTATTGTTGCGCCCTGGAAAAACTTGCAATTGCGGCACCAAAAACTCATCAATCATGCGGCAGTATACAGAGGAATTCACAGTTTCCCCCTCATTAAAAAAATACGGTCCGATTATTCCATGAGCTGAGATGGCGCACCATACTGTGGTTTTAGGGCAGTGCAAACTTTTCTGATGACGTTCTCTTGGGTTGTTGGGATTCCAGTAACGCATATTTTGCTTGTTTACGTAACCCCCGATGTGAAAATGTGCCTCATCGCTGAACAATATGTTTCCAAGTGTTCTCGGGGTTCGAAATCGTTCCAAAGCCGTTCTGGCGTACCTTTCCCTTGAAACATAATCGTTCTCATTTAATTTTTGGACAATTTGCATTTTATAGGGATGAAGCTTTAGTTTTTTTTTCAAAATCGTATGCACAGTTGACTTCTTAATGCCTGTAGAGGCGGCAATCTTTCTTACTGATTTCCTTGGATTTCTTAGAATTTCTTGACGCACCTGTGTCACTCGTTCTGGTGTTGCTGCCGACGTAGACGGTCCTGGCGGCGGCCTATTGATCATTGTCCCTTCTTCTCGAAATCTTTGCACCCCCGTTCTGATAAGCTGCGTACTCGGACCATCGCTTAATCGCCGAATGTTGTAATGCAAACAAAAAGCACGACGCGCTCGAATAGGCGAATTGCCGTTCATTAAATATTGCTCCACCGCGTACGCGCGGTGCGCGCCCGACCAATGACTCATGGCGACTGACAAATCCGCAGAAACGTAGCTTCTAGCGCCACCCCCTCCGCGGCCCTAACCCCGCTAACAAATGAGTAACGTTGATTTAAAGTTGAAAAATTCCCGCTGGACACCCTTTATAATAAGATCGATGAATCTAAATTTGGAAAAAGAAAATACAATCGACGTAATTATATTTTATATATATTATGTTTTATAGGAAATGTACTTATAAGAAGAGAACATAATTCTTAGGTAATAATTAATAGCAATGTATTACTCCGAGTTGGCACAATCCGACTTCATTGGGTTAGGTTAGATGGCTAAAGGCGGGAGCGCAGCGCAGCGAAGCTCCCGCCTTAGCCATCGTGGTTATTTTTTTTTAAACCACCCAGAAATAGGAGCCCCGCGTAGCGGGGCTCCGTCGACTCATAATTAAGGCCAGTTTTTATAATTTTTTTTGTTACAATTTTTATACAATTTTTGTACAAATTTCTGTTTTTTATTTTTTCTAAGGAAACTAAGTATTTCCGGCGGGTGAAAATGGTGAGGGGGGGATCCGACCCCTCCCCCCCTCTCCCCCCAACCATTCACAAACCCTTAAAATGGCGACGTATTTCGAAATTTTTACCGACAATTGTCTGTTATTGAAATCGCATTTTGATCAACATAAGAAATAAAACAGAGCTGCAATTTGCAAAAAATAACAAAGAAAATTTGAATTTGGCAAGCTACAACCGAGGATCCACCTTAAACCTACAATTTGTACTAAAACTCCTATTTTGGCAATAATCGCTCGAAACGGCGTCAGGACCACCCAACATGACGCTGACATGATTAGATAAGTTACTACGTTCTGTTTTTCCTTCCATACCTAAATAATTATGGAATTACTGACAATTGATTAATGTAACAAGGAAAATGGGTCGCCCATGACGTCAGATAAGTGTTGCACGCGATATTTTGCCAATATTATACAATACATATTAGTTTATTCCATTTTTATGCTGCTCTGAAAGTGTCGGTGGACGTGTGAAATCGATGACCCGTAAGTATTTGCCAGTCAAGTTACAGGATAATAATCCTGTCATATTATATTCTCTTGTTTAGCTCTTGCGCTAGCCTGAAAATAAGCTATACTAGAAAGCAAGACTTAGCCAAACTACTTCGGAAATCACAACGTATACTCTTTTCGTCTTTGGTCCTCTCCATGAACCAGCTTTCAGGAGCTAGGAGTCACGTTCATATCATTCACAATAGTCGACACCGCAGCGCAAATTCCGATTACTGTATCAAGGCACAAGTTATCAGCAACTAGAATAAGCAATACGAAGCCTCGAGTCGAAGACAATGACGTCATACCTAGTACATACTTACTTGCGATACAAATGAGCCCTGCACCCACCCAGGTGTGTGTAGACGATACGTAAGTTACCATGTCAATTCCATGTTTGAAGTATTATTATAATTAGGTAGCTGAGACTGGCAGTCCCATAGTCTTATTTATTTATTTAATTTCGAAAGATCCTGGCAACATTGAAATCACCATAACCCGTTCGCTGAGACGTCCTTGCTTATATTACACTCTAGCATTATTATATGAACAGAGAGGTTTAAAGTGGAGAAGGAAATACTTATCACAATCATACTGATTGCACAGCCACACCCACTGATATTAATGGCGTGAAGATAGGACACGTTTAGTCTTTGATATAAATTATCAAGAGTTAAGTGAGTCCAAAGAGGTTATTATCGGTAACATTATCAGTTTAATTGGACGTGTTACATAAGATACTTAAACTGACGTACCTAGATAATTATTATTTTAATGGATGTAAGTGATGATTTAACGCTTTGTAAATTATGATAATAAATTGAGGTAGCTTCGAGAAGGTTTCGTTGGAGTAGCTCGATTACATGCGTCCGTTCCTAGTTCGTTGACGTTTTCCAACATGTTATAAGTGCACCGTACGATAAGACCACGACGTCGCACATAGTTTCAGTGTGCTTAGCCCTTGTGTAGTCTTTAAGTCGATGAGCTAAGTCCTTAAGTAGCCTATAAAGTTCTTGTACGATTTTGCTGGCAGCTACTACTGAACGCATAAAACTAAACTAGTCATCTACTCGTTCGCCGTTAGCAACAGCGTTATTTTGAATGAAATCAAAATAGAATATCTAAAGAAAGCTTGGACGATAAATCTGAATAAAATTCTTTTTTAACCCAAAACCACAGAGTTATTAATATTTTTACCGTTATTAGGCCACATTATAAATGTATTTTATATATTTTTTTCCACTCTAGGAAACTGCCAACCAGACTAATTCTGTATTTAATAATCGTTAAATAACATCGGCGTATCGCATAATCGGAACTTTATAGATGCAAAATTACAGCGTCATTATATATAAATTATATGATAATTTTATTGTAAGCACGCAATCAATGGCTGGGCAATTCTGTCCAATAAAAACATGAAAATCCCATAATAGACTAGTAAAATATTATAAATGAGTGTTTCATCTCCCAATCTTGTAGATTCGTTTATTCTTGATTTATATGATTACCTATTTATTTTAATAAATTCATGAGATGCAAGCATTTTGTTAATATCTGTATGGACTCGTCATAATATACTTAATTTAATATACTGAAATCCAATTCATATTACTACACTCAACTAGGCTGACGCTCACTAGGTCAAGAAAAGCATAGTAAAATATGACTTTAATACAAATCATATTAGATGTTAAACATGAGAAGATTAAAAAAAGAAAGTACAAAGCTTCACAATCTCTCTTATACCACCCAGGCAATACCTAATATTTTCTGCTTATAAATAAATATTAAAACGATGCGATAAAATATAAAGAATAGGTACTGATAAAAATAAGCGAGAGGACACAGCTGGAGCACAACATTTTCTGAAAGGAGTTAAGAACAGATTCCATACAAAGCGTCTGATCGTTCCTTAGTCTAACAAGGAGTCAAATTAAAGAAAAAATACAGTGTATTTTGGAAATATTATCAGTGGTGCCGATTCTCTTGTCACAAATGCCTCTAAATTAGACTAAACATCACCAAAATTTTGTTTGTTCCTGTCAAAAACGACGATTTCCCATTCTGAAATTGACTAAAGTGACACAACTTTACTATATTTTAGTTTGACAGCACTAAGATGGCACTGAGTTATTAATCTATTGAAAATGACCATTTTGCTATTCTGAATTTGACGTTTTTCACCAAGTTTTGGTTGTCTAACTAAATCTGACTATTTTTAATCGCGATTAAAAAGGTGTGGAATAAAATGAGTTGTCATGAACTAAAATTCACACAAACACCTTGACTTCGGGTGCAAAAACAGTACCTACCTACAGTATATATTTTTTTCTTTTCTTTAGCTTATATTTCGAAAGTGGTGTGTCCTATCGCAAAAATAATGAACATTTCGACCCCCTTTATAATACGCATAAACCCCTAAAACTCAACATGTAGGAAAAAAAAATCAAGGGAAAAATTCCATATAAAACACGTCGAGGCAGCTTCATCTGCGCACCACTGGCTCTAAAAAAATCACGGGGTAGGGCAAACAAGTACCTACCACGTAGAGTCGCGATTGTCAAATTCGATTTTAGTTGTGTCAAAATTATTTTTAAATAAAGAGAATAGCTTTAAAATTCTCATACCCATAAGTAAGTAATTTTTGTGATAGTTTAGTTCGGTGTACAAGAGAATCGGCACCTATACCTACACATTTTAATTCACCACTAGAAAAAAGGAAAACTATGTAAATTTACAGATTACACGCCACAATTTAAAGGATAACAATACAAAATATTCCTAAAAGTTCTGTTTTGCCGAGAGATCGACCATTTATTTCTAAAAAGTCAGTTTTGAACTACTACGTCCTGCCACAAAAACTTCAATTGCAACCGGAGATGGAGATACCTTTATAATACCACTGAATTGTATACCTAGTATCAATTATAACTGGGTAGCACAAAAAATCACAATGACATTTATCTAAAAGTCATTACAGCAAATGAGTGGAGCATACGCAGACTGTAGGCATTGTGTTATAATTATAGCGATTACAGTGTCCAGATATAAACATCCTAGGATCAGACTTGTCAGTTAAAATAAGAAGCTAAAATATGACACATAGACAGGCTAAGACAAATTACACGAACACATATTATGGCGATCATTATTGTAAGCTTCATTAAAATGTTAAAAGTAATTTTTTATTTCAGCTCATCCAGTGTTTCATATGTGACCGTACTTTGTATCGATCGATATGATTTTACTTGTGTATTGAGTGGCATAATGTCAATCAAATGTCAATTTATTTATTTATTCATAACCCGGATCACTCATCGACGGACAGTTGAACCCCTGACTTATGAACATGAAATAGATAATATTAAATGTCAGGAACATAGTAAAGCTGGTTAAGCGATAAACGATTACTTTTGCAGCATAAATTATATTTCTCAGGAAGATGCAAAACGTTTGAAGTTGATAATAATCTGATGTATACCGACCCAAAATTTGACGTGGAAATCGATATAGTATCGATCCGTGAAATGCGCTAATCATATTATTTATTTTATCAATGTGTCGACACTAAAATGTCAATGCTCCGATGCGATTTCTTATCAGGCCGATCTATAATACTTACTAGCCGATAGGTACATAATATCGTGGTGGGTATATTGTACTAGTCCATTTAATATTTACCGATGGACCTACCCATAAACACAATGGGTCAGTAAAACTTACGTACAATGAATTTTCCTGAAATTCTAATTTGTATTAATTGTGCTCACTGCGCGCGCCTGTCTGTGCTAGCGTCAAAACAGAGTCATCATGACGTGAATCACGCATTTAAACTAAAGTAATTTTACGGATTTATACTCTGATTCTAATTCCTCATACCATTTACGGTCAATGGGTGTGTCATTCATTATTGTTGGAAACCGATGGCATGCCATTTTAAACGTCAACCTACCTATTGATAACAGAAGCGCCTAAAACGAGTCATGAATACGAGTACTGAATACGCAAACTGTGTGTAAAGATGTAACGTACAGTACAATATCGTTCACACTTTACATACTCTCATAACGAAACAATGACTTCATTTCAACCTTTCGCCGTATAACAACAAAATTAAACCCAAATAAAAAAAAATCAAAACAGATTCTATGTTAGACCTATTTCCTTGAAAACTAAACGTTTTTAGTGGAAACCGCGATCCACTCTGAGATACGCGTTATCAGTGAACAAGTGATAGCGGGTGTAGTCAGGACGTCGGTGGCGACATCTAGTCTAGCACTGCGCCACACACCTGACTCAAAGAACAACCGATAGACAGTTCAAACGTATTCTACCTACGCGGACGTTTATCTGCCTGACTGACAATTCACAACGTGCCGCGATAATGATTTCATCGTCCAAATATAGAAATTAATATACCTATACCCTAACGGTCTTATTACAAAACAAGGTTTTTCTTTTGACATGGTTTAAACCATCGAGCCTGTTTTTGAAATAAGAACATAACTGAAATCGAAATACAGTTCCTTTTACAAAACTGTCAACTTAGTCCGGTCTTAGATTGTCAATTTTGTATTAAGAACTTTACTAAAGTCGGCATAAAGTTCCAAATACAAAAACTAAATCGAATGTGTAGGTTGGGGCTAAAGTTAGATCGTGTTTTGTAATAAGACGCAAAACAAGGTTTTTTTTTTGACATGGTTTAAACCATCGAGCCTGTTTTTGAAATAAGAACATAACTGAAATCGAAATACAGTTCCTTTTACAAAACTGTCAACTTAGTCCGGTCTTAGATTGTCAATTTTGTATTAAGAACTTTACTAAAGTCGGCATAAAGTTCCAAATACAAAAACTAAATCGAATGTGTAGGTTGGGGCTAAAGTTAGATCGTGTTTTGTAATAAGACGGTAAAGGTTTAGGTAGTTAAAAAAAGGTAAACAAATCATAAAAAGGGTTTTTATGGTTGACACTTTTTTGGTTAAAAATACATACGTTATAAGATAACAAAATAAATTTTATTTCTGATCACCGGATAGTTTCCTCTTTTATCATAATATGTTAAACTTTATCATTTATTCTTAAACTACCTCTTCGTACTTAACTGCTTGAGCACAATTTTTTTGTTAGATTTATTAAAGGGTTTTTCAACAAGAACTTTGTTTTTTAAAACATAATAAAACAAAGAAATTAGATGAAAATTATTAAAATTTTTATTATATTAGAAAGAGTGAGGTTTGGCAAATTATGAATGAAAAATGATATCGGAAAAATGTCCAGCACGACCACGCTCACAGATGTTGAATGATGTAATATTTTGTAATCTGTCTGTTGTAAAGAGCCCAAAAAGACAGGTTCCCCAAACCTTTTAGAAAATACAACGAATTAGATAACGTTGCTAAATTGAAGTGTTGTAACACATTTTAAAAGAGTAACGATGGAGTTCTTGCCCATTCTTCTCCATACGAAACTACCGTTTTGGAAGGGGCGACTAGAATCAATTCTATTTAAATGTAAATGTTGACGTTCAAAAGTGCCTTTTATGTGCCTATTTGAAATAAATGCTTTGACTTTTGACTTTGACTTACAACTGAGACGTAGTTTGGCAACTGATGTGGCAGGTACTACGTTTAGTCGGTTAACCAGACGCCTTTGTTGACAGCGCTCTCGACATTTGCGATTGTAATATTGTATGCGAGCGTTTTGATTTAGTTTTTGTTGGATTGTGATAATATGTATTAGCTTGTTTCTTTGTTTTTGGTATTTAGTTATTGTTAGTTTTTGTTATTTATCGTTATTGGTTTTTAAATTCGTATCGTGGAAAAATGAGTGAACCCGAGGCTGGTACTAGCCAGACCAACTTCGTAAACACATTTCCATCACCGAAGAAGATACGCTTCAAAACGGGACCTCTTTCATCATCTGAGAAACAGACATTGATAAATGTGTTAAAATGTCGAAGAAGCATGGCCCAAAGAGTGTTTTCCGTCAAAAACACACATAGTGCAAATAACTGGTGAAATAATGGGTATGTCTGTACCAACTGTGTACAAGGTTATTAGCCAATACAAAACATCGCATAGAGTGCAGTGTCCTCCTCCTCCGGCAACGAAACCAAGCAAAATCGACAGTTTCGATGATATTGATTTAACTGCAGTGAGGAGAAAAGTACATGTCACTTTTTATATAACTGTGAGCTCAATCCAATTGAGTTAATATGGGCTCAAGTTAAGGGGTTTGTAGCCGAGAAAAATAAAACTTTTAAAATGGCTGACCTAAAAATTCTTTTACCAGAGGCTTTAGCTAATGTGACTGCTGAAAATTGGAAAAATTGCGAGGGTCATGTAATAAAAGAAGAACAGAAAATGTTGAAATTAGACAAAATAATAGATGATACCTACCACTGAACGCTTTATTATTAATGTGACAGATAGTTCAGATTCAGATTCAGAATAGAGCCTATTAATGTGTGACTCCATATAATATATTTTAACATTTGAAATAAAAGGTTTAGCATCTATGAGTCACATGGTTTTTTTGTTAACCCTTTTTTAACTACCTAAACCTATGGAGTATACTAATGGAATGTTCCGTTTGAGGTGTAAGGCTTCGTTTACGGAGATGCGGCGCGTAGCGAGTCGCGTGCGGCGTGGCGTCGCGTCTCTCTCGCTCTCATACAAAGCCATGAGAACGAGAGAGACGCGAGACGCCACGCCGCACAGTGGGCTGAAAATCAATCTTCATAGACTTGGGGATCAACTTAGTATTTTTTTTCTTTTTGCTGCAGAGATGGGTTTAGGTATCATAAATATTGATGAATTCAATGCTATTTCAGTTTATCAATAAACGTTTTTCTTTACTTTAAAGCACTTGGTTGAAAATATATTATGGAGTAATAATATGTAAAAAGGATATATTTCGAATTTCGTACAAGTATTTTTATTTTTCTGCATTTTTTGACATATCACACAATGCGCGGAAGCGTTAGATTTTGGGAGAAAAAAAATAAAATGTGTTTTGGAGTATGAAAAAAGGTTTTAACCTGTTTATAATTGACATTAGGTACTTAATGGTTATACTTATAAATAAATTATATGAACAGAGATGTAATAGCTACCGGTTATACAACAAATATTATGGAAATTTATTAATATTTTTTGTAATTTATTATCGAGGATGGTTAAATTATGAGGTCTAATACCCTCGGTATCTAATATTACTCCCTATATTGATACTCTTCCCTGCATAGTTTTATAAAACCTGCATTAAAATAAGAAAAAAAAAACGAGAATGACTGACTCGCTATTAAAAAGAAACAAACAATAAAAAATATTTAAACATAAAAACATCATTAAATTGATCAACTTAGGATACCTAAATCCATGCCTGCCGAAAAATTTACTAAGGTGATCCCCAAGTCCATGAAGATTGATTTGAGCCCACTGTGCGCCGCACGCGACCCGCGACACCCCGCGTCTTCGTAAACGAGCCTAAGTGTTACTAATTTTTATAGCACGCTCATTTCGGGCGAGTGATCATTTTCCTTAGTTTGTCTCCACGTTTCATATGAAGGTCGTATGGGGGTGAGTAATTATTAGAGCCTCTACAGTTCTTGAACTAATTGTTTACTTAGTGACCTGACCCTAAATAGTTTGTACACGTTCCTAATGAGCTTCACGAGCGAAGACATCCAGTAAGAGACAAAACTTTATACGCTCATGAAGTTTCGTAATTATTGTTGTCTAACCCTGAACGTACAAAGTCGTTTTCGATAGTTTCGCCAAAACACTTTCAAACTTTGCAAGTATTATTATACACGCTTCGTACTTTGACGTCGATAACTAAGAAATTTCAGGAGCGTGGAAAATGTCAATGACGCCATCGTGAGATGGCCCTAATTACGTAGTGTATAATAAATCAAGATTATACACTTGACTCCCTTTCAGGTACAAACCGTTTATAGCCTGTAATCTTATTACACCATTATTTATGGAAACTGATTATTATAATATAAATATGTATACTCTTCATTCCATTTACCAAAGGACCTTTACATTTAGCAGCATCCTACTAGTGAAAAAACCAAAAAAAAAACTATTCATATTATTTTATGAAATGCAGTCGTACAGAAGGACCAAATAATAATATTAGTGACAAATGATCAGAACCATGCCGTTTCAGCGATGGCAGTTAATCCCGGATCCAAAGATTATATTATATTACTGCCTCATGGTCAGTTCCTCAATCTTTTTCCTTCAATGATTATCACGCGGGTCACAGACAACGACGTGGATCTATGCTTGCTTCAGAATTAAATACATGTTGTAGTTTCCATTACATTTGATACCAAGAACACCTCTCTCATTCATCAATGCAACTCCAGCATTTCTTGGTTCTCAATCCTGATTAAGAGTAAGACAAATTATGCTTGACTGGCAAATAAGCGGAAGCCGCAGATTGACTATCGCTGGCATAGATAGTAAAAATCTACCGTATAATGGGCAACCATGGACGAACAAAAAAGTCGGAGGGAACTCCGCTAAGACAAAACTGAGTCTCGTTTATGTGCGAGTGTTGCCGTTTGCGCACGTAATGGCCGACCGTCGCGCGTTGTCGGCCGACTAATGCGTGTATGTGTGCGTGCTGGGCCTGTAGTACAGCGAGGTGGTCGATTTGAGTGACACAGTTTTTTCTTAGCGAGAATCTGTCAGACTTTTTTGTTCATCGATGTGGGCAGCATTAACTAATTGCCAAAATATCCTTTAAACCTTTCTTTGTCTTATTCCCTTCCTTTCGTTTCAACTTAATGAATGACTACCCTCTTACATTTAGCATAATTTCAAATAAGAGTGCCGTAATCAGATCGCGTACGGGGGTACAAAGTTATTCGTTATCTTCCACCACCAGACGGGGTCGTCGCCCCTCATTAGTGTGTTGTATTTCAGATTAATTACGGTCTCAATTAAAATAATGCTTTTAATCATTACGCGGAGAATTTCCTTATAAACTTGGCTGGTATTGCAATGGCCATGTACTCGCCATTTACGATAACTATTTATATAGACAAGTTAAGAATAGCTATTTCCAAGCTCGGTATTTATCGAGTCTAATTGCTGGTCCAGCGTCATTGCACGCCAGGTTTTGACGTTAAATGCTGCCGATTCTATAATTTATACGGATTTTGGATATTGAGAGAAGATAGATTTGACAATGAAAATTACAATTACTACTTGGAATCGGGAATGGCTTGTTTATGAGGCAAATCGGATTTGAATAACAATCACAACTTATGGATGAACGATCTAGGCGCAAATTCAATCCAGGATATAAATAAGACTGACAATCAGGGAAAGGGCAAATGCTACAGCTCCTCGACCCGAAGTTACACGCGTTCTAATATTGTCAAACGTATAATGTAAAAGAGGAATAATCTTAGCCACAAATCAGACACCGATATTCAGAGGCTAATAAATATTAATTACCAAATGCCACTAACTCACACACAATAGAAAATTATTACAAACGATGGCTATATATGGGTGACCCATTTACATCACCCCATTGCAAATACGCTCGACACGTAATAATATTACCTAAGACATAAATTAACTAAAACTTGACGCAACTAACACAAATACACGTGAATGACGCATCTTGCCATTTAACATTTCTATGGCAGGCACACATTGTTCTATAATAAATAACGTATTGAACTGACTAGCACGTTAACACTGTCTGTGACATTTTTAGACCGTATATATGAAATACGTGTGTTGGTTGGATGACGTCACTATGACCCGCATAGCTGCCAAATCCCTCGTGCAAAGGTACCCTAGCATTTGTTAAGGCTCCCTCAGACAGGCGCGACGCGACTAGTAGAACAATTCCTATGAAAATATGAGTATTTGTTCATTTTCGTTGATAAGTACAACCACAGAACAGATAAAACAGGTTAGAAAGGAAATAGTTCCTGATTTGTATTAGAACGCGTGTCGCCGCTTGTCTCCCACTCCTTAACTCCACTACAAGCAAGAGACCAATACGTACGCGTATTACACACACAAATAAACCACACGCACTTAGGTAGTGAGTTTGCTATTGGTTGTCACACTAATACAAACACTGCGTTTGACGTACACTCACTCACGCGCAAAAGGTAATTTATTTCTCACGCATGTTACGGCGACCAAAAGGTCGATTACTTATATCGATAAAATTACTGTAATTTATAAGTTAGCAATTTTTCTCTATATTTCCGGGAAGAGGGGGACAATTAGTGTGGACTTCCTAAATACATATAAATAATTCAATCTCAAAGCATTTATTTCAAATAAACCAACTACAGGCACTTTTGAATTGTCAAGGGTTCGGTCAGTCAGAAAGATGAAGCTAGTTGCCCATTCCAAAGCGTAGTAGGTACCTATGGAGAAGAACGGGCAAGACACTCCATGGACACTCTTTTAAATCGAAATATTGTTACAAAAAAGTGGTTACATCATTCATGTTGAAATAATACATGTGAGAACGATGTAGAAAGACGTGCACGTTAAAAGTGTCCGTAATAAAAAGATAAAAACCATTCAGCAATTCAAATAAGCCGTGGCAGCTAAGAAATTACCTGTGCCACATTCAAGTCAATGAAAGACGAACCCAGTAAGTTTTATAGTAGGTACATAGTGCTCACACGTGCTATGCAATTATACACTACTAAGAAATTGAATTTATACATTGCAAAGATAGATTGTACAACCTTCATCAGCTCACAATATTTTCGAATGCTAATCGATTCGTTTAGGCGCTCTTGTAGAGCAGGACCAGCGCTGAGCCAAGCATTTTTGTCAGCGATATAATCCCCCAACTTATAATATGCTTGGCTGTATAGTGTGCGTTTTAGACAAGATTTAAATTTCGTTTCATTCAGTTGGAATATGTGGGGAGGTATTTTATTGTAACATTTTAAACAGTACCCCATGAAGGATGAATCTACATACTTTAGCCAGTCTGAAACCTGGTTGAACTAATTGGTCCCTATTTCTAGTCCTTTAATTGTGTCTTTCACCTCTTTTAATGAAGATTTAAATTTTTCCTTAATACTGTCAAATTAAGGGGGAACATCTAACATAGCCGCGAAATACAAATTTTCTTTGGTTTTTTGCTAATTTATTTATATATATATATATAATGTATAACGCAAGGAGATATATCTATGTACATATATACACAGTATACATATAGCTCATGGGAAGCGTGCGGTGACAATGACGCGAGTTTCACGCTTTTTGTTCACCCAAAAAGTACACATATATACATAGTATACATATAGCTCATGGAAAGCGTTCGGTGACGATGACGCGAGTTCCATGATTTTGTTCACCAAAAAAAGTGCTCAACGCGCCTAAAGAAGTTTTCACTTAAAAAATACTAGAATATTTTAAAATTGAACAATAATTTAAACTCAATTTAAATGCTGATTTTATTATTGTCCCTGAAATAATACGAATTTATTAAGTAACATGCGCTTTGCTATCTTTTAAATTCGATTTTTTCAAAATAAAGTGCAATCTTAAATTAATATATTTTCCAATAATAGCCTTAGTTAGGTCTGTAACATGGTTTGCAGTAGGATATAATCCAACCTGATGATTACTAATGTGGCTAAATAATTCAGTTCCGACGAAGCTGCGCAAAATCTTTGCTGTCAACATATGTTTGTTAATATTCCGGAGATTGAAAACCTACTCAGAAACTAAATTAAAAACGCACTATAAACAATAATTGGTGATAGTAAACAAAGTTATTTTAATTATAATATTACTGATAATAATCAGCTGTATCAAACACACATACTTAATATCGACATTATTTACAACTTGGTACAACACTATCGATAAGCATCGATTTCGCCGAATTTCAGCTTTGGCTAGGCGTACGCGACGTTCGCAGTGAACGCAATACATTGCGCGATCACTGATCTAGTACAACATGCTACCCATGCATTGCAAGCAATGTATAATTTTGCAACTACTGTTGCGATTGTATCGTTTTTATCTACAAACTACATAATACTATAGTAATAATTACAAATATCACTTGTATTTTAAGGTTTTTGGACTTACCGGTGAAAAGAAATCCCTTCCCGGGCTACAATATACACCTGTCTTCTTTTCCGACACGTTATAATAGCGCAAGACGGCATAATTCTTTGTTTTTCACGGAGCGTCGTACGTTGTCACAATATGAGCGCGACTGTTAGCCCGTGAAACAAATTTCGGTTGACTTTTGAGCGTTTGCTCATAAGTGCGGCGTGCCTGCCCCGCCCACAAGGCCCTTCTAACCTCTTTATCTGTTCTGTGAGTACAACGCTACACTTTTTAACGCGATTCTAATAGGTAAATAACCAGTATTTTACATGCGAGTGACTGCCTAGCGTGTGTTAAGTTCCCTTAAAACAAAGTTTCCAGGAAATAATCGTAATCGCTTAAACTTATAATCGATTCAAGAACCCGTTATTAAGCACTTATGGAATTAAAATAAGCCGTGGCAGCTAAGAAATGACCAGTGCCTACTGACTGCATATAGATATTATTATGATGACTCTTGAACGGATATAGGTTCGTCTATGACTTTTACAATTTCGATACCGGAAATTTCAATTGTCGTAAAGACAAAACACGACTTTTTAGTAGAGCCAAACATAAAGGAAATTGTTCTACTTGAGTCACGTCTCGCCTCGCCTGTCTGCGGGAGCCTTATAGCGGAATAGAAGACGTTCATAAACGTCGGAATAAAATCAACTTTATGGATGATTCAGTTTATTGTATAATCTTTGTTTAAATGTTTGGAGCCCTTTGAAGTGCTCGTAAAACGAGCATGAATTAAATAAATAAAGAAATAAAACAAAGAGAATAAAGTTTGAATACAACATAGACGTAGCGTAGCTGCTACTGGAAGAGCTTACAGGAAAGTTTCAATTGTGAGTAACACGGTGAGGCACAAAGACCAAAATTGCCTTTAGAAAATTGCTACTGTTGCTAAGGCCTGGTCCATCTGTTCTAGCCTAGTCTAATATAGCTTTACGAGATAGCCAAATTCCTAACCATGCAGCTATTGACACGTTTATCAAGAATCTCAAGTTGGGACATAAATCTGCAGAATAACCAGTAACTATTGCCTCTGTACGAGGCGACGGCAAACAATATTCAATATTGACTAGTACTGTGCCGTTTGACGACAAAGTAGCCTTTAGAACCGGCTAGGAGTTAAACACAGGTGTTTCTGGAGGTCACCGTAACGAGAATCTTAACAGTCAGCTGTGAAAGACCTTAGGATTATTGTCCTATGTGTACCTACTACCTACGTCATTAGAAGGCCGCTTCCTTTTAATAGTTTTACAGTATGGTTAGATTTAGAATCACCTCGCACAGTCTGTTGTCAGGTAGTGGAAAGGGCATGTAATGGTAAAAAAGCAGAAGCACTTTTGCACAATTTTATGAACGCTGCATTTCTTTCATAGTTCAAATAATAAAGTAAAGTTCTTATTAATTAGTATGCATGCCAAATCTTTTCGTTGATTGGAGAGCTTACTCTGTCCAACAGATAGTTTCGAGAATAGCAAGCATCCAAAGCATTCAAGTTATAAAAATGCACTAAAAAAACTTAGTTCATTTTACGAAAATAGTTGAAATTAATTACTAACAGCCTTACAAATAAAAATGTGTTATATCGCATCTATTCCATTCTTATGTCAAGTATAGTTATACCAGTAATAAATTAAGAATATGTCGAGAATATTTTTTTACAAATAAACCAGGTATATCTCGGGTATAAAAATTCTTCCGTTATGTCAAGATGCACCATTTGGCAACAGCGCGAACAAAGAGAAACTTCTTAAAAAAAAATGAATTTCGTCTATAACAACTGTATCCATCCATTTGTCAACTTGAGTTAACTTGACGTTTCTCGAGTTCTCGACCGTTTCGTTCGATTCCTTGCGTACTGTCTTAGTCAATGTATTTTTGTTAATAAAGAAATATAATGAATGTCCGCAGCATCATCTTGCATCTGGAAGGGATGAATAAGAAACGATAACGGAGCAGGACTGATACAACAGATAGAAAATTACTAGTATGAGTAGGTGAAAGATCTTACCTGATTACTTCCCCAGTACCTATCTCAAAGTAGTCAGTATTTGCAGAGCAGAAGATAATCCACCTCCGCGCGTGTCCATATTGAGAGAATACCAAATAATTGGTCTAAAACTCTTTTACCACCTTTAGAAATCGATATTTTAACCGGTTTTTTTTTTGATGCACGGTTGGCGCACTGGTTGAGCGATTGACTGCTGCGCTGCGTGTCGCGGGTTCGATTTCCGCACGGAACAAATATTTGTATGACCTGCAGATAGTTGTTCCGGGTCTGGCTGTTTGTGTTTGTGAGTTTAAATGTTTGTAAACGCACCCACGATACAGGAGAAATTCCTAGTGTGGGGCAACATTTATTAAAAAAAAAAAAAAACTGCTCATCGCTATATAAATCAAAAGGATTTTCCCTTTTTTTAATACTTTACCTTTTCTTTGAGCCTGCATTAGAGCTATCATGTTATTTACTTGTTCTACTTCTTCTATTGCATTTAATTCCATTGTAATCAAAATGAGCGTAAAAACAAACCGTGGTATTTATATGGTTATACAAGCTTTATACAAGGGTGAAGGCGGGAATAACTTCGGAATAACAGTTGTACCAATAGAAATGTCAACGCTATATTTGGTATAAGATATTCTTTGTTTATTTGTAGACATTTTGCTTGTTCTTAGTTAATTCTCGAGTATAGATGTTATACCACGTTTATTTGTGAGGCTGTAAGTGTAAGTAACGAAAATGAATATAATATATTGAAAGTTTATTTCGGGACCTTCTTGCCAGACACAAATTGTCAGTCACTTTTAACCAGGTAGGCAGTTACCATAAAAAACAAGCTCAGTATTGTCTTTCCCGTTAAATCGTCCCGGTTTCCCTGAAAATAACATCCTTCCTTTATTTATCGTCGAATAACGTTCAATCACGCTTTCTTAGTTTTAGAGTGGAGGCCGCGTTTAGGCAAACGCAGTGTGGGACGCCCGCCGCACTCTGGTTCGTGTCGAACAAACTAGCTGGACAAAAACAACTCTTCAATTCCTAGTAGTTAATTACTAATAAGAACTCATTAGGCCTTTACATTAAGGAATACACCTAATAATTTTCGTAATTACCCTCATTAGGACCGTCATTAAGGTAAGTATTTAAAGAATTGATAATTCAAAGTGCATTCATTTGCATTTTTACACTATCATTGATAACATTATTTAAGTAACTAAAAGAAATTTGTGATGGATTGTGTACATAAGGGTAAGTAGTTTTGTTTTAATTCATTTTTATCACAGGAACTTCATTCTATAACTTTATTAAATTAATTGTTTAGATAAAAGTGGACCTTTTCACCCATATTTTTAATTCAATGGTCAAAAAATTATATGTCCTCTCATGTCCACTCTATAGAATCTATTTTATATGATTCTCACAAGTATTTAGTAGTAATAAAAAAAAAATTGAATTATTTGCACAACCAGTTTTTTCTTTTTTTCATTATACAGTTATCATCGTCTCAAAAATGGATTTTCTCGAAGAATGGCTAAAACACCCAAAGTAAACGCGGAATGAGTAGCTGTTTCTGTTTATATCTTTGTGAGATGATTTTGACGGTGTTACAGAGCAGTCCCTGAGAGAACTCAAGGTCATCATCTCAAAATATTCGTCAAAATTAGCTGAACAGTGGAGCAGCTGTGGATGAAATCGAGAGCGGTTCCTAGAGAAGAATTCGACGTGGCTGAAGGGAGTTGACATATCTTTCGATGTGTCCGTTTATTTATGTATGCCAAGTACATCTACAGAACCGGGACCTGGAAGACCCCTAAAGAGTGTGATGATTCCAGTCTCAAAACGAAAAGACGACGCGTAGATGACCTCTTACAGCCCAGGAGTGCTAGTGAATTGATTTACGCTGCTGAAATATCAGCGCGTATGTCGGGTCGTAGAAGTGTAGGACGTCAAATCAAAGATGTAACTGGTGACCCTTCAATAACCCATATAGACAGTGAAAAAGTGGCCCCAGGTGTTTGACAAGCGAGGAAGCTTTAGCATACTATGTTGATAGTAAATCAAGTAGCCATAGCTATAAGCAGACTCGGAAGTGGAGCATCAAAGCCGGACATAAGGTATTTCCGTTATTATACAGTGTTAGAAAAGGTTTTGGTAAATGGGTAGCCATGCAGCCCTTGGCATGTGCGATCTTGGCTTGGATTGTATCTCTCTTGGTCTGGCTCCTCACTCTAGATCTGTTTCGGAAAGTAAACTCTCCAGTCACAGATCTAGGGCTCATTGGAGCACGCAAGCCCCACCACGACGTCAACGTAGAGATACGGCGATGGGGTTATTATTATTGTTATAAGGTTTTAGAAGAGATAAATGCTTTATGGCCGACAACAAGCAAGGTGATGGAGACCGAGGTATCTGTCAAACATGTAATGCTTTTGACAATGATTGACGGGAAGATTTGCAACACTCTGACCGAAACTTCTTCTTCACAGAAATGTTTTATTTGTGGGGCAACTCCATCAATGATGAATGATTTGTCAAAAAAGTTTACGGCGAATGAAGATAATCTTGGTTTTGGTTTGTCTACGTTGCACGCTTGGATTAGGTGTTTTGAATGCTTGCTTCACATTAGCTATCGACTTAATGTAAAAAAATGGCAACTTACATCAGCCGAAGACAAAGCTAGTGTGAAGCAAAGTTCAGATGACATTAAAAGACATTTTAAAAGCGAGATGGGCTTGATTGTAGGCCAACCAAAACCAGGGTTCGGTAACACTAATGACGGAAGTACCGCGCGAAGATTTTTTGAAAATCCCGAGGCAAGTGCCGATATTACAGGGTTAGATGTTTCACGTATACAAAAATTTGGCATACTGCTTCGTGCTTTATCATCAGGATATGATATAAATATTGAAACATTTTAAACCTTAGCTCAATAAACCAGATAACTTTACGTAAACCTCTATCCATGATATTATATGCCCGCGACTGTTCACAAAATACTTTTGCACAGTGGTGATGTAATTAAATCATCACTTCTGCCTATCGGCCTGCTTTCCGAGGAAGCACAGGAAGCTCGGGATAAGGACTGCAGAAGATTTCGTGAACACAACACACGAAAACGATCGCGAATTGCTACGAATAGAGATTTACTTAATATGTTATTGATAACATCTGAACCTGTAATAAATGGTTTAAGAGAAGTTCCCCGGAAGAAATTAGGTTCGTTCTCTACCGAAGTCCTAGATTTATTAGATCAACCAGTGTAAGGAACAATATGTTAATATAGTTTCTAGTTTCCATAGTTCTGCCACTCATGATCATGACTATTCAATGGATGATTCATCTGATGATAATGATAGATTTAGTTATTAAGTATTTAATGTATCTGTTATTAGATTTTATAGTTACATTTATAGTTTTTTTTTTTATTGTTTAAAAAAATATTATGTTTTTATTTGAATATACCTGCTCAAACGACCAATGGTCCTCAAAAAAGTATTAAGACTCTCATATCTATGCTTAATAACCTCTTTATGAAAAAAAAACTAAACAAATAATTTTGTCCAGCTAGCTTGTTCTACGCGAACTATAGTGCCGGCCAGGTGGAGTGACGACTTGCGAAAGGCGGCTGGCAGAGTCCGGATGAGGAGAGCCGAAGATCGGGCTCAGTGGCGTTCACTGGGAGAGACCTACGTCCAGCACATGACGCTTTCCTAAACTAATATGATAAAGAGAAAAGATTAGAATTTTTGTATGCATGTTTGTTGTTTGTTACGCTTTAACGCTGAACGGATTCGGATGAAATTTGCCACATATGGGTAGACCATGACCCAAAGAAGGACATTGTGCTACTTTTCATACTCGGGAGTCTCGGGAAACAGCTAGTGGTAGATATAGTAATTTAATTTAGGTAACAAGACGTCAAATTGCCTGCTCCGTGTGTTGCGGTTTTGTGGTGTGAGAAAACTTGCTGCACGGTACCAACGTGCCTAGCGAGGGCGCGGGGCGAGGGACCGATGCAGCGACACATAGAGCTGCGTCGGTCTCAGCTTCGCGAGGTCCTGGTGGCGGAATGGCGGGACAGGCTTTCACGCCCTACCGCCGGCCTCGTCACCATCGAGGCGGTCCGGCCGGTGCCCGAGCGCTGGCTCGGGAGGAGGCACGACTCCCTGTCGTTCCGGGTGACGCAGGTGCTCTCGGGGCATGGCTGCTTCGGGAAGTACCTGTGTCGCATAAACAGGGAGCCGGACGCCCGGTGTCACCACTGCGTCGACTGCCGGGAGGACACGGCGCGGCATACGCTGGCAGAGTGTGCCGCTTGGGAGGAGCCGCGCCGTGCCCTCATCTCAGAAGTAGGCAGTGACTTGTCGCTGCCGGCCGTAGTTGAGTCGATGGTCGGTAGCGACGAGTCCTGGGACGCGGTGGTTTCCTTCTGTGAGACAGTCGTCTCGCAGAAGGAGGCTGCGGAAAGGGAGAGGGAGATCTCGTCCACTCACCCGGCCCTCAGAAGGCGCACCGGGCGTCGGCGGAGGGCGGACAACGCCCTCTTCCAGCCCCCCTAAATGGGTCCAGGGGCGACGGACTCGGGGACGTCTGTCGCCCCCCACACACCAGGACCCGAGGTGGCGGCGCGTAGTGTCCCAAGCGCGCCCCTCTTAGACGTCGCGGGGGGAGTCAAACACCTCACTCCCCCCCAGACCCGAAGTGGCCCGCAGTGGCGGGCCGGCACCAGTCGGGGGTTGCGGAAGGATCGTACGTTCCCGCGACCCCCGGCGTAGGTGTGAGATGGAACACCGGGGTGGTTTTTAGTCAGTAAGAGTCTGACAGACCCCGCCGTCCGCCCCAGGGCGGCGGACATCCATGAGGATTTTCCACCCCGGAAACAAAAAAACAAAAAAAAAAACGGTAAGTACCAACGTGCCCTTAATTTAACTTGTGCCAAAATTGATCAAACACGATCTCATTTCATTACAATACACCCTTTATAATTGCGCACTATTAAACAATTCACAAAGTCACCGCGCCTGTCGCACGACGACCGGTGGCTTTGTCTCGCTCGTGCGATTCGGGTTGTGTGTCGCGCCTGTTTGAAGGAGACTTAGTTCTTGTAAAACCACTACAGTATTTGAGGAAAACAATATTGTATTAAAACAGCTGATACAAGTGTTAAATGATTTGGTGACAATAAGTTAAAATTCAATTGAAAAATAACGTTGCTGTTGGCATTTATAAATTGTTGTACTGACAGAGTTCCAAGTATCTGACATTTTTAAAGGATTATCAGCTTAATTTTTTGGCAATACAAGGGGTGAAATCGAACGAACGATTTTTAGAGAAGTTGATGTATGATTCGTGTAAGAGCACACGTCCGCAAGGTGTGAGTCACAGGCGTGACTTCGAACACGCCACCTATTCATAATCATTATTGTGTTGTCACAGCTTGCAGCAGATAACGCCTCGACCAACAATTATGTAATAGTTAACCCCTCACTGGTGAGTGGTGACATTGGTAGTTGACTGTACTAAAACTTGAACGGTCTTATTACAAAACACGATCTAACTTTAGCCCGAGCCTAACCCTTCGACTCAGTTTTTATAAATGCAACTTTATGCCGACTTTAGTAAAGTTCTTAATACAAAATTGACAATCTAAGACCGGACTAAGTTGACAGTTTTGTAAAAGGAACTGTATTTCGATTTCAGTTATGTTCTTATTTCAAAAACAGGCTCGATGGTTTAAACCATGTCAAAGGAAAAACCTTGTTTTGTAATAAGGCCGGAAATGTTTGCACAGCGTCGTAGGTACGACACCAAAAGGCAATCGAATGGACGTTATCTTGACAGCGTTGAGGCAAATGCACCCAATTGAACATTTTCTGGAAAAATGCCATGTTAGGCACAACATTGAAATGTCAGTTTCAATCATAATCACAGGTTTAATGAATACTATAATAGGAAAACGACAAGAAATAATATGTTTGATGAAGCATTCATTAGAGATGGACTGGTAACTTTACGTGACCCATTGTCAACTTTGTAACCGCCATCATCATGCCGAGCAGCTGTTTACTGCTTTTCTGTTACACCACAGTAACTAAAATAAGCGTGATGTCCACGTGTAAAGATCAAGAAATCTTCATAAATCTGTTAACTTTGGTGCACAGCATTATTTGCATTTCTTACGTTGATTAAATATGCACACTCATTTACCAATAAAGCTTTTAGTGCATCTCTCAGTACAGCCACTGTATAAATATATGAACAGTACGGAAACTACCTACAAACGCTCGAAACGGCACACTCACACAAACATGAGCATCGACGATACCCCAAAGCGGTTGTCGCGGTGCGGTCAGTAGTGAGTGCCACGTCAAGTCGAGTGGTCACGAAAAATGTATCCCAGCAATCTTTTTAAAAATGCTACGAGCGTTTTGCGTGGTATACGGCTGTTTGAACTCGGCTTCATCAAAGCCTGAGCTATCGTATTTTAAACTTCTTGCTGATTTTGGAAGGTAAGAATGATTTTTTGTTATTTTTATACATATAATCGTTATCGAATTATAAGTCCGTTTGACCGATCATAATGAATTCGTGAAATTATTTGTAAATACAGAATGGGCGGCGGTTTTGAGGGTATTTAAAGCCGATACTGCTGTCAAAACGTGAATCTAAGATGGAAGCTGCAATAAATTATCATCATTTTCGTCATGGGTGTCGTTTTCATAGTTTTCGAGGGTGTTGAAGCCGATACTGCTGTCAAACGTGAATCCAATATGGCGGCTGCAATAGTTATCAATTTATTTATTTTATCAAACGCTCCCGCCAAAACTTGTAAAAGGTTACGCCGCGGCCGCCGTAATAACAAAGTTAAAGATCTATACTTCTATAAGTTGTGTGTTAGCATTAAACTGTTTTCCGTGTTTTAAACCGTCGTCTTTTGCTGAGATTAACCGACGCCATGAGATTACCAAATCTCAGTTAAATTGAAATAACTATCTCAAAAAATAGTTAAATCAAGAAAAGAATCATCATAAATCAGAAATAGTTATTTCAATACGATTGATTGATCACTACATAACAAAAAAGTAATAATAAAAAAAAACACAAAATCAAAAACATTAAAAGTTACAACCCTATTCCTTCAATGGAGCGTAGGTAATTATTTCATCAAACATGCTTGGTTTCCGTACTGTTCCATATTAGTATTGTGGTACAGCATTACGAATTTACGAGTGCATCAGACTTATACATAATATATTTTAAAAGAAATATCAAATCGTATAGTGCAGATGACAATGTAATTCATGTGTGCAGTGGTCTTTTGATCCGTAAGCCGTTGGTCCTTTGTTACATAGCGAGGGTTAACGAAGAGGGAACATTGGAGTAGGGGACCACTTGGCAATGATGGGGATTTGTGCAACAATATTGCATTGAACTTGGTAACAATTTAACCTTGAGCACAACGAATACACGGTCGATACCCAAAACAACTGTCGGAGTTTATAAAAAACTGTATTGTTGAGAGCACGGCGAAATGATTAATATTACTTTGATCTAAATTTAACAGATGAGAATGAGACACATTATGTGAGCTCAAGTTTGGCTACAGCCGACTCATAATTAATGAATGAAGCTGTTAGACGCTGTTAGCTGCATAAACATTTCAATTTTATTCGTAGTTTTTGCTGAGACCATTGAGACTAAGCGGAACGCGAAAGTACCAGCCAAGAGTGTGGCTGCAATTATTTCCAGAATGCAACGTGGGAAGTCGCCGGCCGGGTCACGATGGTCTTAGCATCGAACATTTTAAACATGCGGGAGTCCATCTGCCTAGAGTTTTGTCGCTATTTTTCACTCTGTGTCTTGGTCATTCTTATTTTCCGGAACCACTCATGCGGACGATAGTAGTCCCAATAGTTAAAAACAAAACTGGTGACACATCCGATATGAACAACTATCGACCCATCTCGCTAGCCACCACCATGGTCAAGGTGCTTGACGGTCTGATGAAAGGCTGCCTCTCAGAATATGTTAAAGTGCATGACGCCCAGTTCAGATTCAAGGCGGGCGTGTCCACGGAGAGTGCAATACTCAGCCTGAAGCAAACCGTCAAGTACTACACCGCGAGTATAGGCGTGTTTCCTTGATTTGTCGAAAGCTTTCGATCTTGTCTCCTATAATGTGTTGTGGGACAAGTTGAGGGGCACGGGTGTGCCGGCGGAGTACACAGCCCTTCTCCGATACTGGTATGCTCACCAGACAAATCGAGTGAGGTGGGTCGGTACTCTGTCGGATGAGTATCAAATGGAATGTGGAGTGGGGCAGGGGGTGTTAAGCTCACCCTTGTTATTTAATTTATATGTGAATGAACTTATCGAGCGGCTGAGCAGTACACATGTCGGCTGTCATATAGACGGTATATGTGTCAATAACATAAGTAACGCGGACGACATGGTGTTGCTCAGTCCATCGATGAGCGGACCGAGGAAACTACTCACAATATGCGAGACGTACGCGGAGGTGCACGGCCTTAAATACAACTAAAAAAAAAAGAGTGAGGTGTTAGTCTTTACGGCCCCTAAACAACAACCCCCTCGTGTACCTCCAGTATATCTCAACGGCGTAGAACTCAATGTGGTGGATAGTTTTAAATACCTTGGTCATGTTGTCACCAGTGACCTACGTGATGATGGCGACATAGAGCGCGAGCGCAGGGCGTTGGCGGTGAGGAGCAATATGCTCGCCCGTACGTTTGCCCGCTTACCGGCAGACGTCAAAGTGAGTTTATTTAAGGCATTTTGTCAGTCGTTCTACACGAGCGGCCTGTGGGTGTCATATACGTGCCGAGCCTACAAGGTCCTGCCCGTACAACACAACAACGCTTTCAGGATGCTGTTGCGGTTGCCACGACGTTGCAGTGCATCGGGAATGTTTGCTGCAGCTCATACGGATGGCTTTCACGCCATCATGCGTAAGAAAGCGGCTTCCTTACTGCAACGCTTGCGTAGCACTCGGAACAGCATCCTGAGAATGATTGTTGGCAGAGTGGACTGCCCCATCCAAAGACACTGGGTTAAAATAAGTATAGGTTTATGTTAAATTTAATTGAATACTAATAACACTAACATAGAATATAAGCACAATCTGTTACTAACCACTAACAACGTATGGACTGATAGAGGTCTAAATAAAGATATTTTATGTATTAATTTTTTGGCCGTGGTCACAGAAATCTAGGCGTATGTAAAATATGCTCGACTATAATACAGTACAGTCTGCTTCCGTACTTATAGGGTATAAAACAGAAATAACAGTCGCTCGGCTGTCTTGATAACCTAGATATAGTGCGAACACAGGTCATTTGATTTCTTCAATCACAGTATTACTAGTACTGCCATACCAAACCAGACCTTTTTAAGTGCAACGTTTCTAAGCATATTTAGTTCTGGGTCCAACGGGTTACAATTTTAACAGCTTAAGTTTATAACGACTCACAATTTTGCTGTTATTTTATTCTATAGAAAAAAAAACATTAAACTTGATAGATCGTTGCTATAAGGTTACTTAATGCAAAATTTTATCCCTCGAGACTGAAAGGAAAATCACAAAAAACGTCGTAAAACAACCTAATTAAAATTAGGGGAGATTTTTGTCGCTGACCCAAAAAAGGTAATTAAATAATGAAAAGGTTCAATTTAAATATTTACCAAGGCATTGACATTGTTTGTGTAGTCCTTAAAAATGAATTTCTCAAAGCTAGTCACCGATTTGAATTTGCTGGGTAATGGTATTTAGCCGCATTGGGCATTGGTAGTTAATTTAACACAGAAAGAAACACAAAGATTTTTTTTTCTTATGTTATATGACTTGCCTTGCCTCATAAAGGACAAACATGACACTTTTATTTAAACTCAAACGTCAGCAGCTGGTTACTGACAATGAAAATAGCGCCCTCGCAAAAGTAGTTCACTTGTAGCGGTATCTACATCGCCACATGAGAACTACGTCACACTGACGTCACGCAAAATCCTGCATCGCGCAAACAGAGTTTACCGCGCAACTAGCATATATACAACCTCCCGACAACAATCGTCGGGCAGTTGCCCACCAGACACGACACCCGTCTGGTCGGGGGATCCTCCCTTTACAATGGGTATGAGTGAACTTTACACCCTGTTCCTCATACTTCTATATAATGGTTTAATGTTACTAACCTTCTTGAATTGTCAAGGGGTCAGTCAGTCAGAAAGATGAAGATAGTTGCCCATTCCAAAGCGAATAAGGTGCCTATGGATAAGAACGGGCAAGAAACTCCCTGGACACTCTTAAATAGAAATAAATGAAAAACACTTCCTGTTTAATAAAAATGCGTTTTGTTTTTTGATTGGTAGACTTAATTAAAAAACCATGTTTATGTTTGAATAACAAATCGGTCATATAAAGGATAATGGTCAAAAAAAACCCAGAGCGAACAGATACCGTATGTAGCTCAGAATTTTAGTGATATCATTCGGTAAATATTTCACTATTAGAATCGATGGCTAAATGTGTAATATTGTGCTATTTGTTTTCATCACGGGTGATTTTTTCTATCTTTAAGATTTCTTCGCTTTTGGTATATCCGACGATATACATACATATACTCACGCCCATAATCCCATAGGAATAGGCAGAGACTGCAGATTGTCAATCAACTATCTATAGTCCACTTTTCGCCACTTTTCTGCGGCGAGACTCGGCGTGATGAGTGGCGAACTCTGTCGCCGCCGTTTGAATGTCAAGTCTCATATAAGCCTTTTAGTCGACTTTTACGACACGCCGAGAAGGCGTTGGTGCTATTCGTAACCGACAGACACGGTTTAAATACATTAAATTCAATAGTGTTATTTTAAAATTGTTAAAATTAATGAAAACAGTTCTCTTTTCTATTTTATTTTACTACTATTATTATACAGCTCAGCTGAGGTCCACCATAAGAATATTCATTATTCTGAATCGGGTCTGCATTAATTTTCTTCTGACGTCTATCTAATTAGACAAAATCTTCAGAGTTGTATAATAATGAGATTGGCTTACAAATCTGCTTTCCTAACAAGACATTTTGTTTCACGTAGCTTTCTCGTCTCTTGCCTTGAACTCGTCTAATTATTTATTATACTTAATATAAATATAATTCTGAGCTACATACTGTATCTCTTCGCTCTAGGTCTTTTTTTCATACTTGATGACCATTCTCCTTTGCGACCGAAAAATATTTGGGCCTCGACTTACGAAATAACAAAACAAAACACACATGCCCCGAGGTTTTAACACAAGCGTACCTACCGTATCATGATTCATGAACCGCCTATAACTACCTATTTCACTCGTGTCAATCACTTTCCTATAGTCTATTCACTTTATTTATTAATCCAGACATCTTTTTTTTTCGGGAGATAAAAGGAAATACTTATCCATTAAAAAGACACACATTATGTACCTACCTACTAGTAAGTAAAATCATTTTATAGTCTTACCTTTCAGAGTTTCCAGGTAATCTAAAAAAAGTTGTCTCTGGATGCGTTATTGACGAATCCATGCAACCAAAAACTGCACAATATATCCTACTCTTCATATTAAATAATTATGTACTTGAACTTATGTTTAGTGAAAAAATCGCGCGGTTATTGTTAAAAAAACAACACACCGTCCGTTCGTCACTGCGGCACAGTCGCGACTGTCTGCATGCCGAGCGCATGCCGAGATCGAAGCGCGTAGGCATAGCTCGCGCTTCGATCGTCCGTTTGTTGTCCGTTGGAATACTGTATAGATAATATTACTATTAATCTCTAACAATACAGTAACGCAACACTACAAACAACAGTTTTATATGTAAACGTCTCAAATCAATCTGAGATTTACGTAAATTGTATGTAACAGTGTATTCCAATTACTGAACCCTCCTTATACATAATTCCGACATTAGGAACGGGAATGAATAACGAGAAGGAGAATAAAGGTAGTTCGAATGACTAAATGTCAATGATTCCTAGAGTCACTGAGCGGGTAAAACCTCGGGTTATCTAATGACGGTGACGTAGACGTCTGGATTCTGGACCTCTATCCTGTAACGCCCTTCATCATACCAGTGACAAATAAGCAGAATTGAATCCCGATTTATTTTGAGCACTCAATAAAGTCCAGATTGTTTAAAGCTCTCGTGGCGAAATCTGGATGTTTTGAGTACGGTCTGATTTGTAAACAGTCAACCTAAATTCAGAAATTTGATAAAGGGTTGAAATTACAATTTGAATTCCAGTGAATGAAATACTGCTTGGTAATTCCGGAAACCTCAAGGTACAACCTCTGTCGTAAATGAACAGAAACTTTGTTAAGAATAGTTTAGGTCCGCGGTTACATTACAGGCACCCTCAAAAGTACCAAGGACACCAAGGCGGATGACAATACGGAAATGCGAAGAGCTTTTCGTTAAGTTTCCTTATTAAAATTTATAATATCCATTGGATACTAAATATAAAATACGGCTAAGTATTTAATAAAAAACAAAAAAAAATTGGTACTCACCCTTTCGTGGAATTTGCTCGAATCATAAGACCTCTCCGAGCAGAGGTTGTATATCTTATAGTGGTCCTTGTGCTTCTTCTCTAGAAACCTGTACACTTCGTCTATGTGATTCCTGTATACTCCTTCTAACTTCTCGGCGGGGAAGCCCATCGCTATCAGCCTGTCTGTGATATCTGTACAATATGGTGTTAAGGAAATATTCAACAACAATTAGAGCGTAACATAGATAAAGATTATTTATGATATAGTGTTTGGGTGAATGCAAATACAGACTTACTTTATTTGCAGTTTAGTCAGCTTTTACGAGAAAAGCTTTATGAATTAGGTTATACCAAATGGCAAAGGTTTTTGGAGGAATATATTCAATTCAAAGTAATTATGGGATTAAGTAGTAACAACTATTACATATCGTGACCATACAAAAACATATATTCAGTAAAATATTATAATCGTAACATCAATGTGAGGCGTACGGCATCAAAATACTTGTCGAATCCTGGTATACATACAGGGTCGTGATGAGGATATACTATCGTGGGCGCAGAATTGGGATTATGGACAAACAAGAGAAATAACTCCTTATACATTTAAACAGTTTATTGCTACAGTGTCCATTACTAACACTATAGTACTAACTAATACTCTGAACTTAAATGGAACGACGGAGCAGTTCCTAGGCCAGTATGTGTCGCGACCACGTCTTAAGTATCACTGTCACTCCTTGGTCCTTCTTATGGGACACCACACTCCTAAGACTTCACAAAATACTAAACAGGCGCCTGTCACATTTGAAGAACCTCTACATACTAATGAAATAAGCGACAGACTTAACAATACAATGTGCGGTAAATGTTATGAAAATCACAGTATAAACAAATAAAATAACATCCTTAAAATATTTAATTCATATAGGCAAATTGTGCACATTGTACCCGATAAGTTATTCAGTGAAAGAAATAAATGATAAGCTTACGTTAAATATGAGCAGCACCCTAATTGCATAACACTCTATAAATCACAATCTGAATCATATTGATGGATATTGCTGATACATTGCTTCATATGTTCGAAAATATTGTCTGCTCAACAACGTAAATAACGCAATGAATGTTGTTGAAAGCCATTCTTACTTTTAGTGTATTACGCAGTTACCCCGCTGGTCCAGTAATGCTATTCTGTAAAAAGGTCACCGTGAAAACATAGCTGAAGTGAGCTGTCACTCCACCTGATGCCCAGGGATTGACAGCCCAGTCCACCTAAGTCTTCACGGTAAGATTTTAACAGAATAGACCGGCTTGATTTCCCCACACTACTTATTATAAATTGATTCTAATAAACCACCACTACATGACCACACCCACATTTCGGATCCTTGGCTTCTTTGTTCGGCATTCGGAATGGTTGCGATGTTTAGTTTTTTTATTTAGTTACCTAATCCTAGCCGGAATAAATGACAGGATCACAGGAGATGTCATTAAGGCGCTACCAAAACGAAGGACACCGTAAAACGCTGTTTTTTGTCGTACATACGTACGTATTGGTACATAAAATAGAATAGAATTTTCTTTTATAAGAGTAATCAGGACTCAACACGATTATTAGTAAAACTTACGACTATGTTAGTTAGTAAGCACAGACACTAAACAAACACAAGGAAAACAATACAAGAAATAACGGTTGGTCACCGTTGCGACATCCCATGAGAGACGGCACAACCGTGACCCATGTATACACAGTCCAGGCGACTCGAAACCATGCTTAAGACACTGTTGGAGCCGCCCCACACCCTGCGCACCTTTTACGCATTGTTGCGTGAAAGCAATCTACTTGCGCATCCGCGATCAACGATCATCCCTGACGCACTACAGAAACCAGGCAGCCCTACCAGCATCCTAAACGCATTGTTATTTTGAACGCGGAGAGCGCTGTACGATGTTTGCGTATATCTAGCCCACAGGCTGAACGTGTAAAAAGGAGTACAGTAGTCTCGAAAGAGCGTGATTTTAACAGGAAGTGAGCGTCGTGCAAACCTGCGAACCAGCATATATTCGAGTATATTACAAGCCAGAAAAAACAATCGTAAAACGAAAGCTCAAAAAATATGTATCATCGCATAATTCTCAAAATTTTGAGCGTAAACTATAAATATTTTATGTAATGATTATAAAGGGAATTCAATCAACTAAAGAAATACCTAAAAATTATTCCAGAGCCGAGCATTTATTGTTTTAATTGAATGACAACTGCAAAATTACTTTTATTTTGGTGGTCATACGATTCAACTAACATCGCATCGTTGTTTTAAACCTTACTTGTTGCCGCGATGCGCTATTGTCAATTACCTAAAAAATGGCTTCTTACCGCGCCCTAAAGACTGTCCTCGCGGCCCGATTGACAGCCCAACAACAAAGAAACAAGGATCCTTACAAAATCCGCTTTCTCGTCACGCATGCGCCATCGGATCAGTATTCTTTCGCTATCCACGTATGTCATGTATATGTTCTGAGGTTCTAACCGTAATGTAACAGTCATTGCACTCAGCTTAACATCGACGTGAATAAAATATTTAGCGTCAGTTGATGCGTACATATTTAACAATGGCAGAACAAGGTTGCGATGTGCAATTATGCATATAATTATTGGCCAAAGTACATACTACTACATACATCTATAATTAGCTAATACAAATGCGTTGATTTTGGATGTGTGCGAGTGCGGTGGCATAACAATCCTATAATGTTCCCATTGCTGGAACCCAGGCCTCCTCTCTTTGAGAGGGAGTGCGCTATAATCTACCACGTGGGCCCGGTGCGGGTTGGTAGATGTCACATGACTTCGAGTTTTTGGTTCCAGGATCGGTTTCTTAACGATGTTTTCCTTCACCGGTTGGAGGGCAGCGGTGATGAAATTATTTACACACAAAGTAAAGCGCCTGGTTACGAACCCACGACCTACAACTCGAAAATAGTACTGGGCCACCACGGCGCGAGAGCGGTGGGCCTTGCCGAAATTGTGTTAATACATAACCGATTCAAAGTTACCCTAGTCTGAAATTGGTTTGCTGTACCTTTTCGCTTGAATGAACATTAACAAATAGTACTAATCAAATACCTCTATCCGTTAGAAGGAGACTGGCAAATAAGATCGGGAGGTCATCTAATCGTCACAGACCTTCCTTTATTTGTCTAGTCTACACTCTACAGCTTTCCAGTTGCTAATACACTCGCGAGCAACCAAATCGACTCAACCTATAAGCACGCATACATGTATGAATTTTTCGGTAAATACATATTTTATTTATAAAAACCACATGTCCATTAAGAGCTTGAGACTTTACCTTTACATTAACATGACCATCATAAAAAAAATATTCAGTACCTACTTTTTTATTTAAACAATTTAAAGGGGCGTATAGGAAAATACACTCTACGGTACCCACGACTTGCGCTACGAACCAACCCTATAAAAACTCCCGCAACTGATTTACCTTATCAGTCGCTTATCAGAAATTGATCTATACAAATCTCCGCAAATTGCACTCATTGTTTTGAAGAAACTATGGACACTACGCCGTAAGAAGCTGCTCAAGTTGTTGCCCTGTTGCAACAAGGACTCAGTCAGCGAACAGTCGCTGCCCAGCTTCACTTGAGCCAGTCTGCTGTATGTATACAGAAGATTTCAAAAGCCTTTAATAGGAGACCAAGAGCCAGCCGCCACCGGTGCACTGCATAGAGAGACGACCGTTTAATCGTCACAACATCGCTGCGGAATCGGCACCTGCCGGGTGTTGATGTGACTCAGGAACTGAGGCGTGTTCGAGGTGTGGCTATCAGCGAGTGGACAGTAAGAAGACGCTTGAGGGAAGCCAATCACCGACAAGTGCGCCTTCAATTTGCTCGAGAGCATCTCAATTGGAGCGATACGCAATGGCAGTCGGTCTTGGTCACTGACGTGTGCAGAATGAGTCTGCGCGGCAGTGACAGGAGAGGCCGGATCTACAGGTGTCCAGGCGAGCATACAGCGGCGGCTCCTGCATGAAGTGCGCTGGTATCTCTTTAGGCGGGAAAACCGGGCTCGTTTTCGTGCCCGGAGGAGGCCGATGAGGAGGGCCGACAGTTGATCGGTATATTACCGACATTCTCTAGGACCACGTTGTCCCCTACGCTGGATTTGTCAGAGAAAACTTCGTCTTAATGCACAACAATGCCTGGTGTCACACTGCATGTCACTTGGCAGTTCCTGGACGAAGTGAATATACGGGCGATGGACTGGCCTGCGCACTCAGTCCAGATATGAATTCCATCTAGCATTCATGGGACGAGCTCAAGGGAAGAGTCATCATCATCATCTTCCTGTCCTTATCCCATTTTACTTGGGGTCGGCGCAACACGTTTTCTTCTTCCATTCTCCCCTGTTAGACGTCAAGGCATCATCAATCTCAAGGGAAGAGTCCGGGCCAGAAATCCAGTCCGTTCGACCATAGAATTGAAAGCGGCGTTATTAGAGTGGGACGGAGTTCCTCAAGACACCGTCAAAAAGTTTATCAGATCAATGAAGAATCGATGAATGCAAACTGTGATTAGACGGGGACAAAAGTACTGACACAACTAATTATATAATGTTTTTTAACAGTTTTGTTTAATTTTTTAAATAAGTAAACTCAACACATTTTCCTAATTTCCCATTTTCCCGCTACATTCGCCCAGATAGCATTAATTTTAAAAGTTCTAAATAAGTGTTGACAAATAGTACCAACTTAAAGCTAAGGTTTCAAGCTTTTAAACTCTATATGATTTATAAATAAGTAATATATTTTTCGAAAAATACATTTTATTTATACAGGGTTATTGGTAAAACACCATCAACCTCTTAAGGGGTCATTGTACTCATTATGAACAACTTTTACTATGGCACCAATATGAAATCGCGAAAAAAACAAAACCGGCTGTTCCCTACATTTTGACGATGTCTGCAAACATAAATGTAGGGAACTGCTGATTTTTTTTCGCGATTTCATATTTGGTTGAGTACAATGACCCCTTAAGAGGTTGATGGTGTTTTACCAATAACCCTGTATACACTTATGCACGCTTATAGTTTGAGTCGATTTGGTTGCTCGCGAGTGTAAATAAAAAACACTGTTTCTCTAAGGCAATCGAAGATGGCTAGTAGAATGAGAGAGAGCCTTATATTTATTCGAAGTTTGGAAGGCAATCAGTTCACAAGAGGTCTAATCTGTATCATGTAATCGCCAAAAAGTGCAAATGCAACTGTTTTCCTCCTATTATGTTGCGTGGGCCACAAAAATACATTAGACCACATATCAGACCCAAGTGTCTTGAATTCGGTAGAATGACAAACATCTTTCAAAGTCATCAGTAGCATCGTTTATAGGCTCGTGTGTTTATCAATATTCTATTCTTCGGTGTAGGTACCAAAATATATGCATCGAAAATAAATAAGTTAACCCAAAAATTCCGTCGTGCACCAATTTTCTGAATTGCTAGATTTCGGAATTTAAATCCCTTAAATAATGCCTTTCACTGCAGAGATCTAAATTTACCATCCTTCGCTTGACCTACATTTATAAACCTTGGATCTTTATTCAAACAGCATCTGATTGACCTACCTATACATGGCAATAACCTTTATACAATTCTTCCTTAGATTGATTCTTAATTAAAGAGATGCTATAGTAGAAGTTGCGTCATGGCACTGGTCGAATTTATTCGGCGATGGCAGAGTGGCGTTAGTCTAACGGTATCGTTGCCATAGCAACCGCTTATAGGGCCAACGTACTATGGTATTACAATAACATATGCGATCAGATACTACACAACAATGAAGCATTTGTGTATAAGAAATAAAGAGACCCAGAAACTTTGTTGGAATGAGATTTGTTTTTTCATCGAAGTACCAAAAGCTTTAGAATATTTTTTTGACAGTTTGTTAGTTTGTAGACCCCGTAAATCAACCTTTACTATCAATAATATTAATAGGTAGATTCACCATCAATTCAGTCTACTACATTACGTCACAAATTCGATAACCACTAACGACAATTATAACGACACAACGAGTTGACCAAAACCACAGTAGAAACGTCAACGTTTGACGTCACTTGTCACGTACAAAATATAGAAAGGTTTTTTTGCTATCAGTCGTGGGCGAAGGCACGGACGATGGGCGCGTGTAGTATTGGTGACCCCAAAATGTATGTATTACGGTTAAATTTACGCGTAGTTATTACGATAAAAACAAAAAGAAACACGCTTTTGTAGATAACCGAATAAAAAGTTGAAAATAATTTTCAATTACTTTAAAATAAGAATAGAGCGATTAACGGAACGAAGTATTTTATTGTAAAAAAGTGTGGGGAGCTTGATGTCAATTGTTGTAAATATTTTTGTGAATATTTGTAAATTAGCATATCATTAAAATTAGCATAATATCATTATATCTGATAAAGCACTTTAAATATTGCTTTTTTACATTTTTTTTATCGATCTATTTTTATTTTAATCTTATTGTAAATTATTTTCCACTTTTTAGTTCGGTTATCTACAAATGCGTGTTTTTTAAAACTATTGTTTATTTCCTATTTTTTAGTGCGGCTACTACGGCTAAGTACTGCAAGCTAGGGAGGGGTCATATCGCTTTTTCAGTATGTCAAATCGAAACTGTACTCTGGTATCAAAACGATTTATTTTCTGAAACTAAGAAGTGGCAATCAGAGTTTTTGGCGGGAATAATTGGCGTTCAATTCGGTGTCCTGTTTAGTTGCTTGTTATTGTGTTGTCGCAGGGCTTGATTCGGAAAATGGGGTTGTTTTTAAAGTGACTTCCACTTTTTTCTAATCAAAATCACATAAAAATAACTGAAAGCTTCGGAATGTGCTTCTTTTTTAATCTTACCTGTTTTGTGTCGAAAAATATTAACTGAATAGTGGTCGACAAAAACTAATTCTATTTTTACCCGACAAGGCGAAACCAAAAGGTCCGGTATGTATGTTCATCTGTTCTCTCATAGCTTCAAAACTACTTGTCATAATTGGACAAATGAGGTATCGTTGGAAGCGTCTTGATCGTCCGCTGACTACCTATGTGACGTCACGATTTTATTTTATCATGCCGTATTGGGTATCAAATTCAATTCAATAAAAAAATTTGTTTAAAAACTAAAGCCCGACTACTGAAAAGGAAGAAAAAAGAAAGAACCTTCCCGTGGTCGCATGCTACCATAGCTTATAAGTATGTATGTTAGTACAGCGGCATGCGACCACGGGAAGGTAGTTACTTTCTTGTTTCATTCTTTTCAGTATTCAGGTTTTAGTTTTTAAACTTATTTTTATCTTTAACCCTTTCGATTATTTTATCGAATATCTATGAACAAAAAACAAACGTCAGATGTCAGACGTCGTTTGAATGTTCGTTGTGCTTTTTATTTTGGATTTTCTTTGTTTATTGGACTTATTGTGTGTTCTCGCCTACCTAGTGACTTCTCGCTACTGGTCGGATCTTGAAAGAGTAATTCATTTAGGGGATCAAGATCCGGTATCTGGGGTGGGCGAGACACCAGAACACATTTTCAGCTCCGGCTTGATTTTTAGATACTTAAATGTTCTTGTAAGATTCACAGAATAATGAATAAATAAATAAATCCCATTTTTGTTGTTTAATTTCAATATCTTTTATGTCCTTGCTTACCTACTCAGTGCGTTCGTTCTCTAGTTTAGGCAGGATTTAACAATCACCACATATTAATTAAACTAAGTCCCCCTGGCGCGTTTGTCTGTCAGTCTGTTTGTACGGATGTATCGACAAACAGATTTTGATGGGGTTGTCACTAGTAGGTAGATTGGTTCTTCCGGAAAGTTTAGGTATACATTCGTGTAGGTTATATTGACCAATGTAATTCAAGTCCGAAAAATCCTGAGTACTTTACATGCGCGCGTTGCCCCATTCAGCGCCCAGACCCCTCCTTTCGAGTGCATTTACTATAGGGATTTGGTTTTGGACAAAAATCAAGGGTCGTTTGGGTCTGTTAATATTAATTCTTATTTTCAAATACATTCAATCATTTCAACCACTTTTTCAACTCATTTGGATAGGTAAGTAGTTTAGGATTTACAAGAGTTTAATACTTACTTAAATACACGCGGGCGGGGAGTGATTTTTGCGCGGATTGTAGAATTCCCGTTGTATCAGGTTTCTTGGTTCAATTACCCCTTTGTAGATATTTACTCAAGTTACCACCGTGCGCAATCGGGGTGGGTGTCTAGTCAAAAATACAATTATTGATATCATCGCATATAAATCCAAACGCCTAGGTAAAAGTTCATAGCAATGTCATTTGTTTGCAGTTTTTTATGCCCATTGACGTAGAAGTTACACGGTTTTATTTTCAGGATTGTTAAGATATGAAAAGTTCCTGAAATTTGTTTTATATGAATTACTAATATTCAGCTATTCAACATTACATATTGCCATCAACATATATGTTTATCTACACCCATGCTATAAATCCTGTTTAAAAGTTTCTGAAACAGTTAGCTTATTGCCAACATTAAAACAACCAGTGTCATAGTAACCATATTATTGATATTATTAATATCATCCAAACTAGTGTTGTTAATGTTAATGTTGTACTAAATTTCATTATGCAACTCGAACTCGATCCCGTCCTTACTCATCAAACAGCCACATTCTCACTGCTCAATTCGTGGTATCTTCATGAATTTCAAAAAAAACTTATAGATCATTCGAATTCACGGCGTATCCCGCCATTTTTGTTCGATAATAGTAGGTATTGCGAAAATTATTACTTTGTTGTTTACAAAAATGAGTGATACAAGCTTTGATAACACACCACCAGATATTTCTTAGTTTGTTTGTTAGATACTCAACAATTGTACTTACCATGAATTTACCTAAGGTTCTTACAACAGTGTACAACACCCTATGGTTGCAGAATCTTTTATAGAGGATTCATATCATGGGTGTAGATAAAGTCTTGTATGCAACTGTACATAATTAGGTATTAAAACACTCATGTGATACTATTATCACAATAACCCACATTCGTGTTTTAATACCCCTTATTATACAACAGTTGCATAAATAACTATTATAAATTGCTGGGGCAGTCGTCCACACTTCTATTTAGCCATCTCCTTTGCGCGCCTGCTGCCTTCCTTGGACGTGGTAGCCGTTTCTCAGGCTCCCTCTCCGGAAAGTTTATTAGCACTTGGCACAAAGACACTACCGGGTATCAGGGATGAAAAAATCGTTAATCCTAAGGATCCTGGCAAGGATAATGGGACAAACTATTTAAATTATTGCATTGTCATCGGTCCTTTATAAGTGTGCGAAATTTCAAATCAATCCGACGTTTTGAAGGGGAAGAAGCAAGTTCAAAAATTCCGTTACATAGATCCATAGATACATACCAAGCTAAAAAAAAAGCGTGTTAAAAAGGAAAATAAGTACGGGTACTGATTGTACACTACTTTTAATATGATTTTACTATTTGTTTTATGTCGTGTACAATAATGTGTTTAATACCAGACTGCATATAATCATGGTTATATAGGAATATATTATTATAATTTAGTCGACCTAAAGGTCCATGACCCATTTATACCAACAGCCTCTCGGTTTACTCTGTTACAGAGCCGACAACGAAGCCACAAATGTGAGAAAAAATTAATTTAATTATATATTAAACGAGAAATAATCGATAAAGTTAGTTTTATTTCAATGAGCAAACGGAGTACATTCATACCCATTTACGGATTGGTTGGCCGCAATAAAATATTTTAAAGGAGAAAATGCGAATATCGTGACTAAAGGCAAAAGGTCAGACAAAGCAGGTGCGAGTTAATTGCAAAGTATGACTATATTAATGCAGACGGGGTAAATATAGCAAGGGCAGGATGCTATGTCCTGGGCAACTGGTCTCAATGTCGCTGTTGGAACGGACGAAGAGTTTGTAGCGAGAACTAAGACCTCAATCCATTTGCAACATTATGGTTTAGTGCCCACTAAGGGAGGGGTGCATTATATCCAACCGGCCGACTTACCGCAACTAAATTTGAGTTCATCTTATTGCGCACTTTGCATATGGCATGTCAAACTACGGATAACACATATCATTAAGTAAGGCTACCAGACTTCGCGGAGGCCGCAGTGGTCGGCGCCGAGCCAGCTCTAGATAAATCAGCAAGAAATACGCGTTTTTACCGAAACCACTGAATTAGTGTCTTGGTGTGGTATTCCTAATCTGTAACATCTTCTGTAAAACATCCTTAGTTATATCGAGATAACATTATTATAGTATGCACATAAAGGAACAAGGTATACCTGTCTCTTCAGATAAAATTCACTCTGAAGATGGTAATTCGGCACTGACGCCGAAGAAGACTCAGACGATGAAGCCACGAAGGAAGCTCAAATAACCGAAGAGATACAAAATACAACGAAACAAATCTCAAACTTTAAAAAGAGAGAGAAAAGAGATACTTCCATGAAAATGATTCAAAAGATAGCAAGTCGACGCGGCAAGTGGTTTCAACTTTCAACCTCGTGATCGTTAATGAGATGTGAGCCTTGACTGGTCGCTGACCGAGCCTCCTCAGAGATACATTGACGTAAATGGATATCTAAGGAATAACTTAGGAACGGAAATGAGTAATACGAACTCTGAGAGACAGAAATAAGAAAAATGAGAAATGTAACTCATTTTGTAAAGAGCTTATAGAGTCCTACTTTAGGGTCATCCAACCGTTGAGCGCAAACTCGGAGATAAGCAATTAACCTCTTCACCGTGTTTCAAAGCTATATTTCCTGGAACGAGTAATGGAAATCATAAGAAGCTCAGATTTCAATATCTCAATGCCTTCCATAGGCTGGCGATTATAATGTACCAAATAAAGGGGAATAGATCCTTCATTTTTCAAAAATTATCGTGAGAAAAAGTAAAAAAACGCGAATTTGTATGCCAGCACAGTAACAAAATATAGAAGCAGCATTCATCAGTTCTCTTAGCGACTGCTAAAAAACGACAAGACACCGCTAAAAACACGTAGTATCAGATTACAACATTAAGATAATGCTAGGCGTAATAGTGAGTGACGGGTTAACTTATAAGCGCGCGGCGATTGCAAAACAGAACAGTTGTTGTACGCGTCTAAAATATTAAATGAACCTGCAATTTTTCATGGCTACTGTACGCGCACAAACCGTGCGACTATGCAACTATTCACCAGACAGATTTACTGATAGACCTTGGAAGCGTCGGCCTGTCTTTGAGACAACCACAGTGTCAGAACATTACTGAACTCAATGATTTTTGACCATCGTAAATCGATTACAATAAAACCTGAAATTGAATCAGATTATGGCGAAGGACAAAGAACGGCATATTATGACTTTTAGTGAGGCACTCTTGGTAGAAAATTCGAGGTTTATTACGAATTGTGCAGTCAAGTTTTGTTCATGTGGAAACAACAATATTCGGTTTATAGGAGACATTAAGAACATAAATTATTTTGCTAAACGATTTGGAAAACGATGTTAAGGTGGTTTGCTAGTTCAGTGACACTAACATGCATAAGTTAACTTGTTAAAGAGTGGTACTATGGAGGGCGAAATGCTATGCATAAAACACAGATTAGTTTTAAGTAAAGCTAGTGGATTCCGCCTGTCAAGTTACTTTGAGGGCGTGGCTATTAGACACGGCGCGTCATCGCAGCATCAAGGACGGACTGCGTCGTTCGCCCGTAGCTTCCGCACTGGCTTTCCAATCTACTGCCTTCGAGCACTAACTTTGTAGTTACAATTTTGTTCAATCCTTTTCCAAAGTCTACTATATTTTGCTTGTTCAAAAGTTTTTGGCAGAACTAAATATATTTTTTTTTCTCTTTCAGGTCTAGTTTATGTTCTAGGTACGTGAACGAATGAGGCAAATGGAACTTCGCGCCAAAACGCGTTGATGATTTATTTAGATACTAAATAACGCAGGTGGACATGCGTAAGACGGAGTTAAGGATGTAATTATAATTTTTGTTACTAACTTCACCTCCACCGCACCGTAAGGAATGATGCTTTGCACGTCGCATAAATAAAACAGAAACTGCCAACAGTTAAATTAATTGCCGTAATTATATACACTGATAGCAATAATGGCATACATTGTTACAGTCACTGAAGATGGTGGTCATTATAAAAAAAAGGAATATTCACAATAAAAAACAAAAAATACGACGAGTGAAAACGAACGAAGCGATATCGTCGACCAATAAAAAAACCGAGAATCATTTACGTAACTGCTTGTTGCTATGGCAGAGTACAGTGTACAACGCAAATGAGTACAAACATTTGATCTATAACGCAGCGTAACATTTGTACAGAATACGCGCAGTACATGAACACTCACAGTTTAGTGTTTAACAATAAATCCCCCTTTTCGAATAAGCTTCTACTAGTGAACCGGCTTAGGGAGCAATAACCTAAAGAAATCCAATTATACAAAGGAGCTCAACGCTGACATACCTATTATGTGAAAAAAGATTATCTACCATTTGCAGACTACAGACTTAAATTATGCATGCAAGGTACCATAGCGTGCATATGACCCCAGGTGACCTAGTTATAGAAAGTTCAATAAGTGTTTAAATAATGCAATTGAAGACGTTCGGTTTGTCGTCCAATGGGAAACTTTTCAATCGATCGTCTGGCCGCAACACAGTCCCTTTTGAAGTCTGTCTTGCAAATTATTTTTGCTCCCCATCAAGTTGTTCTCTTCATATTTACTTTTCAAAAACTTAGAACAAATAACAATATGTTAAGGGTTAAATAAAGATGGAAAAATCTTCAGATTTGGTCGTAATCGTGACTGAACAAATGACCCAAATAAATCAAAACGTTTGCTCCAACATCTTCGTCCATAATCAGCTTCATTTACAGTCATTAGTTAGTCGAAACACGAGCCAATCCTTTGGGAGCACCGAAAAAAATTCCTCGGCGGAATATCATGGCTAAGACACCATTGCCTCAACACAAAAATCAACCGGCCAAAAGACAAGATGAGATTTTAATTAAGTCATTAAATCATGACACTGGTGACAGGGGCCGAGAGCAACACCACAGAATTATAAAATAAGGTTATACGAAGTGACAAACATGACAAATTGCGTTAAACGAAAGTGTACCAACATGAAGGTGGGTTTAAATGAGTTTAATGAGTTAACAATTCGGTTCTGACTTCGTTAACTGTTGAATCTAGAGCTCGGACAGTTAGATGCGATGGAGCAGGTTTCGATATGAAGTAATAATGAATGCTAATTACTATTGGTTATGTTTTCTGAACAATATAATTTAATTAATCACGTGAAGTAATTACCATAAAATATTGAAGTGGCTTTCAAGTTTGATGTATTCTTCTTTGCATCCAATCCCAACTGAAAATAGTAACATGATAATAATACCCGTAAAAAGAGGATGAAATGGAATGAATATTCTGTCCTAGAACAAGGCAATTTTGTCTTGAAAATTGGCATCGGATTAAATAAGAAAGAAAACAGGCTAGATGCAGAATATTGAATCGAAAAACGAAAGAGAACTAGTAAGTTAAATATTCGAACAACCTTCCGGTCGATTTCAGAAACAATCTAATCCATTACGGGACCCTGGCAGATTTGGTGAATTTTTCGACAACCAAACTAGATTATTTATCGTGTACAACTTTTATTATTTATTCTTTTTCGTTCGTTGCCAAGCAAGTTTTTTTGCAAGCATGAAGGAAGCTCTTCAAAAGGCGTAGGTGGGTAGTTATTCAATCAGTTTGTCTTGTTGCTAGGCTGCAAACCTTCATTTGGCGTATTTTCCGTTAAGATTTCACTTGGAACGAAGTTGTATGATTTAGCCTTATTATCAACTTTGACCCGTAATCAGCTCAATTCTTGACTTCAATTACGTAAATCAGCACATGATTCTGCCGAGTAGATTATCTTGTTAGAAGCAATTATCGTCATTGCATGTAGGCAATTATATTTGTAATATATAAGTACACGAATTTCAGATGCCTGCTAATAAACACGTTTTATAGTTTCTGAGCCTAGTAGGCGAGGTTTTATTGGAGGAAAACGTGGTGATAATATCAGGTTGTCAGACATCCTATTTATGGAACTGTTTCACGATAAAGTAACACAATTAAAGGAAATTAACTCTAATAATTACATGTGTAGACAAAATTGTGCTAGTGATCTTTTCCGTGTTTATCTCTATACCAAAGCAATGTACAAGAGTTGGGCAGGATAAAGGTTTCATTGATATTTTAACTCCAAATCTACTGATAACATTTTACAATGCAAGCCTTTTGCTTTGAATATCAACGTGTGCCAAAGTATGAGCATTTGTAACAATGAAAGACGTTACTTACAATGGCCGTAGTAACCATCGTTACAGGCCTATAGATCTTTATCGACAGAGTACTATTTAGAAGCCATGGGAACTCTATGCGTGACGTCGTTATCTCGTTTAAAAATAAAAAGCATAGGGAATTCGTACCTCTGACAGGAAAACGACATACGTGCTCAGGCAGAGGCAGCAGAATAAAAAAAAAACAACGCAATAATTGGGACGCAACATCTCCACAGACAATGGGCGTCTTTATCTAATTTTGTTATAAAATTACGTTCTCTCGAAAAAATAAAGCGTAAAGTTAATTAAAAAGAGGTTCAAAGCCCAGTTATGGAAATGAAGCATTGTTGCCATGCACGTTTAACTCGTCCTATAATTTCACTGCTACATATTTTGTGTGACGACCTTGGGTTTAACAAGCTAAACGATGCTTTATATGGAAACGAACCGGAAGAATGGCATTTTTTTTTTAATTTTCTGAGCGAAGGTAAGTACGACGATATCAGCCTAAAAGTTAACCTAAAAATATCAATTGCTTCTTTTTGAACAGTCGAGAGATTTGATTTTGGTGGTAATTTTTTTATCATGGCAAGAGAGTTACGGAATAAGTTTTGAATAAGTTTTTAGACAAAGCTGTGGATTTCAGAGAAGCGATCATCCAAATGGATACTGACATAAATAGTAGATATTATCTCGACTTAGTAGCTTATGGTATGCTTGATATAAAAGCGAATTATTAGACATCGTACCCAAGTAGGCCGCAGCAACGACAACCTCCACAAGTGGCGGTCCATGAACGGCTCAGGGAGTCTACTCCCTGAGCACGAAGTACGTAGTTTCGGCCGAAGTTACGGGCGTATTCCACTCCGTATCACTTACGGACATAAAGATATGATTAGTTCGAGTCCTGAACTAAGAATGATCGACTATACGATTTAACAGTAGTCCCTACAACCGACATGTATTTGCCAGACCAAAAAAATTATTTGACACTTGTTTTGACGGATCAACTACTTTCGTACGGGTCCGTATCTTCGTAGACGGGCTGAAGAGAGTAGGCCCCCAGACCTTCGGTGTATGCGGCGTCTGTCCACTGACAATGTCTCACCTCCCATCTTGCACCGCATTTCACCTGTACACGTAAGGACCTCAGCCTCTGCAGGTCTGCGTCAGCGAACGGTATTCACGTTGCTGAATTTTAGGCCAAACAAATTTAAAAAACTATATGCCAACGCGTGTTATTTTTGCCAACGACACGCTAAGAAGAAGTACCTCTCTATAGGAAAATGTTTTAATTACAGCCATGTTTTAAAACCAGCAAATCTTAGCACGAAATTGTCAGAGAGCAGAAGAAGGGCAAAGAAACGATGGAAATACCTTTCACACAATCCTTCCAAGCTAGAAAATGACGTCTAATACATGGAAGGAAAAGACATGCTGCGCCAAACCCAAACCAATTAGGATGAGAGCAGGACGATGTCTCGTTGATAATAAAAAATAACCTTTTCATCCTAAATTCTATGAAAAAGTTTTACTTAAATCTGTTTTCCTTTAATTGTTCACAAAACTGAACTGAAACGTCTATTTTAAATTTTTTACCTAATACGGAAAACATCGGCCTTATTTTCAGCATTCATGACTATTCCGCTATTTAATTTACCGCTTAGAACTTAGTGCGTATGAAAGCTTTGGGTAGGTAGGTAGGTAGGTACTGAAATCTCCCAAAAACATATATGTTGTGATTTTTAAGGAATTAGTTTTAAGTATTTAATTAATAGCTTCTTAATTGTAATCCAAATGATCATTTAGAGGCAAATCAGCAGATGCTTTGGCTGAGAGCTTTCATTTATTTATTTAACTAAGACGGTTCATCACTTCTTAAAGCAGTCCATAAAGAGTGCATCAGACCATCTGCATTTTGAATAACACCACAAAGACTTGGGAGTTAATGCCCAATATGAAAGTATGTTAAATATGCGACGACTTGGTGTACAGACACTTCATCACGGTTTTATTACGTGCGTCGATCTTGAGTGGAGTGCGAATTATCCCGAATGTGTTTATGTCTCGCAACCGTCGACCAAATGGATTAACTTCCAATATTACACAGAACACAGCATGGCAGCCAATTTTAGTGCATCACATCACGTGCAATATTGTTTTTACAACGTGCTCTTACTTATAATGTCATGTACGCTGTTGAAACAATCGAGCGGTTAAAAACCTTTTTTTATTGTTAACAGCCATTGTTAATAATACAGACCTTTGTTGTACGCTAACGCTTTGGGATTAGGTAGTTACATTGATTTTTTACAATTGCATATTATATGTCAATGACCCCGGACCAGGCGTAACGCGCAGACTTTTTTGTAATTTCAATCTGCCACAGTGACCTTTATTGTCTTTGACAAATTATGAAACCTGGATATTTTAATTTGCATCGTTATTCACGACACCATATGAATTTGTCGTCCCCTAATTTGATAATCGTTAAATTTTTTTGAGACTAAAATAAGTAAATTAGGACATTTGCACATGCGAAGCGATGCGATACCACGCTGGAAATTGTTGATAAATATTTATAGAATGGCTTTCATTTTAGTATAAATAAATCAAGATCGATTATGTCTTTCCACGCGTGATGATAGTAATTAATAAGCATTGCCTACTGCTCTTACTTGGCAGTCGATTCTCTAATTTTCACAAATCACCATAATGCAGTTAAAAAGTACATAAAATAGAGATATATGATAGAAATACATGGTAATATTGAAGGATCGTTAGTTCTAGGTAAATTAGTGAAAACAATAATTATGTACAATACAATTGTAACAAAACTTTGCAGCAAGAAACACGAACTTTCAACGTAAGCAAATGGATCTTCGAACGTAATTGAATTGGAATAAAGGCAAGGAAGAAGCCACACGCAAAGCACAATTGATAATAAATCAATAGTAGTGTTTATACCGAGATGTAAGCAATTAAGCACGGGAGGATAAGTATACAGAACGTTAACATTATAAGAGCGTTTTTTTTTTTACATTGTACTGTTTATTTATGTGCATCGACTACAATAGCAGATATTACACTATCTGTTCGAGGCAAAAATTTATCAATTATTCCTGATATTATACTCTGAATCTTCGTGGTCTCAGTTTGTCGATATCGAATTATCGGCACTGTTTCCATACATTTGGGATCTACGTTATAGAATGTGTTTTTAACGAAACATAGCTTGACATCGCATCGCATCGCCGCGCAAGACAATACAGTCAAAGCATAACAAATTTTATAAAAATCATAGCAGAAAATGAAACTATGATCAATGCAACGTGTTTTAAATACGTCCTTAAAAGTTAGTCATAAGATTAGGCATAACACATATACATAATTAAACACTTGTTTCAGATCTGATACAGCTAAATTAGTAAGCGGTTACTTAGCTAGTGTTTTGTTGTAATTTGTTTTTAATTGTAGATAATTATGTGTTCAGCCTTGGTTTCACTACTTCATTTTTAGGATTCCTTGCTAGTTATTGTTGCTTTTATTGTGTAGGATTTGTGATGGAGCACTAGGTTTTTTAATCTACATTATCTTATCAAGATCATTAAACAACACGTAATTAAGTAAGTGTCGTTATATTAAAGAATAAACTCTACATCTTTTATTTCTTGCAAGTAAACGGCATCCATTTATTTTCATTCCACGATCCTATTAAATAACCTGATCTCAAAAAATGCATCCACGAACGAAAGCTAAGAAACCAACCTATCAACTTCTTGAGTACTACACCTACATTTTTTTATAGCGACCATTTTTTATACAGAACCCACATTATTACGAGCATAGACGCTTGTCAAGTTTTTTATAAAGCTCAGCTCACAAGGCAACTTCTAAATTAAGAACGGTTTAATGATACCTTTTGGAATCAATTGAGTATTATGCTGTTGCCAAGCGGAGTGGCGACCGAAGGTCATCTATGAAGTTTGCTTTAACTCAGCGGTTCGAGATTTTTTATTTTATATTATGGCTTTTTCTTTCTAGTTTTAGCGTGGATATAATTTTAAGATGATTTGTGTCGTAAGACATGGCAGCCTTATTTCGTGCGCGTTTTTTTAACTTTTAGGATTTAAAAAGTAGGTACCTAAATGACGAAAATCCACAGTAGATAATTGATTTCGACCGTGTTGTGCATATTATTTTATGTATTAGAGCATTTAGAAAAGCTGATTTCTTCCAAACCCTTTAGGTATCAAGGGTTTGGAAGAATTCAGCTTCTTCCAACAGTTTCACTGAACTTTTAAGATAAAGCGTAGAAAAGTTACGAAATATGAATGCGAAAAATACAATTAATTAAAGATTCACAAACTCAATTTATGATTGTAAGTCCTTTCTAGAGTAAGCGCAAGCACAACACTACGCAAAACGTAACTTAGCAAAATCGTAGAGGTAGAAATTGAAACATCTAATCATCTGGCATCTGGATTTGCTTAGGTCCCTGAGCTTTCCCTGAATATGGAGATAGAGTTCTAAATTCCATTGCTATATTTGGCTTTTTGGACTAGCCGGGAATAAGGCAGCTCAAGGCAGTTTCCGGCAAGATTAAAAGGCTGTTGGCGGCAGCATGTACCGTGCTGTCCACACTGTAGAAGACCGCAGAACTTGAAGACGCGTCATATGAAGTTGCGATCCTCAGCATTGAGGGAACGACGAAGAAGAAGAGAACGTAAACAATTCTAGCGAGACCTACGATTTGGATGAACAGCAATTAAGAGTTGCTTATCTATGGGTTTTCTTTGTTCATAAACTGGCCATATATGGATGGAAACTGGAACCAAATCATCTTCTATAATTTATTTAAGTATATTTTTTAATGAAGTTAAGCTAAGCACAGGCACAAAATGGCCGAGGTACAAACGAAAACCAGATGCCTTTTCGAAAATTATGAGAATCAAAAATGAACCAACACATATTGCTTAGGTGTTGTAATTACAGCTATGATTAAAAAAAAAAATTGTTGTTTAAGTAAATACAAATACTAAATTATATTTATCTAATAATATGAAACTTGTCTATTGATTTAATACCTACTTAGTTTAAGAAATAATAATATTAGCATTTGATGACCTAACTCACACTGAAAATAAAGTTTGTTAATAATAATTGTTTTGTTAAATTTTATTAGAGTTATGTATATTGAGAATATCACCATGATTAATAGACTTTTGAGAGTTAGAAATTAGGTACAATTAGTATTTTCTGATTTCTATCCTTAGTAAACCGGTCACCTGATACCTACAATCTAATGCAATATTATGTAAGTATAAGACCATGAGACTTGAAGATAATTCAAGATCCCTATTAATCAACTTTATAGATCACAGGATCAATAACACTTTAGCAGCAAGTCATCACCTGCCTAGCAGTTTCCCAATAATGTTGGGGTCGGCTTCCGGTCTAACCGGATGCAGATGAATACTAGTATTTTACATGGAGCCACTGATAATAAATAATTCGAAATTATAAGTAAACCTGTAAAAACCAGATATTACATAGGTATTACCAAACTATATTTTTCAATTAGGCAACTTGTATATATAGACATCTCAATTGAAAAAAGCAATAAAATAAAGAAACTTAACACGTTGGCGGACAGTAAACGCCCCTAGACGTAATAACAATAAAACTTCTATTGTGTCTCGTTCAGTGTCCTTCAAGGGGTTAAACAATCAGATAGAATTTTCTATTTCATAAACACATGCAAAGTAGGTATTTGCATATTTAAAAAAAACATGCAATCACACTGATAGGAAGACTGTATATAATATAATAGATCTATGTTAGATATGTATCAAGTATGACAGACATAAATGACCTGAACATTATCATAGTGGTATTAGTAAGACATAATATGCATGAAAATTAATATACATACACTTAGAATGTATAGGATGGGTTTACTCTTTCAGTGCACCAAAAAGCTCATCTTTACACGTTAGTTATATTTTGGCCTTTTCAGTAACAAAATCAATATTGATCGGAATTTATTACGGTACCAATGTTTTATCTGAGCAATCCAAATGCATTAAAATAAATATTTCTGGTATTGTGTACTTCAACACAGAAATTCAAATCTGTGAGTTTGTTTCATTACGCACCTAAAATTACTCTAAGAAGTAGGTAAATAGTATGAATGGGACATACCATTTCCTTAAATAACATAAAATACAGGTTTGTAAGTGGATGCATCATAAATGTAAATAAAGCTACAAGTATTTATGTGTAGAATAAACTTAGAAACACCAAATTGATATGGAGTTCAAGAACACAAAAATAACACCCTCATATTCATGCTTATTCCACTACATTTTAATGACAGTCCTCAGTTTCCAGTAATTGATTGGCATTTTAAGTGTATTTGCATGATAAAGACTACCTATGCTGGGTTAATGGATGGCCAGTGTCAATAAAAGGTGTATTTCTGTTAAGGTGTACTGATATAAAATATAAATATCATAAAAGCAAATTATACTATTTTTATTTAACATTTTTCTTAACAAAAAGCGCCTTCATCCTCTCTCCTATTAAACATTAAATGTGCTGTGCCCGACAGGGTCCATAATTGATTCAATGTTTTAACATACCAACTGTTTTAATGTACACGGAATGCAATAAAGTATTGAGTATATGTTTTGGTTGTGACCATCTTGTATCGAAGTTATAACAGAATCATTAGCGATTTTCAGTATGCTGGAGGGATAGTAAGTAAACCAAGTAATCAATTATTTAGTCAACTACAATATGTACTGGTGGACAGTGTGAATATCTAATCAGTAGTGAATGTTCTCTATTTAGTAAGCTAACTGGTTTTTCTAACATTTGGCTAATGAAGTCCAGACAGGTTGATACCCAAATGTGGATTATAATGGATTGAAGAAACATAGAGAATGGATATTTTGAAACAAGTTCTATACTCTTTAAATTAACCAGTTTTTATCACAGGTTGCTTGTGTGTACTCATAGCAATCTGTACTACACTGCACTTCAAAATAGTAATTTAAATTGAATAAATTATCAGTTCATGTATGCACAACCAACTTCACTGCCATAGCAAAATGTGTCAGAGTTCAAAACAATAGTCGGCATAAAAGTTAACTGTTGAGGTAGCTCTAAAAACGAACTGCATTGTGTTAACTTATAGAAATCTTTACTATTTAACACACATTCCATGAAACATTAGTAAAGGTGTTGTCTAATCCCTAACAACTTATCATAAGCGATGCTCAAAACGTTGCATAATTCTTTTGCTTAACTGTGAGCTCCATTATGCACTATACTTGTTATAAAACCATTCAAAATTATAAGCAAAAAATGCCATAAGCCACCATTTAATCAACATATAAATCTTCAAACATTACTTTATTTGCATAAAAGTTACGATAGTGTGCAATTTTTTCCAAACCAGTAATTGAAGCACGCTCGCTCAAACTTTACAAGAAAAAATAAAAAAAGAACAGCAACAGTTAGAGGATCCTCTATTTTCACACATTTAATGTAGGTACCTAATCAGATTAAAACCCATAGATATTATAATTCCTAACACTCAACACCACTCTACGATGATTATCAGATAGTTTCTATGTACACAGCCATAATAGGCATGTATTTTAGGCTTATATATACGTTATAGGTTATTTAAATTGTTGCCATGCGAGATTTCATTGCCCTCTCGTTAGAAGTTGCGTTGAAAACGAAAATGAACTCGTGGTTGCATTAGTAATAGTGTTTCCAATATATTTAAGCATTTTCAACACAAATACATAGCTTATTTCACAGCAAAATCAACATTTTGCGTGTACGTACATGAACGAGACCTTGTAATCATAATGACCTGACAGATCACTATATGGACATGTAGAACTCTACAGATAAACGTAAATTAGCTATTTTCATTCTAGACCTAGCCAAGAGCATAAAATATCTTCTACTTTATCACCAGTTTTATGAATGTAATTTATAGGTTATAAATTGAGTGCCCTTGACAAAACTAAAAGGATGGTCAACCCAGGTTAACACGCTAATTCCAAGGTGATTTTACGAAGATAAATAAAACCGTATTGGGAACATCGCCCTAATGAAATCTTAAGGCCGGGAGTACGGGTTTGATCACATAAAGGACTCACCGACACACAACATCGATCTTGGGCCGCGAGAGCGGATCGCGGCACACGGCAACAACACTATAGCACTTAAAAGGATACAGGCTAAGTCCAGGTTGAATCCGTCCTTGATGTAGCGCTTCCGGCGCCTGCTAACGATGCCCTTGATAGGGTTTGTCATCTTGATGTTGGACATGGAGTTGGCCATGGCTGTCAGTTGCTCGACGCGGCGCGGCAGCAGTTCTGCCGCCGCAGTGCCCTTAGCGGGCCCGCCCGCTCCTGGCACCGTCCGCTTCTCTGGTGCCTTCCGCTCTCGGCGCCGGCAGCTCACGCAAATCCCCATAAAATAACCTCCGCCGCGCAGAACGTGCCCCGCTCATCGGGCCGGCGGCGGAGCGCGAGCGGCCTGACAACGGAGGCCACGACTGGCGCTCAGCTCGCACCCGCCATGCCTCGCGCTGCTCACGCCTCGCCTCGCTGCCTTGCCTCCAGCCGAGCCTCGGCTCCGACCAGCACCGAGCACTTCCACACCGCACCGCCAGACCGAAAGCACCGTACACTTGATACACTATAGCATAGCTCCACGCCCGGCACCGACCGCGTTCAAATATCGCTTTACGAGCGATGAAAAAATAATCTCGCGCGAATGGCGTCCATCCTGCATTTGCACTAGTACACGGACGAAGAGAAACAGTTGCACAAGAAAGAAAGATGGTTATGGCCGAAAGTGTACTGCGTGTCTCTTTCGCACTATCGCAGTCCGCGCTCGTATGATAAAGATAACACACAACCTTAATTTCTAGTGGTGGCTAGCTAGCTCTCTTTGTTCAATACAGTTTCCATTTAGGCCCGTAAGGTAGCGCTGTGAGTATTCATGTTACCGCCACTTTTCAAAATTATAAACCATATCAACAAGGTTATCCGTATTTTTCTAGAGTGATTGCTCTGGAAAATGCATATAATAGTGAATAATCAACGGCAATACACACATTCACATTTAAAACAATTAATAAAATAATCTGTGAAAATAATGGTTGATTTATGAGTTCGCACGTTGCAAGTCTTCTGTCTTTCACCTTCAAGACCTTACGACCGTTCACGACAGATGGCGATGTTGTAACATAGAGTAACGATAGAGTACAGGCATAGACAGCGGTTAGTAGCGGTAACCTTTGAAAAGTTCGAGCAGTGGTGACCCAGTGGTAACGGCCGTGACTTACAACTTGTAGGTCGTAGGTCGAACCCAGACAGGCGCTTTACTTTGTGTAAATTATTTCATCACCACTGCTCTCAAAGCGTGAAGGAAAACATCGACAGGAAAACGGCATCTCCAAGAACCAAAAATTCGAAAGACATGTGGCATCTACCAACCTGCACTGGACCCGCGTGGTGGATTACGGCCCATTTCCTCTCACCGAGAGGAGCTCTGTGTCCCAGCAGTGGGAACATTATGGGCTGATGATGAACCTAAGTATTACAGAGGTTTTTCAGAATTATTGTGGGAATTAATAGACCCTGTGTTCTGCTATAATTACATATCATTATGAAATATAGGCACAGTCATTGTCCATGCATGTACTTACGTTTAATAGCTCCCGCAAACAGGCACGACGCAACAGCGCGACGCGACTGTAGTCGAACCATTTCTATGAAAACTTCATGGAAATTGTTCTACAAGAGTCGCGTCATGCCTGTCTGCGGGAGCCTTAAAGGAAAAACTGGACAACGTCGACTACAAGGTATACCTATTCAATAGAAAAAAAACTAAGTTTCTAAGAAAAGAACGTGATATTGAATGCAACACGAGGTACAATAAATTATTGTGACTAGTGTTACTAATTTACATAAGTATTTATTCACTGTGCAGCTATGCAAATAATATAAGAAACTCCTTGCTATGTATGCATCTATGTACTTATTTTGTGATTTCATGTGAGTTTTTGCGACAAGCACTCTGCTCACTATTCAAACATCTTCAACTTCTTGGGGCCACTTATATAGGTAATCGTTTTATTCCCCACAGTTGCCTAAAGTAGGTACCTACCTATCCATATCAAATCTGAATTTAAAAAATTGAAGCTAAATAGGTACGGATGAAACGGGGTTAATCGGGACGCAGGGGTTAATCGGGACGCTGGGGTTAATCAGGACGAAACTTTAAAATGGATTTTAACATTGGAATAATATCGTTTGCTGACAAAAAGGACTCTTAATGTGTTTACTGTACCTATTATAATTAACGATTAAGTGCCCTTTTTGGCAACAAACTATATATTATTTCAACTTTTAAAATACATTTTAAAGTTTCGTCCCGATTAACCCCTGCGTCCCGATTAACCCCTGCGTCCCTATTAACCCCGTTTTACGGTAGTCCAAATAATATTATTTCACGTCTAATCTAATTGGACGCAACACTTAGCTGGACCCCCAATTAGCCAAGCATGTTATCTACGCATCTATCTATTTAATGGTATACTTAAAACTACTGAGCCGTGATACAATATACATATATGATATTATGTACAATATTTTAACATGTACGAATTTGGTTTAGAATTATGGCAAAAAGTAATGGTTACAGAAAGGGTCATAAACCTTGGATTTTAGGAAGGAACTATACCCAAGTAGCACACTAGCTGCATAAATGGCTTCTGTACAACCTAAATGTTGTATAATAGCTGTTCAAGGGATTTACTTTAATACGTAAGTTGTTTAGTAGCGTATGTAATAGTGCTTTAACAGGCATGTGGTACAATAGCCGTACAACGGGAAATATAATCCCAATGAAGATACAAATGCGTCTCATAGAGTTATTGTACGAGCATTTGTTAAAAAGCAGAGTTATAAATACCTTTTAAAACACTGCGAGGTCGTATAGAGGGCTAAAAGGGGTCGTAGCTAAAAGTGTTTAAATGGAGTTATAAGCTTCCTTTAAAGCGCTTTAGGTTGTATATTGCATATCTCTAAACCTCTAAGCTGTTAAATAGAAGTTATTACAGCCTTTGAAACGCTATATATATCTACAGCAGATAAATATAATTCTATAGTCGCACGTAAGCCGTTATATTTGAGAATATTACAGCAACTGTATGGTAAATAGCTGAATAAGGCATGAAAACACGCCTTATACAGCTAAAAGCGTAAAAAATCCGTTTCTATGATCACTATAACGGCTGAAGCGAGAGAAGAGTGATTTACTAATTTAATTGCTTCATTTGTTCCATTTTATCTTGGATAACCAAACATCGTGGAAATTAAGAAAAAAACATGGTAGTGTTCTCAGTATCTGTATTGTCTAGCATAGCTTGGAGTTCTGCATCGGCCACTTCATATGAGACAATATTTCGTCTCTTAACTGAGCAATTTATCTCCAACCAATCAGACCCAGGAATAGTGTCCTGGTTTTGAGATAACTTTGCGGCACCTCTTTTAGGCCATTTTACTGTATTGCCACTTTCCTACTGAGATAGAACAATACACAACTCTGGTTTCCCCTTTTCTATTGCCCTCACAAATTTGAAAGGCATTCTGAAAAGAAAAATATACGTATTAAATATGGCTATATTCGTCACCGAAACTGTAGAATTTATTACAAAATAAACAAGTCCAATGATAAATAGTATAATATAAGCATTTGTTATTGTATGGAGACATTATACAGAGTTGTACGACAGAGGTGCTTTCCTTTAAACTGCTTATACTAGGTACCATTTTCAAGCTCTGTACCAAAAATCTATTAAATAGGAGCAGTAGTTTAGTCGCAAATGATTTTTTAAGTTTTTGCCCCGTTTGAACACGATGTATCTTTCCTAACAGCTGATTATGATTATGTCTGACGCAAGTCACAAGTACAACCAAATATTTTCGCTACAAAGATGGCAATGCAAACAAGGAAACAATAAATACACACACACTTGCATTTTCATTACAAAGGGTGGTTGCGTTTTACTCTGATTTGTAAGCTATTTAGTTTGTTTGAAAAAAAAAAAATTTTTGGAGCTTTTTATTTTTATACCGTATCGAATTAATACTAAACACGTATAATATACGTAGTGTAATTGAATGCCCCTCTGTCATATCAACTCTGTATATATGAACAATGAGAAAGGTTCAACAATGAGAAAGGGTTTTAAGATTCTGACAATGGACCCCTAAATAAAATGACCCTTATAATAGAATATCAATAGTTCGTTGTATAACCGTATATTCTTAAAAGAAGATATTAATTGCTGATGTAGTACACCTAAAAAAGTACAATAGAGCGTCAATACCACAATTGCAGAACCGAAAAGTCTACAACGGTGGATACTAGCGGCTTAAATCGATAGAACAGTTCTAGTAAACTCTGAAGGCTGTTGTAACCGAGACGCCGCGCCATTATAGTTTTTGATAAAAGCAATTCTCATGATTACTTATAATTTTTTAACATCATAAATATTTTATCAAAATCACGTCTCTCTTTCTCACCCAGGATTCTAAAGAAACGACATAAACAGCTAAACTATCTTATATAAATAAAAAATAAATAAATTCAGAATTCGCACCCTCTAATTAAATATACTTTTTATACAAAAAACTGCATAAATAGCAGGCGCGTGTATGTATATATTTACAACAAACTGGTACTCGCATGGGTATTTTGCATGCATAAAAAGAAAAATCACTTACTTACCTGTTGTTATTTTTAAATTATTTCCAATCGTATTTTCCATCAATCACTTTCCAATTGGCACTGATCTTTGTTAAAGTAATTATGTTTTGTTGATATCCCCAAAATATCGCTTCTGTATACCTAATACAGATCCGTAAACTCTAATTCAGAGATACAAACGCATCTAAATAAGATGCGAACGCTATAGTCGCGCTACAAGAACTTATTTTAGATACTTAGGCGCACACTACCGCTCGCACAGCACTTTTGTATCTCCGTACTAACACACATTTACGAACATTGTAGAGGTAATAGGTTACCCCTGGACAGGATTCATCAATTACCCAAGTAGCACACAAGCTCTGAAGCCGTACACGGGCCGGTTAGAAGTTCTTATTAACGGCATTGCCCCCATAAACAAGTTCTACAGTAGGTGTACGCTGCAGCCAAGCGGCTGCAGCGTCGCTGTACCCCCGAAAGAAGCACCGATATATACGGCCTAAGGTTCTACAATACATTGATGTGGGGTGTTTAAAATGGAAAAGACATCTAAACCAAATTCGTAAATGTTAAAATATTGTACCATTCATATTATGTATATTGTATCACGGCCAATGATGTGTTTATATATCATTGACCACGGCTCAGTAGTTTTAAGTATAGGTACCATTAAATAGACAGATGCGTAGATAAGATGCTTTGCTAATTGGGGGTCCAGCTTCCGTTAACACCGCGTGTTTATTTATAGAATTATTATTTTTTAACTAGGTATGTGACTGACGGTGTAAGGGTAACTGGTTACTGGTGTAAGCAGGTAACTCCATGGCGCAATGCAACCTATGTTGGTTTAGGATAAGTTTCTAAGAAACCACACACAACTCACGGACCCGTGGACTCATGGACTGACACTTGAGGTCTTCCTCAGTGCACCGGTTATTTGCATTGAACAAGAATATTTGCTCGATCACTTTGGGAACATTGACGCATTACCCAATTTCAAATATTTATTATTATATTACCCTACCTACATAATAATATCAGTACGGATTTACTGTATCTATTAGAGAGGCATAGATAATTGTTTGCGAGTCAGACAGCTTGTTGCCACCCGGCTCGCGCGCACGCACTCACGATGTTTGACGATACAAATAGGGCTGCCACGCCACGTACGCGGACTCATTGTCATACAAATGAAGGACCTATAACTGTTTGACAGCTATAATACACATCACACGGTGAATTATAATTTTATTGGCGTCTAATATGGATTTTGAGTTAAAGTGGTTTTCGGTTAATGTGTCTGTAATTTCAATGAGCGATCAGGAAAGTGGGCCGCTCTAATTGTTTTAAGATTTGGGTTGTTTTTCTAGAAACTTAAATTCATGGCACCTAACTGACCACTGGTCGTATACATAAATACATATTTCGATTTATTTCACTAACTTTTTAGCATGGATTTGGTTACACATAGAAACTTTGCAACCAACAGAGTCAATATTTGACGACATAATTTCTCTCTCTTACAATATACTATACTTAATTTTAAAAAAACTTTAAAAAAAACGTGATGTGGGCCACAGCCCTACTTATTATTAGGAGTTATCAGATTCTAAGAACTGCCATTGATGAATAGGCAGATAGAATAAAGATTTCATATCTACTTTTTCAGTTTTTTGTGCAATGTAGGTGTAATTTTTACTAGTGTTAGCAGAGTTGCATGGTAACAACTGTTTAGATAATTTTGATGTCCCGACGAAACCTATGTTTTGGAGCAGTTACTTGCATATTTTCAGTTTTTTGCGTCGTAAAACAAATCTTAGCGTACTACACTACTAGAGACCGATACAGTTTCTCATTCTACTATAGATCGTACAGCCTAGCCCAGTTCGTTACTGCAGATATACAGGCAGGGAGGGCTCTGTAATCTATTTGAGGCCCTGGGTACCTACTTCAGGATAATGGGGCTCCATGTTGTAATGTAAGTTGACGACATAGGTAGAAAAGTTTAAGAACTAAGCAAACGCAAGATGTATTATCACACCGTCTGGGATTTACTTAGCTGGCAGGCAGGAACTAGGGGGCCCCTTGTATCACCTGGGCACTTGTCCAGAGTGGCCAATGGAAAAGACTGCCTTGCATACAGGCTGTTTGTCTACACGTACAGTAACGGACTGGGCTGTACGATACAGCCCTCTCCAATCAGAGCATCAGGGTCCGATGTGTTGAAACATCTTTATTTTACTTCACCAGTTAACTAATACTACAAAACCGTTTTTCTCATGTATTATGCTTTATAATAACGGGTACCATCCAGCAATAATCGTTTGGTTGTCTGAGACATATCCTCGCCGTGTTGGTGGCCACCAGCGCTTATTCTCTTCACCGGCCAAATCTGAAGAGATTCTATCGTTCCCCAATGAGGTCATTAGCCTTTATACTCACGAAGACCTTCTGGTCACCATGTTTCTTATCAAGATTATCAGATTAGTCCATATTTTGGCAACCCTATCGACTACAACAGTCGGGTCGCACCTCGTCGATATCGATGTACCTACAGATGAATTACGCTCGGTGACAGATGATTCATATGTCTAAGCAATTAGTAATGACCTTGTGAGTAACGAAGTGGAATAATTCATCATCCGCTGTAGCCATTTACAGTTTACAGCGTAATGATTGTGAAATGACGACAGATGAGACAACGGGTAAAAACTACCTACCTACTCAACAAATGTACCGTATGTATTAATTGCAAAGAACAAGTGTTCTTAGACAAGGATGTACATTGAGTACTTCAACCTCTAAGTTTACACGTGCTGCGGTGCCTGCATATTTCTTTGTGTCTCACTGCTCGCCATGTACTTACACAGGTTGTATACTTACCTACTTTATAAGTGCCGATTGTAGTACATACAAGTAGCAGGTGAACAATAAACTTATATATCTTTTTATGTACTCGTATTTATTTTTGATTGCCGCATTTCAACAGGTGTTGCAGAAATTCACTTATATCTATCAAAGCTGCACAAAGAAAACAAATATATGTCATCATTGAGAATAGTCTGAATCATAGGTATTGTATCAGTCTTTAATCCATAGTTAGACAAAAAGGCATTACGTCCCATAACGTACCTATCATGTCTAAATCTCAAACCCTTTGCTAACCTTCGCTAGATTATCTCTGGCCTTAAAACGACTTTCTCGAGTAGGTACTCTTTTAACAGGGACACTAGTCATGACTAGTCGACTATCGATTCAATAAGTTATTAAAAGACTGGGTAGGTACCTAAGTAGGTTCAAATCTTATCTAGTAGGTATGGATATCACTTGATAAGTTTATATTAGCACTCAAACTACTAGAAAGGAGAAACTCTAGGGGACGGAGCACTTAAAAAGATAATTGTCTAGCTTAAGGCTTTATTCAAGAGAAGCTTAGGTCGGCAATGATAAATAACGGTATGAATGATCGTCGAAGGTAGGTATTTCAAAACATGGTGAAAGAGGGGTAAAGAAATTTGCAATTATTGCTTTCCTTAGGAATCATTTAATGACTGGCATCGTTGGCATGTCCGGAATTTCAGAACCGTGTGTTGACGCACACGGCTGACGGAACGGAGGACCACATCATTAATGATTGACAATTTAAGTTGCATTGCGAGCCTAGAATATGGCTTGCTTGACCGATTAGCCTACTTCCTTCGTTCAGAGATCGAACAATTTTTGGCGTTTGTTTAGCGAGATGAACTGGATAAATCCAATAAGCAAATGGTCTACATTAGCTCTGGGTTGCAATAATTAGGAACTGTAGGTATCTTCCCAATTAGCTGTCAGTAACATCATCCTGGATCGCAGACGAAGTCGTGGGCAACATGTAATCTTCGGAACTACTGATTCGATTCAGAAAATTCTTTCACAAATGGGAAGCTATATCATCCCTGAGTTTTTTGTATTTTTTAAATAGAATTTTATATGAGAATGGCAAAACCGCGGACGAAGCGCTAGTTTTTTCTAAAGTACCTACAAATAGAAAATTACGAAAATAGAGAGGTCTGCTTATTTGGAAACGGTTTAGGTACCTACTTATCAATTTTATGTGGCCATAAAAATAATACGTAAAGCCTACTCAGAATCTCCGCTTTAAGAGCAAAGCAGCGAAGCCACGTTCGCACGGACGTAAAAATGTCGCGGCAGGATTTTATCGCACACTGGATTTACAACGCTTAGCTTAATACCGAGAGTTGAAAATCCAACAATGTGTTTTTTCGACGCGCTGTGATGCACTCTGTTTCTCAACCATCGGCTCAACACTAGGGTTGAAAATACAGTGTGCGATAAAATCCCGCCGCGATAGTTAACGTCCGTGCGCACGTGGGCTTAGATATCGCATTAAATACCTACAAAACTGTCAAATGGAAGTTTATCTGGCCTGGGAACTGTTTATCAGCGACTGCATGCACGCTCAGTATAACGATGTAAGTACACAGCAACACGATAAACATGGTATTGCCATTTGCTCGTGCCTTTGAAGGTAGGTATTATTTGCTTTTGTTGAAGGTAATCTGGCACAAACCTACAGATATTTCAAAGATCTTAACTTTTAACGAATAAGCCTACAACATAAAATCAAAAGTCATTTATTAAAACTAGGCTGAGAATCAGTACTTTTTGAACGTCAAAATTACAGAAGACAGTCCCCCAAAACGCCCTCCCTTTACTATTTCCTAGTACTTTAGCTGGAAGAAGAAGTGGCGCAACAAACTCCCCAGCAGCACAGCTGTCCGTTCAGCTAGAATAACTGGATTCTTTACCATTTAAGTAAATAATATTTCGAAACACAAAACATTAAATTTAAATTAAAATATTTGCCATATTGTTATGTCAGCTAGCACACACTAATACAAAATGTAACAAAACCATGGTCAGCAAGACGACCTGTCACCACAAGCAGCATCCGTTCACGAGCATAACGCAAAGATCAGCAATTATCCCCCTCGCCATATTTGAGGGAAGGAGGCAACCCAACCCCCGACGCTACCGCAAGCAGTGACATCTAAGGGAGCATGACGAACTTGCTGTCGGTTGCTCAAAAGAATAATATGAACAATTGTCGAGGTCGCTAGCTAACCACATATTGCAATACAAGTCATTAAAAAACATTGAAATGAGTAGAATAAGTCGATAATAAATAAAAATAATATTAAACTAAATTGAATAAAGCTGGGTCCACACTTGTATCACCCATAGTGTATCAGATCTCCGACGCGTTGCATCGACGTGTATCATTTTCACTAGCGTGGACGCAAAATGGTAATCGATCATGTTACACGCCGCATCTTGATACACCCCGATCCGTATGTATTCGATACATGTCGTATCGGATAAGTGTATCATGATCTGCAGAATGATCGTAGTATGGACGTATTTTGATACTGTGTCACGATACGCATAAGTAATTTATACATGATAAACCTCGATCCATCTCGAGGCGGTTTTTCCCCGATCATCAAAGGGGATACGCAATGCCGAAACACGATCTAGACGAGATCTAGAGTTGTTGACTGAATGAAAAGATACGAGGATCGGGAGTTTTGGATACGAGGATCGTAGGAAAATTTGAGCGTCTACACATGACGACACGCGTTGGCGACACGCTGACAAGACACAGTATCGTAAGTGTGGACGTGGTTTTTGGCATGACACGGTGAGAGATACGATATGGTCGAAATGGGCGTCCACACTTAAGATACGAATACTCGATACAAAAGGCCTCATTTTTTCATGTAGTCATATAAAATAAACAATTTTAAGAACTCATATAAGCATACATAACTCATACATAGCCTTCGACGGTAAAATTAAAAGGAAAATCTAACAAAGAGGAGGGAAGCTTGAAAAGTATACCAAGCCCAACAAATTATTTATGAACAACATATGAAAAGGGAGCACATAGTTTGTCCTTATTTCTAGTGTTAATATTATGAATATCACTGTTTTTTGTGTATAAGTTTATATTTTGCTTATTACATATACTTTATGATGTTGGCGAAGATGAATTGTGATGCCGCCGTAAGAATAGCGATGTCTTTAAAAAATCTCTCAGGGTAACTCTAGCACCTAGCTCGTAAATTGCTCGAACAGCTCGTTTTTGAAGAAAATTTATTTTTGAATATCAGCGGTTTTGCCCTACAGCAGAATGTTGTATGACATAACGCTATGAAAATAACTAAAATAGTGTATTGTCTTACTTTCCTGACGGCGTAGGCGGCCGAACTGAGCCTTCACGCTAGGCTTGAAATATGTAATCCCGACTGAAGTTTGGCATCAACTGTTATGCCCAGAAAAACTGCCGAGTCCACTGTTTTATGCACCTCTTTGTCTAAGACGATGTTGGGTCCTAGGTTTCTAACATTCGGTAAGGCGAACTTTATACATTTAGTTTTCTTGCCAATTGAGAAGTAGGTTATTTGAGGTAAACTAATCTGTAACCATTGATAGTGTACTGTACTTACGTCGTCAAACTTTGGTCTATTCCTGTCTACTTTAAAGATAAGAGAGGTATCATCAGCAAACAGTACAACGTCACAGATACCCTTTAAATAGAATGGTATGTCATTGATATACACCAAGAATAAGAAGGGACCCAGTATTGAGCCTTGAGGTAGATTTAACAGAACTGGTAGCCCGGAAGATTTCACACCATTAACATCTACACATTGGTGCCTATTATGTAAATATGAAAGTATTACGTTGAGAGCTTCGGTTTGAACGTCGTTATGACTTAGTTTACGCAAAAGCGTGTCATGGTGCACGCAATCAAAGGCTTTGGAGAGATTATAGAAAACTCCAATAGCATTTTGCGACTTCTCCCATGCGTTAAATATGTGTTTCAGCAGAGCACACCTGCATCTGTAGTCTAACGACATTGTGTAAAGCCACATTGCTAATCATGAAGGAGGCTATTTAATTAAAATTTCTTAGCAACTGCTTGAGTATTAACTTTTCAAATATATTACTAAATGGACACATTCAATTGTGTCCTTTTTTCTTACAGTTAAACTATCCCCAAATATTTATTTATTTTGTTAGGGAAAACAAACCATTGTACATTATGTAGGGTAAATGTACAATCCACGACGTATAAACAGATGACCTAGGTTAATGGTACAGTGAAGACACAAAATTCAAGTTACAAAAACACAAAGAAGAAGACAGGAAGAGAAAAAGGAGGCTGTACTTATTTTAAACTAAAACAAATAGTACTAGATAAAATGATTACGAAAACAAATAAAAAGAAAAGGCACTAAACATCACGCAAATGTAGACTATTCACTAAATATTTCTTAATTTTTTGGCTATCCAAAGTGAATAAATATCCAAATTCCCAAAATGTTTATTGTAAATTTTTGCTACTCTATTGAGAGGCACCCGTTCACCTGCGTTGGTACGAATAGGTGTCGTGGCAAAAAGCAGGTTAACGCATGCCTCTCATCAAATAACTGTTCTGGGCACTACATAAAATAATATTATTATTTAGGTCTGAGCAGTCAATCTTCTTGTGCAACAGATCATGAAGCATCGACATGACTTAAATACTTTTATTTATGTTTATAGCTTAATTGAAGTGCCAGCTACAATCATTGTTTAATAATGGTACCCATTCCATTATGTAGTTATTTTGTATTTTGGAATTTAATGTTAAATTTTGGGGAATATCAAAAAACCCCTAAAATTTAAAATTGTCGAATTGAATTTCGGTCATACATAAGGGGGGTTCAATTTGTTGCATTTTGGACCCACTATCAGCTCCGGACGGATATAAGTCGAATTACAAGTAACCCTGTATACTCCATAACCTCAAAATGAAAGTTATAAACATCAAGCGATAATTGATTAGGTATGTAGGCTGCACATATTATGATACTTTGTGAAGTGTTGCACTGTTTCTAGGGATTGCGATAACAATATGTTCATAATTTTACTCAAATATGCCTTGCACTGGTAGAGGGATACTGACAGGATTGTATTCCCGCAAAACAGTTACCAGCACACCGGCACCGCCTCCGTCAGATTTATTGGTTGCAGTCTTGCAGATCTGTTATGATCACATCTAAATACAACTGATCGATCATCGATAAATTCGCAATTACATAAGGCAGGGAATAACTCACGTCTCTGTTAAAACGATAATATCGTAACAGTTAGAAAGAATGTTCATGTAGGTAAAGAGTATTTAGTTTTGTGCGTACACCTCTACTATTTTAGTAGTAGATACTAAGATCATGTCGAGTATTAGCCATGGTAAGAGTCTTAATAATATAAAAGAGTTACAAAAGAAAAAATACAATTAGTTAGGCAGTGTTGTGAGTGATCTTACGAATATCATTTACGGATTTGATTGCAATCGTAGAAGAGGTTTCACAACGCTTTGCCAGGATGGTGGCGTGTTTGACCCACACAAACATGTAATTATATTGCTTAGCCGCTTCGCGAGTTTCTCGTAGAAGCTGTTTCTTCTGAAGAGTTAGGTGCTCGTATAATAATATAACAGTTGAACTGGGATGTATTGTTGACAATTTAATATAACTAATTTATTGCCTAATACTGGCACCGGGTGAATAATTATTAATTACATATTGATGCGAACACTGATTATATAATAGGTACCTACTGCCGCCGACGCCAACCTCATCTAGCTTTCAAAATATAATTGACGTGTAAAAGTGTTTCATTTATCATTTACCAAAACCACCAAATTTGTCAGAAAATATATAATATGTAATTACACAAAGTCCGGATTGCATACCATATAATATAAATTAAAAGTAATCTGCTAAACTTAGGAGGAACTTACGAGGTGGAGAATTTGGCCTTAGAATAGAGAAAATAATAGAATACTCTTTATTATGTACACCATAATATATAGAGTCTTTTTTCGTTTTAGTCTGTGCTGAATAAATGTATTTTCTTTCTTTCTTTTCTTTTTTTCAAACTGGAACATGTTCCGGTTTGTATTTTCTATGGCTGTTTTACTACTTATGTAAGTAGTAAAACAGCCATAGAAAATGTCTATTGAACGAGACAGTTTTCAGTTAAAATAGCCAATAATTTTCAATATTTTTTCAAGCATTTCATTACAAGCATATCTGCCGTATTTAGGTACATTTCATCGTATTGAAGATACGATATCTACCTTGAGAACTTTCTCCGAGTGCTAACAACCATATAATCCATTAAATATGTATATATACAGCTACGTAGGCCTGACACACGAAGGTGTGGCATGTGTATTAGTACCTATCTACCTATTTTATCTTTTAATATCCTCAAGTCTCTATGTCTCGAGAGCACAGCAGGATCGTATTCAGCTGCTTTCTGATTTGCATCAAGTGGCCTTTAGATCCTTTTCGTCAAGCTAGCGTGATGTTCTGCTTTTATTAGGGTCTCTACTTTTAAGCGTCAATACTAAGTTTAAGTACTCGCCTTTAGGGCCTCTATATCGAACCATGAGAGCAGTGGTCATGCAAATCAACTAAGCGTGCAGTCTGCTCAAAGTCTGTACCAATTTACCTAGCCAGTATTATTCCTGTCAGAAACATCTAATATTGACTCAATCCAAGCACATAAAAGCCCTATTATCCCCACTATCAACAGGCATCAGTATGCATATTATCACTTGTTATCAGGGTGGCCACATTACCATCGCAGAGATAAGCTCCAGTTGTTAGACAGACGGGTTCTATGATAAGATATTATTATGGCGTCTTATCGACTCGTGGTGCACTGAAAAAATTTAGGTTCAATATGTAAAAAATTAAGGGAACTATATTTTCTATCACCAAAATTTATATTTGTCATCAAGTTGTATCACCTAATAAATAGATCTATCGCCACGAAATATTTTCGTTCTCAGATAAACAAAAATTGTTCTCAGGTTGATATCTCAGGATTTTAGGTGATTTATTGTGGAACTGATTTTGCATTGTTTGGTGACTACATTTTGGTGACAGATCTACTATTTGGAGGACAAACCCTATTATTTAAGAAACACAAAACTAATTAAATTGGTAATAGCTTAAATGATACCCAAGACAAATTACCAGGAGAAACTGGATGCAATCTGGACTTTAGGGCACCCCGACTCGGACAGGTTAGGTTAGAAGGGGATGGCGGGGTCGAGAGACCCCGCCATCCCCTTCGTGGTTATTTTTTTATAAACCACCCAGAAGTAGAACACGTGAACATATCCGTCAGAAGTTGGCTGAAACATCCCAGCGCTGAGTTGCTGGATTTGTTTTCTCCTCTACCGATCGTTATTTCTCCTGACCAAGGTTTATTTTGTTTATATGTATGTATCTATGTATCTATATAGTAGTATTTATTCTTGTATTATATAGTCATTTCCGAGCTATCTTTCCCGTATGTTGCACCTGCCATGGTATATCTCCGCATCACCCTAAGGTTGACTGGTAGAAAATGCCTCAGGCATTAAGTCCGCCTTTGTACAGTATTATTTTTTACTTGTGCATAAAGTTTTAATAAATAAATAAATAAATAAGTAGGAGCCCCGCTAAGCGGGGCTCCGTCGACCAAGCCCTACCGTCGACATAGGTATTATGTATATCAATCGATCCGTGGTGAATAAGAAAACTACTACTATTGGTGCTCTCTTTAAATTAGTTTGCTTAAATACTTATTAGGACACACCTATTATAATACATACAAAAACATTTATTTGGTACTAGACCTTATATCTCAGGATTTTAGGTGATTTATTGTGGAACTGATTTTGCATTGTTTGGTGACTACATTTTGGTGACAGATCTACTATTTGGAGGACAAACCCTATTATTTAAGAAACACAAAACTAATTAAATTGGTAATAGCTTAAATGATACCCAAAAATTAATAGTGACACTTATAAAATTAGTAAAATTGTGTATTGGTTATGGGTCAAGGACCTGAAATGAATGAATTTTAATCGTAGATAGACATTGAGCTAGGAAATAGATAGACTACCAAACCAACTTAATTGTCCCATTCAAATTACAACTGTCATTCTTTTACAGGTGTATGAAATGTCTCTAGCGGTCGCTTCCTACGGCGCAATCCAATTTCAGAATGTATATTATATAGTCATCATAAAGATCAAAATCTAAGTTCTGCGCCTGCGGTTTTGGGCAATACATCCTGCTATTTTGATCTTATGATGTTTGAAGTATGAATTTAATTGTTTCAAGTGAAGTGTGAAGAAGTGAAGTCGAAAGCGTGGGTGTAAATTTGCTTAACAATTAAATTCCCTGACTAGGTAACTACATGAAAATGGTCGACAAATCACACGAAAAACGATTTTGTTGCAAGACGCTACATTTAATAATTTTGCATTCGACTCGCTGGCTGCAGAGTCCAGCGACTTTAGTAGGACGCACACGCTAGTCGTAACAAAACTAGTACCTATAAGCTGCTGGGTAATTGCGTAACACACTAACGGTAAGAATGGCTTGATTTCCTTTTGACAGTTCATTCATTACGTTATTTACGTTGTTGAGCAGACAAATTTTTCTAACATAAAAAGCAATGGATTAGCAATATCCTTCAAAATTATTCAAATTGTGATTGATAGTGTTTTACGCAATTGGGGTGCTGGCCTCGCATTCCATTGAAACTCCTAGGATAGGCCAACTCAAAGTCTAAGTGTAACCATCGACGTACGGTATATTGTATGAGCTTTAAAGTGGAGAAGCTCTCCAGAGAAAACTAATTGTCTACAGTACTGTACCACCTATTTCTGCCGCTTTCCTGTGTTCTGGTTTGAAGCGTGTCTGTGCAACTACACTACAGGCACATTGTGACACAAGTGACTCGCTGCCTAGTGGATGCAAGCGCTATTGGCTGAACATGAAGTCCTGCATGGGTTTGATTCCCGGGTCGGGCAAGTGTTATTGGGTTTTTCCATCTGGAATTTCTCAGTACCAGCCTGGAGTCAGGGTTTGTGCCCGGTTGATGCCATAGGCTCGCCCCCTATTACATGGGACTTTAACATAACGAAATGTGGGTGTGCTATAGGTTCACCTATAGCACACCCACATTTCGTTTTCCACATGATCCTTCAGGGAACACAGATATGTGATATTATGTATACATGATATGTCAGCTTTGCCTCTGAGATGGCACGCACTTGCAATGCCTCTGGTATTGCAAATGTCCAAAGTTAGCCACTTATCATCAGATGGGCTCGGCCACTTGCTTCCCACATTTTCCAAGCATCATCAGCCTATAATGTTCCCACTTCTGGGACACAGGCCTCCTCTCGGTGAGAGGGAGTGGGCCGTAATCCACCACGCGGGGCCAATGCGGGTTGGTAGCTAAGTCACATGTCTTCGATTTTTTTGATTCTAGGACATGCCGGTTTCTTATCAATGTTTTCCTTTAAGGTTTTGAGAGCGGTGGTGATGAAATAATTTACACAAAGTAAAGCGCCTGTCTGGGTTCGAATCTACGACCTGCAACTCGTAAGTCGCGGCCGTTACCACTGGGCCACCACTGCTCTCAACCTCTCTATCTTTTCCACGCAATAACAACGATAAATAAATGATTTTATTTCTGTAAGTAGGTTTGTACAAACACTTTTACACGTCAAACATATATTTTTTTAAACTAGGTGAGATCCTATATGACTACTCTGAGACGAAAGGCCGAAACAAACTCAGAGGTCACAGTCTCTTTTAAAGTCCTGACAAAATCTTGGTCAGATCATGTGAATATTAGAATACTTTACAAAGTAAATGTCAATGTGTATATAAAAATCCGGACATAATCTTTGAGGACCATGTAGATTGGTGTCTGAAATGGTCTTTTGAGGAAAGAACCACACAGATTGAGTGGACCTGGCCAGTCAGTGCATGCATTTGTCAGTAACCGTGCAGCTCAACTCAAGATTCGACAAACAACACCAAAGAAAGGACATTTGGGTAGGCCGCATAAACTACTCAAACTGCCAGAACATGATTAAAACTGGAACAATTACCCCTCAAAATCACAATAATTAAAATACTACAGTAAATATTCATGTCATTGTATTCGATATAAATTTAATCGAAACGGTCGAGCGGATATGAAAAAGGTATAGATACATTATACATAGAGCAAAGATTAAAAGTAAATTAATTGGCAAAATAAAATAAATCAACATTCAATTTATTACAACAACAACGGTAAATTTATTGGAGCAGCTCAATCCCAACCCTTTTTTTCCTCAATATAGTCTTTGACAGTATAATAGGCTTTCTGGCATAGTTTCCTTTTTATAAAATATTCTTAGTTCTTGAATGTGGCTAGGAAGTTTATTATAAAAACGTATCATTGGCATTTAAACGAGCCACCTATTTTCTGGAGCCTGGTAGTAGGAACAACGTTTTGGTTCCTAGTATATATATTATGGATATCACTGTATTTTTTAAATAGATTAATATTTATATGTGCATACAAAATATTTTCATAAATATACTGAGAAGGCACAGTCATTCATTATACTAATCTCTTTAAATTTGTCTCTGAGGGAGATCCTGGGACTTAATTTATAAATTGAACAAATTGCTCTCATTTGTAAAATAAAAATTGTCTGAATATCGGCGGCATTTCCCCACAACAGATGAACATAATACCGTACGACATTACACTATGAAAATAAGTAAAGTATACTAAACGAGCTGTCTCTAAATCAGTTAAACCACGAATTTTTCTAATGGCGTATTGCAACAAAAGTGGTCATGTATTAGACGTAAGTTTGAGCGATATTAGTAATCGAGGCACATACGAGTAGTCTATTTTTATGAGTCTTTGACATTATTAAAGCTGCTGCAGACAGGTGCGACGCGACTTTTGTAGAACAATTTCCATGAAGTTTTCATAGGATTTTTTCTACTAGAGTCGCGTCGCGCCTGTCTGCGGAAGCCTTTTATTACTTATGGCTTCCCACTTGCACCAAACATCAAAGACCGCTTTAAGAAACCACTACATCATAATATAAACTTCCTATCTACCTATTTTTGTTAGTAGTTAATGAACAAATAAGAAATTAGTACCCCGATTACTTATGTGCACAGCTATGAATTTATGTTTCCTAAGAGCGGCGGTCTAGTTAAGTCGCCAATGGTGGTATAATCCAAGCAGTAGTCAGTGGTTTACAAGTCATGAGCGATTTTCGAGAGCGGGATAATGAAGTAGTACGGTCTAATTGAAAGGGCTTGCATGCGGTCATAAAACTTTGCAATGGCAACTTTTGCTCTTGGTTAATATCGCGGGTGGGCGATTTTTTGTATGAGCTAAATGAAACAGTAGAGATCAAATGATGAAATGACTGTACAGATCAATTTATTTATGGTATTGTATGTTTATTAAGTTATAAATGTGTGTATTTATTGAATTTTGTATGAGGAATTATATCTGGACATTCTTATTCAAATGTATCAACGCACACGTTTAAATAATCTGACCGATTCTAGGACCTACAAAAAGTACGCCGTGTGCGAGCGCGCTTGCGACTGGAAATGACGTAGGTTACGTTCAATTATTGCATCGGAAGTAGGGTTTTCGCATTTAGCTTTCACTTTGACCATTTGAAGGATTACTTAAGACGATTTACAGTTATTTGTAGGCATAATTTTACCATCCAATAATATTTATTTTCCCCCTAAGTTGTGATTGGAACGCACTTAAAGACTACCGCAACGTATTGCAAGTTGGACCACACCACAAAAAAGCAGTCAAATGTTAGCTACCACTCAGAAAATGCAATTAATAAAGAAAAGCTCTTTAAAGCGTGTCGTTAAACACGCTTAATATTTCCTACCATGTCCACTTTTAGATACAACAAGTTTTGTTTTGTCATAATTTTATAAGAATCATTCATTTGCACTCGGAAACTGATGTATTTAATGCGTTTCCCACTGCAGTTTAATGTCATTGCCCCCAGATTAATAGCATTATTATCTAACAATTAAAATCATAAACGTTACAACGAAAATTATTTGGTAGGTAGGTATACTAGGTATGAATGCTACATTTATACTTAGTATACCTACCTACCTAATAATTTTCGTTAGCTACAATGGGATTAATTTTAATTACTAGTAATTCATTAAATAATTACACGAATAATTCGTGTAATTATTTAATCTCGTATATTTTCACTAAACTTAAGCAACATCGGCATGGTTAGTCGATAGCATAGATATCCGAGTCGATAGAGATAGGCTTCCGTGCTAAGGAGGATTCGAGCATTTCAGGTTCGATACCCCGTCGAAACAAATACTTCGTATTACTACTACGGCCTAAGACACTCTATCAAATCAAATCTAAATATTTTAAAAACGTCAGAAGCTAGATGCGCGGTCCAATTGGTCGTTTCCTATGGAGAAGAGCCGACAAGAAACTCCACGGTTATTCTTTAAAAAAATACTGGCATTTATAATGTTTTAAAATCACAGTGTTATACGTATGGGAGGACAGTGTAGTACCTATATACTTAAGAATAACTAAGGCCTATAGGCTATAGCTAAGGAGATTAAACCAAGATAGAGCGAAGCCACATGATGCGTTACCGGCGCGTTGCGATGACGCTACATCATCCTACATGACAATCCACAGTGACATGACATGCCACGCCGAGCGTTGCGACGAAGTGCGGCGACGCAACGCACGCTCGACGGACATGGGGACTAGAGAGACGAAGCTGGTTGGGACTTGGGACCGAGCATCGACGCGGCCATCGCAGCGGAGCGCAGGAGCGCAGTGTTATTTGTACTATACAGGATGGTCCATATAGGGGCGTCATTAAAATAAATACGATTCCTCATACCTAGGGAAAAGGGGTATCCGAAAATACCCCTTTTTGGGAAATTCTTTGGGGACAAAAATGTTAACAAATCTTTTCAAGTTCCATTAGTAATTTTTAAAATTGAAAAAGTAAATCAACTTTTAATCGTAAGAATGTGAATTTCTCACTTCCGATAAAAAGATGGTATCTTGCACTAATGTTAGGAAGTTATTTTTTTTATACATAAAAGAGTATTTCATGTTCATGATAGTCCCACCGCAAAAAAAAATACATAAAAAGAGCTTGTCTTAAAAAAGTTTTTTTATTGACGTCGCTATTTGGACTACCCTGTATAAAGTACTGTGTAAGTAACCCAACACCGAGCCGCTGCGACGTCGTAGTAAGCGAAGTTGCGTTGCGACACTGCATTGCCCGTGTGGCACTCAGTGCGTTGAAATCAACACTGCGTTGCGACAACGCGTCGCAAAACCGACGTCGTACTACAAAACACGATCCATTGTGCGACGTCGTTCATTTATACGGTGCGTCATCGCACCGCAGTACTGTGGCCTGGCCCATAGCGATGCGGCAACGCAACGCACCGGCTACGCTCGTATGGCCTCACTCCTTAGGTAAATATTTATTTATTTATTTATATATACTTTATTCTACACCAGAAAATACATAACAAAAAAACCTACAATGGGCGGCATTATCGCTTTTCTTTTTTTTGTAAATACGGCCACGACGTTTTTATCTTTCTTAAAATTGGAATTATATAAATCTGCAACTGAATTTCAGTACCTACCTAATATTTTATCATTTATGTACTTATATACAATCAAATTCCTGTGCCAATAGAGTTATCTTACACGTGGCACACGGTTCCCATGCACTATGTGGACTGCACTTATCAGTTTCCTCGAAATGGTAATAGCCTTGCCATTTGTGTGGTACGTGGGTAGGTCCGTACCTTATTATTATTCTTCTCAAACGCATGATCTTTAAATAGGTGTGTCTCTGTTTTATATACTTACCTTTGTAAGTTGTAACTATTCTGCGATGTACATACTTATAGTAACCAGCGGCGTCACAATATACCAACTAATAAAAAGACTAAGAGAAACTATAAAAAGAGTGTCCATGGAGTCTCTTGCCCGTTCTTCTCCACAGGAACCATTGCGATAGGAAAGGTCAATGACAGGAACCTACTACGCTTAGAAATGGGCAACTAGCTTCATATTTTTGACTGACCGACTCCTTCGATAATTCAAAAGTGCCTGTAAATGGTTAAAAATAAATGCTTTGAGTGAAGTGAAAACTTACGACTGTAGCGGAGTATACCCGGTTCAGCGTCACCGACCGACTGGAGCCGAGTATACCCGATTCAGCGTCGCCGACCGACTGGAGCCGAGTATACCCGATTCAGTGTCACCGACCGACTGGAGGCGAGTATACCCGATTCAGCGTCACCGACCGACTGGAGCCGAGTATACCCGATTCAGCGTCACCGACCGACTGGAGCCGAGTATACCCGATTCAGTGTCACCGACCGACTGGAGGCGAGTATACCCGATTCAGCGTCACCGACCGACTGGAGCCGAGTATACCCGATTCAGCGTCACCGACCGACTGGAGCCGAGTATACCCGATTCAGCGTCACCGACCGACTGGAGCCGAGTATACCCGATTCAGCGTCACCGTTCGACTGGAGCCGAGTATACCCGATTCAGCGTCACCGACCGACTGGAGCCGAGTATACCCGATTCAGCGTCACCGACCGACTTTAGCCGAGTATACCCGATTCAGCGTCACCGACCGACTGGTGCCGAGTATACCCGATTCTGCGTCACCGACCGACTGGAGCCGAGTATAACCGATTCAGCGTCACCGACCGACTGGAGCCGAGTATACCCGATTCAGCGTCACCGACCGACTGACGCCGAGTATACCCGATTCAGCGTCACCGACCAACTGGAGCCGAGTATACCCGATTCAGCGTCACCGACCGACATGAGCCGAGTATACCCGATTGCGTCAAAAACCCGAGCGTGACGGTTCAGTTTCGTTCACTGTTCAGAAAGAGCGCAAAGTACTTTTAATTTCAAAACTCGGCTTTGTAAAGTTTCGTCTCTGTCACTCATTCCTGTGGGTCTCTTTCTATAGCTCGATGTGCCATGTTTACGCTTGGGTAGTTGGGTACTTACTGTAATTTATGAAGCTCGTGGCAAATAGGTACAGTAGGGCTTCGAGGTTCTTTTGGTGCTCGTATGACGTTAACATGGGGGCATGATTATTAGCCTATATTGTTCCCACTGCTGGGACACAGGCCTCCTCTAGGTGAGAGGGAGTTGGCCGTAATCCACGACGCGGGTCCAGTACGGCTTAGTACCTATATGTCACATGTCTTCGATCTTTTGGTTCTAGGACATGCCGGTTTCCTCACGATGTTTTCCTTCACCGTTTTGAGAGCAGACGTGATGAAATAATTTACACAAAGTCTGGATTCGAATATATGACCTACAACTCGTAAGTTGCGGCCGTTACCACTGGGCCACCACTGCTCTCATGGGGGCGATGTTGGTAAACATTTATGGAAATTGTTTCATCAACAAAAATTTACAAATTATCACTTCCCAAACAATTTTCCGCATAATTTAATTTTTTACTTAGCAAATAAACTCTTCACAAATAATTGGAACACAAACATAGTGTTTGGCAAGTGAACGTTTAAACAATAACTTGCTTACCAACTAGTACTTTTACCAAATATCAAATATTTCAGCTGGTATAACTTATTTTACGCAAAATAAAATAAGCCATATATTTATTATCGTCAGTTTTCAATTTAACATTTCAAGCATTTTTCAAGTATAAGATGTAACTTTGAAGACGTTTTATTACAAGGGTGTTTTTTCCACTAGGGACAAATTGTAAACAGGTAATAATATTATTAACTATTCTGGTAGTACTTTCTGGTTTTACATTCAAAAATATGTTTCTGGCACTCGCCCGCCGCGCGCCGCTGCCGCGGCACGCTCGCTTCGCTCGCTCGGTTCGTGCGTTGTGTGGTCACCAGTTTTAACTTTTTTTTTGTCGCTGAGAAATGCTTTATGCATCCCCGCTCGTGGGGGACGAGACGGGGTATGTGGGACTCCTGTCGAAATCCGCAACCGACTGTATACCCACTAAAACTCAGCGGTGTTCCCACAACGCCGTGATGGGAGGGCTATGGGAAATCGGCTCAGCCTCTACTTCCACAGCCCTCCTGGCGCATGCCCGCCTAGTTGGCGGGCCCCGCATGCCCCCCATTTAACTGGGGGGCTACGGGAATGCCTTTCTTGTTGCTCGTAACACTGCTGGATTCGTAATGCCTGACCAGTGACCACGGAAAATGCACCCTTTTTATAGGTGAATTTTGTAGTGTCTGACTAATCAGACCCCTTCAGTTTGTATTAATGCCCCGCCCCTTGACCAATCAGGGCGCGGGTGACCTTTTGTATGGGAAACTTAATTTGCGTGTTTTTCCGTGGTAGGACACCCCTTACAATATTTTATTATATATCTAACCTTAGATATAGTTTGTCTTTATTATTTACATAAAAATCGGTATCGAAATACTTAATTAACTCCTTAAAATAAATAAAATACAGAAACGGTCTTCGTTAAGGTAAAGTTCCTTAGTACTTAAGCTTAAATATTGAACATAGTACAAGTGGCGCCTCTAGCGGCCGGAATGTACAACATATTATCGACAATCTTATGAGAGAAATATCGCAACGAAAGACAACTTAATTAATATAATTAGACATGAAACACTTAGGTACCTTTTGTTTCCGGGGTGGAAAATCCTCATGGATGTCCGCCGCCCTGGGGCGGGCGACGGGGTCTGTCAGACTCTTACTGACTAAAAACCACCCCGGTGTTCCATCTCACACCTACGCCGGGGGTCGCGGGAACATACGATCCTTCCACAACCCCCGACTGGAACACTTAGGTACCTAACAATTACCTACATAATATATTATCGTTGCCAACAGTTTTGTAATGTTAGTTGAATTTTATGAAATAAATTTGTAGATGTTGATTTTATTCTTAGATTTTATTTGTTGTACTTGTAGGTACATTTTTTTTTATAGATGGCATCCTGGAATGTGGGGATCGGCGACGATGCCCCTGATATTTTTGATGCCCTGTTGCACGACAACAGCTAGTTTGAGGACGAGGAGTGCGAGGTGGAGTACCTACCTCGATTCCAACCTGGAGGAGCAGGACTGCGACTGCGATAGGCTACTTTTTGTCCTGGACAAATGTACGGTTCCTGTGGGATAAATTTCCCACATCCACGCAGGCGGAGCCGCTGGCAAAAGCTAGTAAGTTATACATAACAACGAATCTAAACTACCAAGAAACTATTAGGATATCAACTTCTCGAATCTAGATTAGAACACAAGTAAAACTTCAAGATATTTATTGATATGGATTTTATTGACCAGTAAGATGTAAATATGTATATTATGTTAAAACTTGCCGCTTTGACAGTTTAGGTGTTGTGTTCTTAGTTAAATAGTGGACCGACTGTTCGAAGAACCGACGAACTTTCTTCAATGGTTGAAAGCATTTTGGGTCAAAGTGTGACGAACATGTAGTGTTATTTTTTGTTGGAAACTAGTTTGGACCACTTCCTGTCGCATTTATCCACTTTTCTTTTATTTTTGGATCCTTCGGATAGCTAAAATGTTAAAATAAAAGCAAGGTGTGACTGATGATGATGATATCAATGATATAATGAGTAGTAAACAACAGCCATAAAATTCCATGCAACAAAAAAAAGTTACATTTTGTTCCCTTGTGTAACTAAATATATAAATTCGTTACAAAGATCGTATAAAATATCGACAACCACAAACGCACATCACATCTCTAACTAAGTCTAGTCGGCAGCGGCCGCTTCACGAAACTATCGTGTGAGTAAGAGTATCAATAAGACACTTATCCATTTTATCCATTACGCTATTAGACCAGCCGATTCATTGATTGATGTGTACTAAGCAAACAATGGTTTTTGTTCGCAATGAAAATAATTGCTTTGGTACTTCATCGTGTTTCTAGTATCACGAAGTAATGTTTTAATAAATTTGATAAGAAAAACAATAATATTTTAGTACTTACGTGTGAAATGAGATGCACTATTTCATGTAATTAACAATACATCTGTTACTTTGGCAAACAATCACTGAACAACGCGGCATTTTGACAAAAATCATTAAAGTTACATGCTCTGTGAAAAATGTTACATGCTCTGTGAAAAATCATGAGCAGCAAAGACGTTGCAAGTTGACATTCGACTAATGACCGAAACTGGCATCATGACACTTTCCGGCCGGATGAGTTCGCAAGCGCCACGCCTCCTTGCCATATCTTCTGTGTTTATATGATCTGAGGGTGCATAGACCTTCACATATAATTATATAATTAATATATACAAAATATTGTAACACATTTTAAAAGAGTAACTTCTGCCCATCTTCTGTTTTCTTGCCCATTATTCTCCATACGAAACTACCTTTTGGAAGGGGCGACTAGAATCAATTCCACAGAACATATATACCCTGACGGGATCAATTATATTTTAATGTAAACGTTGACGTTAAAAATTCCCTTTTATGTGCCTATTTGAAATAAATGCTTTGACTTTGACTTTCCTTTATCTACAGAGTTGATACGACAGAGGGGCTTTCCTTTAAACTGCCTATACTAGGTACCATTTTCAAGCTCTGTACCAATAATCAATTAAATAGAAACAGTATTTTAGTCGCAAATGACGGAAGTGAATTCCACAACCGCACGCGTGCACAGTGAAGGAGTAGAAGTCCGTGGAGTGGGGAGGGGACTTAAGGAAGTTTTTAAGATGCGCCCTGCAAGGCGCATCTGAAGGTCGGGCGTAGGAAAGACGCTCCCGCAGATAGGATGACGTTTTAGGATTGTGACGGAGGTTGAATAGCAGACACAATATCCGAGAGTGCCTGCGAAGTCATATGGGTAGCCACTTGAGTATCTTGCGGAAGTTGGAAACGTGATCATAACTTGTCGGACACCCTAGAAGAACATACAAGTTAACGATTAGTGATGTTCGCGAAAAAGGTCAGGTGCGTGGTACTTTTCCGCACGTGTTGCGCGGTGCGCGAGTAAGATCATAATGTATACATGTAACCATTGCAAGCGTGGTGCTTAGGACAAAATCGAACAAGAGTTTTCTGAAATTGCGTACACAAGATGGCACCACTGAGACCTGAGGTCCGGGAACCGGTCAAAACTGTCAAAGTGCCTACATTTTCCTTAGTCATGACTGAATGATGAAATGAATTTTTTATAGTTGTATTCATTGTCGAAATAGATGACCTCTTTTCAAATTGGTGGCGTGAATTGTCATGAAGACCGTCATTGGAATATAATATAATTGAATAGGTACTCTATAATAAGTACACCATACGATTAGCAGATATAATTAATGTAGTAATTGTACAAAGAGTGACACAATGGGCGGTCGTAGCGCTAAAAGCGCTCTTTTAAAGACAACCTAATCAGCTAATCTATCTTGCAATCTACTAATATATTAATATGAACTTAGTACTGATCTCTGAACCCCAATGATGTATTGAAATCACTACCTAATAGGTATTCCGAACGTGATTAGGTTTTGTAATATTTACCTAGCTGTGTTTAATTGTTTATTTATAAAGTTAACTTACTAATCGCTAGCGCTTTATCAAAGTGCAAACAAATCTTAAGTGTACCTGCATTGTCATTTCTAATGAAAACCAAACCATCTAATCTATATACCTATGTATATAAATAACAATTAAATGATGTTCGTTGGTAACCGCATCACTTGAGAACGGCTGGTTCAATTTGGAATTTTTTTTAAGTGTTCCTAATAATCTGAATAAGAAATAAACGAATGAAAAATTGTATAAAAAATCTGGAAAATTGGAAATTCTGGTTTTTTCTATGGTATTGTTATATAAATGATTGAAATTGGGTCAGGTGCTCCGGAAGCCTTTAGCCGTAGAACTGATGACCGTTCAGTTAGACTTGTTCTTCAGTCGGTCCGCCGGGTCAGCAGTTACAAAATAAAAAAAAAACAACACCGAACTTTATACAAAAATGTATTTAAAACTTCAACTTCGATTCATGTAAAGTCAATAATTTATCGACTTCTTGCGCCCTTTCTTTTAACGTCACCATTTCTTCATCAGACAAAACATCACTTTTCTTGCCAGCATTCTTGATTAAAAAGTGTTGTATGAAGAGTCGTATGCTCTCCCTGAACATGTGCAGTTTGGGCGGCTTCGAGATGCGGTTGAAGACTTCCAGTGACGAATGGAAGTTGGTGTTCATGATGATGGAGAGGAGAATCTGCCGCATGAAGCGGACTGAGTGTTTGTTAAGTTCGGAGAATTGGATCACCTGGGGATAGAAAGATTTTATTAATACCTGTAACACCCCGTAACACAAGTTTTTCCTAGCATGGGGGTTATTGATAATTTATTTTGTTCCTGGCTGTTTGCCACGCATAGAATAAGTGTCACCCTATATGTGTGTACTTTTGTATGTCAGATACATTTATATTATTGTGTTTATTAATCTTCTTACATATAATAATAACAATTACATATTATCTTATGGTTGATAGACTATCTAAATTATAGATAAGCTTTTGTCCATATGGAAATAAGAACACAGCCTTCAGTTATGTAGACGAGCGCGACCATTACTAAAACGTCAAATTCAAATTGATCTAACTGCTTCCTGAATTATAATACGTATTGTAACGAAAGCCACGCTGTCTTATTTTAATATTTATTTCTCACAACTATGACTAATCAGTCATTCACACATATACGTTTTTTCCTGTTAACTTATGACCAGTGATCGGAGTAGGCAGAGCTATTTTTTGTACTTGCGCGTGCGATACGTTGTTTTAATATGGACACTCCCGAAATCCCGGGATTTTAAATATATATTATTAATTAAGTAAGAAATTACTTTGTAAAAAGTTATTCACGTCTTAAGGAATTATGAACGAACGCATATCCCTCCACCCTTCCGTCGGATAAGTATAAGACGGACACGATTCAGGTTAATGAAATTAAAAAAAATATATATAGTAATATATTTTTTAAGTTTTCAGTAACACCTTTGTAAGATACATAACACAAGCTTTTTTTTATCCTTGTTAGTAAAAAAAACATTTTTTTTTTTGGAATCCCGTAGTTTCATTAAGTATCCCGGGGAATGTCCATATTTACATCAACGTTTGCGGTCATTGAACCAAAATAGCTCTACCTACTCCGATCTTTGCTTATGACGTAGTTACAGGATATGGACTATGGAGTGGTAGATGCAGAAGAACTTAGTGAAATAATTTAAACGTCGCGTCGCAGCCGCGATTAACGATTTATTCGAATTGAAATCGATACTATAATAATAAGAGAACGAAGTAGGGCCTCGTCACAACACATAAACAGTTGAAATTTATACATACGAACGCTGCATTTACTTGCTTTCAGCCGGTAAATGAGCTGAAATCCAGCCAGAGATGAAAAGATTTTTTTTTTAAGAAAATAATAATATGGTTTCGGCCCCTTGTACGCCCATCCAAAGGACCGGGATCCATGGTCCCGAGATTTGGATATATGAAAATAATATTATAAAGATTTATTCTTTCATTTGTTCATTTGTTCGTATGTAACTTTCGGTCGTATTTGAAAAATTATTTTTGCATTTGATAGTTCAATTTTTGAGGCAGGCTATAGGCTATTTAACATCACGCTGTGCTACCCTTAGGACCCGAGCAAAAAGAACAAAAATCAGAAAGAACGCTAAGTGAAAATGAAGTAATAGCGCAGGCAGGGGATGCGATGCGACGAGGTGGGTCGGGGAACAAGATATTTCACGCGGACGAGGCCGCAGGTAGAAGTTAGTCTAAAATAAAATATATTATAGACTTTGTAGCAGCACGCACCGCGTACGCATACCGCGACTACACTAAGCTATCGAGCGACGCACCGCCACATATATGTATAACCTCAGCGCTTAAATGATTACCGAGACTGTTGTAAGAGGGCTCGCGCTGCGCGCTGCACATCGTATGATATTTCGACTGTGTTCTGATTGGTTGTTCAGTAAATATTACTTGTTACTCAAATTCCACTAATTGTGCCTTGGTAATTTTGTATGTTTATATACATAAATGGCCCCCAATAAATGGTTTTGAATTCCTTCCTACAACCATCATTGTTTTACTTTTATATTACCTAACGCGTCGTTAAAATTTCCACAAAACCTCTATTTACAAAATGCAATTTGCAAAAAAAAAATTCTAGCCTGTGGTATATAATTATATAAAAGTGACGAAACAAATGACTTGCAACGTCTGAACACTGTTTAGACGATGCAACTTGTATTGTTGCTTCAACTTAAGATTATGCCACAGGCAATTAACTCGCACCGCGTAAATCAGGCTTTAGATGACCGAATTTCGTTATTTACTAAATGAAACGAAATGTTGTTCACTTCTGATCTTATAAGTCACTTTTAAAAGCAAATTTTGGTCAATATTTTAAAACTAGATAGCGAAAATTATTTTATAATATTTTATTTATTTATTAAAATTATTAATTTCCTAGCTGACTGATCCCTGAGAAGAAATGCCGACACAAACTAAGAAGTCATGGTTTCTTATAAATTCTAGGGTTTCAGTATGCGTATGCTTAACTCTTCAATGTTTTAGTTGGTCCTTACCTTCAACACAGAGAGTGGCAGTCCCTTCTCCATGATGAGATGTATGAGGAACTGCGCCAAGTTCGTCATGCACTGCTTAGATATGCTGTCCAGCTCCTTTATCTTGTCCCACACTGAGAACTGGATTGACAGCTGCAGGAAAACAATTAATTTTATAATTCAGTTTAGAAGAGGTAAGAAGTGAAAAAAAAGCAAAAAAAATGCTTGCACGAGCGGCGATACTTAAATTCCGTCCTAGGAAGTAGGAAACCCCCGGCAAATTTTCATGAGATAGGAGAGAAAAAGGGGTGGGAGGGTGTTGATTTCAACACCCTCGCACCCCTACAAACCGCAAACAAAAGATAAATAGCACTAAGAAAACCGCATTATGAGAAAATGTTAAATTAAACTTGAGAAGGAACCAAAATAAATTGTAGCGAATCACCTACCAGAAATATTTATTTATGAATTTTCACTTACTATTCCAATTACCCACAACACAATGTACATAATTATAGTGAACTTGCCATATTGAGTCTTAAAAACGTAGTATTTGGGGTCAGTATCGCATTGCGTCTACCCCAGCACTGCATAGTATGGGTTATACACCTCTATACAACAAGTTAACATGTGTTTCTTTGCCATTGAACTTTGACCCTTATTCACCTGGCATTTCCTATCAGTTTCGCATTTATTGCATAGCTTCTGCCCCAACAACATGACGTGAATGCTTGCCATTCAACTTTCAGCCTATTTACCTGGTATTTGCGATCAGTATCGCACAGCTTCTGTCCCAGCACTGCGTAGTAAGGATTGTACGTCTTTTCTTGAAGACAGCACGCTAAGAGTACGTGTATGATCTCTCTCTCTTGTTGTCCTTTTAGACCCAAGTGTTGGAGTTTCTCGAAGGCATCCATGTAGTCCTGGGGAGAGAAAGAAAGATGTATATAGATTGAAATATGTGTTATTTCTGTTATGTCTTATCATTTAGATATACATGACTCTTGGTTGATTTTATAATCTGATTAGGTCAAGCCAGGGTTTTCGGCTTGTTTGAAAATACTGCTACGGTCAAGCTGTAGTCCTAGAGCTCTTTGTGAAAATTCCCATGTCTGTCAACAAGCAGCGTTGCTGTTGCTGTGTTAAAAATCACGTTTTTTTTTACAATCAAGTCGGATTTTTAAAAATTTAAATCGGTCTTTTTTGTTGGTAACAGACTTGTTTGATTTTATTAATAATTGAATCTCTTTTAATTTGGTATTCAGTTTTAGGATTGTCAGCCTTCGATCAATAATAGTACTAGATTCCCCAATAATACTCCAAAAACGGCCCGAAAAATAAGAGCACAAATACTTTTGTGGTCTTATTTCAAATTAGTCTGGTCCAATCATAGCCAACGTTAAGACGTGAAAATGGCGCAGTACGCATCCTAAAATTGTGAAAATAACCACCGTAACACCAAGATTTTGGAAGGAATGTCTTTTTCTCGTTATGTTTTTATCAATTAGTATTTTTCATAAATTAAAAACAATTAAATAGTAAATATAAACCAATTAGCTTATAAAAATTCGACGATTTATTATGATATATTGGGAATAAATGGAAACACGCAAAAGCGTAGATGATAAAAAACAGCGGTTCCCAAATTACAGGTTTATTGCAATTATCATAAAGTATTTAAATACATAGTTGGAGTAAGATAAGGTTTTGATAAAATACTAAGTTGAATATGTTTTTTTTTTTGAAGAATTTCCGATTTATTATTACTTATTATTATGTTCAAAATTGACGAATGATTTATCAAATCTGGTATTTTTTTTTTAAAACCTTATAAGCAGTAAACTATTCCTGAAACTATTTCATGAAATACTGAGCATTGAAATGTAATACCTAGAACTACGTCTAGTTCCAAAATAGAGTACCTAAGTACGAAATTGTCAACATAATGTTTTTAACCTTATTGCTTAGATTTCAAGTTTTAATTTAGAATAAATATTTTTGTATTTTTGTATTTTAAATTTATTGCTCAAGAACCTTTCTCCGATGACAGAAAGAATTAAATTAATGAATTAAACAAAAAACATATTGGACAGTTCGACTTCACTCAGTTCTTGTCCAAGCGGCGAACCACAGTCGTAAAATTTAATTGCTTTTTTTGGCACTTTGTAATTCTGACTTTAAATCATATGTGTAAGGTTGAATCTGTTTTGATGTATGTTGACCAGCGAGCTTCGGTCGTAAAATGTATTCCTTTGTGTACATAGCTTTGTGAATACTACTTTAACTTTGCATTCAAGGTTGAATTTACATTAATATATATTTATTTCAACTAGACCTACGTAAACACAATGGTGACAGTTTTAAAGTGAAATTTTGTATGAGATTGTGTATCTAGTACTATTATTGATCGAAGTTGTCAGCATAAGAAAAACGCTAACATTAGGGTTAATAATCATTTAAATTAACAGAAAATCAACGTAATATTAAACAAAAAATGTAACCAAACCTGGCACCATGAAGGAATGTGTGGAAAAAAAAGCGTGGAATCAACTTTTTGGACAATTTAGATCACTATTTGTGAGAAACGGATTTTTTTAAACGAAAAGTCATGTTCTCATTCTTGAATGTTATTGTGTTGCGTTCATTCTCGCCACTATGCCCATGTTCTATGTTATTGGTCTGGTTTCCGCACTTAGTCCTTCAGTGGACCATTGTGCGTGAGCCATGTCGGCCGTCGGTGGTTATTCCAACCAGCCCACCTCCCTCCAGAAGCTGATTAGGTCTCCTGGTCTATTAAGAACATCTGTGTAAGATCTGGGTGTCCCGAGGGTTTTTGACCTAATTTGGGCGACGCCTGTGCACTCGAAGAGCACATGCGCGACAGTTTCGTCAGCCTCCATGGAAGCCCTGCATAGAGGACTGTCCGTTATGCCTACACTATGCCCATTCAGTCTTTATTACAAAATTTTACACACTGCTTAGGTAAACTTGCTGCAAACGGACTTTTTTTATTGAAATGCTTCCATGTGATGTCAATCAAGTAATTATTTTTTTTAAATCACTTGATTTTTATAGTGATTTAATTCACTGATTTAAATCATCTCAACCCTGGTTGCAGCTACGGTGGAATTATGGAGCCAGTTAGTTGTAAAATATCAACGCATCTGCTATGCTTCTGATACTAACTTACCATCAGATAGGCCCCTGTTTGTTTGACTTTAAATAACATTAAAAACACAGATATTCAATGTTAAACTAAGTTCCATAATTATATGCCTTACCTCAGCCGCCATAATAACACAGAATATTCGGATTCGGTCTAACACCGGTGTTCGTACTCTGATTGCGCGCCAGCTTTAGAAGCTTCTGGTCGGCAGATGTTAGCACTATGTTATTAACTTCTCTAAATTAAAAGAGATTCCTTACCTCAGCCGCCATAATAACACAAAAGATGCTCCGCCTCACATCGGTGTTCATCCTCTGCTTGCGCGCCAGTTCCAGAAGCTTCTGGTCGGTAGATGGCAGCACTATGGCAGAAGGCTTCTCTTCTGGTCGCGTCATGTTGCCTTCCCATGCTGAACCTACTACCCACCACTTGCCGCGCTCGTCCGCTGGTTAAGAAAATTACAGTTATGTATGGCGAAAATTTTAATAAGTGGTAGAAATATCGATATATCAGTAGAAATTTAATCTAGTATTGATAGCTATAACTTTCCTTTCACGACCGATCTTCAGGGTTAAATAAATAGGTACGCTTTTGAGTTTTTTTTTTACATACATTCTCTAGGAGGGCAAGGACTCGATACTACTCAACATCATGTTCAAAGAGACGTTCCCCTTCGAACCGCGCGCCGTTCGTTAGGGTTGTGTACCCTATTATATCACTACTTTTCGATATTTTTGATTCGATACCGGAAACCGATATCCTAGTAACGCATTACCCTGGAACTTCTCTTTTCTATTCCCACAATATAATTTCTAGTGGGAACAACAACTTATGGCAACTTATCGATACTTTCGGTGGTCGGTCTTACTTATGGTTACTTACTTTACTTGGCAACCTATCGTCAACCTTTGGAATTCCAGGCTAGTAGAACCTATGATTATTTCAAAAAATAAAAATGGCCCTCATTCATCTGAGCTATGGAGTTATCATGCTTACCTTTCAGCAGATCCTCGAGTCTAATATTTAGAGGTGTGATGTAGTTTCCTTTCCTCACGACGCTTCTACTCATCTTCTTTAGGTGTTCGCAGTACGTCGGGTCGTAGTTCGGTATCTTCGTCAAGTTGTTGTTCTTTACAGCCATTAGGACTTCTAGTAAGAACTTTATACGGGATCTGTGAGAAATAAATGAGCGAAATTAACCCACGGAAGGACACTGAACAAGACACAATATAAGTTTTATTGTTTTTACGCCTGGGGGCGTTTAGTGTCCCGTATCATTTAACTTTTAATTAAGTATTTGCCACACATACTGCTATTAATGTTCCTATCGATTAGCTCTTTTTTTTTCTTAAACCTTATGCCTACCTGTGGACAGCGTTGTGGGTTACTTTATAACCAAACTGCTATTTTGTTAAACTAATTGTAAGCCCTTATAATGTAACTGTTTGCTGTTTCTCTCAATAAAAAAAAGTGTTTAGACATTTCAGTCCGTTATGAGACCGACCAACCATTATGTGGTGAGATCACGGGATTGACTTTGACATCTGTGACAGCATTATGTAACCAAAACTAGACCACACTGATAAAGCGTATAGAATCGGTAAGCCACGATGGCAGTTTACAAGCAGTAAATGTCGAAAGATTGTACTGAATTACAGCCCCTGGAAAGCAGCAATGGATGTTGATGAAATAATTTTTTTTCATCATTGTAGATTCCACAGGAATTCGAAGTCAAGATAAAGCTGGTAACCAAATACCTTGGCAGAAACAAAGATGAGCATAAATTATAATTATTATGTCTCTTACCCAGTAGCCGAATCCTCAGTCAGCTTAGCGACCCGTCCCTGCGTGTCGTGTATAAAGTTCTTCAAAGCTAATGGCTCTTCCTTCCTCAGTACGCCGCCGACGCTCCGCAACGCAACCAGAACGCAATCTATGTTCTTCTCTGATATCGTGTCGAGTAAGCGGGTTAGAATGTCGTAGAGGAGAGTCGCATGGTAGATCTGGAATGGGGGTAGGAGATTTTATTATGGAATTTGTTTGGAAAGATTTGGAAGATATTTAACGTGAGAGTGTTGCATGATTTTCGGGAGATAGAATGACAAAGAATCTTTCTTCTTTTTAATTATTACTTATTCAAGATATTTATTTAAAAAATATTCTGGGAACATCTTATACATATTATATCATATATGTCATTTTATGTTCTCTCTTTCTCTTCCTCACTATTCTAAGCAATAACTACAAGGATTTTGCAATAATTACTTTATCTGTAACATGGCCATTGCCCACAATGCCATTTCTCGATTGATATGACAAGATCAAAGCATTGCCTCGGATTTTTTTTTAAACGGATTCCGTTAAATGAATTTTAACATGGGTAACAATAGACCTTACCTTAAAACTGTACAAATGCGCCAAGCATGAAACTAAGTTGTCAAGCGTTTTGTCTGCTACGGGCTGTGGGCTCTCCATCATGTTGTCAAACTTTTGGACCAGATCCTGTAGGAAGTGGGCACCTGAAACAAAATATGAAACGTAAGTAAATAATGTACATCATTCAGCCACCGACAGAAGTAGACCAGTTCAAAAAATATATAGAATAGCTCATTCAGTGGTAATAATATTAGACAGCCAGCAAGGTAGGGTTGCTATCAGGTTCCTGTTATCAGAGTGCACAAATATGATCATCCCCCAGGAAACCTCGATTGATGATGAAGACTAAAAGTCACAATATCCGCGACTAACAACTGAGTTTAAGCTGTGTTCACTGAGTTTATTGTATTAGACTACAAGTTACAACTTACCGATCTCAGAGCCAACATTAGCGTGTAACACTGATACAAGGGCAGCGTGTTCCGCAACCATTCTATCAGGCGTACTTGACGGAGATACAGTTGCATCCAACCACAACTGAGTTAAAGCTGTGTTCACTGAGTTTCTGCTGTTCGATTGGTATAGGTTCTCAATTGAGGTGCACGCCCAGTGGAGGTTTGTGCCGGCTAGCTTGTTGAGGACGCCTGAAATGAAATTGTAAAAATATAAGTCTCCAAGTACTCAACTCAGCTCAAAGCATTTATTTCAATTAAACCATTTACAGGCACTTTTGAATTGTCATGTGGTCGGTCAGTCAGAAATATGAAGCTAGTTGCCCATTCCAAAGCGTAGTAGGTACCTATGGAGAAGAACGGGCAAGAAACTCCATGGACACTCTTTTAAATAAAATATTGTTACAAAAAAGTGGTTACACCATTTATGTTGTAATTATACATGTGAGAACGATGTAGAAAGACGTGCACATTGAGTGTCCAGAGAACAGCAAATAAAAATTTAAACAAAACAATCCATAAATAAAATAATTTAAATAAGCCGTGGTTGGTGGCTAAGAGATGACCAGTCCCAACTGACAGCGCCCGTTCACGAACATGACGCATGGATCAGCGCCATTCAACTCAACCATTTTGAAGGGAGCTAAATGATCCAACACACGCGTCACCGTCAGCGAGACATTTGAGTGAGCATGAAAGACATCTATCAGCCGCCAGCGCACATTCAAGTCAATGAAAGACATTACCCGGTAAATGGTAGCTCTATAGTACATAGTACTCACACTTGTCCTATGCAATTATATAATACAAAGGAGATTGAGTTTATACAATGCAAAGGTAGTCTTTATTTACATCAAACAAATGCAGTGACATGGAATCAAGTTCACGGCCTAAAATCTATGTATTTTTTGGGGGAATTTATATGATTGGTTAGTATCCAAAAGCTGTCTTCTAAAACAAGGGCTTCCTTGCAACAAGGCCAGTACCCTTGCGCCAGAATATGCTGATGTTCGATGTTGAAAGAGATTTTTTGAAGACTTACTCTTAATTTGTCTTTTCAGTTGCAGCAGCTGTTTATCAGAAGTTGAGTCCTTGTTTCTGAGGTGTGGTGGAACGTACACGCCTTTTTCTTCCTGTAAGAAGAATCACAATTGATTGATTTTCCTAAGATTATTAAAGGATATTATTAATAGTAATTCTTGTACTAGAATGTATATTTTTTGTACTTTCTACGACTTGTACTTTCAAGAAATGTGCCATTTTCACACTTATTATGATTGGGTTAGAGCCTAGGCTAGTCTCAAGGCAAACCTATAACACATTATTTGAAGTCCAACTGAAATCATTCAATTGTGATGTTCAAGAGTGCCTTGGTTTGAACTAAATTATTTGTTTTTACCTTAATAATATTCCCTTCTTTATCCCTCTTTCTTCCGTAAATATCTTCCCACACATCAGGCTTCTCGTTCTTCTCCACAACAGGTTCATCTTCTTCACCAAATGCACCTTCTTCATCATCATCACCGGACAGATGTGATATTTCATCATCACTGAATACTTTACTCAAATCTTCTTCAGATATTATTTTGTCTTTTTTATTTGACTTTGGTTCTGGCTTTATATCTTTTTTAGAGGTTTTGTTAATTTCTTGCTTGGTTGGTTTCTGTTTGGAACTTGCTTTTAGCGTCTTAGTTGGTTTTTCTGTAAGGAGGATCACTAAATTAACAAAACTTAGCCTTGATTTACTTTCTTCATGCATTGAATGCAAATTGACTGAATATACTCCACATAGACTCAATATTGACTTCTATTGTTTAATATCTGGATCTTAAGTAGAATTTACTTTTAAAACAACTATAGTATAGTTAAAATGTCACTGCAGACTTGGTCATAAATCATAATCGGAGTAGGGATGTGCGCTAGTTGCGCGCGCTCAAGGCCATTATCGATGATGACTCAGACGAAGAATTTAAATTTTCTATTTTTAGTTTTATATATACGTTCTTTTGTTTATATATTTAATATGCTTTGTAGTAAATTTGGTAATAAAAAAAAAAATGTGTATTTATTTCTATCACCCATTTATAAATATATAAAACTATCGATATCACTCATCGACTGCAGTAATACACAGGACTACGTGTGGGCGTGGCCTGCCCATAAGGCCCGTGAGTGGGAAAGAGAGCGAAACACTCGAATGATTTATGACCGAGTCTGCAGCGAGATTTTAACTATACTATAAATACCTAAACATACCTTCAGGAGCATCATCTGAAAAATCTTCACTAAGATCACCTTCACTTATTTCGCTATCACCTTCATTCATATCTCCCACTTCATCACTCTCATCATCACCTTCACTGATATCTTCATCTGTTTCTCCTTCTGTGCCCAAGTCATCATCAATATCTGAACCAATGTCTTCATTGGATTCATTTTCATCATCACTACGATCTTTAGCTACTTTTCTTTTATCAGTTTTCGTTTTATCTTTTATTTCTTTGCCAGTGACTGCTGCTAGGTCTTCATCAAAGTCTGAATCACCTTCAACTTCAGCGAGGTGCTTCTCAGCTGCTACTATTTGTTCTGTTGTAGATTTGTCACATATTTCTAGTAAATCTGTTTTTTAATTAAGGGTTTTATGTTATGTATGATTTGGAATTAAAGATAAAAAGATGCCTATGTGTTTACTGTATGACTATTGCCAATCTAAAAAACTGTTTGGCCCCTGGCTTCTTTTGTAACATATAAACTTATACTCTAACATAAAAGGTATAATCCTTTGCATTAAAAAGACTACCCAGTAAGTATTTAGCTTTAACCTAAGAGGAACAAGTAACTAAACTTCAAGGTATATCTATTAAGATAACTTGTTAAATTGCAATGTAGCCTGCCACCCACCACAAACCACCATAATGGTAAAATCAATCATTTAGAAAAGGATACAGTCAAGTCCATCATCAGAAAAGAAATTATTCTTATTCTTAGTTTTGTTCAGTCCCAGTTGCTTCTCCAGTTTCTTAATTATCTTGTCTTCATCTTCATTAGCTTGCAGAAACATCTTCCTTCTCTGTGTCTCTATCTGATTCTTTAGTTGCTGCTCTACTTTCTTCTCTTTCTGTCTTTCTTTGTTGAGGATGTCCAAAGGTGTTTCTAGTTTAGGTTTTTTCTTCTGGAAAGTTAAAAAGTGAAATGATGAATTTAAATTGATAGATCACATAATAGATTTGGATTCATAGTGCTGTGAAGTATGCTGAGTGCAGCCTTTCCTCTTGATGTGAGCTTTAGTTACCTTTTAATCTAAGAAACCCACGGATGAAGGGAGGGATCAGAACCACATGGTAATTATTTATTCTTACATAACATTCAACAATAAATACTTATCGATAGTCGTAAATAAATATAAGGCCTTTTAATAAATGTAACAAAATACTCAAATCACTCAAATAATGCAAAAAATCCACCTCATACAGCTAATCGAATTGTTTACAAACATATTGTTTTGTATCATTTTATTTACCTTCACTTCCACTTCTTTCGGTTCTAGTGATTCTGCAGGTCTCTTGACAAACCTACCGTCTGTGTACACTGGTTTATTATTATTATTATGCCTCTCATCATTTTTCTTCAGGTAATGTTCCTGACGATGTACCTTCTTCTGCTGCCGTTTTTGTTTGCGTAATAATTTCCTCGTATTCTCAAACTTAGGACGGGCACTAGGTTTATTTTTCTTCATTTTGTGTTTTATATTAAAAGAAACTCATGCAAGTATTTATTAAAAACACTAAACACACTAAATTAAATCAAAACATAACCTTATTTGTTATTTTGAGGTTATGCCACAGACTACAATATAGTATAGGACCCTGCACCTATACAAAATGTACTCTGTGGTTCCACGATGACTTTTGTTTGACAGCATAAAATTATAAATAATTCATTTCGTGAAACAGAGTCATATTTTTGACAGATGTGATCAAACCCAGAAAAATCTGTAACTAAAATTATATTAGGTATTGTTTTGTATTCTTTTCGATAATAAAATAATAATAATAATTCTTTATTGACATAATAGGTTACAGAACTTGTTTAAAGCCTCTAACTCCTGCACTATGTGCAGGGGAGGTGAGACTTGTATTGACATGTAATTGTCATAACAGAATGAAATATTCATTGTTAGTGTTGCTATCTGACTCTACAGGGCGTCCCACGGATATGCCACATGGAGGGAAAGTACCTTGAATATTGTAGATGGAACATTTTACAAAAAGAAGACATTATTTGAATTGAAAAAACAATTTAAACTGCATTCATAGATATTTAAATAATTACATGGTTGAACCGGAAATCGAACCCGTTACACGAGAAAAATAATCACCCTGTAGCTTTATCATACCGATCGAAAGGCTTCATCATAAGGATTATTTTTTGCAAAATAACATAGTGTCAAAAATAAAAGGAAGGGGTCGTCAGGGTCCGTCAGTGCGTGCCTTGGACGGCGGATTCTACTGATTCTAGAGGGGACATAACTGGCGGCTTTCTCAACCAGAGGGTTGCGATGGCTGCCAGCGGTATCAAAGAAACGCTTGCAAGCGCGTTTCATGAATTGCTGAATGGTGGGGATTTACAAATCTAAGCGTAAGTTAATATTACGAACGAACCAGGTTGAACCCGTTATTTTAAGTAGAAAACGGTTCTGCTGAGCTCAGCTTGGATTGCACCGCCATTTATACTCTCTTATGCCGCATCGCGCCAGTGTGAACAGTGTTGCGACGCGATAATATCACAGAATCGCCACGCGAAACGTCGCGCGACTAGCCGCGCCTGTGTGAACGAGCCTTAACAAGTTTATTTGTTTTGTAAAATTATCATAACAGTATGATAACTAATGTTTGATTTTCGTACCACTTGCTCAAAAAAGTGACATTCTATGCCACAAAAAGCGAACATAACAATAGTCATTTTTAATCTGTTAAAAACAGGGAAAGAAAATTGTACTGAATTTCATTCATCCTCTAGGGGGAGAATGTGATTTAAATTTGGAATACTTACCGAAATTTATACTGAACTACATCTGTGTTTACACCATTGAATTTGTATATAAAGCATTATACATCTTTTTGAAAAAGGAATACGCATTTATTATGCAGTTATAATTAAATAAAATTACGAAAACCGGCGAGGCCGTATGAGCTTGATGCCTTTGCTTTTCCGACTAAAAAATATTAGTCTAGGAATTTGCCGCGTTTTTGTTTTCTTCAAATACATAAACGTTAAGTTTAATTTAATTTATTTTTATAAATAAGTTAATGTTCTAAAAATACGTTTAATTGTCATTATTTTTAATAAATGCTTATCCCATATTATTATTGTGTTAATTTTTTCGTAAAAGTAGAGTATTTTCCTCGGTGAAGCTGTCTTAGTCTTGGGTGAACTCAAATCCCTCGCTACACTCAGGACTCGTCTTAAATCCCTCGCTTCGCTCGTGATTTAAGTTTTTAACACCCTCGCTACGCTCGGGAGTAAACCTCGAGTCCTTCGTTACGCTCGCGATTTAAATCGTCACCCGCGACAGAAGACACTGCTTTATCCCCTTGGTTAATAATCTACTATTTTTATGTTATGACATTGGTTTAATCACGGATAGTTATTTAGTTTAGTTAAAATATTGGCCAGTTTAAGAATGAGACCTTGTCACATTATAGCACCTACTTTGTAGATTCAACTAAGATCTTGCACGCGCCACGGTACGTCTGTGAAACGTTATAAGATCAACTAAATTCTTGTGTTGTTTCAACTAAGATCTTGCATCAAGTAACCGTGATACTGATTAATTCCAATAACCTCATATTCGTCGTAGACATGAGCCGTTGTCATATAAACTACCTACCTCTATTCGTCTATCCAAGTCAGTGTGTTTTGCATAATTATCAACAAAGTAACTTTTCTGCAGTATATAAGGTTGAGAACTACAATATTATGGAAATAAAAACATTGGTTTCTCCATACTTATGAGCTATGAATACACAAATGCTTTTATAAAGGTATGTATAACACTAGAGTGCCGACGCGTTAACTGTTGTTTTTCGCTTCACTTTTACTGACTTCTATTAAATTGTTTAGGTGTTGCAGGTTCATTCAATCACTGGTGTCTAAGTTGATGGGCTTCCGTTGTAGATGTGGCTCAGTGGCTGTTACATCAGGGAGATTGATAATTGGTAATTTTGAGGAGCCAATTTTACTTGTGGTAGTGTGATTAGATTTCTGGGTAATTTTACCAATCTTGTGATTGCAGTGGCCATCCAAGGTAAGTAAGTACCTTTTATTTTTTCTTTCCTTATCTCGCTATTGCAGGTCTCTGATAGTATGTTTTCGGCTTTACTATAAATAATCCAATGCCTTTTTCCGATGGATTCCATCTTGATAGTGTGAATTTCAACTGGTACAGGATTACAGGAGCTCGTGTTATGAGAGAATCTCATTAATGCCGTTATACAGGTATCTTCCATTGGCAGCTGGAACTCGTCCTCGTAGCACAGGAACTTCGCCTCTTGGAGTTCGTTGCAAGGCTGGGAGAGCGAGACTATTTCGGACCCTTTTACTAAGAGGTAAGTGTATTTGGGAATAATGATTGTGGTTTGGTTAAAATTATTGGTGATAGGTATTGGGATTGCTCTGTAGTAATTATATATTTCATCTTTATTTATAGGTATTTCTAAAATGAAAGTTTATTAGATCGTTCTATGAATGTTAATGATTTGTACAATTCATCAGAGTTTATTAGAGACTGGTGTAATATTTTTAATTTGCTGAATGTGACGGAAGTTTCGATCTCATTCAGTCGACTGTACAATAGTTGGAAATTGTGTAAAAATTGATTATAGATATTTACAAGATAATGTATCGTTATTTTGAAAGTCTGACAACCAGTCTTACCAAGGGGTATTGTATTACCCAGTAACTAACTGGGTTGTGGAGGTCAGATAGGCAGTCGCTTCATGTAAAATACTGGTATTCAGCTGCATCCGGTTAGACTGGAAGCCGACCCCAACATACCTAGTTGGGAAAAGGCTAGGCAGATGATGAATGTATCGTTATTTTAATGCTAGTTTGTTTAATTAATTTTGTCATTTCCCACATTACTTCTTCTATTTGAATAATTTTTTTTTTAGTAGATTTCGTTATTTTGACAATAACACCATCTTTGGTTGATTTTGAAGTAATTGGGGTAAATCATTAATATAAACTAAAAAGAGGAATGGACCCAATATAGAACCTTGAGGAACGCCCATTGCCATTTCAGACCCTAGTGAGTTTATGCCGTTTACTTGAACTGTAACTTTTCTATCTTTCAGGTATGATCTTAGTAAATCAAGAGCTGTATTTCTAATCCCATAGTGCTCTAGTTTCAGCAGAAGTATCTGATGGTTTACGCAATCGAACCCCTTAGAGAGGTCGCAAAAGATTCCAATGGCGTCTTGTGCTTTTTCCCAGGCGTTAAAAATGTTCTTTATTAGGGTGACACCAGCGTTAGTGGTACACACGGCTACACATCAAGCTATACAAAACCAGTTTATGCTGGTCTCGCATCGTACGGAAATCCTATACAATGTGAGATCAGCTTATACTGGAAATGTATAGCTTGATGTGTAGCCGTGTGTACAACGCCCTTTGTTGAAACCGTACTGTTGTTCATGAAAGATGGAATTTTTATTAAAGTGACGTAACATTTGATTGAGCATCAACTTTTCAAACACCTTACTGAGAACTGGCATAATTGACACAGGCCTATAATTGTTGGGTTCTCTACTATCACCGGATTTGAACAAAGGAACTATTTTACCATGTTTCATGAGATCCGGAAAGACTCCTTGGTCTACACTGGTGTTAAATATGAATGCTAAATAGGGCGCAATGGTTTCAATGATAGATCTACAGACTTTTACAGACATTCCCCAGAGGTCTTCAGTGGATTTAATTTTTAGATCTTTAAAGGCTTCTATAACATCCTGGGGGTTTGTATGCTAACCTATATAAACCATAATCCATATCTAAACCATAGTCACATATATAAACTGGGAGTTTCATGTGTGATTATGGTTTAGATATGGTTAATTGTATTGCCTGTATATGTAATAATAATAACAATATTGATATACACGGTCAATTTTAGGTCGTTCTGGAACCGAAAGCTATATACTCGATCATCGAACTCAAAACGATTGGGACTATTATTTTCAATAAGTTACAATAAAACAAAATCACGAATAATCTAATTTATTGTTTTTTTTTGTGTAATAGTGAGAACTCGTAGTAACGCTTCCTTGCGATCAATGCATATGTGTGTAAAACGTATCGACGAACTGCAACACTTGCGAAAGGCACCCATTGTAAAATTCATTCATCGATCAGACAGCATGATCGTAAGCCACGCCCCCGGTCCCTTACAGTCTAGCCGACCGCCCCCCGCCATTCCTAATTTCTTATTCCTTTCTTTAAGATAAATAGACGTGCATCAAATCTTGACGACGTAAATAATGCCCTACTGCAGGTACATAATTGGTTCACTGCTAATAATTTAGTATTAAATGGGAAAAAAACGAAATGCATAAGATTTGCTTTACCGAATGTTAAAAGTAGTGATTGTGACATAGTATTGAATAACGAGAAACTAGAATTTGTCGATGAAACTGTTTTCCTGGGAATAACGCTAGACTCAAGGCTGCAATGGGGTCCTCATTTAATCAGCCGAGATCACACGTTTAAGCTCCCTGATGTTTTGTGGAAGTGGTTGGACAGATCGTACTCACCTTTTTAGAAGGCCCCAGAGGTGCTGAATGGGGTTAAGGTCGGGGCTCCACGCTGGCCAATCCAAACGATTAATACTGACCTCTTGCATATAAGCATCTACGTCGCCAGAACGGTGGGCTCGAGCATTATCGTCCATGTAAATGGCATCTTCACCAATTACAGTCAGTGCGGGTTGTGCATGTTGAGAAAGGATTTCTGTTTTGTACCTTTGCGCATTTAGTGAGCCATTTTCAATTAATACTATCTCGGTACGATAGCTGGAAGTTACGCCCGCTTAAAACATAACGGCCCCTCCACCATAAGGGGTGATTTTTTCAAAACATACGTCGGCATAGCGTTCCCCTGGTCTTCGTAACGCTCGCCGATGTCGGCCCTCACCATTCAGACAAATTCGAGCCTCACCGGAGAAGAGTACGCTACTGCAGTTTCCTAGTGTCCAAGATACTATAACTACTACTATAGTCAGGGGATTGTAAACGGTGTTCTTAGGAGGATGGTTTATTATTTACATTGGTAGGTATTTTGTATTTTTTTTTATTCATAAGATTAGATCATTTTTAATAACTTTATATAATATTGTTGGGACAAGGTGACGATAATAATTGTTCGAACAAACATCGAATTTATTTATAAACTCACTTCAAACAATTACAAAAAGTTGACAATAGAATCAACGCGGCGTCTCGACTCGACGGAACAAACGGACACGAGGAGACACTCGCGAGAACACTCCAAGTTGAGTGTTCAGTGTTTCGAGGTTGCGTACAAGACTGATTGATACATCTTTTTTTTTTTTTTTTTTTATTGCTGGCATCTCGCAGTTGGCCTTGAGAGGCCGTGACTAGGGCGTGCAAAGCCGGTTTTCCGGTTTTCCTGAAAACCGGAAACCGGAAAAAATTCCCGATTTTTGAAAACCGGGGTTGAGAGACAAAACCGGAGTTAGCTCCGGTTTTCCCGTTATTGGATTACGTATTTACATTTTGATTTAAATCAACTTTTTTCGAACGCAGTCAAGAAATATTTAATTTTGACTCAACAAATATATCCGAACGCAACCTACACCCACTTACACTCTTCCCTCCGCGACCCCCGCAAAAGCTACGTGACTCCTACGACCCGCGTCCCGCCTGCTTGCGTTGTTGCCCAAATACACTTGCCAGGAGTGCACGTGCGTGCCCGCTGCCTACGCGTGCGTCGCTAGGACAAAATGTGAGTACTTACCTATTTATTAATTGTATTATATTTTGTGTCCTCATAAGTAATTAGGTACCTATAGGTTTTTGTTGAGCCCATGGGTAAAACGACACGAAGTAGTGAGTCTTAATTTTTAACTTATTTTACCTTATTTCCGGCCATCATTATTTTATTCCATAAATAAACGGGGTTTATCATTCCTACCCTACCCGTGTACCAATTTTCCCTAGTTTATTTGATCTGATCATGGACTTCGGAGATATGGAACGGAACTCTTCAATAATAGACAGCAAATCTGTCGTGATTGCTGGAATCGCTTGGATGTTAATTCTTTACACTGATGTGTTATAATGTTCGTAACATAACATCACGCCGGTATGGTGTGAGGGGCTACGCAGTTGTATACAGTAGGTACACCCATATTTCGACAGTTAGGTACTTTGAGTTTCATTTTACTGGCGATAAGCCTATTACCATGAAAGCAAATATTTATACAGAACATGACAACTAAAAATGGAAAATAAAAAAACTTTTTTGCAAAAGATAAAACCGACTTCAAAAACAAAAAAGTGAAAAATAAGTTTAGCTTCAGAAGTCCGTGACAAAAAACTAAACCAAACAAACAAAAGTCACTGACTTCTGAAGCTAAAGTTATTCTTCACTTTTTTTGTGTTTTTGAAGTCGGTTTTATGTTTTGCAAAACAGTTTTTTCCAGTAAAAGAGCCTAAGGGTTTAAACATCTTTTACACTTCACCATCACCAGATTCTAATTCCTATGTTTTCTTTTAGATCAACTCCAAAAAAAATTCAATACACTGAATTCCACAAGAGCAAGACCCCAAATAATATATGGAAACATTTTCTTCGAGCAACTGATAGACCGTCCGCAAAGTGCAAAACATGTGACAAAATCATAAAAACTGGTGGTGGTTCCACTTCCGCTTTACACACGCATTTTCGGTCAGTACACTCAAATATGCCTTCAACTGATTCTAAACCATCAACATCCAGCGCGGCTGACATTCCAGGAACTTCGAAAGAAAATCAACTGGCAACAGAAACAAAGAAGCGAAAACTGATGACAGACTTTTTACACAGTTACACAGTTGATTTGATCTCGTTTTATAGTCAAATATGAATCCTTTAATAATTTTGTTAGTAGAAATTGTGACGTATAGTAATTGTGGTAGTGTTTAGTGCCTTTAGATGATGAATGTGTTTTGTATGTTTAAAATATAGTATTCTTGATAACAGAATTGTTAGGTATCCACTTAAGGTACCACCATCTTACTTGTTGTTGATTTGATCTCAATAAGTTAATTTATATTATTATTTTAAGTTCATGTTATCCAAACTATGAATGTGTTCAACTTGGTATTGGGGTAAGGCATAAATGGTTGATTAAAAAGAAGTATATAATACAATTAGTTTTATTTGTAGATTTTGTGGGTATCTAAGAATACTGTTTTCTTGTTAAAATTTTACTAATTATATAAACAATATGAAATTGTTGCCGAAACCGGAGCTAACACCGGTTTCCGGCTTTGGGCCGTCAAAACCGGAATTCAAAACCGGTTTTGGAGACCTTCCGGCTTTGCACGCCCTAGCCGTGACTGCTTAACCGGTCAATCCTGTGGTGCCTTCGAGCTAACTCAAAGCCTCCAGCCAGGGGCATAATATTAATTATAAACTAAGCGACCATCACCTAAGGGCACCCCCTGTGGGGTACGAACCTCGGCTTAGGGCGTCGCTGGGGGGGGGGGGGACAGCAAGTTGGGGACAGGCTGGATCTGAATGGATTCGTTATTATTAAGGGGGTTTAAAACTACTGGCTCAGCTACGCCACCAGCTGGCTCTGTGGATCCGATCAAGGGAGGGGAAGAGGAATTTATCGGGGAGGAACGCGGACGCGGACGCGAAGGACCTCGGCGGCAAGGTCGGAACTTCGATTTGTGTCTGTGTTTGTATACTGTACTGGTGGCCCTGCTGCTTTCCTGGAGGAGGGTGGTGGGGTCGTCGGGGTCGGTCAGTGCTTGCCTTGGACAGCGGATTCTACTGATTCTAGAGGGGACATAACTGGCGGCTGCAAGCGCGTTTTATGAATTGTTGAATGGTGGGGATTTTCAAATCTAAATGTAAGTTGATGTTACGAACGAACCAGGGGGAACCCGTGATTTTACGTAGAAAACGGTTCTGTAGGGTCTGCATCCTGTGGATGTGCCGGGGGTGGGTCTGTGCGAAAACAGCACAGGCGTATGTCATAATAGGTCGGATGCATGCCGTATAAATGCGCAGTTTGCACCTGAGTGACCATTTACTGCGTGCATTTAAGACGGAATGTAGTCTACCCAGAGCAAAGGCGGCTCGCGAACGAACCACCTTTATGTGCTCTGCGAAGGAGAGACGTCTGTCCAATGTCACACCCAGATATTTGGCATGCTTCTCCCAAGGGGTTGTCTTGCCAAACATCTTGATCGGGTGGGCGTCGACATGTCTGCGTTTGACACGCGGTTTCAAGAAGAGAACCGCTTGACTCTTGTCGGGGTTAACTTCGATTATCCACTTTCTGAACCATGCGCCAAGCTTGTTGACTGCGCTTTGGAGAGTGCGAGATATCGAGTCGGGGACGAGCCCAGAGTAATAGTACAGAGCCCTGAGGGACTCCTGCGCGGATAGGGAGGGGGGAGGAAAGCGCCCCTTCGATACGACAACGAAACGTTCGGTTAGCCAAAAAGTCTAGCAGGATGAGTACGAGACGGTCTGGCACACCGAGTTGGTAAAGCTTATATAATAAGCCATTGTGCCAGACTTTGTCGAACGCTTTCGCTATGTCGAAGAACACAGCACTCGTCATGAACCCACGTTGGAAACCAACGCTTACGTGTTCGATGATGCGGTGAACCTGTTGGACGCTCGAGTGTTGGGATCTAAATCCGAACTGTTCGTCGGGGATGAGGCCCTTGGTCTCGGCGAAATCTCTGAGTCGCTTGTATATAAGCCTCTCATAGATTTTGCCCAGAACATTGAGCAAACTGATGGGGCGGTAACTAGAGGGGTCGGTTTTGGGCTTGCCCGGCTTTGGAATACCGATGACAGTGGCCCTTTTCCAAGCTTGGGGAAAGATGTTGTTGCTCAGAGCACCATTGAAGATGATGGTCATGAGCATTATGAGGTTAGCGGGGAACAATTGGATCACCTTATTCGTGATTCCGTCTGGGCCAGGTGCTTTACGGCGTTTCAGACCCTTGATGATATCGTGCACCTCGTCTGGGGTGAGGGGGTGCAGAGGATTATCTTGGTCTTCGACGGGGGGAAGGGAGGCTCTACGTTCAACTTCCGCGTCAACCTCAGAGAGGTGAGCTTGGTCTACTGGTTGAGAGCTGGGTGTGCATTGGGCCTCAAGACTGTCGGCGAGGCACTCGGCCTTGTCGATGTCATCGAACGCGATGGTCTTGTCGGGACGCACCAATGGGGGCGTGGAGGCTACATTTTGGGACTGGAGTTTCCTCTGCAGTTCCCAAAAGGCCAGGTGGGTGGGCTCTAACTCGCTCAGCATCTTGTTCCAGCCAGCGTCACGCAGCTCTGTTATGCGTTTCTTTACAGATCTCTGTAAAGATTGATACATCAGAAATCCATTCCTGTAAATATCGATCACAATTACAACTACAAAGTTAAAAGTAGAGAGGTCCTAAGCTTAGGGCCTTTTGTCTTTAAGTCATAAAGTGGGACATAAAAGTCCGTCGACTGGAATTGTCCATCTGTTCGGGGAAAAAACCAAGATTTGAAAATACTTAGAGTAGTAAACCAAACTGCGCTAAGAATAACCCCGACAAAACAAAAGATGAAATTCGAGAAATAGGAATTCCTCTCTTCTAATTTTTGCTGTGCCCGACAGGGTCCATATTGTACTTTCCTGTTCTGTTATATAACACCTTATTGTAAACATATGGTATGCAATAAAATATTGAATTGAATTGAATTTATAGTATAGTTAAAATCTCGCTGCAGACTCGGTCATAAATCATTCGAGTGTTTCGCTCTCTTTCCCACTCACGGGCCTTATGGGCAGGCCACGCCCACACGTAGTCCTGTGTATTACTGCAGTCGATGAGTGATATCGATAGTTTTATATATTTATAAATGGGTGATAGAAATAAATACACATTTTTTTTTATTTTGTTACCAAATTTACTACAAAGCCTATTAAATATGTAAACAAAAGAACGTATATATAAAAATTAAAATAGAAAATTAAAATTCTTCTGTTATCGATAATGGCCTTGAGCGCGCGCAACTAGCGCACATCCCTACTCCGATTATGATTTATGACCAAGTCTGCAGCGAGATTTTAACTATACTATAGTAAAATCCCAAACAGATGGGTAGTTCGGTCGACGGAAATCTTAATCCTAACACAAAGAACTCAAAGAAACCCAAAAACATAGAAACTAATTTTACAATCGAAAATTTAAACTTAAAAATTAACAATATCTACTGCAGGGAAAATCCCCACAATGTACAGGGTGTTTTTGACAGCCCTCCGCAAACTGATAGGGTGGCTTCAGTACATCATATTAAGATGACCGGTACATGAAATTCTTTCAGGAACATTAAGGGAATCCAAAAAACCAGATTTGTTTTATGGGGGGACATCGTGATCACTTACCTCACACGCAATGTATCGTTACCGTGGCAAAACGCACGTAGCGGACGGCAGCGCAGCGAGCTTGAGCGAGGCTGCCCCCGCACCCCGCGCGCTCCCCGGCGCACCTGGGCCGCGTCTTTTATTACGTTACGTTACGGCATAATTTTTTTTTTCCTGAGAAAATTTCCATTGGGATATGATTCAGAATAAGGAGCTGAATCAATCCTGTGTTTTTGTGGAGGGCTGTCAAAAACACCCTGTATAATATGCCATTAGTGAAAGGACATGTCCAAAAGTGGTTTTTTATTATTTAATAATTCTAACCAGAATTTAAATACATTTGGATAGACATCCCAAAAACTAGTCCTAACTATATCATATATTTTTAAGCCCCTCTAATTTTGAGAAAAATCGTTTTATAAGTTAGTGTGAATTTACTCGTAAAACGAACAAACCTTTCAAGATTTGCCAGTTTATACGAAACGAATCAGATTATTTACCTCTGTACTGCTTTAAATAATTATACCTACTATTATTAAAGCTGAAAAGTTAGTTTGTTTGAACGCGCTAATCTCTGGAGCTACGAGTCGGATTTGTACTCTTTTTGCAACTGTTACGCTGGCCATACACGTTCAAGTTTGCCGTCCACTTTGCAGCGGACTTGACGCCGCGTCCAGTAAACTTGACGGTGTATGGCTCTGGGTATGCATGACAAGTCTACTGTGAACGCCATGCACCGTATATATCAGGAAAATCAAAGAAAGCAAAGCACAAATTAAAATACGTCAGCACAAAGGCACGAGCGAAAGTGTGACGTATCAGAGTTATCAGACGTCAACCCTGTCAATCCTGTCATATTTAGACTAGGGTAGGGATGGCGATCTGAGATCGATTAATCGAAGAATCGATTTTTTTAATCGATTCAAATGACTGAATCGATCTAATAAACCGATATTTCAACCTTGAAAATCTAGGTTCGATTTATCTATTTTTAAAAGAACTATAAGACTATTTACAATTAGTTGAATCTACAGACAATTGAATAGAACACATAATATATTTGAAAATATAATATATGTTTACTAAATAAATAAAAAAAACACCAGAAACCTCTTAAGAGGTCATTGTACTCATCACTATGAACAACTTTTACTATGGGACCAAACCTGAAATAGCGACAAAAAAATCAGCTGTTCCCTACATTTTGACGAGTTATACGAACATAAATTGTAGGGAACAGCTGATATTTTTTTCGTGATTTCCTCTTAAGACGTTTCTGGTGTTTTACAAATAACCCTGTATTTTCTGATCCGGTTAAAAGTCGGCCACAACTCATAGAAGTATTAGATAATTTAGTGGGCAACTTATTACGCTGAAAATGTTACATTTTCTATGGCATTTAATATATAGTCCGACTTTTAATTAGCTGCAGTAAAATGACACTTCATGTTGTCATTTAGGTAAAAAATGTTACCACTTACTGTCATTTAGCTGCATTTTAAGTACGGTACTTAATTGTAAAAAAACTACTTAATGAATTTTAAAATGATAAAAAATCGATTAATCTGGTGTCCTCTTTTATTTCGTGATTGGATTTATAGTGAAAATACAAAACTCAAAGAGCGAATTGAAAAAAAATACGATTTTCTGAAAGTCGATCTTTTATAACTCGATTTTGTAGTGAATCGATTTATTAGATTTGAATTCGAATCGATCTATTTCGATAAAAATTCCCATATTTTAGACATTGTCAAAGTGTGTAGGAGATTTAATTTGGGTTGCCATCATAGAAAAAATGATATGTACCAACATTCAATATTTTATAATTTTTCTCAGAAATGGAGGGGTCCAAAAATATAATTTCAGTGGTTCCAAGTTCCATATTTTTATAGCTTTTATTTAGGTTTAGTTTCGTTCTGGTTAGATTTTTCTCGGAATAAAAAACCAACGTCCATACAAAAAGCGGACATCTCCTTCAAGTGACCGCACTAATAAACTATAAGTGTAAACTGTGTTCTGTTCCCACAGACAAACTGTGATAACGGTTTTGCGGGGCAAAGTCCTTATGCAAAGATTTTTTTGTAAACGTTTTTTAATAAATAATAATAATAGGCAATTCCTAACGAACCTCAGTCGAGCAATCCGGTGCTCACGGAGTAACTTAGGGACCCTCGCTGGTCGTCCACTGCGTATATCAGCCGCTACAAGCCTCCTCCTTACAGTCCATATGCTAACTTGTAATCCTCGTACCTCATCTAGGTTTCTTTTGAGGTCTATGAAACTGCATTTGCGGTTCCTCAGCGCCTGAGTCACTAAACAGCGGTCGTCTCGTGGTTGTATGCAACGTTTTCTCCCAGAACCTTGCCTTCTCTGAACGGAACCTGTCTCTTGGTATGGAGTCCAGGTTCTTTGGACGGTTGAACGACTCACGCACGTTTAATCGCTGTGAGACGTAACAATGGATGCACCCCTCTTCCAGCAGCGCTATAATTTTACTAGGTCTTATTGCTTTTTCTGCCATTACAAATGACACAAAAATATCTGTTTTCAGTCACAATAAGGCAGGGTTATGCGACTTACATAAATATTCTACTAAAAATAACGAGAAGTTAGTTTTAGTTGCCTGATAACCTTATAACCACAAACCCGCGAAAAGTAAGTAACACAGAGTACTTTTTTGTAAGTAAAAAGTCACAAACTGAAAAGTGTTCTTTTTTTTTTGGAATTAACTTTTTGTCATACCCAGACTCTTTATGCCAATAACATAGTTTGGTAATTAAAACCTCTTTAGAAATAAATTATTACCAATAATGTAGAAAAATCAAAACCGCCCGTTGTTTTTGCAAAGGAGTTTAGTTGATTTTCGAAACTACAACCGTGCTTTAAAATATCCATAATACATGTCAATGTACCAATGACTAAAGACTCTTATTCTTTAGTCATTGCAATGTACCCTCTCACTGCTCAGATATTATGCCACTTCAATAAGTTTTATTGTGATTTTTAAGAGGTTTTTTTGGCTTGTTTTAATGTAAGTTGAAATATTGGATGTTTGGTGCATCGTGTGCCAAATTAAAATGGTCGACTGGGGGGTCATCACCTTTCAGACCCCTAAACACTTCTCAAACCCTGTGGATTTTTTTCATCGACTTTTTATTGTTTTAATTAAAATATACCCAAATTTTACATTCAAATACGAATAAAAAAAGTATAAGTCGTAGACTCTGAAATTTTAATTTTATTTTGATGTACAAGTATCGTATTACAGTACTTTTAAATTCAAAATTAGTGACATTAGTCATCTAGTTTTTTTTTATTTACTCGCAAAGTTTCGGACTTCAAAAAGCTGTCCATGTTACAGCTACAAAAAATATCAAAAAATGCAGATAAGTTACCATGGCTATAAAAAAAAAACAAAAGCGACCGAGACCTTCCAAGACCCTCAAAAATTCTCTAGTCTATCCTCTTGCTACTTACTGCTCTTACAACTTTGTGAATTCGCTAGAATAGGGTATATGCATGTATATATTTTATATTTTTAATTCATTGTTTACACCGTTATAATAACATAGTAAAAAATATAAATACTGTCAAAAAAAGCTGTAATTAGGTTATACAAAATATTTAAAATAGAGAATAATTTCGAGCTGTTTAAACGCCGCCATTTTCGTGCGCTCTGTTGATGACGTCAAATACTATATCCAGAGACAGTCCAGTCCATTGTTTACTACAGGTGTTCTCGTTTTTACTTATTTCACCATGAAAAAAGCTCAAAAGCTAATTTATAAGTATTGCATTGTGCCTGAATGCAGAAACACTATCAGAAGTGCACCTGATAAAGTGCTTTTTCCAGTCCCGATAGGTGCAAAAATACGTAAGGAATAGTTAACGATTATCCAAAGAGATGAAGTATCTGCAATAACCATCGATCAATAATAAAGTTCTTTATTATTGATCGATGGCAATAACTTGTTTACATTGTTGTGAATCAAAAATTATAGGTTAGGTATGTTTACTCCTTAATATATTAAGAATTGTATTTATGGCTAAAATAACGTACATAACGTGTTATTATAGAATCATTACCTTGCAGCTTTCACTCCTTTTACTTCACCGGCCGTAAAATTAAGATTTGAAAGAAAATAAGGTGACATCATGATTGGATCTAATCACGGCAGATTATCCGGTTGTGCTTTTACAAAATTTTCAGTCATTTTCTTAAATGTAAAATTTGATTGTAAAATATGGGTGTTTTTTTAATAAAACAATAAAAAGTCGATGAAAAATGATCCACAGGGCATGAGAAGTGTTTAGGGGTCTGAAAGGATAGCAGATGACCCCCCCAGTCGACCATCGATGCACCAAACACCATGTATATTATCGATATTTTTAATCGCGATACATCGACATTCGATAGGTAAGTACTAATTATTTTAGAGTATCGAATTCGTATTAGTTTCGATATATTTTTAACACAACTCTGGTTTCGTGTTTATGTTACGAGATACTCGTTGCATGCTTTTCGCGCATCTTTAACTTTAAAAAATCCTGCCACAATCTTTATGCAATGGAATATAACAGTAAGACTATTGGCTGCGTGCACGTAAATGCTAATACTATTAATAATACTTATTACCTTCAGTGTGAGACGTATTTGACCCTGAAGTTAACAGACAATTAACAATTTTCGTGTGAAAACTGACGATATATCGATATTTTCCACTCGATAATTATCGATACTGTTTAAAAATTTCGATACGATAAATATCGATATTTTTTTTTACTTGCCCATCCGTACTAGCTGAAGAGCACTTTTGCTATCCACGGATATGGATATGAGTTATGAGTACTTTTCTGTTACCAATGTTTCAAAGCCTCCAAAATCGCAATGAGTTCCAACAACACAATGCACAAAGAACAATGACTAAAGACAAAGAAGAACTAATTTTATAACATTTGACATTGACAATTTCATGTTCTTACATGTCAGTATTTAATACAAAAAATGCGTACATCGGCGTACATACTGCTTTAGTTACTGTTTTGAGGTACATACGGTACATACATTGGTTAAACAAAAACATAATTACTAAAGGGTAATAAAATTGTTACCAATATCTATTCAAATTAAAGCGCGAACCGCGTGATTATTTTCATTGTTTTATCTCATGGGTAGGCTTAGCATGCAGTTTCAGAACGAACACATTGATTTTCCATACGTTTCATTTTAAGTAATATTTTTTTGTTTGGTCCCAATAAAAAAACTTATGTATGTGTTATTTGGTGATTAAAACATAATTATATCAGAAGTGTACCGCGTGGCTATTGAAAAGTCTCACAAATATAATTAAGACACTAGGTTTATGTTCCATTTTGTAAAAATTATCTCAGTCTGTTCTTATAGGAATGGAACAACATCAGTCCATCAAATTGTCTATGTTGAAAATTTACAAAAGCGTGACGGCTGTTACCTTCTTGTGAAGAAATTCTAAAATTATTAATACATCGAAGAGCACACGGGTTTTAACGTATACTACGTGGTTTATTTGTGATACGTTACTTATTTATCTTACGGCATGATGGTGGAAGGGTCAGCGTTTACGCGGAATGATGTGTTCCAAATGGCTATACGCGTTGCTTTTGTGTCCGCTGTGACTTATTTCTCAATAAAATGGCTCGTGAACCAGATAGATCCAACGTCCAAGAGTCGGAAGAAGGCGGAGGAACGAGCCCGTGAACAGTTACGCAAGTATGTATCGATCGATTTTTTTACGTCATACTTATCACAGAATTTTAAACGCATTGTTCTTTATTTAGCTATTCAAATCCTCTGGGAATGCGTATTATAGTTGTTCTTAGCTAACGAGACTGTAATTCTTACTACTTTTAACTCTGGGTAATGGCTAACCTACATTGTCATCTGAATAATATTTTTTTTATCTGAAATGGTGACTGAATCATAATAATAATAAATAATAATTTAGTCAAGCACATCATCATTATGTTTTGGTTGTGATTTTATTTGAGATCATAAGATCACGAGATAACACAAAATAAGAATTAAAATTAATTCCTACATTATTTACTTACATACAATTTTATTATGAATACTCATCATCACAATACGCTTTATTCTCAAATGTTTAGGAAATTCATAAGAATATTTGGTTTAGTACTTGTACCTGTTTCTTCTTACTTGTTTAATAGTATTAGTTGTGATATTTAGGAACACATGTTTTAAAATAATCTTTGTAATGGATATGAGAATTTCCTGCATGTATGAATTGATTTTCTACACAGGATATAGTGTATGTAAATTCAGACAACCAACATTAATACATACTTGGTGGCAGTGACCTCAACATGCAAACTGAAACCATGAACTCGGCACATGATTCTAGACGCCCAACTGTAGAATTTTTTTGCTGTCTATCAAAAAAATAATCAGCTTTTTCATAGAAGAGTGCAATACCTATGCGGTAATGCGGTCAAAATGTATGGAACAGAATTTTTTTCAGAATCATGTACTGACTCGATGGTAACCATTGGCGCGTCGGATGTTCCTTCCACCCTGTGTATTTCTCTCCCTATCTCTACCAGCACGCGTAGTATGGCTACCAATAAACGGGTTTTGTCGACTGAAGAATTGACAAAATGACAGATTTTGGACAGATTTTTAAAGATTTTTTTTTTATAATCTGTCATTCTGGCTATTCTTCCGTCGACAAAACCAGTTTCTATGGTGGTCACACTATGCATGCCGATGGTGGTGGGTCAATCTTTTTCATTATTTTCTTATTAAATTATTTTTGTTGAGGAACTAGTTGTGCCACTTTTTCACAGCAAAAAAAACTAGGAATTTTACAAATAAGTAGTTTTGACATTGTAAAAGTGGTGATTCACAGCCTAATTTGAATAAATGATTTTGGATTTTATATTAAATAAACTTGAATTGTGCACATTAGGTGTTATAGGAAATTGACAAACCTGCATTTATAATGTTCAGTACCTAGTGGATGTTTACGTTATGTTAGTTTATGTTTACAGATAATCACCATGAATTAAACATTTACTCTACAATCATCAGGTACATCAACACATTATTATCGGTTAGAATTCTGATGGCCTGTTATAGTTTATGAATTATTACTACAAAATTATTTATTACACAATGTCAGATACCATAAACTTACAGCATCATTTTACAATAAATGTCTTTAATTGACTACTATATTCTCTTAAATCCTCTTATTCATAAAATTATTAAAACAATTTTGGTAAAAAAAAGAAAACAATAAGTAAACACTAAAAGATATATTTCATTATCAGGATTTGTTTTTTTTTATAAGTATATTATTATATTTATATATACATATATATATTTAATTTATAAACATTTGGGTTTGTTTGTGTAAAAAGACACGAGTTTTGTGTCAAGCACTATGTTTACAGGCTCCTATCAGTTCCAACCAATCAGATTAACGGTGCAAAAGTCATGTCTCATTGAGGGGGTGTTCATTCATGTTTGTTCTCTACATGTGGCTGTTTTAACTAAGATGTGGCCTTAACCTCATAGTTTAACTGCAGATGCTTTGTACAAAATGTAGATGATATATGGTGATCTATTTACTGTCAAGAACAAGGATGGAACACCTAAAGACACAATAATTAAAAAAATAAAATGTTGAGCTACACTAGCTATACTACTGCAATCAGGACCATCTTTCCATTGGCCACTCCAGGCAAATACCCATGGCGTCGCGATTCATGGGGCCCCTTATTTCCTGCCAGCGTCATAGCTAGTAGCTATCCGAGGCAGAAATTTCGAGCTCACTACGCTCGTTCTTGCATCCTAGATTATCCAGGGTCCCCAGTATCCTAAAGTGCCCAGGGCCTCCAATAGGTTTAAAATGTTCTTGACTATAATCCATAGTGAACGAATTACAACTACATGCAGTCAGTACACGCATCCACTGTGTCCCTGTATGAATAAAGTTCTCAAGTAAACCTTCTAAATGTTCCACTTAAAATACTCCAGTTTTGGAACAGCAATCTCAAACATGCTCATTCGCGATAACAATATGTTCATAAGATATTAATTATTCATTTAATTATTTTATATCACAATTGACTAAAGCTTTTCATTATTGAACAAATAAACACAATTTAGATAGAGTTATTTTCTACTTCTCGATTTCTGTGGATGTAGTTATGTTATTCCCCTCTCAGGACTTCGTAATGCGCCATTTTGAAATCTCCCCGTACTTTGCAGAGCCGCGATTTTCCGTGGGCTTAGTCTAGATATGCAGTCCCATAACAAGAAAGTTGCAATTCTACTAATATCACAAGCTTCTTTATAGAATCCCTAATTTCAAATCAGTAAACATATAAACCACATAAAACACCAATTTGGCATGCATCAGCAGTTAACATGTAAATAAATCGAGCTTGGTAGTTGCATGAGTGAGGTGTCCACTGTCCACATACATGTATACAAAGATGGCCACTGTATAGACCGTGCATGTGTTAAGGATGTCTTGCAGAGCCGGGCTGGGCAACAAGCACATCATTGCGCTGGACAAACTCACCGACCATGAGATGATCATCGCTTCACAGCTGGTTGTGCCTGATGAAATCAATGTGAGTAAATAACTTCTTATTTATTTTAGTTATGAGGGAACGCACACTTAGATCCTTCCTTTTTTTTTCTAAAATAAATCAAGCACTTTGAGCCGCAAGCGGCCTTCCTACTTTTCAAATCAATGTGCATTCCTTCTCACTTAGAGTTTTTTGTATTGAATATGTATGTTCTAGTTAAGATTACTTTAATTCAGCAGTGACGCATCCATTACGTCAGTCTGCGGACCCGAACCTATCGTGCCCATCCCCTTCAACCAGATTCGCAGGTGGCTACAAGAGTCCACCCATACACAAGCGGAGAGCTGGTGGACCTCGACACCAGTCTGCAGACAGTCCGGGGAAGCCATACCATCCTTGCATGACAGGCTAACCAGACGTTTGTTACGCCTGGATAGGAACGACCTGCGCCTGGTGACGGGGACCATCACGGGACATTGTTTTCTAAACATACACTTCCACACAATAGGCATAACGGACAGTCCTCTATGCAGGGCTTGCATGGAGGCTGAGGAAACCGTTGCGCATATGCTCTCTGAGTGCACAGGCGTTACCCAAATTAGGACAGAAACCCTCGGGACACCCAGAACTTACACAGATGTTCTCAACAGACTAGGGAACCTAGTCAACTTCTGGAGGGAGGTGGGCTGGTTGGAATAACCACCAACGGCCGCCATGGCCCACACACAAGCCCACCTGAAGGACTAAGTGCGGAAACCAAAACCCCCTAACATAGAACATTCTGCAGTGACCTAAGGTCAGAAAAGACGTTGCTATGCCTGCAAGTGACCACCAGCATATTTGTGGTCATCAACCACAGCATGCAGTCGCCTCCCGATAATACATACATAATACATTTTATTAATAGGGATGAGAATTAATAAGGTCTTATTACATTATTAGAAATCACTTCGTTTGTTGTTATTCGTGATCTATCAACAGATCATTGTGAATTAATTTCGTTAAGTGAATGAATGGCTCATTGTTCTAAGGTTTGATTGATGACAATTTATTTCTAAATTGTGAATGGAAATTAAAATAATTATACTCAAATGGAGCCCGAATTCCAACTGTGGCCATTTTTGACTGAATTCGGAATGCCTGCATTAATATTTTAAATTGAAAACCCAAAGTGGCCTTCAATTTAAAATATTAATTCAGCGCCTGAACTGAATCACAAATTGGGGCAATTGGGTTTTTCTAGCTTAATCCTGTATTAACAAGTGAATTAAAGCGTGACGGCTGACAGGGGAGAATGGAAGAACAAAATGTGTTGCGCCGACCCCAAGTACCATGGGACCACGGCAGGGAGATGATGAGCTTAGAGTGGGCACGGAAATATATGGGAACGCACACATGACCCGCCTCGGGGTCCGTGGGTAGGAGTACTCACTTCTGGGTTCGATTCCCGCACGGAACAAATATTTGTATGACCTGCAGATAGTTATTCCGGGTCTGGCTGTTTGTGTATGTGAGTTTAAATATTTGTAAAACGCACCCACGATACAAGGGAAATTCTTAGTGTGGGGCAACGTTAAAAAACGACCGTGACTTACCGAGTTGTAGATCGTAGGTTTGAATCAAGACGAGCGCTTTTCACGCCCGGCCCTGGTTCAAGCCATGGTCCGGGGCGAGGGGGAGTGGGAGGCAGTTGCCTCCTTCTGCGAAGCAGTCATGCTAACGAAGGAGGTGGCGGGACGGGAGAGGGAGAGAGTCTCCCGTCCAAGCTGCCGTGGTGGACGCTTCGGGAGTCGGGAGCCGCGTGAAGACTCCCGGCCACCGTAGGCGCGGGACTGCGGGCGGTGAGTAATGGGTAGCTCACCGTCCAATCAGGACCAGGCCCGTGCTGGACGGCGCGTACGTGTTCCACGCGCGCCTCAAAGAGATGTCAGCATCGAAGAGGGGGCCCACTAGGGCCCAAGCCTGCCGGGAAAGCGGGATCATCCGAAAGGGGTACCGCTGACCCGGAACATAAAGGGCCAAGGAAGCAACACGGGTGGGTTTCAGTCAGTAAGAGTCTGACACTCCCTTCCGCTCCACCCAGAGCGGGAGGGGTCATTTGATGATTTCCCATCCTCAAAAAAAAAAAAAGATAAGCGCTTTACTTTGTGTAAATTATTTCATTACCACTGCTCTCAAAACGGTTAAGGAAAACATCGAGAGGAAACCGGCATGTCCTAGAACCAAAAATTCGAACGACATGTGACATACCAACCCGCACTGGGTCCGCGTGGTGGATTTCTGCCCACTCCCTCTCACCTAGAGGAGGCCGGTGTCCCAGCAGTGGGACATTATAGGCTGATGATGATGATGATTAGGATCCTTAGGAGCCGAGCAAAAAAAAAAGTCTGTAAGAACGCTAAGCGAAAACGAAGTACCAATAGAGCGGGCAGGCGATGGGATGCGACGGGGTGGGGCGGGGGAATCAGTAATTTCACGCTGACGAAGTCGTGGGCAGAATCTAGTGAAGAATATGATAACAGTCGGTAGGCTTGAGCTTGAGATTATGGGATCAGCTATGAATTGTCTGTTCTTGGACCTTATTTAGGACCACTTTGCTTACTCCTTTGAAAGGTGGAAGCTTGCTACTTTCGTTTTCATTCTTTTTTTAACGATTTTCACATACTTTATAGCTATGGTGCGTGACTAATCGCAAGGCACCATTCTTTTCATGCCAATCATGTTTATGATTACATATGAGGTCACAAATGGAACTAACGTGACCTACAACTGAATACATAGGTACATTTCATGATGGACAACCGCCAACCGACAATAATCGTAGGCCCAGCTTGGCCCACAAAATGATTGTGTAAAAGTTTGGAAGAACTAAATATTTTAGCCAAATTGTATATTTTTCAAGGTTTCAAACGCACCTAATACTAATTATTTAAACAGCTACTATAATAACACGATGAAAAGTGGCCCAAAATCACGCGACTTCTAGACATTACCACAAAAAAATGTCTTAAGTATGTCTATGAAAATTACGAATTTCAATGCCGGCTGACTAGGTGAAAATGACGAAACCTTTTATTAGGGGTTAGTAAAATATAGTAGAGTAATGGTAAACAGGATTTACAAGCCTGTCTATCCTAATTATAAATATCAACTCGCATTATATCAAATTGGAACTGTTCACATCTACTCCTTTCGAGAACAAAATACTGCGTCATTCAATCCTGAAATATCACGTATTAGTTAAAGGGTTCATCTACTTGCTCTTGCACGCCTGTGTTAGAACCCTTGCCATTTAATATCGATCAGACACAGCAGCATTCATCCTACGAATATCTAGATTTATCTAGCCTGGCCTGCCCGATGATGCGGCACATGGACCCCGGCAGCCGCGATGACTAATCGATCACGAAATAATTCCCACGAGTCACTTTAAAATCAATCGGTTTTCAATTTTAATACCGAGAAGAAAGATAGGCTTTTGGTACAAATAAATAAATATGAATTTGAATTTTTCTCTCTCTCGATTATGGTCCAAACGCGAAGCGTGCAGCCAGGTGTCTCCGAGTTTCGATTATTTTTGATGCAGTACCTAATTGCGTAATACCTACACCCCTCATCCTCAGTATGTTCTACTCGTTTTAAAAGTATTTCTTCTTTGTTTAGGTGAACTGGAAGGACATAGCGGGCTTGGACCACCTGATTCAAGAGCTTCGCGAGACCGTCATCCTGCCGATCCAGAAACGCGAGCTTTTCGCTGACAGCAGGCTCACGCAGCCGCCTAAAGGTGTGCTGCTTCACGGACCTCCAGGTACGTCCTTTCTTACTTGTATTGTCAATATCTGAGACGTAACAATTATTTACTTGACCACACTTATGATCGATCTGCTACGTATCAATTATTTTCCTATCAGCTACTGTCCACGGCTTCATTCGCGTGGAAGTCGTAAGACACAACAATATCTATACTAATATAATAAAGCGCCTGAGCCGCGTGGGATAGTACCTCATTAAATAGGCATGCACATTTCGGCTCTTCTCGATAATGCTCGGTTCTAGTCGGGCGGTTTGAAGTTAAAAATATAAGTTGTAAACTGCAAATATAAGTTTGTAATTGCAAAATACTTTTTTTTAAATGTAATAAAACTACAAATTAACGATTTTCATACGTTTTCCCATGCTTGTGCTGTGAGACCTTGCTTCTTGCCTAATTCATGATTCTAGGTCAGCGGGAAGTACCCAATAGTTTTTGATTTATTTGCGAGTATCAACATTGTACTATTAAGTTGCATAAAAAGCCGATAGATCTGTTAACTAAGAAATATTTATTTACCAGGTTGCGGCAAAACCCTCATAGCTAAAGCGACGGCAAAGGAAGCAAACATGAGCTTCATAAACCTGGATGTATCTTTACTGACGGACAAGTGGTACGGCGAGACGCAGAAGTTGGCAGCTGCTGTGTTCAGCCTTGCAGTCAAGTTGCAGCCCTGCATCGTGTTTATAGGTAATGAGTGTTATTTATATTTTTTATACTTTATGGTGCATCAGAAAATACACAACAAAAAATTTATTAAACAATACAAAACATACAATGGGCGGCCTTATCGCAATCTGCGATCTCTTCCAGGCAACCTTGGAATGGGTAGTGATATTTTTTCTACAGGTATTAAAAAGGTCTTGGATGCTTCGATCAACAATAGTACTAGATTTCCGATGAGCGCGTCAAAAACTCCCGGATAACTTAATAATACCGCAAATAAGGTTTTGCAACATTCAACCTTATTGCTTAGAAATTATGTTTTATTTTTCCATAAATATTTTTGTTCTCATTACAAAACTACGTTTACTTTTCAATCGAAGTAGTAAATATATTGCTATCGATAATAAACCTTATGTTTGAGTGTTAAGGTTTATAATCAAGTTATGTATATACAATCGCGGACACTTGCGCGATGTGTTTTAGTTCCTAATCCTTAATTTAGTGCTATTGTTGGTCGAAGTTTGAATAATAATCCTTAAAACAAACTGTTGGAATGGTGATTGGAGTATTTGTTTATCTAAATCCCCAGCAGACCTTTCCAGTAAAGATTTGAAAGAAGTTTCGTCTGAAAACAGTAATACACACAAGACAAGTAACACAGACATACATAACATCACGCCTAAATTACCAGAAGGGTTGTGGAGCGAGGGCTTAGTGTTATTCAGTTTTTACATCTAGATTTTCTCAGGAGTCTTTCAGGAGGATGTTCTCGGAGTCTGCATTTGTGCCCAGCGTGGTGGTGTGCCCCGTGGCAATAGGCTCGCCCCCTATTACATGGGATTTAAACAGTAATAAAAGTGCATCATTAAAAATTTCCTCAAATTTTTTAGTTCTCTTAATGGCGTTAGGAGACTGAAGGTTTAGACATGTCAATAGAATGTGCAGCATGATGCTCCATTTATCATTTCATTTAATTTTTTTTTCCGGGTATTCATATCGGTAGCTGAACACATTGTGGCCCACGTAAGAAAGCAAAATATGTGGAACCATTTATATTTAATTAAGACCGTATTTTATGCAAAATAAATGTAAATGTATTGAATGCAAGTAGATACGTAGTAGTACGGTCAACTGCACATCGTGGGTAAAACTTAGACTACGAAACTCAACCTTTCTGCTACGACATTAGCGTCAAATTGTCACCAACAACGCTACAAGGTTCTAATGGCGCGTTGCCTAAATCTGAACGAACCCCGCCATCTTGTTTTGTCAATACAATTTCTGTGACAATTTCACAAATGTTTACCGATCACACTCGCCTGTCAATGTTATTCAGGCGCCAAAAGATCCTTGTAGCACTTTGAACATTTGGTTAACCGTACCAATAAACCTTGGCAGACGAGATCGAGTCGTTCCTGCGCACGCGCACGCAACACGACCACGAGGCGACCGCCATGATGAAGACGCAGTTCATGTCTCTTTGGGACGGACTCATCACGGAGCCGACTTGCACTGTCATCATTATGGGTAAGCCGATAACTTTGTCTCATTGAGGTTCAATGTAAACTAGAGCAGACAACGCGAATCTACTACCTTTATATTTATTTGGAATTGATTTATTGGATGAAACCCGTCGACAAAGGAAGAGAATATTACAAAAATGAAAGGAAAAATAATTTACGGGCGATCTGAGGCCGGGAAGTGGATGGGGGGTGAGTTTTTAAGGGTAAAAAACAGTTTTCCTAGTCCTATGAAAAAAAATTAAATAACAAATTTGTAGGTACAACTTTTGTACCCATTTACAAAATTTATGTGAAAAAATACAACTTGACCTGCTGCTGTGTGTATATTGTGCAATAAATAAATAAAATTGTTCATAGGTGCTACAAATCGGCCGCAGGACTTAGACAAGGCGATTCAACGGCGTATGCCGGCTACGTTCCATGTGCCCATGCCGAGTGAGATGCAACGCGAGAGGATCCTGCAGCTCATACTGCGCTCTGAACCTGTTGCCACTGACGTTAGTACCTTACCTTCAAACTTGATCGTGTTGGCTTTGGCATAAAAATTACACACTCTTTATTTGAAAAAACATACAATTTTAAAGAAACAAACAGAACAATAACGTGATAAACCGTCCTCCATTTTACACCAAGAGAGCCAAAATAAATGCACGCCGTAGTAGGTACAGTCTAGTCAAAGAGATTTAAGATACTTTACTTACTAAAGACAGGCAATGTGAAGAAGTGTCATAGAACACCTGTGATCCCATCTAGCATAATATAGCAAAATTAGAGTGGCATGCTGGCGTACTAGACTAGACTGAGCGTACGTTTACCTTGCCTGGTAAACAGTTACAATAATAAAATAAATAAGTTGAAATATACACATAAACATAATATTAAGTATTAATTTAAATATACTCTAAACACTAATTACAATTAAGCGAATAATTCAATAATCAATATTAATATGCAATTTAATACAAAAAAAATATAAATAAGTGATAATACAGAATAATATTATATCACTACTAATACTGTTATGAAAAACAGATAGATAGGATTAATTTAAATATTTAAGTAAGTATGTAGTAAGTTACTCTCTCCTACTTATTAAACATGTTGCTGTGCCCGACAGAGTCCATAATTGTTTCTTGTTTATTAAAACTAACCACCTGTATGTGTACAATATGGATTGCAATATAGTTTAATTGAATTGAATTAATATGTATGAGTTTGACCAACAGATTGATTTCAAGAAGCTAGCGGGTTCCACGGAAGGTTTCTCTGGGTCGGATTTGCATGAGCTGTGTCGACAGGCTGCTGTGTACCGCGTCAGAGATCTCGCCAGGGAAGAGATCGCTAGAGAACTGAACAAGGTAAGATATACCAACGTTGAACGAGGCTATGTAAAGAAAGCTATCCAAGGCACCTATTTTACTGCAATTAGTGAGAAGCGAGTAGAGCCAGCAACTAAAACCGAGTTGTTAGTTTGACAGAGTTCTCGCCGCCGCGCCGGTGGCGTGACACCCAGCGATCTACTATGAATATAATATGTATCTCTTACTGACACGGGACCTACAATCTTTTGTACGTTTCTTGAGCGAGTAACTAGTCAATAGCTAGTCGCTTCCTCGTTGGCGGCGGGACAAGTGCCTTAATCACAAAACAGGCAGACAAATGTTGAGAAAGAAGAAGTAGCACAACAAAATCTGTGGTAAAATATCTCGGGGTGAGTGACTGGAACACAAAAGAAGAACTGATTTTCCCTCCTAGATATTTTGTATGCCCAATTTACTATAAGACACTATCCGGTCGTGGCAAAATACCAACGGGGCGTGAACTGTAGAGAAAAGAGTCATGAGCTCGATCATTCCCTTTGCACTTGTGCGTCAATCCATTCCAAGCATATTTAGCTTAAGGGGGATGCGCCAGGTTGCCTGCGGAATTCAAGTTTTCTTACGTTTTTTGCAATTAATAATTTTATTGATCAATCAATAAGATTATATAAACTTGGTACAAGGTTGTATTGATGATTATATTAATTAATATAAATAGGGAACTATATTTTCTATCACCAAAATTTATATTTGTCATCAAGTTGTATCACCTAATAAATAGATCTATCGCCACGAAATATTTTCGTTCTCAGATAAACAAAAATTGTTCTCAGGTTGATATCTCAGGATTTTAGGTGATTTATTGTGGAACTGATTTTGCATTGTTTGGTGACTACATTTTGGTGACAGATCTACTATTTGGAGGACAAACCCTATTATTTAAGAAACACAAAACTAATTAAATTGGTAATAGCTTAAATGATACCCATATAAATACATACTTGTTACGCTCGCGAATCATATTTTGTTCAACATACAACCATTTTTTTTTTTTTTGAGTGTGGGAAATCATCAAATAACTTCTCCCGCTCTGGGCAGAGCAGGAGGGCGTGTCAGACTCTTACTGACTAAAACCCACCCGTGTTCCTTCAGTTGCCTGTGCCAGGGGCCACGGTAATCCTTTCGGACTTTCCCGCAACCCTGACAGGCATCGGCCCTAGCGGACCCCGTCATTGCTGCTGACATCTCTTTGAGGCGCGCGTGGAACACAACGCGCCGTCGACCCGGGCCTGGTCCTTATCGAACGGCGAGCTGCCCATTGCTCGCCGTTCGCAAGGCGATTCCCAACGCCAGGGGCGTCTCCTGCGGCGGCTAGTGGCGTGAGGGCGCGAATTTTGCCTCTCCCTCACGCGTTCCGCCTCCTCCTTCGCGAACATTACTGCTTCGCAGAAGGAGGTGACGGCTTCCCAAGCCCTCTCGCTCCGTACTATGGCCTGGACCAGAGCCGGACGCGAGAGATCGCCACCGCCAATCGCCTCCACGAGGACACGGCGGTGCTCCGCCCAAGCCGGGCAGACCTCCACCGTATGCTCCACCGTGTCCTCCGGGCGATCCACACAAAGGTGACACCCAGGCGTTTCCCCCTCCCGAGGAACCTCCCGAAACAACCGTGTCCGGTGAGGACCTGCGTCAGGCGGAAGGTGAGGACGCCGTGGCGCCTCTCTAGCCACTCCTCAAAGAGGGGACTTATCGCCGCAATTGTGGCGTGCCCAGCGCTGGGTTGCGACAATCGCACTCTCCATGCCGCCCTGAGATCCCGCCGGAGCTCTGTCCGCTGTACCGTGAGTTCTCGCGGCAGCGGAGCTACGCCCCAGCGGTTCGCCTCCTCGCGCCACTCCCAAATGTGCGCGAGGATTTTGCCTCCAGACCCCATGGCGGTACTCCGGCAAGGAGGCTCGCCGCCTCACCGGAGACCGTACGGTATCCCCGGACCAGCCGGGTGGCCATGACCCTTTGGGGCGCGTTCAACCAGCGGGCTGGCCGCCGCCTCAAGGAACGCGCCCACACCGGTGCGCCGTAAAGGGCCATGGACCGCACGACCCCCGTCAACATACAACCTGACATGCAAATTGCAAAAAACTTAAGCAAAACTACAATTTAGAAAAGAAAGAAAGAAAAATATTTTATTTGGGACACGCACAGGAAATACAAATAAAAGAAAATAAAATAAAAAAAGAACATTAAAACTAACAAAATCATGAAAACAATAAAAAAAAAGAATAAAGAGAAGACCTATGCGAGGACAAAAAGGCTCCTATCTCAGCATGATGCTGCGATATTTGAAAAACAAACAAATACCGCAGCGCTGGTATTCTGATAGGGCCCGTTGTGATGCCACGGACACAAAATAAATCCCACTAGAGGACATAATTTCTTATAAAAATACTAATAAATAGAATAAACAATAACATATATTAAGAATACTAAAGTAAATGAAAACCGTATTTCTCAAGATATAGTCGAATATTACGATCGACCCACACCCGACGCTCCAACATCGCTTGTCCATGGTACAGACAGAGAATTTCGTGGGCAACCTGGCGCTTCTCCCTTAATAGGAATGTAATACTAATAATGAGAAAGGCAACCGTCTAAATGGCGCTGTCGTAGCTAGTTCACGGAACAAGCTAATAATACAAGGCGTGAGGTGGTTTGGTTTTATTTTTGCGAAAATATCTCGTTCTTGTGTTCCTAAATAAAATACTCCGAAATTGCGACATTTTCCGAAATACTAAAATTAGAAGATTGTAGCATAAAGCTACTCGTAGAGTTTTTTTTTTAATTCAACAGGTTTCGAGGTTGGCAGAAACATTTTGAACACAGTGGTTACGAGGAAATAAGCGGTTTAAAGTTTAAAATCCATGTCAAAAGCATAATTGATTTAAAATATTGAAAACACTGAAACGAATGAATTTGCGAAATAAATCCAAACTCTTGAATTAACACGAAATGGAATGAATGGCCGAAAAGTCAAATCTAGGCCGTAGGGACCGAGCAATGTTCACACCTCAGATCATATATACACAGAGATATGCTTTGTAAACAATTGTATTCCTGGTCCGATGTCTCCGCTCTTCTCCCACTTAATTCACTAACACAAAAGCAAAAACTATAAAAATGGGACACGAGCTCATTTCTCTCCCGCATACAAAGACACTTTCAGCAACACTAATAAACTCACTAATAGAACACATACAAACAGGGGGCGGCGCTTCTACCTGTAGCTACGGACTCAGAATAAACACACATAATTATGCAAGTTACGCAACTAGTGATGTTAAGGCGCGGACCGACTACGATTTTAATCGCTATTACCGCACTCACACAACCGCATCTGCGCGTTTTACGGTAATTATGCACACACTCGCAAACGCTAACACGGGCGTTTGTGTGCTCAAGGAAAGTTGCATAGTATACGTAAGGAAATCAGATGTTTTCTGTTGAATATACTTACTTATGACGTGCGTTCTAAAATTCGATGTAATTACAGTGTCGGTTCATAATTATGATACAATAAATAATTACACATAACAATTTAAAAAAAAACATCACTACTGTTTATTTTTATTACAGTACATGATAAACAGGTCAAATATAAACATTCCGAATTTTACCCGACTGCTCTAGAAGGGGAATTATGCTTTTCGGGTGTAAGTCAGTATCAGGGATGGAAGGGTTAATTAAATGGGTAGTTATGCCATTTCAAACTAATGTTTGTGTTTTAGATAGGTACTTAGTGGGTGCGGTAAAAAAATAGAAAACAAAACCAACATAAAGGCCCTCGGACCACTTAAAAATCACATAAACTCTAAATAAATGCAATAATATCACAGCTCCAAAGTGACAAATGCCATAATGTTTCTAAGAAAATGCGGAGCCGGGACGGAAGCTAGAATTCTGAAAAATTTAGACGATAGAGGGATCATCCACGGGAATGGAAGCTGCTGCTGGCTGAATATTAGTTGGTATTTGCTAAAATTGGTAAAACAGTGCGTGAATTGAACTAAAGTTCTGTGGCGGACTACTAAGGCTACTCACTGCCTAATATTGAAGTGAAAATTCAGTCTCAGTGGAAATATGGGCAATAAAAATAAAATGTTGCGAAAGAGTTTTACAAGAAAAAGACGAAAAACTCGAAAAAATGATGGAATGTTTGGGTAAGTATTGATTACGGTATTGTATCATAACATTTGAAATTTGTATTTAGTTTAGTTTACTTACGAAACTGTATAAATCTATAGAAACGGCATTGACAATTTCTACAAACATTTTGCTAAATCCAAAAACAAATAGGTGCACTCTATTTTGATGTCTATAGAATGCATATTTGAATGCGCCTAGTGCAAACGTCTCTGGTCGAAGCAACCATCGAGGCGATAGCCATATTGCAATAGTAGGTATAAGTAACAAAAACAAACTTGCAGATAAATCAGAGTGCGTTCGTAATTATTATAATAATATAAATACTGCACACTAGTTATACAACGTGGCGCTACAATGGTGACTTTAATTTAATACACGGGTAGGGCTAGTGCCCATTAACCATATAAATATTGATAGGTTAAAATAATACGTAAACTGAAAAAAAAAATTTTTCAAACAAACTAAATAATAAAAAAGTCATTAAAATTGGGATCACCCTTGCAAAAATTCATTCATGAAATTACTTACCTAGCTCGCTTACGTTAACTCGGAGCGGCAATGTGTCGGTTCGCGGGCTGGCAACCGCGCATCGCGTCTTGTACCTACTCGTGATCGGTCCGATTCTTTGACGGCATATTATCAAAGAAACCGAGCGGCGCAAGTGGTACAAACACTTATCACATCACCCTCTCTTGTTACTATTAGTAATAACTGTCATCACTAATCACTGCCATCACGATCATAAGTTTACACAAGCACTAATAGCACAAATAAATGCGTCCGTATCGCAAGAGGTGTAAACGTACCTACTAGATAAGAAAACGAAAACCAATCAAAGTGTCTTTATCGCAGTACCATGATCTAATTACTATCCTAATTACACAAAAAGAAATAAATAAAACAATAGCTAAGAGTCTTTTTCGCGACGTAATTATGCGCACTAGTGTAAATAAGTGCGTCAAGGACACGGGTTCGACTAGCACTAGAAAAGCAAAAAAAGAATTCGTGTTCGGTGCGGCGGGTGGGTGGAAGGGAGAGCGCGCGTCGCCTGCGCTGCTCGCCAACAAAGGAAATTTCCTTAAATTCGCCTACTCTATGCATTTGTTTCATCCTAATAGTATTGCTTATTCGTTTTAATTTCATTGATGCGAAGTTATGATCCGTGACCGAGGGAAATGACCGCTGCGCGACAGTTCTTTAAGTACAGGTTGCTCTAAGATGCTATTTCCTAAATTCTTTAATAAATCTGTAAATAATAACGTTTAATGGAAATAAAAAATTGTCATGAAACGAAAATGTGAAAACGTATATGTGTGTTAAATTAAGGTCACCATTGCAGCGCCACGCTGTATATAAAGCATTTTGATTCTTTTGGAAGATTATTTTTATAATATTTATTGAGTCATTAGACCAGTGCCGATAATTTGTGAAAACGAAAAAAGTCACAGTAGGCTGAAACCCATTGGAAAAGAAAGAGAATATAACAAAAATGAAAGGAAAAATAATTTACAGGCGATCCGAGGTCGGGAAGTGGGGGTTTAAGGGTAAAAAGCGGTTTATCTCGATTTCCGGCAAAACTACAAGTCTTATGGAAAAAAGTGTAATAGCAAAGTTGTAGGTAATAAAAAGATCTACAAATTTTGTATTCACACTTTTTTCAAGTCCCTCAAAATTTATGTGAAAAATTCAAATAACCAAGTTCTTGGTTTTTTATTTTTATCTTTTACACAGCAATTATTTTTTTTTACCGAGTTTTTAAAAAAGCAGATATTTTCACGTGAGAATTTTCGATTGAAAATTAGGGTGCTTTTTCGATATTAGGTCAAAATAAGGTGAAAAAAACAAATATTTTAAATCAATAAAAATACAGTGTGCTTGAAACATAAAAAGGTAAGTATTCGGCAAATTTCGCGAAAAAAAAATGCTGTGTAAAAGATAAAATATAAAACCAAAAACTTAGTTATTTGAATTTTTCACATAAATTTTGAGGTTACTTGAAAAAAGTGTGAATACAAAAGTTGTAGATCTTTTTATTACCTACAACTTTGCTATTACACTTTTTTCCATAAGACTTGTAGTTTTGCCGGAAATCGAGATAACCCCCACTTCCCGACCTCGGATCGCCCGTAAATTATTTTTCCTTTCATTTTTGTTATATTCTCTTTCTTTTCCAATGGGTTTCATCCTACTGTGACTTTTTTCGTTTTCAAAAATTATCGGCACTGGTCTAATGACTCAATAAATATTATAAAAATAATCTTACAAAAGAATCAAAATGCTTTTTATATAACTAGTGCAATATTTATATTATTATAATAATTACGAACGCACTCTGATTTATCTGCAAGTTTGTTTTTGTTACTTATACCTACTATTGCAATATGGCTATCGCCTCGATGGTTGCTTCGACCAGAGACGTTTGCACTAGGCGCATTCAAATATGCATTCTATAGACATCAAAATAGAGTGCACCTATTTGTTTTTGGATTTAGCAAAATGTTTGTAGAAATTGTCAATACCGTTTCTATAGATTTATACAGTTTCGTAAGTATACTAAACTAAATACAAATTTCAAATGTTATTATGATACAATACCGTAATCATCCTACTTACCCAAACATTCCATCATTTTTTCGAGTTTTTCGTCTTTTTCTTGTAAAACTCTTTCGCAACATTTTATTTTTATTGCCCATATTTCCACTGAGACTGAATTTTCACTTCAATATTAGGCAGTGAGTAGCCTTAGTAGTCCGCCACAGAACTTTAGTTCAATTCACACACTGTTTTCAGTCATAAATTACTTGAAAACTACAATCGAATTATGCACAGAGCGTCCGGTGCCAACCATCCAAGTCGAGCGCTGCCCGACGACTACCCTATTTATAATGTACTCTGTGCCGACGACTAAAGTATGACCGCGTAAACGATTGTCACCACTATGGAGCGTCAATAAGATTGAAAATTGAAAATGATATTTGTGTTGAAATGTGACGTAAGCTGCGAATGGGCGCCCATGGCTCCGCCGCTCGCGGTGCCTGAAGCGGACCACGCGGACGACGACGACACCCCTGAAGTGACCGGGGTAGATCTGAGAGTGGCGGTAGGTAGGCTGAAGGCCAAAAATACCGCCCCAGGACCCGACGGCCTGCCAGGGAAAGCCTGGGTCCTGGCCTTGACGGCTCTTGGGCCTCGACTGGAGGCGCTCTTAAGCGCATGTATGGAGAGAGGCCAGTTTCCACTCCGTTGGAAGACGGGGAAGCTGGTCCTCATTCGGAAGCCAGGGCGCCCTGCGGACTCTCCGTCCGCATACCGGCCCATTGTGCTGCTCGACGAGGTCGGCAAGCTCTTTGAGAGAGTAATTGCAGGCCGCCTCGTCGGGCACCTGGTGAGGACGGGGCCGGATCTTGCGGATAGTCAGTTCGGCTTCCGCAAGGGGCGCTCGACGGTGGACGCCATCATGCGCGTTAGAGCCCTCACGACGGGGGACGCGGTGTCTCGGGGCGGGGTTGTCGTGGCGGTGTCACTCGACATCGCCAACGCATTTAACACCCTGCCCTGGAGTTGCATTGGGGAGGCACTCCGGTATCACCGGGTGCCAACCTACCTCCGTCGAATAGTCGAGGCATATCTGACGGACAGAGCCGTCATCTACCCCGGTCGCGATGGGGAGTGGAACCGGCGAGAGATGTCGTGCGGTGTCCCACAGGGATCGGTTCTAGGGCCGCTCCTGTGGGACATCGGTTACGACTGGGTGCTGCGGGCCGACCTCCCTGATGGCGTCAGCGTGGTGTGCTACGCTGACGACACGCTGGTCCTGGCGCAGGGGAGGTCGCATCAGGCGGCGGCCGACGCGATGACACGCGGGGTTGCGATAGTCGTGGAGAGGATCCGGCAGTTGGGTCTCGAGGTGGCTTTGCACAAGTCCGAGGCCATGTCTTTCCATGGGCCCCGGAACAGGCCACCATCGGGATCCCAACTAACGGCAGGAGGGGTTCACATCGGCGTCGAGTCCACGATGAAATACTTAGGACTCGTGCTCGATAGCCGGTGGAACTTCGTGGAGCACTTCCGACGTTTGGCCCCCAAACTGGAACGGACTGGGGCCGCCCTCAAGCGGCTCCTGCCCAACCTGAGGGGTCCAAACGCCTCCTGCCGGAGGCTTTACGCGGGGGTCGTGCGGTCCATGGCTACATATGGGGCCCCGGTGTGGGCGCGTTCACTGCGGCGGAGAGCCGCCCACTATCTGAACGCGCCCCAAAAGGTGGTAGCCGTAAGGCTGATCCGGGGCTACCGCACGATCTCGGGCGAGGCGGCAAGCCTCCTTGCCGGACTGCCGCCGTGGGATCTGGAGGCGATAGTCCTCGCGCGCCTGTATGAGTGGCGCGCGGAGGCACTACGCCGGGGGGAAACCCCGCTTCCGCAGCAAATCGCGGCGGAGCGGACGGACCTCCGGCGCGATCTCATGGCGGCATGGAAAGAGCGACTGTCGCAACCCAGCGCAGGGCACGCCACGATAGCGGCGGTAAGACCCCTCTTTGAGGAGTGGCTAGAGAGGCGTCACGGCGTCCTCACCTACCGCCTGACGCAGGTCCTCACCGGACACGGAAGTTTCGGGAGGTTCCTGCACATCATCAGGCGGGAGGAAACGCCCGGGTGTCACCACTGCGATGATCGCCCCGAGGACACGGTGGAGCATACGGTGGGGGCCTGCCCTGCATGGGCGGAGCACCGCCGTGTCCTCGTAGAGGCGATCGGCAGCGGCGGCGATCTCTCACGCCCGGCCTTGGTTCAAGCCATGGTCCGGGGCGAGGGGGAGTGGGAGGCAGTCGCCTCCTTCTGCGAAGCAGTCATGCTAGCGAAGGAGGTGGCGGGACGGGAGAGGGAGAGAGTCTCCCGTCCAAGCCGCCGCGGTGGACGCTCCGGGCGTCGGGAGCCGCGTGACGACTCCCGGCCACCGTAGGCGCGGGCCTGCGGGCGGTGAGTAATGGGTAGCTCACCGTCCGATCAGGACCAGGCCCGTGCTGGACGGCGCGTACGTGTTCCACGCGCGCCTCAAAGAGATGTCAGCATCATAGAGGGGGTCCACTAGGGCCCAAGCCTGCCGGGAAAGCGGGATCATCCAAAAGGGGTACCGCTGACCCGGAACATAAAGGGCCAAGGAAGGAACACGGGTGGGTTTTAGTCAGTAAGAGTCTGACACTCCCTTCCGCTCCACCCAGAGCGGGAGGAGTCATTTGATGATTTCCCATCCTCAAAAAAAAAAAAAAAAAAAAGCTGCGAATGGGCATTTATTTTACTGCTTTTCTTTAGATTATTTAAAATATAGACATAAAATTAAATAATGGTTTGGTTAAAGTTTTAAAAAAATGGAAAACCTACTAAATTCTTAAAAAAAAAACTGTTGTTATCGCTGGAAATACAGAGATCTTCGACGTCAAAGTTTATTTTTGTGCTACAACTTCCCAATTTTTTATTGGGAATATCAAACTATTATTTATTATTCTGTTCGGTTTAAATTCTTCTTTATACCCTTCTCTGTTCACTGTATTTTTCGCGTTACTTATTTTTATTACATTACGTCATACTCGACGTTCTAAGAAACCAATTTTTGGGAATATTGAGATAACACCCCGCCTTAAGTTGTAATCGTAGAAAAATTTCGATGAAATTCAGTTACCTTTAATATCTGCTCTTTTTCCTAAAGATTTTATTGACCGTGAAAATAAAACGACACAGTAGTATGGATGTTTGTTACTCAATCACGCCAGAACGGCTGAATGGATGTGGATGAAATTTGGATATATATAAAAATAGATATATTATAACCTGGAATAGGCGGAAGAGCACATAGGCTACTTTTTATCCTGGAAAAATGTACGGTTCCCGTGGGATACATTTCCGACATCCATGCAGGCGAAGCCGCTGGCAAAAGCTAGTAAGATATACATAACAACTAATCTAAACTACTAAGAAACTATTAGGATATCAACTTCTCGAATCTAGATTAGGAGAACACAAGTAAAACTTCAAGATATTTATTGATATGGATTTTATTGACCAGTAAATATGTATTTGTATATGTTAAAACTTGCTGCTTTGACAGTTTAGGTGTTGTGTTTTTAGTTAAATAGTGGACCGACTGTTCGAAGAACCGACGAACTTTATTCAATGGTTGAAAGCATTTTGGCTCAAAGTGAGACGAACATGTTGTGTTATTTTTTGTTGGAAACCAGTTTGGACCCCTTCCTGTCGCATTTATCCACTTTTATTTTTGGATAGCTAAAATGTTAAAATAAAAGCAAGGTGTGACTGATGATGATGTTATCAATGATACATGAGTAGTAAACAACAGCCGTAAACTCCATGCAACAAAAAAAAAGTTAAATTTTGTTCCCTTGTGTAACTAAATAAATTCGTTAAAAAGAACGTATAAAACATCGACAACCACAAACGTCACATCACATCTCTAACTAAGTCTAGTCGGCAGCGGCCGCTTCACGAAACTATCGTGTGAGTGAGAGTATCGGTAAAACACTTATCCATTGCGTTATTAGACCAGCCGATTTATTGATCGATGTGTACTAAGCAAACAATCGTTTTTATTGCAATTAAAATAATTGCTTTTGGTACTTCATCGTGTTTCTAGTATCACGAAATAATGTTTTAATAAATTTGATAAGAAAAACAATAATATTTTAGTACTTACGTGTGAAATTAGTGCCATAATTCATGTAATTCACAATACAGCTGTTACTTTGGCAAGCAATCACTGAACAACGCGGCATTTTGACAAAAATCATGAGCAGCGAAGACTTTGTAAGTTGACATTCGACTAATGGCCGAAACTGACATCATGGCACTTTCCGGCCGGATGAGTTCACAAGCGCCACGCTCCCTTGCCATATCTCCTGTGTTTATATGATCTGAGGTTCACACAATCCACAATTACCTTTGCTGCCAAAAATTTACAAAAATACGCCTATCTGTTTTACACTTAAATAATTTCACTCCCCTCTTTTTCAGGACGACACAACCGAAACAGGGACCTCAGTCGAAGATTCAGACGATGAGTTTGTAGATGCCGTCCGTCCGATCACAATGGATGACCTGCGTGTATCGCTGAGCAAACTCAAAGATTCCAAGATACAGTGCGGTACCCTCGCGCCCTCTATGCGAATAGAACTCGACTAGCACCCGGACTGGTCTAGCGATCTCATTGATGGTACTGAGGATTCGATTTTTGAAAAGTGTACGTGCTAAAATGATTAGTTTTAACACTCATTGTAATGATACGTTTTTGGTCTGCTGTCAAATGGAATGGAGGTGTTGTGATTGGTTAATTTAAATTGTGTTAGGTTTATCGTTTAAAAGTGATTTTGGCGCGTGGCCAAAATTGGAACTAACATCGCCATCTTGTTTCGTCAATACAAATTCTGTGACACAATATCACAGATATTTCGTGAAATGTCTTGAAAAAACAAAATGGCGGCGCCACAACATCCTTGTACAGCAGGTAAATGAGATTTTACATCAGATTTTCCCATACAGAACTAGGTAATGCCTTCTTTGGTTGATATTATTGACAGGCCGAAAAGCGCTATCGTTTTATGGTGAGGAGTTAATAAAAGGTCGCCTATCAGGAGTGTTAATAATTAAATAAGGCACCTTTAAATACTGAAAAGTTCGTAAGAGTCGAGATTAAAGTAGCTAGTTCAATATACTTTAAACATACGTCGAATGTTTTTACCGATACGAAATACAACACTTGGTACATCCCGATTCAAACTGTATGGCGGTTCTGAAGTGCGCTACTCGCTGCACAGTACCTCACCCCTCACCCGCGCTGACACGTGAATTTGTTACTGCGCAGTGACTCGCCACATGTTCCGAGCTGAGATATAGTTTGAATCGGGCTGTAATTTGATTGTTATTCTGATGGTTAATAATAATAAGCTGGTCTTAGGCTGTTTGAACGGAGGCCGCAGTGGTAACAAAACCAGTAAGCTGGCCTCTTGTTCTATTGAAACTCCTTATTATGCTAAGCTCAAGGTCAAAGTGGTACCACTGACGTGCGGGTTACTGTACAATGCCGCGCCACTGTTAAGTAGATAGTTAAAATATTGACTGTTGCATTGACGTGAAAATATTAGGAAAAACTGTAATCTGATTACAAAGTTCAAATTCTTTTTAAGCTTGACCGAACATGTGAAAGTAATGCTAATATAGGGTGGGGGGGACATCGAGGCGCAAACTGTAATCATGAATTCAGTACATAATTCTAGACCCCCTAACGTAGATATTTTTGGTCGGTTATCAAAAAAATTCAATTCAGGGGGCTCAGGATCATGTAATCCCTGCTACCTTGTATATAAGGATAATCTATTCATACACGACATATTTTAAGAGATATACCTGTAGCTGGTAAATAAACCATATCAACAAAAAAAATATTTTACCTTGGTATATTATTTAAAAAATGAAATAATTTAATATCACTAGACACACAATAAATACTGGTTCCTTTTTGTTTTTTAACATCCATTACATTAGTTTACGCGGGCGGCGAGATTTGAGACGCCGCGCGGCTTCTATGAATGATCAAAGAGAAGCACGTGAGCGTGCTGCGACTAACAATCAGCTGACGGATACGACTCGACGTACTCGTAACCTCGCAGAGGTCACTAACATGCGAATTCGAGTTGCACCTATCAGTTGTTTATTGGTATTTATCTAGTTTACAGATGTGTAGGTATTGTAGATTAGGATTAAAATTTGTTTTAACCCCATCTAGATTCTTTTTCGTAAAACGTTAAAGGAGGGAATTTAATAATTTTTCTACTTAGGTTTAGGTGGTATTGTATTTTAAATTCACATTATAGCCGGGGACACAATCCCAACTTAGTGGAGCTTGCGCGGGCGTCCTCTTACGGGCGGCCGGGTAAGCACTCAGCTCAGCTCGGCTCGGGCTCGGGTACTCTTAGTGGCCATGACACTGTTTACATTCTGCCGCACGCTATAACATTTAATTTTGTTATTATTGTAAGCGATAAGCTATTAAAATAACACTAGATCGAGTTACGAAGTCTACCTACGGTGGTTTATTTTTAATATCATCACGCCTGCATTCTCCGTAGAGATAAGCAGAGGTGTATTGTCGTACGTCCACTACAGTTCACCAGTGATCTTGTTAGGTTCCATCAGTTCCATGTAACAGGAGGTGAGGGCAGGTGTTTGCGTCCGGCAGCACACAGACTGTGGAGTGCGGTAACCGTCAGGACGCGAAATGAGCTTGCGCGGTCGCGCGGAGACATGCCTGCGAACACAACCTCACCAACACGCTGCTCGACACACAACAGACGAGAGCGAGACGCCGCGATAAGGCGTGCGGCGGTGCGTCACCTGCCTCACCGCGTCGGGCAGGTCATTCGTAGAATACGAGTAAAGGTTTTATGCAAAATGTCTCAAGCAGTTTTAAAATTATAATAATTACGTAAAATAAAAATATTGAGATACATTTTTTTTCGTGTTTATAGTTTCTGTACCGGCTACAGGTGGGTCTCAAATATTTCGTGTTTGAATAGATACACCTTATATAGCTCTGAGGCATTTTTCCTGTCTCTGTCGCACAACTGTCAGACTACAAATGCAAGACAGAGACGGAAACATCTACCAAAGCAAGTGCTAAGTAACAATAACAGCTTTAAAATTCCTTTAAACAATTGACTCTTAAGAACATATTCAGTAGCTCAAACGACATAATAAATTGAAGTCATTCGACTTTCGTCATTATAACGTTGACTACACGTACTAAAATGAATCGACTTGCAGATCGCTAGACTATATTAAATCGTTAACTATATTTAGATAAGATCTGCCTAGGTCTATGGCTGTGCCTAGGCTGAATCTAGTCTTAAATAAGAGGGTTTGTGCAGGGCTAAGTGGAGTGGCTAGATGAAAACGTGTTTATGGCGTTGTATGCTTATTAATACGTATTAAAATGTGATAATAAGTAACTTTAAAATGTTATATTTTAATTGGTGCTTCTGATTCGAGTGACATACCTTGCACCAGCAGACGCTGATGTCTGCCGGTTGCAGACTATTTCAAAATAATTGTGATTATAACCTAATTTAAAACTTAAAAAATATAAATTCTTGACTTTTCAGCTGCTAGAAGTTCAACTCCTATAGAAACTATACAATGTCTAAACGTTAGCTTCTGGAAGATTATAAGTATATGCAGGTGACTTTTTTACAGTTTTTTTTTACTGATTGGCAATAACATAAGCTCCTTTCTCGGAAGATATTTAAAGCACCTCAAAGAAGTTATGCTGATTAATTTGTAAAGAATCTGATCACTTCACTTGGTTTCTGCAAACTATTGTATTTAATTCCGTTACCATTGATATTGTAAATTATTATGTTGTAAATATTCGACTGTCTCTACAGTCGAAAATCAACCCTATTCTTTTAGTTATAGCGTTGGTTGTAGCCCAAAACATTTTGTATTTATTTTAAGACAGACGAGCCCCTACTGTGACCGAAACGGTCTAATCTGAAGCTCTAATAAAATAACATTTGCGGGCTTAGTAAATAACGTGTCTGTAAAAATACAGGATAAAATGTTTTGCTGTAGTATTTAGAGTTAGTTATAACCTATTTCCTATGACATAAATGGTGTTTGGGAGGTGTTCGGAAAATTGGAATGAACGAAGATGAAAAGCCGTAGATGTTCTCAATTAGGAACTTTATGTCTTGCTATTAAAGTTGAAAATTGCTAAGCATATCCTGGCGTTTCAGATTAATTGTTATTATACAGTAACTATGTTTTTTTCATTTTCCCGTTTTCTTCTCTATAGTTTTAGATTCTAAAGAATATATTATTATATGAAGAGATAAAGTTCAAAATTGGATACATTTCAAATGATTGCACGTTGTCTAGTAGTTAGTAAAAATATTGGTGTTGTATGAGTACGAATGTGTCGTCTCTTTCTTTTGATAATTGACGCTGTAAGTGCGAGAAAGAAAAAAAAAATGACATAATATTAAAATTAAAAGGCTCATTATGTAGAAACAAAACACAGCTTCGCTGAAACTATTCTTATTTCAATTAAATAAATGCTAAGTTTATTTTGCTAGTGACCAACATATTTAATCACCATGCTTCATACGATACAATAATCAATCATTATGCTGGAGATGACGTAGACATTTAATGAAATTATAATAAATATTTACCAAATAAAAATATTTATATTATTAAAGGTACTTATATTTAAATTTTATTATCGTTGCATTGTGTTGGTTAACGGCGTCAACTTTTGTTTTCCTAAGAAAGCGGTGAATCCTCACACAATAATGGCTGTGCGAATACTGAGCGTTTTTTGACAAATACCGGTGTAAATTACAGATTTTATGGAGGCTGTTGTACTCGTAATATGACTGAATCGCTTTCCTAGGAAACCAAAGTTTTAGACAAATAAATTGTTGACGAGAGCTAAATAAACATGGCGGAATATTACGATTATTTGTTCTACTTTATAAGAAAGTGCAGTAATCAATTTTATTAGTGTAGTTGAATTTATTATACTTTAGTTTGATGGGAAGATGTTCGATGCAGTGAAGGCGAAACAATCCGTTACGACCTCTTTACGCAGATGGCGCTGTAGGCAGTTTTTATCAACGAATCAGATGTGCAGTCACCGTGACGGTCACGTAATCCGCTAAGCAACTCAACAGTTATCCGGCTAAAACATGGACTCCATTGGATAAAATCCAACTGGGTAAAAAGTGAGAACGAACATGTATCTCTGTCTACAGTGGTTTATTGGAAAGAGACAGAGTTATCTCAGCTCCTCGCATCTTACATCTCGGAATGATATGAGAAATTATGTTTTAAAACATAGTTTACGTGTCTACTTTGCCGGCGAAGTCAGACAAAAAGATGGCAACTCCAATGTGTTGATTAGATATTTAAATTATAAAGTTTGTTCAATTCAAAGAATAAAGTTAAAAATAAATTTATTGAATGTTATACATGTTGATACGTTTCTCGATTTTATGGTGGATGCTGATAGATATGATGGCAAGAAAGATATGATATTGTTCTGAATATGAATATGGCTCGACTAGTGGATGTTTGGTTTTGAATGGGAAATTAACGGTCATTCGAACTTACCCAAACATATCTATACATCTAATGGCAACGGAGCTCTAAGCACTATGCACTAGGCTGGATGTATGTATTAGGTATATTGTGGAAATGGGAGTAACCGGAGTGGGGGGTAAATGAGACAGGAGCCAAAAAAAATCTAGGCATAATAGCAATATTTCATACCTAGCCCCTGGCGTTGCCCATAGCTGTGTGCATTTTATTCGGCTTTTTATAATAGTTTGTAGTTTTTTTATATTGCGTATTAGCAGGGTTAAGCTCGGGCTGTGTCGATAAATAAAATTGTTGATTTATTGTAACGTTGTTTTGCCGATATCGCTTTGTATTACTATGTTGTTGTCAAAAATCGTGGTTTTGTAACTGACGCTGATAGATGGTGGATGGCAAGTTGCGTCACATCACCCGGTTCTTCGCATTCCGCATCCAATCTAGATTATAATAAAATGCAGTGAATATTGCAGTCAGTTAGTCGAATAGGGTTGTCCCATCACTATCTGTTGGTTAATGAAAAAGTTACAAAGTGACGGCTTTTAAGTTTTTTTTAGATTTTGCACAAAAAGCAATAAAAAGCTGGTGATTTTAACTATTTGTAATAAAACAAACAGTGGTTGACTGTAGGCTATTTTTGGTTATACATAAATAAGTTTCCTCGTGCCCGTTTTAACAGTTTTTTTGTTGTTTTTGTTATCAACCATTTTGTTTCGTATTGTATATTGTTACTATTTGTCGATGCAGTATAACTGCTTGATTTAATAAAATCAATTATTTCTGACCGTAACGGACGATATTCAAAGACCGTAATTGTCAAAGATGTTTGTCATGCATGGAAAATACGGACAAATAAGTGTCAAAGTCCCTTTGACTTTTAAACTTGTTTTTCGAATTGAGATGGCCCGGCAAAACTGTGACGAGATGATACATCATAATTTGATTTGATATTTTGTCGAATGTCATGCAAAATTCGAGACCATAAACGCCAAGACGTGCGGCAGTCGCGGTCATAATACTTGCGAGTAGGACGGTGAATATTTTGTAGGCAATTTCTAAAATGTTCATACCAAGTTTCGAGTCTTCTCGCTCCCACATTATATGACCACGCTTGAACGTTAGCGTTTAGTACAGTCTTGTCACAATTGTGCTAAGCCCGCAGATGCCACAAATGTGTGGCGAATATTTGACTAAAGTATTGAATTTCCTTTGGTCTTTTTAATGTACTCGATAACTTTTTTGATGTTTTTATTTGCGCTAAACAGCTTCGATGTTTTTATTGCCAAGGAAGAATTAGTCACTGGAACTTATTTATTGTGTAAATAAAAAACAATAAATTAAATGGATGTTTTTATTTCAGTATCTTCGCCCCTATACTTTTTTTAATAGTATTTATAAACTGGCTTTTTCACAGATTTATGCACATAAAATAACATAAAACAAAAACAACAAAACTATAGATTCTTTACGAGACCAATTCCCAATATTATTCAGATCCAAGTCTTATAAGATATAGTAAACGTCGTAATAAACATACATACATTGTAATTCTAGGTAAATATTGAGCACTCTGGGATTGTTGACGTGATAGTCTTCTTGGTCATCGGTGATATAAAATCTGAAAAAGATAAACTAATGAGCCAGTGCCTGCCATTTAAACAAATTTTAATAAACTGTGGTTAGTCATTTTGATTCGGGGAAGAAGTTTGTAATGGTGTCTTATCATCCTTTTTTTTTGGGTAGGAAATCCTCAAATAACTTCTCCCGCTTTGGGCGGAGCGGAAGGGCGTGTCAGACTCTTACTGACTAAAACCCACCCGTGTTCCTTCTGTTGCCTGTGTCAGGAGGCCACGGTAATCCTTTCGGACTTTCCCGCAACCCTGGCAGGCATCGGCCCTAGCGGACCCCGTCATTGGTGCTGACATCTCTTTGAGGCGCGCGTGGAACACAACGCGCCGTCGACCATCGATCGTCGATCATCCCTGGCGTGATACTTCGCTTAAGACACCTATCCTACTTCCAATGAGGAAGCGATTAGCTATCGGAATAAATTACAATTTTCTCGCTCAATAAATGTACAATAGAGAGTTCCTGTCGGCACACGGAGGGTTGAAACTGCTATATGAGGGACATAGTTTTTTTTTTTACAAATGCCGTTAAAAAAATATCTATCGAAAGATTCGTCATTCTGATGAATTTGTTATCAAACGTTTTTCTCTAAAAGTGATAGTTTGCCCGGATAAAAATATTTAAAATGTTTGTTGTATGGAAAGAAACAGAAACTGCTAAAGTTTGGCCAAGTCTTGACAGGTCTTGCTTTAAAACTACTTTATTCTTATTCTTTGGCTTGTTAGCTGTTACCTAGCTGTTTAATTCTACGCTATCAGCGCGCACCCATAGTTGCCCGTTCAAGAGTAAAATGAATAAAAAAGTACTTTTGTATTAATAATGTCATAGATAAAATAATAAATTGTGTTACATTAAAATACTTATAACTAAGGAATATTAATAAATTTCAAAGCATATATTTATAGAAAAAAAAAATATTATTTGCTTTAATTATAATATTATTTGTAAAAGAGCAAAGTTCAAAGTGTAAATCATACTTTAGGTATGTATATGAAAGATTACTGCAACGAAAATATTAAAAAAATCAAAGAATGTCTCACAAATATATCATGGCCGGTGTCCACTTAGAAACTGACTCAATTAACGCTTTCAATCTATGATCTAAGATTTTTTTATGTTTAATATACAGGGTGTTTTTGACAGCCCTCGGCAAACTGATAGGGTGGCTTCAGTACATCATATTAAGATGACCGGTACATGAAATTCTTTCAGGAACATTAAGGGAATCCAAAAAACCAGATTTGTTTTATGGGGGACATCGTGATCACTTACCTCACACGCAATGTATCGTTACCGTGGCAAAACGCACGTAGCGGACGGCAGCGCAGCGAGCTTGAGCGAGGCTGCCCCCGCCCCCGTGCTGTATGAGGTGTACCGCGCGGCGAAGGAGGCTCTGTGGCTGGCCATCGGCGAGGCGAAATCGCGAGCCAGGGAGGAGATGTTGGAGACTCTAGACGGGGATCCGTGGGGGCGCCCTTATCGCGCGGTCCGAGGGAAACTTCGAGCCGCGGCGCCCCCACTTACGGAGAGTCTCCAACCCGAGCTGCTGGAGGAAGCAGTCGCAGCCCTCTTCCCGGCGAGAGCGGAGCACAGTCCGCCGCCGATGGCTGTGCCCACAGCCGCGGAGCCTACAGGAGAGAACGCCAACAGCGTCCCAGAGGTGACACAGGCAGAGATGGGGGCAGCCGTGATGCGGCTCCGGGCCAAGAACGTGGCCCCGGGGCCCGACGGGATCCACAGCTGCGTGTTAGCCCTCGCTCTGAAGGAGCTTGAGCCCCAACTGAGAAGACTCTACACAGCGTGTCTTGAGCGGGGCCAGTTTCCCACTTTGTGGAAATCTGGTCGTCTGGTCCTGCTCAGGAAGGCGGGGCGCCCTGCCGACTCGCCCTCCGCGTACCGGCCCATAGTGCTGCTAGACGAGGTGGGCAAGCTGTTTGAGCGTATTATCGCAGCCCGCTTCGTCGGCCACTTGTGCAGAGAGGGGCCGGACCTGGACGACAACCAGTTTGGATTTCGGCATGGGCGCTCCACCATACACGCTGTGTCGCGGGTGAGAGTCCTGGCGGAGGAAGCGGTGTCCCGGGGCGGGGTGATGTTGGCGGTGTCCTTGGACATCTCCAACGCCTTCAACACCCTGCCCTGGAGTTGTATTCGGGAGGCACTGCGCTATCATCGGGTGCCTACCTACCTCCGCCACATCGTTGGGGCTTATCTGTCGGAGAGGTGTGTCACCTACGTGGGACGTGATGGCGGAAACCAGCGCCGCATGTCGTGCGGTGTTCCGCAGGGTTCGGTCCTAGGGCCGCTCCTGTGGAACATCGGGTACGACTGGGTGCTGAGGGGCGAGCTCCAACCGGGCGTAGACCTGACGTGTTATGCAGATGACACGCTGGTCACTGCCCGTGGGAGCTCGCACAGGGAGGTAGCGTTGCTGGCCACGGCCGCGGTCTCACATGTGGTGGGCCGCATACGTCGCCTAGGCTTGGAGGTGGCCCTCAGCAAGTCGGAGGCCATGGTGTTTCATGGCCCCCGGCGGGCGCCGCCGCCCGGCTCACACATCGTGGTCGGGGGGGCTCGGATCGCTGTCAAGTCCACCATGAAGTATTTAGGATTGGTGCTCGACAGCCGGTGGAACTTCGAGCCTCACTTCCGACGGCTGGCGCCCAAGTTGCTGGGCGCGGCTGGCGCGCTCGCAACGCTGCTTCCCAATCTGGGGGGTCCGAGCGCCGTCTGTAGGCGGCTCTACGTGGGGGTCGTGCGATCCATGGCCCTGTATGGGGCCCCGGTGTGGGCCTCTGACCTGACGGCCGGCAGCATCGCTGTTTTGCGAAAGCCGCAGAGGGCGATGGCCGTCAGAGTCATCAGGGGGTATCGCACGATCTCCTACGAGGCGGCTTGCGTACTGGCCGGATCCCCGCCCTGGGACCTCGAGGCGAAAGTACTCGCGTCGTTGTATCGGTGGCGCGAGGAAGCGAGGGCGCGGGGCGAGGGACCGATGCAGCGACACATAGAGCTGCGTCGGTCTCAGCTTCGCGAGGTCCTGGTGGCGGAATGGCGGGACAGGCTTTCACGCCCTACCGCCGGCCTCGTCACCATCGAGGCGGTCCGGCCGGTGCTCGAGCGCTGGCTCGGGAGGAGGCACGGCTCCCTGTCGTTTCGGGTGACGCAGGTGCTCTCGGGGCATGGTTGCTTCGGGAAGTACCTGTGTCGCATAAACAGGGAGCCGGACGCCCGGTGTCACCACTGCGTCGACTGCCGGGAGGACACGGCGCGGCATACGCTGGCAGAGTGTGCCGCTTGGGAGGAGCCGCGCCGTGCCCTCATCTCAGAAGTAGGCAGTGACTTGTCGCTGCCGGCCGTAGTCGAGTCGATGGTCGGCAGCGACGAGTCCTGGGACGCGGTGGTTTCCTTCTGTGAGACAGTCGTCTCGCAGAAGGATGCTGCGGAAAGGGAGAGGGAGATCTCGTCCTCTCACCCGGCCCGCAGAAGGCGCACCGGGCGTCGGCGGAGGGCGGACAACGCCCTCTTCCAGCCCCCCTAAATGGGTCCAGGGGCGACGGACTCGGGGACGTCCGTCGCCCCCCACACACCAGGACCCGAGGTGGCGGCGCGTAGTGTTCCACGCGCGCCCCTCTTATTACGTCGCGGGGGGAGTCAAACACCTCACTCCCCCCCCAGACCCGAAGAGGCCCGCAGTGGCGGGCCGGCACCAGTCGGGGGTTGTGGAAGGATCGTATGTTCCCGCGACCCCCGGCGTAGGTGTGAGATGGAATACCGGGGTGGTTTTTAGTCAGTAAGAGTCTGACAGACCCCGTCGCCCGCCCCAGGGCGGCGGACATCCATGAGGATTTTCCACACCGGAAACAAAAAAAAAAAAAGGCTGCCCCCGCCCCCCGCGCGCTCCCCGGCGCACCTGGGCCGCGTCTTTTATTACGTTACGTTACGTTACGGCATAATTTTTTTTTCCTGAGAAAATTTCCAGTGGGATATGATTCAGAATAAGGAGCTGAATCAATCCTGTGTTTTTGTGGAGGGCTGTCAAAAACACCCTGTATAATATATGCTTCCCAAAAATAAAGATTATAAACTCTAATGCATTTAAGCAAAAATTTACAAGTAAGGGTCTTAGAAAGCACTCCCGACGTTTGGCCCCCAAACTGGAACGGACTGGGGCCGCCCTCAAGCGGCTCCTGCCCAACCTGAGGGGTCCAAACGCCTCCTGCCGGAGGCTTTACGCGGGGGTCGTGCGGTCCATGGCTACATATGGGGCCACGGTGTGGGCGCGTTCACTGCGGCGGAGAGCCGCCCACTATCTGAACGCGCCACAAAAGGTGGTAGCCGTAAGGCTGATCCGGGGCTACCGCACGATCTCGGGCGAGGCGGCAAGCCTCCTTGCCGGACTGCCGCCGTGGGATCTGGAGGCGATAGTCCTCGCGCGCGGAGGCACTACGCTGGGGGGAAGCCCCACTTCCGCGGCGAATCGCGGCGGAGCGGACGGACCTCCGGCGCGATCTCATGGCGGCATGGAAAGAGCGACTGTCGCAACCCAGCGCAGGGCACGCCACGATAGCGGCGGTAAGACCCCTCTTTGAGGAGTGGCTAGAGAGGCGTCACGGCGTCCTCACCTGACGCAGGTCCTCACCGGACACGGATGTTTCGGGAGGTTCCTGCACATCATCAGGCGGGAGGAAACGCCCGGGGGTCACCACTGCGATGATCGCCCCGAGGACACGGTGGAGCATACGGTGGGGGCCTGCCCTGCATGGGCGGAGCACCGCCGTGTCCTCGTAGAGGCGATCGGCAGCGGCGGCGACCTCTCACGCCCGGCCCTGGTTCAAGTCATGGTCCGGGGCGAGGGGGAGTGGGAGGCAGTCGCCTCCTTCTGCGAAGCAGTCATGCTAGCGAAGGAGGTGGTGGGACGGGAGAGGGAGAGAGTCTCCCGTCCAAGCCGCCGCGGTGGACGCTCCGGGCGTCGGGAGCCGCGTGACGACTCCCAGCCACCGTAGGCGCGGGCCTGCGGGCGGTGAGTAATGGGTAGCTCACCGTCCGATCAGGACCAGGCCCGTGCTGGACGGCGAGTACGTGTTCCACGCGCGCCTCAAAGAGATGTCAGCATCGAAGAGGGGGCCCACTAGGGCCCAAGCCTGCCGGGAAAGCGGGATCATCCGAAAGGGGTACCGCTGACCCGGAACATAAAGGGCCAATGAAGGAACACGGGTGGGTTTTAGTCAGTAAGAGTCTGACACTCCCTTCTGCTCCACCCAGAGCGGGAGGGGTCATTTGATGATTTCCCAACCTCAAAAAAAAAAAGGGTCTTGGAAATAGTTGCAAAACTAAACGATTTTTGCGATATCACTATTACAAGAATAAAACATCATACAAAATATGATATAAACAATATTCAAACATATTGAAAAAGTTTATTTTTAAATCAAAAATGAATTCTAACATAAATTTTATTAAAAATAGCAAAACCAAATGCAGAGCCACGTAATCAGTTATTAATCACGAATTTGGGAACGCGAGTTCATGTAGTAATAATATTTCTGAAATACAATTATATAAGCAAGTACTGACAAATTACCACTGACATAGCGAATGCTTTTATTATTTATTTTATTGACTCGACTAATACCTTGACATCCAAAAATCAACATTATTATAATGCCAATTATATGTCAATTTCTGACTCCATGTTTCTTGGCTCCATGACTGAAGATGAAGTTAAAAAGGAAGTAATGGGGTTAAACAACACTAACTCTGAAGGTTATGGTGGGATAAACACAAACACAGTTATCGCGTGCAGTGCAGAGTTAATTCCTATTTTGACATATTTAATTAATATCTCGTTTTCGTCAAGTACTTTTCCTGATGCCCTAAAATTATCAGTCGTGAAGCCATTGTACAAAAAACACGATAAAAATACAATAAAACTTATTCCCATACTGTCAAAGGTTTTCGAGAAATGTATAGGAGACTTGTCGACTTTTGTAGCAAATTTAATATTATATCAAATTAACAGTTTGGATTACAAAAGCACAAGTCAAGCACACAAGCAATATTTACTCTTGTGCGGAATATCCTGAGTAACCTAAACAATAATAAATTAACTACAGGTCTGTTTTTTGACCTGTCACAAGCTTATGACTTCGTAGCGCATGACGTATTAATGAGAAAGTTGGAAATCCTGGGAATAAGAGGAGTTGCACTGCAGTGGATTTCGTCTTATATAAGTGATCGAAAACAGTACGTTGTTATAGACAAAGTAAATGAAAACTTACTTACTTCCTACTGTTCATACTCTAGGGTAAATAAATGTGGCGTCCCTCAAGGAAGTGTATTAGGTCCCATATTATTTTTAATATATATTATGTAAACGATACACCACTGATGACTAATCACACATTTATATTATTTGCAGATGACATTTCAATTATCGCGACATCTGTTAAAAAATCTATGTCTGATCATGAAATTGACTTTAATCATACTATAGACAAAATTTTACAATGGGTACAGATTAATAAATTAAAAATTAATTTAGATAAATCAAATTCAATGACTAAAGAATAAGAGAGGACATGAACTAAAAGATCTATATAAATTAAATACATTATGGAAATATCATACGATTCTATACAGAAATAAAAAAATATACATGTTTCTTTCTAACTTATGCAATTCTGCAAGTGTCAAAAAGAGAAAACCGTATTTTGTCAGTTTTCTAAAATTGCAATTAAATTTCAATTGACGTCACGGAAGCCCTGCCCATCGGCCGGTTCGCCATTTTAGTTTCTGGTTTTGAGTACTTCTCAGAGTGTACATGAAGTGTCATTTGGCGTTATCGTGCGACTAAATATTAAGTTTTTTTCCATTTTGAGAACATTTTGAGTGCTGTAAATTTGACTGAGGCTGTCTGTGATAGAGGAAACCATGCCTAAGTGTTGTGTGAGGGGCTGTGGCTCGACTTACAGTAAAAAAGCGCCTCTGATATCCCTGCACAAGTAAGTCGAAAGAATTCATAGATTATTAAGTTTCCTATATAAATTTATACCAATTTCTAGTCTCAATTCATGTTTATTACTGTTCGGTCATAGATTATTGCCTATTCATAGTCTTTCGAACGATATATTTCCTTATTTTGGTTTTGTTTACTACGTATTTTTATTGACAAATATAGTGTTGTGATTGTGTAATTTGCACAACGAATCGATTTAGCATCGATAAAAACCAAATTTCGTTTGAATATTTAGCATGAAAAAATATACACATTTATGTTAGTTTGCGTGTTTTGTTTGTGTTTTTAGGTTACCAAAAAATGATAAACTTAAAAGTAAGTGGCTTGAATCATTGGGTCAAGAAAATATCGACTCCAGCCAGGAAAATGTTTGTTCACTACATTTTGAAGAGTCTTGTATTAATAGAAGTCTTGATATAGTGAGACTTCACGACAATGCAATACCGACAAGGCTCCCTAAGGTAAATTATCACATTTTCATTGTCAGCCTACATTTACCCATATATTCGAAAATAATGTTGGAGCTGATGAAGATTGTACAACCTATCTTTGCATTGTATAAATTCAATCTCTTAGTATTGTATAATTGCATAGCACATGTGTGAGCACTATGTACCCACTATAAAGGTTACTGGGTTCGTCTTTCATTGACTTGAATGTGCCCTGGCGGCTGAGAGTATGTCATGCTCACTCAAATGTGTCGCTGGTGGTGACGTGTGTATTGGATCATTGAGTTCCCTTCAAAATGGTTGAGCTGAATGGTGCTGATCCATACGTCATGTTCGTGAACGGGCGCCGTCAGTAGGCACTGGTCATTTCTTAGCTGCCACGGCTTATTTTAATTCCATAATTGTTTTTATCTTTTTATTACGGACGCTTTTAACGTGCACGTGTTTCTACATCGTTCTCACATGTATAATTACAACATGAATGATGTAACCACTTTTTTGTAACAATATTTTGATTTAAAAGAGTGTCCATAGAGTTTCTTGCCCGTTCTTCTCCATAGGTACCTACTACGCTTTGGAATGGGCAACTAGCTTCATCTTTCTGACTGACCGACCCCTTGACAATTCAAAAGTGCCTGTAATTGGTTTATTTGAAATAAATGCTTTGAGTTTGAGTCATAATACATTATTATTTCCCTGTACATTTATTGTAGACAGGCAGACTTTATTGTATTTCACATTATTGGTGTACTTAATACTAATTACAAACTGATATTATTGTATCTATTTGAAATAAAACGGTTCTCCCATTAAATGCATAATATCGATTTCTGTTGTTTTATTTTGTTAATAATCGGTATAGTTTTGAATTCCTTGTTGCAGTTTAATTTACTCTTCTTCTAGCTTGATTATCACGAGCAACTATTAATCATAGAGTAAATAATATCAAGTACAATTAATTTTAAATGAACCGCCAAATTGATGATTTTTGCAATTTTTCAGTCAGATTACGCAACAACAGGCTTTTTTGTACTTAATCCATAATGCGACGTCCTAGAATGAGAATCGAATAACAACCTACTTACCTACTATCTACTTAAAATCAAAAACCTTATTTTAATGTATGTGATTTCGATTAATCGATTTGTAATCAACACGATGAACAAAATCATTGCAAAGAATGAGCAGAGGACAACACTAGGTAATGGGCGGAGCCTACGCCATTTTACTTTCCACGCCGGCACGCGATGCGGTCTTTTAGTTCATGTCCTCTCTTATTCTTTAGTCATTGATCAAATTACATACAATTCAATAAATCGAAACATGCCAAATACAATTTTAAACTTATTGACACGACTAAAAGAAGTAAAGCAAACCAAATTCTTGGGTGTACTCATAGATCAAGACCTAAATTGGAAATTACATGTAGATGATTTATGGAATATGATAAATTTACTTACGCTCTCAGACATGTTTAGTAAAGAAGGTAACAAACGTAAAAACGGCAATTACTACATACCATGCATATGTTGAATCAATTTTAAGTTACGGACTTATTATATTGGGGAACAGTATGGATAAAGACAGAGCATTCATTGCACAAAAGAAGCGGATTTCGTCCTGACGAGTCTTACCAGTAATTTTTAAAAAAATTGGTCTAGTACCACTTCCTGCACTTTACATAATATACGTAATCTGTAACTTTGACTACAGTAATATGGGATTGTTCAAAAAAGCATGTGAAGTAATCACTCGTCCAACAAGGGATCCACACAGACTTGTAACACAGGATAATCCTTAATCAGCCAAGTATGCTAAAAGCTGCCTTGTGATGTGTGTACGCATATACAACAAAATCCATAAAGAACTAAAATGTATAAATAATGCTAATTCATTTAATAACAAGCTGTATAAATGGCTGAATGGACATAATTTCTATGTCATTAAGGATTTCTTTGACATACATGTACGATATTTATATTAATTTGAATTATTTAATTACTACTCACTGTTATTTTGACATCACAATTATTTTTGCATGCAATTGATACATAGGTATTCTGTATAGCTAAACATGTGGACTTTATATTTAAATAAGACTGTAACACCATTACTTATACCATGCTTAAGGCAAATAAAGGCTTAACTTAATTTTTTTTATAGTACTATAAAATATATTTCCAAAATTAAAGAAAAAAAAAATTTTTTTAAATTTTTTTTGCTTTGAAATCTATTAAAATATAATTTCCTAATAAAAAGTATTTTAATGTAACACAATTATTTTATCTATGACATTATTAATAAAAAAAGTACTTTTTACTTACTGTGATATACCTACCAGAGATATTAACATTTTTATTTTATTTTATTTCTAGCTATATTTCTATGAATATGGAGCTCGATTTTCAGACCATTGTGCGGCGGTGGGATAGGTGCCTAAGGGTTTTTTTTGGGATCTTTCGTCAGTCGGAAACTGGCGGTGGTTAAGAGGAACAGCAGCAGACAGAGTTCTGGTCGAGAGAGAGAGAGAGTGCAAAAAGATCTCCGGAGAACGTGGTTATTCCGGGAGTTCCAAAGGGCTCAATTTATATTTCTCGTTTATTTGAATAACCAAGATCAATGAATTTAAAAACAGGTTTACCTACACTGCGATCACTACATGCATAGTGTTGTGTAGACCCGAAGACCGTATACCTATATTATAGCAGTTCTACAAAAGACGTCACCAAAAACTCTTGTCCAAACAGAGAAAAGACTTTTAGATATCTCTCTGTCTACGTTTAGATAGGTATGTCTATTCTGTGGTTATGTCGCCATGCCTTACCTTCTTATATCTTCGTCGTTTCGCCTTCTTGCTGGTTTTCTTTCGTTTGTGTCGGTTCATGTATTTCTTACGCGATTGGTCGCCGTATGACGGACGGACGTCATGTATTTCGTTTGTCAATATTAGCAGTCTCAGGAGATCTAGAAATAGTTGAACAGTTTTATAAAGGCTTTTATAATCCATCTGGTATTGTTAGGGTTAGTAAAACGATATTGCCTACAAGATTGCCTTTCATACGGCTTACTTGAGAACACTTAGCTTAGTCCGGTATAGGACTGTATTCTATAGTGACCATGTGAGGGTGTCAGGAGGTGTGTTATAATGTGTGTTGTCCACTAAGCACTAAGTACCGTGGAGTGGCGGTTAAAAAATTGTATAACTATTTCCTGTTCCTTCTACAAAATATGACCCTTTGGACTTGGGCAGCCATATGTACCTATGTGTTAGGTTAGACAAGGATCTTACTTTGACTTTGCTAAGTCTAATGTTCAGTGTCTTCCCTGGAGTCTAATGGTTTAGAACTTAAGATATTTCTTTTGGAGATTTCGTTCATGGTCTTGTAGAAATTACAGTGCAGCTTACGCCTATTCTTTGTTGTTATAACTATCTAATAAGTAGGTAGGTACTTTATTAATATTGATGATGAAAATGCAATGGAGCCTAAAATCCCAACCGCCATATTTAGTAAATTCATGTTTATCCAACTCAAGTTTGCCAGTAACCGCAGTCAAGTGTTTGATCATGGCAAATAAGTATGATAAAATGGATCTCGTGTAGATCCATTTTGGATATTTCATCAATAATACTCGTAGCTGACATTCGAGGTCAAGATTGTAACGATCGGGATTAAAACACAAATCTTAACATGAAACGTTATTATTTTTTTATTAGAAACTTAACATAAACATTGATTTATTTAATAAGTTACCTACCTAATTTAAAATGACTGACTGAAAGAAAAATAATTTTATAGGAAATAATTGTGTACAAAATTTCATTTATTATTTACAAAAAAATGGCTTAATAAAAGAAGTCGGTGTTAAAGTTAATATTTATGGCATCAATAACGTTAATTAATATTTTGTTTTTCACAAATATCGTTAGCCGCTCGGACGCAGAGCGCGGGAAAAATAATCGAGCCAGATGAATGCCAGAGCGGTTAGGGATCTCATGGAAAACCATCCCATAAATGCCGAATTTGCTTCGTAATACTTTTGGCTCATTGACTAGAGTTCAACAGCTTTATCGACATATTTTTACTTTTAAAACATTTTTTCCTCACCTCCGCTTAAATTGGCAATCGGTATTTCAACTGGGATATATTCCGGTCCTTCTGTGTTCGATTCTGTATAAGTTGAAGCGTCTCCTTCAATGGCAATATCTGAACAAGAGAAAAAGTTCTCTTGGTTTCCACACCCAAGACCCTGGGTGCCGTTGTCGCATACTCCCCAGTTGTTACCAGCGGTGTACTTCCATTGTAAGACACAGTGGTCACAGACCAGGTTGGAAGGAATCCTGTAATTTACGTCATGAGTCCCACTGCCTTTGGGGTAGTATTTCGTTTCACCGTCCTCTAATTCTAGGATGATTTGATCGAAGCATTCCTGTGTGTTGTCGTAAGGGTCAGTGCAAATTCTGAACTCCCAGAAGCCCTGGTGGTAGGCACTGATGTAAACGGTGGTGGTGATGACATCACCGGGTGCGTAGGTGGCGACTATGTACCCTTCGCCGTACTTGCCTCCTAGCTCATGAGCGCGGGGCGACGCGTTGTCGTAGGCATCGCCGCAGATACCGCATCTGTAACAAAATCATTGTTGTAATCACCTGGATTTTAAACTTAGCTACGTTAACACTTTCACTGTTCGCGATTCCGTGAAGCAGACACAACAGTAATAATACAATCTCAATAAACTATGTGGTTCATGGCCTGTCCCATAAACCGAATGGTTTCGAATGGCAAGGGTAATCTGAACTCAGGGCCGGAAAATTTCGTAGCTTCAATAAGAGACTACTGATGCTAGTCATCACTCAAAATATGTATTCTATGTTCCCCTCTTTTAGTCTAACGACCCACAGGGTGGTTGATATGCTTAAAAAACAACATTAAAAGACACATCGTATTCTAGGTTATATTTTACTCACTTGCCCCCATTAACTGACCACTGATGGTTGAACCCTCCACAGTTAAGACCATCATCATCATAGTTAGGATTCGAGTTGTAGCCGAAGCGCCATATCGAGGCTCTGTTGGGCGGGTCCATCACTCTTCCGTGTCCATGCGCGTACGCAGCCAGGCACACCAGCGTGATCAGTGCACACCACGCCATCTGGGGAAGAATATTACGTCAACCGCGTCATTGGAATAGATAGTTATGAGTAGATTGCTAAATAGTTTAGATAGGAATTGGTTTCGAAAGTTTTTATTGATAGATTAGGTAGGATCTTTACAGCAATATATATGTCATACATCTATTTCTACAACTTAAATTGTGTTATCTTATTATGGATGTGAAATTTATAACACTTCAATCAAACAATGAAAAATTATTCTACCCGCTCACGATCTGCTGCCTTGCTAGTTAAAGAGTGTTCGGGACAATTTATAATTTAGATTTAAAGATATTTTATTCTCAAAAAAGACACAAAGTCAATAACATGAGAACAATGCATAAATTAAATGATATAAATATAAAGTTCATCACAGGCGTCACGGTAGCAATCACAAATCCAATGCATTCAGCTTTTAGGAAGGGTGGTATTTTTGATTAAATATGCAGCCAATTGAGTTTTGAATGCATTGAATGAGTGTATTTTGTTATAATTATTTTGTTTTATAATTGTGCTCCTCCATAAGTATTTTTTTTGGCCAAACTTGGTTCTCATCTTCGGTAAAACTAGCTCGGCGACTGCTACGTTGGGACTTGTTTTACTTTAATAAACGTTATATTAGTCTGTATACTTTTGTTAAGTGCTATACGAATGAAAATACATATATTGTAAATACATACTCGTACTTGTCTAATGTTCATTATTTTAATTTCTTCATACATTTTGTATGCTGTTGTTAATTATATAGTTAGTTAAAAATCATTTTTATTTTCCTGTTTTGTGCAACTTTGAGATTGACTAGTCGTCTTGGCCGCACTGCCCCAAATATCAACCAGATTATAGTAGGTGTGGTTTATGTAGAATAAAAAGAGCAGGGGCCCCAAAATTGAGCCCTGGGGAACTCCGCACGTTATAGGTAATTCGTTATTTTGATAGTAATTGTTATCCATTCTAACTAACTGCGACCTGTTTATTAGATAGGAGTTGTACATACTTAAGGTGCTACCGGTAATTTTGATGGTTTTTTTAGCTTTTTTTAAGTATCAATTAATGACTTACGGTGTCGTAGGTTGATTCTCAAATGGCTCGATCTTTGGGTTTTCCAAAAGATTTTCTTATGTAGGTCTTAATACCGAAAATACTGGATAAATAGGAGGAAAGTTCAAACTATTACGACACACACGAATCACAAAAATCCTCTCAAAATCTACTCCAATAATAGCACATAATAAAATACTTATAAAATAAATGAACGTGTAAGCTCTTATGATAACAATTAAATCAACTAAACCAATAAATTAATGTTGTAACTACAAGACAATGAATAAATACTTATTTGCGACGAAAAACGAAAAATGAGACGATACCGTGGAAATTTCTCTATTGTGTGATAAAGAACACATAGGTATTTAATAAGCGTAGATAAACTAAGTAGATCCTTTTGTTATTTTTGGTGACAACAACCCTTACGACTTATGTAAATACCCTAGCAGCAAGAGTGCACAATTTATTGCAGAATAATGCGATTAATTGTTTCATTTTTAATAAAAAGTCATAAATGCATAATCAAGATCGACGAAAAGCTTAGTTAGAAAAGCGTAGACAAAAATTAAACAGGTGTAGATTGTTATTAAGAATATTTCAGGCATGGAATAAAGTACTTTCAATAAAATTATTAATGACGTTCCTAAATAAAAATAAAAATTATAGAAATCAATCAATAACACAAACTAAATAAAATATTGCTACTAAACTCCTGTCTCTATTTACAAAATTATTTAAAAGTAACTTACAATCAAATGAATTTTAAAAGTTTTCTATAACTCGATCAAAATGGCAAGTTCGCAACACAGTATTAGTAACAACTGAGTAGAGCCCTTTATTTCTTCAATATATACGGTAAAACCAAGTCATCACCGGAAAATCTTATCACCTACAATCAGATAGGAAGTTTCGAGTGCATATAGTTAACTATTAAAATAATAATCATTCATAATAATAGAAGGACGGCTCTTTGAAGTTCAATCAGAGCTGTAAAGATAAGCATTTGGATGTTCTAATAATTTGTGTCACTTTGATTTTCTAACACAATTTGACTTAGAATTTCAATAACTGGTTTTGGATTTAGTCATGAAGACTTTGGTGAATGAATCATTGATGAACATCTGGCGTCAGCTTTGTTATTGCAAGACATGGACAAGTGATCTAAATTAACATAGAAAACATCACGCTGTAACTTCATGGTTATCATTCCCGGCATTCCAGCCAGACCACGCTTAAGAACTAAAAAGTTAGAAGACATGTGACATCTCACCAACACGTATTGGGCCCGCGTGGAGGATAATGGCTCAGTGTCTCTCACAGAGAGGAGGCCTGCGTCCCAGCAGTGGGAACGTTGTAGGCCCATTAATGATTATGCTTATGCAGCCAGACAAGACCACGTTATTTTGTTCGTTTCTAATTTCATTATTTCTCACAGTTATCATGGTGTTCATTATGGTTGCTGGGTGCAATAAGTATGTATTTTCAGTCAATGGAAATTAGTGTAGCAATAATTTTCAATCTAATTAGTGATTTTCTTGTATAAGCGAATGCAGCTAATACTGTTACCTCTATAGATCAGATAACAAGCGTTTCACCCCCTCAAAATGACTCTATGAGGCAATAATAATGATGGGCGAAAAAAAAAATTGTGGGCTAGGTCTTTAGCACTATAAGACATACCTACTATTAGGTATCTTTAAGATATTACCACGCTGTTCAAGAAGACCGACCCTGACGACGTGCCGACGTGTGTGGCGAAGGAGCTACACAAACTTCTTCCCGTCACGTTGTCTTTCTGAAGACCAGTCTCGCGGATGTGGTAACGAAATTAGATGCATCCCAAAACACCGCCGCCGATTTGGATTTGGGTAAAGAAGTTAGCGAATTGTGTAACACTGTGTCGGTAATTAGGTAATCAGTCAGTGCGTCTAATGTAAACGTGTGTCGCGGAGCCGGCCTCGTTGTATCGTCTTCGAATTCCACGTCAGCAGTTTCGTCACCTGCGCATCCGTCGATTGCTGAATCTGCAGTGCGCCCAGCCCGCGCGCCCCTTAGCCTCGCGCCCGTCACCGCGGCTCCTCCGTGCAGCGCCGCCCGGGCCCTGCGTTCCGTTCCGCTGTCAGTGTCTACAGCCCTGGCAAAACCCCTACAAAAGGATTTCACTAGCGTCACCGCGAGTGTCCCTGGCGCTGCAAATATTATATACCAGAAAAGGCACCAAATAGGACTGATAATGATGAGCGTTTTGCGACGGTGCAGAGGAGGAAGTGCCGATCGTAAACTGAAGAACAAGAACCGCTGCGGCAAAGCTCCTACGGAGCCCGAGGTAAGCCAGCGTGCAGCTAAGCTGAATACTCCGATGTACTTCTCCCGCCAGTACTAAACCACTAAGGCGGAGGACATCACGGAGTTCGTGCGCCTTAAGACAAGGTACCTATACACCGAGGGTGCAGTTACTGGAGTCGCGCCGCAACGTCAACTTTAAGGCGTTCGTGGTGCGCCTAGATCTGTTTCGGCAAAGTAAACTACCAGCACAGACCTAGAGTTCGGAGTGCGCGAGACCCACAACGACGTCTACGTAGATATACGCCGATGGGGTTATTATTATTATTAATTACTTACTGCCCAAAAGAAAGAGGATCTGTTCGAATACTTTGATGACGTTCAACGTTTCATAAAACTTTATGCTTCGATAATGTTACTTTTTATTGAGTTAAACGCTGTTTATTTGTGGCTATAAATAATACAACCAAAATTGTTGCTGCAATTGCTTTTTCCAGCAATTTCTTATCGTATGAAAATAACATCCTTAACAATAAAATTCCAGATAAAGATACGAACACCAAACGACACATAAAACATTAAAAACCGAATTTAATTAAAGCTTTAAGTAGGTAATCCAATAGACAGGAGATGAGGTGAACCTGTTTTAAATGTATGCTTATAGGAATCAACCTGTCACTGTCGAGTATCTGTTTCAGAATTGGATTCCGAGATACATCTCGGGAGTGTGGCAATATTACAATATTGAAGATGATAATGTAGTTAGAAAAGGTATTCAGCTGGATCCGGTTATACTGGAAGCCCATCCCAACATAATTAGAAAAAAGCTAAGCAGATTGAATGTAGTTAGAAAACACCACTGAGGTGCGTACCGTCTGGTAGAGGAATATCAAAGAGAAGCACAAACCGAATTCATTGGGATGATGAAATACATATTCATGGGGATGATGAAATACGTATTCATGGGGATGATGAAATACGTATTCATGGGGATGATGAAATACGTATTCATGGGGATGATGAAATACGTATTCATGGGGATGATGAAATACGTATTCATGGGGATGATGAAATACGTACCGTAAAATGCTGCAACTTTGCCAAGAAAGCCCAAATTTGCCTATTTCGTTTCGATTACGATATTTCGCGTTTGCTTAGTTTTTTCTTAATTTGTACCATTTGATAGTAACTTTACATTATTAGGGCAACATATTTTTATGTTTTTGCAATGGTTACTCCATTGTTACTCTGTCAGTTGTGCGACAAAAACCGGTGCGAGGGGGTGAAAATTTGAAGTGACATAATTTACTTAACTTTGCCTACTAAGCTGTGAAACTACTTAGCTGTGAAAAAAAAATCCTTTTATGGCAATAATCGAACTGCCGTGGACAAGCACGGTGTCTCATGCACACGGAAAAAAGAAACTGATAAGATCAACTGTTTATTTATTGAGATAATATCCTCCTAGGCAAAGTTGCGTCTTTTACCTACAACTTTGCCTATGACTTTAGAGTGCTTGTAATTCGGAAAAACATGATGATTTAAAAAGATTTGGCTACTACCTGGCAAGACATAAGGTCGGTTTTCCGTCTAAAACTCATTAAAAGCCATAATAATAAATAGGTTCAGATATACGATCAAAAAACTTAAAAATCCAGGCAAAGTTGCAGCATTTTACCGGTATTCATGGGGATGATGAAATACGTATTCATGGGGATGATGAAATACGTATTCATGGGGATGATGAATACATATTCATGGGGATGATGAAATACGTATTCATGGGGATGATGAAATACGTATTCATGGGGATGATGAAATACGTATTCACGGGGATGATGAATACATATTCATGGGGATGATGAAATACGTATTCATGGGGATGATGAATACATATTCATGGGGATGGTGAATACATATTCATGGGGATAATGGTATACCCACATACAGTATTAAACTACGCACTTATTTCGCAATAACACAAAAACAATAATATCACACAACGCCAAACAATAACACGTTAGCCTAAACAATAACATTGCGAGTGCAAAGTTACCAGGAAGCACCTAAATATGTTATATTATAGGTAGGTATCATAAAATATTATCTTCTAAAAAGTTTTTACGATCTTAGTTATTATTAGTTTTTTGTTACGTAGGCTAGGGTAATCTATGATTAGTGATTACCTACTTATTCATAATTCTAATTGCGTGTTAACACAAATATGTATTTTTCATAGATTATGCTATATCTAACTATTTCACATTACTGCGGGGAAGTTTAATTCACCACTTCTTCCCTGCTAGAGCACTAGGAAGTGGTGAATGGATAGACAGAAAATGCTGATTCTCAGCCCAATTTGAATAAATGATTTATGATTATAAAATAGGCTTTGATACAGCGAGTTACACAATAAAAGAAATATAATATCTCAATATATAAAAGTATAGAAATTTAAGCCTTTGTTAAAATGGCTTTCACTTACCTACAGATTTTTCGTTTTTTTGATTCGGCCTGCACAAAAAATTGTTTATTGTAACCTTTTTATCAATGTTATGAGTTGGCCATTCATGATCAAAATAACTAAAGAAAGCCATTAAAGTTGTCTTTTCTATATTTTTTTTTAAATAGGATGTAAAAAGAAAAAGACCCATCACGTAGCCATTCCAGTCAACTACGCATTCTGTACATCAAACTAAGTGACATTGCACAAAAAATATTGCTGGGAAAATACTTTTTTTTTTTGGGTGTGAAAACTTGCTATTTGCGGTAGTGCGCAATGTAACACACGCAAAAAATTGTGCTTATAGGGTGCATGCAACGGTACAAGGGTCGTGGGGGTGTTTAAAGTCGTGTTATATAACATTAAAAACTTGTTTTCGTAAAAAAAACGTCGGAATTTTACCTTCAATACCGTAACCAGAAGGCCCCGGGTATGGTCCGATACAAACAAATTATTAGAATGACGAGGAGTACAAGTGACTCTCAGTTTCATTAAGTATCTTTTACATCCGCTATGTACCTATATGTATGTAGTTTCTTCGAATAATTTTCTTCTTTCACATCTCTACCAATTTCTAATGCAATAAAAGCATAATCAGCCTATACATTCCCACTGCTGGGACACAGACCTCCCGTTCGGTGAGAGGGAATGAGCCATAATCCACCACGCGGGTAAGTAGATGTCACATGTCTTCGAATTTTTGGTTCTAGGACATCCCGGTTTCCTCATGATATTTTCCTTCACGGTTTTGAGAGCAGTGGAGAAGAAATAATTTACCTTCACAAAGTAAAGCGCCTGTCTTGGTTCCTACGACCTATAACTCGTAAGGTGCGGCTGATACCACTGGGCCACCACTGCTCCAATAAAAGCATAATGTCCACATAGTGCCATGGGGCCGTGTAGATAACCTGGAGCTCCTGATAGGCTGCGGAGGTCACCCCTCACAGCGTGACGTGGTTGGACACTATGCTTTTGACTATGCCACCCAACAGTATTTAATTTTGTGAAATATAGATGATAGATGTGTACATGAGTAGCTACTATTAATCCATACCTACCTATAGTCCATACTAATTCTATGTATTAATCTTAATGACATGTAAACATGCCATGAATCATTATCCGATTTAGATCGCTATCTGATTGGTTAACAGCACTTGTGATAACAGTTATCATTGGTTGACTGACCATATTTATGATTGATAACAGGACTAACAAGCAGGGTGCTTGTCGTTTTAGTAGCAATAAACTTTCGTCATCAATTAAATTATTAGTTTACGACAGATATGGCAGTAGTAGAACTCCTTAATATAGGAACCGGGGAAGTATTAATTTGGCAACGTCGCAAATAGCTGTCAAATATTTTTGATAACTTGTCAATACATTTATAAAATATGAAATATTATTGTAACTCTAAATACTGAGTAAGTTTAATAAAACTTTTGCAACACCTAATTCAGTGTTACAAATAATTTCAATTCACAATATCGCGCCCGTTCCTTTCTATATGACCTGCAGGTACTTCTTCCGGGACTACAATGGTTATTTAAATATTTAAGTGACTAACCATAGACTATCAATATTTCTTTTTTGCGTTTGTAGGTGATCTATATCAAAATATCGCATACAATATTGACTTATTAGAGCTTGTGTGAAAGTTAATATTTCTGCATTTTTTTGCACAGATTTAATTAATGGTTTTTGAAAAAGTAGGTATTGAATACAATTATTTATACTTAACTGTTCATTAAATATTTTTATATTGGCTAATAAGCCGACTAGACCTCGAAAGCAAAACATTAAACGGCGATTTCCCAGAAATCTACTTTTTCGAGTTAAGCCAATATTCTATTATGCGTGCGATAAATGTCAAAGTATCGATCGTTATGCTCAGGAACCATTCGATTCATCAAGCGAAGACAATCCTATGCTTCCATTGTAATAAATCTTTTTAATTATCTTTGCGGAAGATTATCGCGAACATTAAACTTTTTTGTTTCATTTTATGGCTACTATCCTACATTATTCATTTTTTGATAATGTCCTAAAGTTTTTGCCCTTAGTTTTTCCTGTACAGTTTTTGTTCAGTTTGGGAATGAAAAGGTGGAGCAGTATTTTTGGGCAGTCATGGTTATATCGGCTGTCATGAAAATCTGTAATTTTCACCAAAATTTGACATTATGGCGCAAAAAACGCTGTGTGTGACTGTTCTCCGCTTTCTTAAGAAACCGACGCTTTAGACGGGAAATAAATATATTGAAAAGATAAACTTCTTATTCATCGACAGTAGGTACATGTGAGAGCTATGTTAATTCAAACACAAAGGGTGTGAGTCACGGGAGAAGTGGATGACTGTGGCGATATAATGCAATGTTTTGATAAGGAGTTATTTACAATAAGAAATAGGTACAGTCAACAAAATAGATACGAAAATATGTTGTGACTATTTTCTTCTTTTTGAAACAATCCTCGGAACTGATTACAGCAAAAGAAAAATTACATACGAATGATTGCTTGTGGAAATCGTATAGGAATTGTCACAGACTGTATATTTTTATGAGAAGTAGTGCGTTAATGCGCAATTATAAAAAGTACCTAGTAGATAAATATGTATATTATGAAGATCTTATTGTTGCTTGGCACTTAGAATCTACTTATTCGTTTCTATGAAGTTATGGTCAATCCTTCGTTTGCGCGCATAGTGACTTGTTGTACACTTATTAAACATTCCGAGAAAACCAAGTAATAGTACATTGTTACCCTAGGGGTGAAAGTAACTTATTTAGTCCCGAGATGGGGCAATAGTTCGAGGGACTAAAGAATTCTTTAACCCGAGGTAAACACTGTGCTTTTCATTACGAATACAAGGAAAGTAAAAATAAAAACATGAATCTAACTAAAGAAAAAATGAGCCTCTTCTCTTATGAAATCAGGCGTTAAATCCATGTCTGAATCAGATGAACTCATTGTGTTAATACAAATCTCTGTTATACGGAAGTATAAACAAAATTCTACAACTCAAAAAAATAAATGAAGATCGGATTGCCGCTTTCCCGCCTAATTTTTTTTTCTGTGGCTGGCTACTACCTATTAAGCCATTATTTTTCATTTCCATTATTGAAAAAAAATTAAATATTTTGCCCAAATCTATGTCATTTTAAAGAAATAATTGAAAGTAAATTATAATAAAGTCATTTAAAAAATATATTCTTTAATTAATACTTAACTTTATGTTATTTCAATTTTACATCGCGTTGTAATTGAGTGGCTTTATAGGAAGTTGGAACATGGTTCAATAGAAATGTGAAAACAGAACTGTTTTTTTTTATAATTTGACGGGTGTCAGTTGAAAATGGTCTCCCTAGGGCTGAAAAGTATTACTTTCAACCCGCTTCTCAGGCAACTTTAGAACTACTTTCCTAGTATGAGTAATGAAAAGTAAATTCTACCTTAGCTTTAAGTCAATAAAGTGGAAAGTCCGCTATTCGACGCCACACATCACGCACCAGCTGTGTGGAAGAATACATAGTATATGCAAAATACCAAGATATTTCGTATACCTTCAGATAACATAAAATTGTATTCATCTCAACCGGATCTACCAAGTTATTCATAACAAGACCGTGAATATAGTTCATCACGAAAAAGAAAAGAACGTGGTGACATAGAAGACCTTAGTGACTTGAGAATTGAGATCGTAACATGTGAAAACAGAACTGGTTTTTTTAATAATTTGACAGGTGTCAGTTGAAAATGGTCTCCCTAGGGCTGAAAAGTATTACTTTCAACCCGCTTCTCAGGCAACTTTAGAACTACTTTCCTAGTATGAGTAATGAAAAGTAAATTCTACCTTAGCTTTAAGTCAATAAAGTGGAAAGTCCGCTATTCGACGCCACACATCACGCACCAGCTGTGTGGAAGAATACATAGTATATGCAAAATACCAAGATATTTCGTATACCTTCAGATAACATAAAATTGTATTCATCTCAACCGGATTTACCAAGTTATTCATAACAAGACCGTGAATATAGTTCATCACGAAAAAGAAAGGAACGTGGTGACATAGAAGACCTTAGTGACTTGAGAATTGAGATCGTAACAATGTTAGGCGATTTGAAAAATCCCTGAACGATAAGTCATCTTCATTATCCCACATGATCAAAGACCTTAAACAACAGAATCAAGAAATTCTCAAACATTCCCTAATAAGAAAAATGCACTTGAAAACACAGTACTCTTGTATAGCGAGCTAAAAGGGAAATATGAAAACATAGTGCTCGAAAATAATGAACAATAGATTCAATTATCTTACTTGAAAATAAAAGATGTTTTGAGAAAACAACTTGAAACATCGTTGAACAAAAACAAATATACCGTTTATTGAAAATGAAGACCTCAACCTGATAGTTAGTGAAATTCACAAATCACTTGATGTGTCCATTTCAAGGGAACAAATCTGCCAAATATATAGAAAACGATAAATCAAAATAAAGTAACTGTGATTGAATATACGATGACGCAATTCCGGACCAATGTGATAAAGGGTCTTCGCACTTACAACAACAATCACAAAGATGAATAATACCACACTAAGCTGATCAAGTTGCCGGGTGAGAAACAACCAATTTACATCTCAGAATCGCTAACTCATAACACGACATATTTTGTACCATGCCAAACAATCTCAAAAGAAAAAATGTTTCAAGTATTGTTGGATTTCCTACGGTAAAGTTTTTATAAAAAAAGATGATGGGTTGCCAAGAATACACATCAAAACTCCGGAATAAATTGAAGACTTCAGAGCCGATTCCGATTCTGAACAATATATTACTCAAAAACCAACTATACATTATCAAATATTTCCAACGCCTAACAAAAGGCTGTGTTCCCATGGATTTGGCGAGTCATTTCGTTGTCTCAGCCTCATACCAACAACGTGCAGTAAAGACTATGGTTGACTTCCAAGTAATTTCCTCGGACATTGATGAACAAATCAATGTTTGCAATGAATTGGTCGCCGAATTTCCGGAATACTGTAAATCAGCTCTTCATATGACTCATCAAAATGTTACTATTTTAACGCAGAATACTAGAAGCTTGCATAAAAATGGTGAAGGACTTCTGGTTCTTCCTAAGCGGCTGGATATAACCTATGATCTAATTATATTGACAAAATACTGGCTTTCGGATACTATCATCATACCGTCTATCGATAAATACGTCGCTTATTGTACAAAAAAATATCAAAATAAAAATAGCGGCATCGTCATTTATGTTAAATACAGTATAAACTGTATAACAGAACCAAATGACTGTCTGGAAGCAAACGGTTTAATTATCACTAGCGATGGTTATCTAGCCATATAGTTGCGATTTATGGGCCACCTTCTTTTTAGAATTTATATTAATTTCTGGGATCTTTGGATGAAGTGCTTATTATTAGCCCTGTTGGGCTGAAATTATAAAAGTATTGTGTTGGTGGGGGACATTAATATAAATATAAAAGATAACCTGCATGGACAATCTATGTAATACATTCATTTATTGTCTTCACATGCGCTCTTAGCATCACACAATCTACTATAGATGCAAACTGTCTTGATCACTGTTTTATCAAAACAAAATTCAAAACTACAACTATAGTTTCTAATAGTAAATTGACGGACCATAATTGTGTAATGACTGCAATACCTCGCAAGGCAACGGTTATAAAGAAACCTAATAAAAGATTGTACACAAAATATGACTATGATGCCGCTGTTGAAGATTTGGAGCTGCTTGATTAGAAAAACATGCTACCTCTGCTGGATCCAAATAAAATGACTAACAAATCCCTAATATCATAAGAGACTCCTTAAAACGACATAAACATACCAATAAACTACCCACATGTAAAACAAATATCAAACCTTGGATAACATCAGGTTTGTTTCGTTGTATGAGAAACCGTGCTAAACTTCACCAGAAACAGATTAGATCCAAATTACATAAACGTTATCGTAACACCTGTAATAATTTATTGAAAACTTTAAAAAATTATCATTTTAAAACTGAATTATAAAATAATAAAAATAAGACACAAAATCAGTTGGGCTACATAAAAGATATGTGCAACTTGGACAAAACAGATAAGTCAGCGGCGGACCTTTTAAGTAAAGAGCAGGGCAGTCAGAACCCAATGAATCACATAAATAACTAGTTTGCTAGAGTTTGTGCCAATTTGGCCGTTAGCAGAAATTTGAATTTAAATAATATTAATCCACCCCTACGTTCGTTTATGATCTTTCCAACAGATGAGAGTGAAGTCAAACACATTATCTTCAATCTCAAAAATACAGGTCCGTCAGGGTGGGACGGTATAACTACAAAATAAAAAAAAAGCGATGGACGCTATTGTAAAACCAGTTACTGGTATTTGTAACATCTTTTTTTAGCAAAGGTCCCCTTTCCGCTGGCTCTAAAAAAGTCTGTCACAGCAATTTTAAGTCTGGGGACAGAGATAACGTGTCGAATTATAGGCCTATTTCCTTGCTGCCTACTTTATCGAAAATCTTAGAAAAACTAATCAACTGTAGACTAAAGAAATATCAAGAGACATATCTAGGATATTTTCAGTGATGCGCTACAAGCTAACTTCGTTTATTGTTGATGGTTTGGGTGGTGGAGATTAGAGTCCTGGGTATATTTTTGGATCTCGCTAAGGCGTTTGTCACGGTCTCCGTCCCTATTCTCCTCGCTAAGCTGGAATACATGGGAATTCGAGGTATACCTCTGGATTTGTTTGGGGATTATTTGAGAAACCGCAAACAGAGTGTCAAGATTAATGATAACTATAGCCAAGAGGTCGATATGGTATACGGAGTCCCACAGGGAAGCGTGCTAGGCCTAAAGCTCTTTTTGATTTACTTTAATGATATATGTGACTTTTTTATAGACAAGGGACCAATTGTCACATTTGCCAATGATACGGTTTTATTATTTAAAGCAAAAACATGGGTGGATATTACTAACGTAGCAAATCAAGCAATGCGCTCATTGGCAACAATAATTGGCTTGATAACAATTGGCTAACCTTGAATGCCCAAAAAAACCACCCAACCCAGAAAACTGATATACATCTTTAAAATACTCAGAAATGCTTGTTCCATGCAATTACGCACTACGGTGTATTACTATCTTTGTCAGTCTATTGTAAACTACTGTTTAACTATCTGGGGTGGTACATCAAAAACTACCTTGTTGCTGGTAGAAAGAGCTCAACGCGTGCTATGTAAGGTAATGTGTTTTATAAACTACAGGTATCCTACTGATCTCTTATATAAAGTAATGTACTTTCTGTACGGAAACTATTCATCCGGACTATTCATACAAAATGAAACCTGACTTCGGGACTAGGCGAAGGTTGGACATAGTTTACAATACACCCAAATGTTAGACTAAGTCGCCGAGTGTGTAGCTTGGGAGGAGCAGCGCCGTGTCCTCACAAATGAAGTAGGAGGCGATCTGTCGCTGCCGGCCGTAGTGCGGAGGATGGTCGGTAGCGCAGAGTCGTGGGACGCGGTGGTGTCCTTCTGCGAGGACGTGATGTCGCAGAAGGAAACTGCGGAACGAGAGGGAGATCTCGACTCCCTTCCCCGGCCGCAGAAGGCGCACCGGGCGCAGGAGAAGGGCGGACAACGCCCTTTTCCAGCCCCCATGAATGGGTCCAGGGGCGTGGGACTTGGGGAAGTCCTCGCCCCCTATTTGATGGACCCGAAGCGAAGGCGCGCGGGTGTCGGCGCGCGCCTCTGAGGCGCTGCACGGGGTAGTTAAACACCTCACTACCCCGTGCAGGAGACGAGGCCCGGACAGACCGGGCCAGCACTAGTGTGGGGCTGCGGAAGAATTTCGATTCCTGCGGCCCCGCGCGCACGTGCGAGGAGACACCGGGGTGGTTTTAGCCGGTAAGAGTCCGGCACGCCCCTCCGCCCTTTCCCCAGGCGGAGGTAGTCCATGAGGATTTCCCCAGTAAAAAAAAAAAAAAAAAAGTCGCCGCGCCGTGCCCTCATCTTAGAAGTAGGCAGTGACTCGTCGCTGCCGGCCGTAGTTGAGTCGAATGTGAGGACTATGTGGGTCATTGTTTCAGTTTTAATCATGATCTGGCAGCTTAACTAGTTTATGCGGCCTACCCAAATGTCCTTTCTTTGGTATTGTTCGTTGAATCGTTAAGCTCCTTAAGTTCTGAGTTGAGCTGCACGGTTACTGACAAATGCGTGCACTGACTGGACAGGTGCTCTTAATCTGCGTGGTTCTTTCCTCAGAAGACCATTTCAGACGCCAATCCACATGGTCCTCAAAGATTATGTCCGAAATTTTATATACACATTGACATTGATGAATTTTATACATACAATGACATGAGTATTTACTTTGTAAACTATTATATTATTTTAATTATTGTTAATGTGAAGATTATGTGGGTCATTACTTTTTTTGTTTTCTCAGTTATTTTTAATCACTATCTGTCAGCTTGAGTAATTTATGCGGCCTACCCAATGTCCTTTATTTGGTATTGATAGTCGAATCGTTGTGTTCCTTCAGTCCTGAGTTGAGCTGCACGATTACTGACAAATGCGTGCACTGACAGATTAAGCGGACCTGCTCAATCTGTAGGTATGGTTTTTCCTCAAAATACCGTTTCAGACACCAATCTACATGGTCTTCACATGTTCTGACCAAGATTATGTCTGGACTTTAAAACTGTGACCTCTGAGTTTGTTTCGGCCTTTCTTCTCAGAGTAGTCAGATAGGAAACGCCGACCTCATCTAGATTTTTGACGACACGTTTGGTGTAGTGGCTACAGTGGCTAAGTGTAGTCAGCGAAACCAAATGGTCCTGGGTTCGAATCCCGGTAGGGGCAAATCTTTGTATGATGAATATGGACATTTGTACCCGAGTCATGGATGTATATTTATAATATGTATGTATTTACGAAAAACAAATGTATTTAAGTAGTGTATCAACCATCTGGTATCCATAACACAAGCCTTAATTAAGTGCTTAACTTGGAACTAGATGGTGCTGTGTGCAATGTCAGACGATATTTATTTATTTATTTATTTATTTTTAAATATGATTGACGTGTAAAAGTGTTTGTACAAACCTACTTACAGAAATAAAATCTTTTATCATAGAAAATAAGTGCTAACTAGTTTAATATTTGTTGTAAAGTTGTTATTATTTTTGCAAAATAAAGATTATGATTATGGTTTTGTATTTAAAAACTAAATTATGTGTAGACCTGAGTTTATTTTATTTCAGTAGTAGTAAACGTGTTATGTAGGTAGTTGTTCACTCTGCGGGGTAATTGCAAATGAGTTCAATGACGACGTTGAAAACTTACTACCTTATAATATCGACGCTCACGCAGGAGGCGGTGTACAGGGTGAGAGTTGCCCAGAGAGCCATGGAGTGTTCCATGCTTGGCAGAAGGCTTATAGACAGAGTTCCAAACAAGATCCGAAGACGTACAAAGGTCTTAGATATCGGGAAACGTACTATGGAAATGAAATGGAGTTAGGCAGGGCCTGGCAAGGCGCAGTAATACCGGTGGAGTAAGGCAGCGACCGAGTGGCGTTTATGGACTGGAAGACAAGATGGGTGGACTACATTGTTGCCATCGCGGGTAGAACCTGGATGAGGCTGGCACAGGAGTGTTCGGGTTGGCACCAGAATAGAGAGGCCTATGCCCAACAGTGGGTTAATTCGAACTGTGGATGATGATGATGATGTAATAATAAAAGTATTTCACATAATAAATACCTAGTTTTTTAAATTAAATCCGATTATAAACTTATCTGTGGTTTTGTATATTTTACTGCCACTTTACTGGGCCGATTTACTGGCCTCCCCCAAGTCTTCCCAGGAACTCTTTATCTAATTACCAAAAAATAATTTCATATTCGTACTTACGTTTGTAAATAATTTTAAACTGACACGAAAACCATTTTCGAAAACCACAACGCATTAGTTATTTAAAAAATCCACAAATGCTTTTAGTTTTTAAAATCATAATTTTCTACAACACCATAGCGCAACGCAAAAAACCAGATTTATAAAATAAATTCACTCAAAACACAGACAAAAATTGTTTCTGTTTTCAAATTAAACCGCGGGAAAATCTGAGTACTGAATTATTGAATAAAATAATTTGTATTTATGGCCGCACTCGGTGTGGAACTCGCACTCGGCTGCGTTAAACTGAAGGAAAATGTCGACAATTTTTAACGCTCTTCCGAATCAAATAGATTTGCTTTTACTTTCTCCTAAACTGGCTGTAACTGTAGGACGACAACGCGTTATAAATTGACATTAATTATTGTGGAAACCAAGCGTTGCAGCGGGAAATGAACTTTTTAGTACCTTTTTTTTATATGAAAAATACGGTCATCTGTGTGGTCGATATACTCGTAAGGTATTTGGCCTGCTGTGTCCTGGTGAGTAATTTCAATTATTTTAAGTTACTAACCGCAAGTATTAGCATTCCCTTTGTTGGTAATTCCATTGCACATAGGTAGGTACCTAGGTACTTAGTTCGCATGCGTCATTTACCGATAGCAACTCAAAAAATATATTTAAACTGTAATAAAAATTCATGACACATTCGACGATTATTAATTTTAGTAGGTTCATACAATCCAAAACATACATAACACATAATTATGTTACATATATGTCGTGTTATGAGTTTATTAGCAGAAGTAAAGACAAAACTAAACGAATGAGGCGATTTACTTAAAGTTTTTTAAACCTAGGCAACCGCCTAAAAGAGCCTCCAGTTCCAGTAGAATATTAGATTTCTGTCATCCATTATATGGTGTAAGGTCGAAAGGTTCTCATGTTGACGGATTTTGCGAATGAACTTCCTACTTAGGTCGAAGATTCGGAGGGGAGTTTCTAGCAGCATTCTGCGGGACATTACATGGCTACTCCATTAAACACCCCGCTGCACGCTGCCAGAAACCCTCCTCCGAAATTGCGACTTTAGTTATCAAAGTCACAAGTAACTCTTCGTGCCCAAGTGAATCTTGCCTTGATGAAGAAACGAATTGTAGTGCCTCCTTTAATATGGTAAATTCAAATTTAACGGTAAAGATCAATCGTATAATCTGACCTCTGTGACCTTTAGGGAAATCAGATTATGCCAACATAATACGTAGTTTGTTTACTTAAACATCTATGGTAAGTAACTAGGTACCTACACTATATCGTGCCCGCGTACAATCCGCGGTTGTCTTATTACTATGCGCGCAGGTGGCTAGAAAACAGTTACAATCTCCATAACAAGGTGGCTGCCTCCTCAACAATCGACTATTGAATGAATGTTATTAAAATGTCATTGTACTGGGCTACGTGCTACGAAAAGATGGGGCGCAGCCAATAGGCGTAGCGGAGAGCGCGTAATACGCTACGCGGTCTCCGCTACGCCCATTGGCTACGCCGGCTAGCAAAAAGAACGACAGCGACAAAGTAATTAGTTATTCGATTAGAAATAGGTAACAATGAAACATATTTATTTATTTAACACTTTAAGCACACAAATGTACAGAGGCGGACTTAATGCCACAGGCATTTTCTACCAGTCAACCTTTGGGTGATGCAGGGACAAACAGTGGTAGATGCAGTTTATAATGATAGTTTAGTAATAAATATCTTTAAATATAAAGACACGCATAAACTTATTAAGTCTATAAATTCATATAATACATATACCAAATTATATATAAATATAAGCACAAATAAATGTACACAAAAACACGCAAAACAAATAGGACAAACAATGAGAAAACATTACCTCTGTGATGATACTGCCAGCTTCTTGCGAATGTGCTCGCGAACTTTAGTTTTAAAGGATAATCGATTGGTTGCCATCCTGATTTCCCGGGGGAGTGCATTCCACAGGGAGATAGATTGAACGAAGAAGGAAGAGTGAATGAAGTCTGTGCGGTGAGTGGGACATTGAAGAAAACGAATATGTGATGAACGCAGATTTCTGTTGTGGTTGGCGCAAATGTACTGAAAGTGGGGGGCTAGATAACCAGGGCAACCATTGATATTTAGGCGTGATAGTGACAAGTAAGACAAACGAAATTGCTTATCTGTGTGATGGACTGAGGTTAGTGATTTTTTGGGCCGTGTAGTGAAATATTTATTTTTCTTTTTTTTAAGGTAGGTATTATTATTATTTAGGTTTTTTTTATTCTTCTGACGAATAAAATAGCCGGTATTCATTGTGCAGTCCCAAATACTGGTCCAGTTACCCTGCCCGCGGATTGATAGATAATTGAAATGATTGAAAGTGATCTGCGAGCAGTCCGCGAAGTGCGGTTTAGTGACCGATACTCCTAGATTGAATACCAAGCAGGCTAGTGGGTTTAAAATACAAAAATGTAGTAGTACGGTAGTTTCATTTGCTACATTATCGTCGTAAATGGACGTAACGGCACTCCAGAATGATCTGCATCGCCTGGAGGACTACTGCCAAAGAAACAAGCTGGATCTTAATCCGCTAAATGTTCGGTTGTAACGTATTCTCGGAAGCGCTCAATCATTGCTACATCGTATACCCTAAGTGATCAAGTTCTACCTAGATCAAACTCCATCCGTGATGTGGGAGTCTAGTAAAATACACGTTGATGCAATAGTCGGCAAGGCCTCAAAATCACTGGGTTTCATAATGCGGTTATCCAAGTGCTTTACTCAAGCCAAAACTATAAAAATTCTATAAGTACTGTACTTTTGTTAGAAGCCACTTGGAATACGCGTCTGAAATATGGAACCCATGTTGCCAAAAATATGTTAACCGCATTGAAAGCATCCAAAAAAGGTTCATAAGGTATCTATGTTATCATCAAAAAGTACCGCATCATTCGGAAAACTACCGTAACCTGTGTAAACAATTTCATATTTAAACATTATATTACCTTTACTCAACTGCCGCGAGATTTCGGACTGTGTGTGTTTGTTGAAAATCTTTAACAATACTATAAACTGTTCCGATATTTAGACAAAATTTTATTTCAACACTCCCATGAAGTGTAAGCGATACAATCCACCATTGCGCGTGCCAATTGTTTCAACCAATTATAGGCAGAATTCGTACATTGTGCGTGCAAGCAGAAATTTAAACAAGCTTTGTAAACAGTACGATATAGATCCGTTCCTAACTAGTGTGTCGTCAGCCAGGAAGTGCTTAAGCCGTAACTTTTTCATGAAGTCTATTTTGTTATGATGATTGTTAAGCAGTTCGAGCAAGATAATAATTATTATGCTGTAGTTTATAGTAGTTTGGTGTGAGTGTCCTTAGAATTTACTTTTTCTTCTCTGTATTTTATAAGTAGAGACCTTGGCTGGCAAGATAATAATATTGTGCTGTAGTTTATAGTAGTTTGGTGTGAATGTCCTTAGAATTTACTTTTTCTTCTCTGTATTTTATGAGTAGAGACCTTGGCTGTCAGACTAATGTACCTACTGTCCTTGATCTGTTTGTTTTAGCTGTAAGTCTCCCATGTTATTTAAATAAACAAATAATATATAAACTCTTTTTTTCATTTCTTCGCAATAGTCTGTATACCTATGTATTTTCTTGTTTTCAATAAAATTAGGTACAGTCAGGGAAATTAATTGTTAATCATAAACGCGACACTGCGTCACTCTGGCCTGTTATAGCCATTTCATGCAACTGTCAAAGTATGACAGTTGTAATTAGAACAAAGATGAATTTAAGTTGGTAGTAAATTTAATGAATTCATAGCTTGGCGCCGAGGGCACGATTTTACTTTTTTGACGTGGCGGACAAAGGGTTAAATGTCCTTTTCGTACCACTTGCTCAAAAAAGTGACATTCTATGCCACAAAAAGCGAACATAACAATAGTCATTTTTAATCTGTTAAAAACAGGGAAAGAAAATTGTACTGAATTTCATTCATCCTCTAGGGGGAGAATGTGATTTAAATTTGGAATACTTACCGAAATTTATACTGAACTACATCTGTGTTTACACCATTGAGTTTGTATATAAAGCATTATACATCTTTTTGAAAAAGGAATACGCATTTATTATGCAGTTATGATTAATAAAATTACGAAAACCGACGAGGCCGTATGAGCTTGATGCCTTTGCTTTTCCGACAAAAATATATTAGTCTAGGAATTTGCCGCGTTTTTGTTTTCTTCAAATACATAAACGTTAAGTTTATTTTAATTTATTTTTATAAATAAGTTAATGTTCTAAAAATACGTTTAATTGTCATTATTTTTAATAAATGCTTATCTCATATTATTATTGTGTTAATTTTTTCGCAAATGGTATGTACGAAAAGTAGAGTATTTTCCTCGGTGATAAAGCTGTCTTAGTCTTGGGTGAACTTAAATCCCTCGCTACACTCAGGACTCGTCTTAAATCCCTCGCTTCGCTCGTGATTTAAGTTTTTAACACCAACTCTCAGTGAACCCTACAAAAACCGAGTTGATTCTCTTCACAAAAAAGAGGAAATTAACGACACTACAACTACCACGTTTCTTTGGTACCACCCTAAGCCTATCAACTGAAACCAAATACCTGGGCATCTTTTTGGATAAACAGCTGAATTGGGCAAAACACACCAACTACATCACCACGAAGGCCAGTATATCCTTGTGGCAGTGCAAGCGATTGCTTGGCAAGAATTGGGGGATTAGCCCACGGGTTACCCACTGGCTATACACCACAGTCATCCGACCAATCATTACATATGGCTCAGTAGTCTGGTGGCCCAGAACAGAACTGAGCACAGCCCAAAGAGACCTCGAAAAGCTGCAGCGGCTCGCGTGTGCGGCGATCACCAGCTGCATGAGAACTGCACCCACCGCTGCCCTACAGGCTATGCTTGGGCTACCGCCCCTACACCTCACTGTGAGGGAGGAGGCGACCCTGGCTACCTTTAGGCTACATATAGCAGGAACCCTGAGCAACGACTCCAGGGTCAAGCACAAACGTTTAAGGGAAGAGGCGATCAGGCGTCAGCCGATGATGGCATCACCCTGCGACAAGGCCCTGAAACAATAGGTACTGCTTTCAAAAGCACTACAGCATAGTGCTTGAAGAGGAGCAGTACGACCATTCAGGCCTAAAGGAACTGAGAATTTACACCGATGGATCAAAAACCGACTGCGGAACTGGAGTCGGAGTGTTCTCACACGACCTCAACATAAACATATCCAGACCCCTGGGAATGCTCAACACGGTCTATCAGGCAGAGTGTGTGGGCATAATACAGGCGGCTTATGCCATAGCAGCCAGAAGAGTTGCGGACACCCGAATCCGCATACTCTCTGACAGCGCCTCAGTCCTCCAATCCCTAGGGAAAAAATGCATTACTTCGAATCTAATACTAGAATGTCACAATGCGCTTGAACGGGTAACCGTATCAAACCGCAATACAGTGACGCTACAATGGATAAAAGGACACAGTGGATCGCTAGGTAACGACGCAGCCGATGAGCTGGCCAGGAGGGCATCCAGCACGTCGGTCTGTGGACCGGAACCTATCGTGCCCATCCCCTTCAACCAACTACGCAGGTGGCTACAGGAGTACACCCACACACAAGCAGAGAGCTGGTGGACGTCGTCACCGGGCTGCAGGCAATCCAAGGAAGCCATGCCATCACTAGACGGCAAGCTAACCAGGCGGTTGCTACGCCTGGACAGGAAGGGCATGCGCCTGGTGACGGGGACCATCACGGGACACTGCTCGCTAAACAAACACTTTCACACAATAGGCATAACGGACAGTCCTCTATGCAGGGCTTGCATGGAGGCTGACGAAACTGTCGCGCATGTGCTCTTCGAGTGCACAGGCGTCGCCCAGATTAGGTCAAAAACCCTCGGGACACCCAGATCTTACACAGATGTTCTTAATAGACCAGGAGACCTAATCAGCTTCTGGAGGGAGGTGGGCTGGTTGGAATAACCACCGACGGCCGACATGGCTCACGCACAATGGTCCACTGTAGGACTAAGTGCGGAAACCAAACCCATAACATAGAACATAGAACACCCTCGCTACGCTCGGGAGTAAACCTCGAGTCCTTCATTACGCTCGCGATTTAAATCGTCACCCGCGACAGAAGACACTGCTTTATCCCCTTGGTTAATAATCTACTATTTTCCCGTAGGTGAAAGAATTCCTACTAAGAATAAACTATTTTGACTTTGATGTGTTATTTCTTTTTATAAAGCCTGTGCCTGTGTACAGAGTAGATACCTAATAGAAATTGAAAAACGTGGATATTCGGGGTAAAATCACCTTGAAGGGGGTAACCCTAAAACTTGGGTTTTTCCCAGTGGTCAGATTGGTGGTCAGACTAGTCTTTCCAACGGGAATTTTTTTTCCCGTTGGTCAGATTTATTTGACAGCTAGAAAAACAACAGAAAAAAAGTACAATGAAAGTAAAAACAGTTTTGCATTTTAATAGGTACATGTTAGAAAGCAGGCTAGAAAGTATTAGAGGAGAATTTGTTTTATGTTTAAAGAAATGTGATTATTGGGCGGATTTGAACAAAACCACAATTTTATCTTAAACGTTCTAAAAAATGACCAACATTCAATTCTCCATTAGTTAACATCATTTGTGAATACATTATGAATTCGTCTCTCATTACATTTTCCTTTGTCCGTTTATTTGTTATTTTCGTAAAATCACTTTTCAGTAAAATTCTCAGTAAGTTGATTATCCCGGGTCCTTTTCTTGTAATTTTTTTATTTAGTTCTTTATGCCAACTTTCTAAACAGTTAGTAGTTCTGTGCTTCTGCCCAAAAACAGACCAAGTTTGCTTGAAATTAGACTTTTCCAGCCACTGTTTTTGAAAATATTTTTTAAATTTTTGTATGTTGGCCGAATCAGGAGCATCATTAATTATATATTGCCAACCTTCATCCACTAAATGTGGCGGTAGTAATGGCAGAATTCCCGAAAGTGCAATTATGCGTTTTGTTGCTTTTGATTTTGTCAATTTTAATTTTTTTGCTTGCTTCCACACGTTGTGAGAAAAATGAAAATAGCAACCTTTTATTTCCGCACCAGGGTATACTTTTTTTAACGCATTAGAAACAGCAACTTCAAAATCCAGGGTAAACTGTTTTGGTTCCATATACGGCAGTTGTGATCGTAGCATGCTAAAAAGACTGATGTAGCTTTGTTCCGATCTATGGGACATCAATACATAAATTAATGGTATAATATTAGTGGTGTCAATGCTGCTTCCAATATCACCATGGATGCTATATAACTGTGAAAATGATGTAAAGGCCACGCTCTTAAATGTTCCGTCACAAAAGAAATGTTTTACTCGTTTTATATATTCCTTCGATTGCGGCGTACAAAAAACAATTATACGTGTTCCTTGGTCAATAAAATCCGCTAAAATGAAATTTTGAAATTCTTCAGGGATTTCAACGTCAATAGGGTTGTTATGAAATATTTTGGTAACTTTAGCGGCTTTATTTCGTTGACGGTACACCGTACTTTTAATAGATTGAAAAGACGGTATATTCGTTAAGTTTAAGCCGGAATCTTTTAATTTTGTGACATACTCTTTATAAATTGTTGACACTGGTTGAAACTCCTTGCAAGCTTGTTCCCGCATGTTATGGAATGAAACTTCTATGTCATTCTTGCCAACATCTTGAACGCAGGTGTGATTTTTTGACTTAATAAGTTGATTGCGGTTCTGAAAAAACATAGACACTTACTAGCGGTCGGGACCCGTATCTACATGCATATACCTATACCTACATAATAGTTGGGCATTGAGACGGACATGAGTTTGGCAATAAAGTGATCAAGGTATGACCAAGGATCTTGAACGTACTGCGAACTAAATAACAGAATTAACTCCTTGAGGTAACAACCAGTTTACTCACTTGAATCGTCACAGATCCCAAGCATCGCATTCTTTTGAACTGACCGCAAAGCCAAAATTCGTTTCCGTTTGTGTACGTTTTGTTTTTATAAAATTGATATCCATTATAAAGCAAGACAACTCCACCCTTTCTATTTATAAAATTAAGATCCATAATACCGATACACATTACTCAACTTCTGGTTAAAAAATAGTATAGTACATGATGTGATTGACATTTCATGACAAACAGGAAAATTTTGTTTTATAAAACCATGAAACAACTTGCAAAGAATTTCAACCAGTGTCAACAAATTCCATGATGTCACAAATAAAACTAGTTTTATAACCTCTTCGTATTCAACAGTATTTTACTAAATTATGAGCTGATCTGACCAACGGGAACAAAAAATTCCCGTTGGAAAGACTAGTCTAACCGTCAATCTGACCACTGGGAAATACCCTAAAACTTCAGGTACCTACGTTGATTTTCTGTCCCTTACAGCGACACGCTGAGCCGTAGTCTATAGTTCTCTGTCTACGAGAAAACATGTTAAACCACCAAATTATTATTCTGCAGATAAGTTCTCAGATTGAAAACATAAGGTTAGGGAACTGGGTAGTAGAGGAGCAAATGTAAACGACCAAATAAAAAATAACTCTGTTTTATTATCATAGGAGTTCCTTGCCATAATTTTAGGTAAATAAGTTAAATAATAAAATCACAACTTAACGAATACTTAAAATTAACTTGAACGTCGCTCGTCAAATTTGAAATTTTGAATTTAATTACATAACCCACCTGTATTACTTCCGAAACATACAATCAAATGTTGACGTCGTAAGCAATTCACTTATTTCTATGGCAGGTAAAATGGACTCAAAAATCACTTTAAAAAAATATTTAAATACCAACGTGAAACACCAAACGAAACAAATTAGATACAAAATGTTGCACGTACATAACATAAATGAGGTATTATAAAGACAGTACTAAGTTTTGAATTAAACGGTCGATTAGTAAGAAGTCCCATTCTAACTTTTCAAATAACAATTTTATACAATATCATTTTTTTGCGAATCGAACTTCTTACAACTCGATATAACATATTTTTTCTGAAATAATTTTACGCATTTTTTTGTAAACAATATTAATGTACAATTATTAATTAATGGCATGGCGCAGGGTTTCCAAGACAACTTAAACTTTTAGGTTCAATTTTTACACATCTACTTCTTTCTATTTACATGTTTCAAGAGAATCGTACAACTAGTAACAAGCATGAAAAACGATTCAAATTATCAACTTTTACCTAAACATACATCACAGATAGAGATATAAAAAGAACTAATACCTATTCGGCGTGTTCGTTGCATCGGATATGGACATCTTTGTTATGGCTGGGCATCGTGGGACAAAGAAACTAAATTACAACTGACGTCGCATCAAAACATAAATTTGTTTCTCTGCACATAAATCAATACGGGTTATTATTATCTAAATGAAGCATTGGAAGAAATAAGAAAATCGAAATATACAAAACGAAATTACAAACTAATCGTGAAAGGAAAGAAGACGAGAAAAACAATAGAGAACGAATCGAGTTTTGCTCCTTTCAGAGGCTAATAAAGTCCATTCAAAAAAACTGGCAAGCACTTACATATTAAATTGATAATCTTATGTATTATAAGTTCTGATAACGTCACTGACATTTGTTTAAAAAATAATTTTCTATTTGACTAGAGGTTGCTTATTTTACACCTATTCATAGTATCAACCACTTTCAGAATCGTACTAGAAAGAATGATGATTGCATGGGTGACGTGAGAAACCATCTTTTGGACGACCTCGTCGTTGAAACAAATAAATATATAAATAAAAATGGTTAAACAAAAAAAATAATACTCGAAAAATTTAAATGGCGAAAGTGTTCCTCGTGACAGGAAGATTTTTACCAGAGCCTCACCAAATGATTTATTTTACATAGTGCCGTTTCACTTTTTATCATCTCCACTTGTTTTAGGGTCGTTTTTCTTGTTATCCTCGTGTTTGGCTTCAGCATTGTTGTCAGAATCTCTTTCATCCTTTTTGTGGGTGTTTTGTGATTCGACGACCTCCTGGGTCTTGGACTTGGATTCCCATTTGGTTTGAAACTCTTCGTTTAACATTTTCTCAAAATCATTCGCGATTTTGTTTACGTTCTTCTTCATCGTTGGATCTGGACAGCTCTGTAAATAAGAAACATCGTTCAACACATTTTCATTTCCAAAGAACTTATGTAATTGAATTCATTTACTATCACCTTTAAGTAAAGTCGCACATTGTTGAAAATTCGTCTAAAATCTTGTACAACCTGCTCATATTCATTATAAGATGAATTCTTGAGTTTAGTCGATATGTCATGGAGACACATTGGATATTTTACAACTTCGTAGAATCTAGGAGCCTGGAAATAAAGAAAATTTTCGAGCAGCCATAGAGATATTTAAAGAAAAATATACAAGCATTAAAAATGCAAACACTAACCACTTTTATGTCCATATCATGTTGAATAAAAGCAGCTTCGTTGATTTGAGATAGATTAGAAACAATTGCCTCAAACTTTTTTACTGTATTGGTTGGCAAAGGTTTCTTCTTCTTCGGGTGGTACCACATTCCCGACACGGCAACTTTTGGTTTTCCACTAGATTTCTTATGATTCTCATCTCGTACATAATTGCCCGATTGGTCAAAGTTAGGACAACGGGTATTGTCCTTTTTTTCCTCGTCATTCCTACAGTCAGGAATATCTAACGAATCATCAGGTTCAAGTAATTTTATTTCAGAATCAAGCAGTTTGATTGTAACATCGGTAAAAATTAATTGATCTTGATTCTTGCTTAGAATATAGTCATTTTTGGTTGATTGTTGATTCCATACACAAGTTAGATCTTTGGACATAAAATGATTGAGCCCAGAAGACCACGCGTCATTCTGATCCATGCTAAGTTTGACTTGCTTCAAATCTTCAGAGAACTCGTCAGTTGCGCTTAGACCTAACGCGTCATATAATCGGGCTGTGTCTGACTTAGAACCTTCATGAATGAAATCCATCAGTTTGGGTGCAGACTGTTTAGCCGCTTCCCAAGCGCGGTCTGATGTCATCGAGCTTAGGAGATCAAGCGAGTCTGCTGCCCTCATATCCAAGCAGGGAATTCCATGTCGAGGCATCATCTTCTGATCTTCTCCAAAGATATCGTCTGAACGTCTGGACATCAAACAGGGCCATGATTCAAGATTGTACTTCGGCTGCGGTGCTAATGTGACAGGCGGAAATGGAACTTTCATTTTAAGCGCTATGTCGTCTCCTACAGCGCTGTCGTACACCGCATCCTGAGCGGCACCTTGGACAAATGGAGAAATTGGATCTGCAGGCTTTATCGGCACCTTGTAACTGCCGGGCTTCATATACACTTTTGACATCTCGTGAAACTCATCATTTTCTGGGTCTAGGAATTGTACGGGGCCAGAGATATTATTTGAAATCGTCACAACATTTGATGGGATTTGAATGTTGTGAGTGTGATGAGTTAAAAAATCGCTAGGTTCTTTTTGGACCATCTGACCCCATGCCGCAAAAAAATCGGCCTCTTCCTTTGTATCGCCACAACTATTATTCTTCTGTACGTAGCAGCCCCTCATCTCGGCGGCCGCTGCCATACTCGGTATCAACGTCTTTTCCACATGGCTCAAAGGAATCATTTTGGCTTTCAATTCCATGTCCCTGCGTTGCAACAAATCGCAAGGCATATTCCCTAGAAGCGGTTGTCCTGGTGCTTTACCAAGTTCCGCATCCATTTTATGTTTCAGTTGAGCATACAATTCTCGTTGCTCCGCGTGACACATGCCTTCAAGAGCGCGAAAATCGGGAACGTTAGTGATAGTCCATGACTGTCGTGGCTTTGACTCACGGAGACTGCACGGATCACATTTGTATGGTATCTTCTGATAGCTGTCTATTTCAGTTTGGTCGCTCAACGGATAGAAGTTGTGAGAGTTTGGCGGCGGTACTACAGGATACTTCTTATACGAGACTCCGGATCGCGCGGGCCACGGACCTTCGTTGAAGTTCTGGGAAGCCGTTTGTGCTTGGTTCTGTACCCATGGCGGTTGAACCGCGTTGAACGGCTGCGGAGAAACATTGACCGGCCGCGGAGTACTAGCATGCGATTTAGGTGGTTGGAATTTGTTCTGATTTTGATTCCTTGGTGCGGCCGAATTGGTAGAGTAGTAGTTATGTGTAAAACTCTTCTGTTCCATAGTAAAACCATGATCAAGGCACTTAAATGTTTTATAGATGTGAGTCAACATTTCTTTGGTAACAGCCTGCCATTGCACGAAACATTCTCTTATGTTAGGGCTGTAGTATTTATTTTCGATTCTAGAAAATGTGTCGTGCTTCTCACTGAGCAGTTCTTTGACACCTTTCCAGCCATCTAAAATTCGGACAAAAGAGAAAATAAAGTTTTTGATTACCCACGGTATACCTTGAGAATGCAGGTTAGCGACAGCACTGTCCGGTTTTTGCACGTTAGATCTAGTTTTTGCGCAAATCGAGTGTATATTCTTAAAACAAGGTCTATTGTGATGAGCAATCGCTATGTTTTCAGCATCAGTGCAGGCCTCCACAGCCAGTTGAACGATTTGATTCGGGATTTGATCATGTATTACAATCTTATCTAGCGCAGTGAGCAATACTTCCGATGATACAGAAGGCTTATTCTTGTCTTCGTCCTGATTAGTTTGTTTCTGATTTTGCTTTTGGTTACTGGAATCTGATCGTGAGTCGGGTATGTTGCACAGTTCCGACACCATTCTCTCTCCTTCTACAAAGAAATCGAGGCTAGAAGTGGACTCCGAAGTCAAGTTCCTTTCCTTCCGTTGCCGGTCTACTTCCGGGTTGTCCTTATACCTCTCATGATATCGAGGGTCACAATTGTAGGAATTGCGTTTATCTTGACTTTTAACTATTTTCTTCTTCGCACCAGTGCCAATCGGTTCTTGGTTGGACATGGACCAGGAGCTCTGAGACCGTCTATCGTTGTCTGATCTTCCTCCTATCATCCCAGGTCCGCTGTAGTTGGGTGAAGATGGGTCAAAAACAAGGCCAACGAGAGGGGAATTAGGCGGTGAACTAAAAGTCGGGGCCGATGGGTTGTTATATCTGGAAATAATGGTGGAATTCAATTTTTATTTAATGTGTCTAAAACACCATGGACTGGGCGTTTATACCTTGGGTTCTGGTACTGCTGGCTGGATGCGGTGGCTTCGTAAATGCCGGTCGCGACACGGCAGTAAGTCGCCATGTTTTGGTCGGACAAATCTTTGCTGGAACATCCTGAAAGCGTAATGAATGAAAAGATAATTTAGGAAACCAGTAATATTAGAGAAAAAAAAAATACGAATAGCTTTGTATAACGCTTTGAAGTTAAATGAAATAATTAAAATTAGGTTTGTTGGTGTTGAGGATGCTTGCAATAAAGAGCAGACTATCTGCTCTTATGATAGTGTCCTAAATTGATGAGAGAAGTCTTGCAAAGATGAATAGTGATCGCGACGATAGGTCGTGGTGAATTTAATTGAAAGTAATAGTGGACTGTAAACAAGTATAATAAGAAATGATGAATAACAACGGTAAAAGGTCGATTTAAAATGTAAACAAGAAAATAATTATAGACGATATAAAACAACAGCAACGGAGGCGTGCAACAGTTGACTCGTGTGGTGCGAGGCCCGCGCCCCGCATCCCTCGTTCACTGTCGCCAGCGCGCGTTAATGTTGAGAGGAGCGGTCTCAACAAATAGATTATTGTATTATATCTTACAATTCTTATAACGACTGGGCAGAAGTAGCAGTAGTTCTAATAGCTAAGACGACATGGATCTTTATCTACGTACCATAGTTTTTTTGCTGTATCACGGCGTACTGATGCTGGGTATGGTAGCCGTCGCTCTGGTGGGGCATCCCCCGATCTCGCCCCCCATCAGGACCACTGTCCCGATACTCCCCAGTCTTACTCGACACGCCCCCACCATACTCTTGCATCGGGATCGCAAATATCTACAAATGATTGAGCATTATTTCAAGGGTTATTTAAAAATGAGTTTGCTGTTCCATGTTTTATAATATCGAAAATTGTTTTTCCACCGTCTCGACAAAATACACCAGTAAAGCTTATAAGTATATTATTGGTCGATGTGGAACAACATGTTTGGGAATCTTGCTTTCCAACATAAACCTAATTGTCAGTTTGACAGAAAACCTGCTATTTTTTTATGGTCAGTGTTGATGTTTTATGTTAACAAAATCGTCAAAATCTATATAAAATTCATTTAGGTACGAATTGATCACCATATTTGCTTATTGGCACCAAACCTCCATGTTATTATAAAAGATAATAAGACGTTTAGTCTTAGTTCTTTTAATTTATCTGGGTAACTTATTGTCTCATAATTTTGTGCTACCATAAGCTCAATGAAACATTTCAACTTTCAAACATTTCAAACATTGGTACATCCATAAGCACCAACGCGTCGACATTCTGCCATCGAACCATGAATATTGAATATATTGATTCGATTATCGCCAAAATAATATCTAAAAACAATCATTTTCATTAATATCAAGTATCTACCTACGATTTGTCTATTTTCCTTTTGGAATTTGCCGCACCATAAGATGATTTCTATCGACGGCTTAAACTGAACTAAATAATTAAGAAAGTTTTAAAATTATGAATTTTCAAAATGATCTTGTTTGATTTTAGACGTAGAAATGTTTTAATCGAGTATGACGTAAAGAGCATAATCTCACAAAGATCTAGTAGGTGTCCATCGCCGTTATCATAAAACAAGACATTTGATGAAAAAATACATGTTTTTGCACTTTATTCCTTCTACAGTAGTTAATGTGGAGGAAATACTATACCTACTTTGCAGTTGCTATGAATCTTACATAACGTTGACGTCGGAAACACAGTTTCATAGAAATGTTGAAGAACAAGTAGGTATATTTTTATTGGACTCACCGATTTGTTTGCACCCTTTTCCTTTCCCAGGAGCCTTTTCAATACCTACTCTCAATACATATTACAATAAATAATACCTATCCAAGTGATTGTCAAAGTATCCGAGTCTATGTTTTACAACAATTATTTTTTTATTCTTACGTATTAACCAGTATGATTTAACACGATTTGGATGATTCCAGCGCTGCAACTATTGCTTAGTTTCTAGATTTCTGAGAATTGAACATTTAAAATCATTATATTTTTATTCACTACCTTCGATGTAAGTTGGAAAATGTATGACTTGCCAAATATTTGAAACCAACCATATGATTTTGTTCATTTGTTTCTTGACGTTTCCCATTTTTGCTTTTTTGACGCGGAAACTACCTGCCATATGTTTGCATGTAAACTCCGTGCAGTTCCGTATCATTCATTTTATTAAAGTGCTGAAGCAACGTACTTACGGTGTGTATAACTTATGACATAATTCAAATTATAAGATCCTTGTGTAACACTCGCTAATAACTTCATCGTTGCGTTGGCAAAGAAAACTATCTAAATTACTATCTGTAAGTATACAGTTTTCATTGTGCATGTAGGTTGCTCACGTTATAGTCATGCTTATGGTCACCGTCTAAAATCCCCCATCTTGCATCTTCCCGTGGCTGTTGTAAGAGGTTGTCAGGACCGATGGTCTCGACAAACCCGATTGTGTACCATCCTTCCTTTTTTAACATAATTATCTAAAAAGCATGTTGAGTCCATAGGTTACATTGTAGACAAGGGTTATGGCCTTAGTTGGACTGATAAACAATAAAAGCGCTAACGGGTCTGCCAAGAGTTGATTTATTCGGACAACCACCACTTCTTATGGAATTATTAATTGATTTAGAAAACTACAAGTTAAAATTATTAAATCATTGACAGTAATTTTTTCCGACGAATATAAGGGCAGTGGTGGCGAGAAGGGCGATGGTGGCTGTCGTCTCGTGGGCACCATTGCATAAGTCTGTGAGACAGGAGCACACTTCTTGCCTACCCCCATAGCCGGCACGGTGATAGCACTGACCCTGGAAATAGCAGAAATTTTTAAATTAATGTTCGAACATTCTTAATATTTTGGTGAGATATACGTAACAACTTTTATTTTCTTAAGATCTAGATCATCAGTCGCTTCCGGTATACCTTAAAAGCTGATGCTTCCACTGCTTAAAAATGGTTTTAAGCACTCATGTTTTGGCTCTGGATAACAGAAAACGATACGATACGAAAGATAAACAAGAGCTCCTCCTGCATCATTACCTTAAACTTGGTCTCATCCCAGTAACAGCTCCTGATAACCCTGCTCTCCGGCAGCCTGCCTTTCAAAGTCAAAGTCAAAGCATTTATTTCAAATAGGCACATAAAAGGCACTTTTGAACGTCAACATTTACATTTAAATAGAATTGATTCTAGTCGCCCCTTCCAAAAGGTAGTTTCGTATGGAGAAGAATGGGCAAGAAACTCCATCGTTACTCTTTTAAAATGTGTTACAATACTTTGTATACATTAATTATATAATTATATGTGAAAACGATGCACCTATAAACCTTTGACTCTATAGTCCGCATGCTGCACGATCTTATGGCACAGAGTGTGGGTGACTCCGCGGTCGTGGTCGGAGCAGTTTCTCTTAGCATGACCTTAAACTTGGTGTCATCCCAGTAACAGCTCCTAATAACCCTGCTCTCCGGCAGTCTGACATTGACTCTATAGCCCACATGCTGCACGATCTTATGGCACAGAGTGTGGGTTACTCCGCGGTCGTGGTTGGAGCAGTTCCTGTTAGCCTTACCTTATACTTGGTCTCGTCCCAGCCACAGCTCCTGATAACCCTGCTCTCCGGCAGCCTGCCGTTGACTCCATAGTCCACATGCTGCACGATCTTGCGGCACAGGGTGTGGGTGACGCCGCGGTCATGGTCGGAGCAGTTCCTCTTCAAGTTTTCTGGCAGCTTTGCGTCCAGACACATCGAATTAGTGGCGCTGTTGCATTCATAGCACATTATTGTTGACCCTGGAAAGTTTTCAAATGGATACAATAATATATAAGTCCCGACTTCCTAAGCAATATTTCTGAGATTTAAAAACAAACAATGCAACCGTGCATTGAAATACTACTGCTGCAGATTGCAGCACTTGCTTTTGTGGTGTTCAGTAGACATTCACCTATGATGAACAGGACCCTGTCTCTAGATGCCGATTTTACATGATATAATAATTCATTCCATAGTCATAGGTTCCACGTGGCCCTTTGATACAGCAGAAATTTGACATAGTGACCATGTCACCGCAAATATTTTCATTGTTTCGATTTAGATAACAAACTAGGTACCTTTTTCGAAGAATTTGAGTTTATATTCTCATCAAATTGACTCGTAAGCAACACTACGACTCCGAGATTCTAGAGATAATGAACAATAATTTCATCTTTATTACACCGCGCTGGAAGTGATTCAATTTCATTCACTTCCTTTGCTTTAGTTCACGTTGCCACCTAACCCAGCTGACGTAGTACTTGAACGGGCTCTTAACCATAATTGCGTGTGACCTTGTTAACCCTTTAGGTGGCAAGGTGCTCGCGAAGTGCTCTTACTGTAGCTGTCCTATCTTACACTACCCTAATTGATAGGATCCCTTTTTATAATATGGTTCCTATGCACTGGTTGCTCTCTTTGCACAGAGTTGATACCACAGAGGGACTTTCCTTTAAACTGCCTATATTAGGTACCATTTTCAAGCTCTGTGCCAAAAATCAATTAAATAGGAACAGTAGTGAAGACGCAAATGATTTTTTTAATTTTTTGTCCCGTTTGTATACGATGTATCTTTCCTAACAGCTGATTATGTCTATACGCATAGGTCATGCACATTAAAACGATAAATCTGAGTATAACCTACGGTCCGTTGTTGCCGCTCTGACGTTCGACGTGTCGTTGGACGCAATTCACAAGTACAACCAAATATTTTCGCAAAAAAGATGGCAATAAATACACACACACTTGCACTTTTATTACAAAGGGTGGTTGCGTTTTACTCTGATTGGTAAGCTATTTAATTAGTTTAAAAAAAAAAACTCATTTTTGGTGCTTTTTATTTTTATACCGTATTGAATTAATACTAAACTCGTATAGTATACGTAGTGTAATTTAATGCCCCTCTGTCATATCAACTCTGTATATGAAAAATGGTTTTAAACTTTGTATTAGCAAAGATTGGCAGTCTTCATTGAACTGGTTCACATGAATCGTTGATTGTATTCCCTCGCCAAATCATCGTCAGAACTATTGAGAATATTGAAAACTTAGTCTAACATAAGGCCAATAATATTGTCTTCATACATAACCCTTTCAGTACCAATAGGCACAGAGACAAAAATAGAAACAAACTCAGCAGTACATAACATCGATCAATAAACAAAATGTGCCCATGAAACAGGATGTAGTTTTATTTGCTAGACGCCCTAGATATTCGAGGAAGCTTGCCTAACGTATACAGAGCAATTTAAAAATAAACCACTCAGTGCGCGATCGGTTCAGTACCTCGTAATAAAATTTCTACAATTGTAACGTAATGGTAAAGCAATTTGTGGTTTGACGTTGGGTGACTTGGAAATTTACGAAAAGTGGGAAGTTTCCATTCGTAGTGAAGAATTTTTCTATTGGGATTGGTATGGGCAACCTGTAATCTACTGATTAACAACCGGCCGTCAATCTATCTGAAAGGCTTGGTGATTATAACAATACCGCTAATTGCAATTAATTATGTTGGTCCACCGATACCTATTCGGAATAATTAATGTCTCCTAATGGGCAATAAAATAATATTCAATCCTTGAAAAATCTCAGTATCAAAATTGAAAATCACTATTAGTCCATTATATTTAATCTTTCTTACAAAATCAGAAAACTAAATTATTTACTTTTACAAAAAATTATCAAATTGTGAATATTTTAACACATTTTCCATTACCTCTCCTTAGTTCAAGGAAAGGTTATAGTGGCCTTAAACATTATATGATACTTCCGTTGCTTCCGTTCCGTTGTTGAACACATTTTGTACCGGCAGATAGAAACAGTTATAGACATTTAAGATCCCATAAGTCACCCTTTATGAGGTCAAGTTGTAACACATATGATAAGTTATTTATATTGTAAGATGTACCTTACGAAAAAAATCGTAATGGATCTTTATGCATGCAAATCACACCAACTCCAACCACTCATTTACATACATTAAATAAGTAAAACGTAGGAAGCAATAAAATAAATTAAACTAACCGTATTGAAAAAGTCCACAGAGAACTATAAGGCCGAAATAAAAACACGACATGACACCGACCTCTGGGTAGTAACCACAGCTTTCTATCAGGTACACGCCACTTCTGACTTTGAGAGGGAGCATCAATGGCGCAAGGTTGGATCCAGTGCAACCCGCCTTACTTTTGTAACAGGATGAGTCTCATTGAACCCAACAGCGGAACACGCCAATTCAGATTGTTAGGTGATTTTATTAGGTCTGACTAGGTTACGAAAATAAATCGAGTCAATTGTCGTGATCAATCTGATAGATTTGACTATTGTTGAGGTTTTGATCTAAACGATGATGAAAAAGAAGTTGTTTAAAATGAAAATCAAGATAATGAAAAACTTTTAATAAATACATTCGTAAAATAAACTACAAACACAACAATGAAGCGTCGCTAAACAAAATGTACAATGATTGCGGCTTTGGTAACTTCATCAATGCTATCTAAATTGCTCATACTATAAACTCTGTTCCTCTGTACATAAAGTTCAAATTCGTACTTATGCTTCTAACGTGTAAATCGTGTGTGATTATCGTCTATTTACATAGATTTGCTAAATTCATTAACGTGTTAACGCCACACATATTCATCTATACTCTATAGCAACACGTATCCATACAAATAAATTACAAACACCTATACATGTACTTGCTATATCTACTTTAACATCTAAATCTATCAGCACATTGGTTTTGCCGACTATATTAGCGCTCTCAAAATACTAAGCCTCAAATTTTACGAAACAGGAATCTTCTCTTTGGTACATAAGAGTCTTTCATTTCTAATATAATTGTAGCAGTTTTTTTATAAAAAATATCTAACTTTTGTTTAAATATTTGTTACAAATATTCTTAATTTGGCAGTGGGCGTTTAAGACAAGGCTTCGAGAAAACTATTTGTGCTTGTTCTGCTTCTGATCATCTTACATGATATGTTCTCCTTCTTAGTGACACTACATGGTGGTACTTTTGCTAATGGTCAGTTGGCGAAATTGCGTCAACTAGAACCTCAGTAGTGCGAAGGTGATTATCATGAGCGCGGTGGCACCAACTGGGATGGTGGCGGCGTTGCAGCCGTCTTCCAGGCATGAGCACACTTCTTGTCTGCCACCGAAACCTGAGCGCTGGTAGCAACGACCCTGGGGAGGACGAATACAAAATTATGTTCATGTCAAATGTTATTGTCATTGTGAGACTTATTTATAAAGTGAAAAAAGGCATTTTTTACTATGGGGCCATTCCAATTATTGTGTTGGAAACTAGACTACCAATTGGCTGTGTACTAGTACTTCCATGGACGAACCCTTTCTAAGCAGCTCAATACTATACTAATTGGTAAAGCTGCCACCATTTTCATACCGATTGTATTTATAGTACCTACGAACGTTTTAACACTTCGAAGTTAGCGGTCCATTGTTAATCTAGTTTGTGCTACGCAGAAATGTTCTAAGTATGTCAATATCAGTAGGTAATTTGCATGTCGATACATTCAATCAACGAAACGATACGTATAGTATGTTCCCACTCTTAAATTATTAGTACTGAAATAGCGTTCATTAAATCCACGAAGATTTGGCATATTTAGAATAGAACTTTGGCCATTTCGTTGAATATTAATCTGTTGAGTGTACTTATTACATTTGGATTATAGAAATACTATGCTTAAGAATTTCAGGTGATTGTGACCAAGACTTGATGCCAGAACCTGGAATTACTTACTCTATCTCGATTATTTTTATCTTTCTCACCTTATAACTGCTATCGTCCCAACCACATCCTCGGATGACCCGGCTATCAGGGGGCATGCCGTTCATCTCGAACTCCACGACTTGGGAGATCTTCCTGCACATGGTGTCCTTTGGTCCGCACGGCAGCCGCAGGGAATCTGGCAGCTTGGGCATCAGACACCGGGAGTCGTTGTGGCTGTTGCATTGATAGCATGTGATTGCCATACCTGGGGATGGAAAAAGTAGTTGAGTTAGTTTTGTTGAATTAACATTATATTTGTGTAGTTTTAATGAGCAGAGATCTAATGTCTTTAACTTATCAAATGCTGAGCATATAGGATTTCTAATTGGTTCCAATGAACGGTCAATGGAGAAAGGGGTTCATGTACTAGGTACTAAGTTTTTGTTATTGTAGTTTGTTGTAATTAACTACTGCCCATTTTCCATAAGAAAGGTCTAGTTGCCTTTTACGACACCAACGAGCATGGGACTACTGTGTTCCTTTTAGGCCTACACAGATGGCATAAAAGTTACGGTGTACTTTGATGCCATCTGTGTAGGCCTAAAAGGAACACCTGTCATGGAACATATGAAAAAAAAACGCTGAAATGAGATTGTAGTTTAGCCCAGCTGTGGTACAAAAAGTACAAAATAATTCAGTACTAAGGTACTGTACAGATCTCAATGATCTCAACGTATTTATGAAAAATACTTTAGAAGTATAGAATGTAGTGAGGACTGACTTGGTGTTCGTTTAGCTTGCCACGCGTGATCTCTACGGGCGTCAGTTTGACCTTTGGGATGAAAATGGGAAGATTTGCGATCAAACTGTTTAATGCCATTACAATTACCGATTAAAAAAGATTGGCTTTTTGTACTAGACGTCTGAAGGTTAAATCACTAGTCAATATCTCAAGATTTTTTCAATGGAATAAAAAATATTATAAGAGAGTATGGTCAGAAAGGGAGTGTAACTTCAGAGATGGCGGCTTAATTATGTATGGAAGAAAACATGCTGCGCCGACCCTAAAACAGGAAGATGATAATGATTTATTTAATTTAAATACATGCTCTTATGAAAATACATAACGGTTTCAAACACAGATATATCTATATCTGTGGTTTCAAATTAACGTTTTCTAAGAAAATATATCATAGTAATGAGTGTTTGAATTTTAACATATCGGAAATACCTATAAGAACTATAAACATTAGCACGAGAGATCTTTAAAAATATTCTACCGAAACATATCGTAGTCAATTCTAATAAAACGACAAGAAATACCAAAGTGGTATTAGTTAAGAAAAGGAAATTAACAATTGTTGAGTTGAATACTTGGTCCATATGAGTTCAATCTGTACCCACGTACCTCGCTGGTGTCATTCCAGTTTCATTCACTCATCGTACGGGATGTTATATAAGATTGCTCGATGATACGACGTTCATGTAATTAATATATTAGCTTTTAGAAATCTAGTTATCTGACTTTAAAAAAAAGTGTATTTGTGACCGATTCACAAATCCTTCAACTACAACCATGTATAAACATATAAACATAAAAAATGAATAGATATTCTATTGGTTTTTCTTCAAGCTAAATCTCTGTTATTTTTATTTCATTAAAATCAGTACCATGTTTAGGCTATAAAGCGGTCAGTCGCATATATATATATATTTTTGTATTTACAATATTACTGTGAATTACAAAGATCTACAACTAAATATAGTGACATTTACAGGTGTAGTAAACGGAGTTCACTATGCAATGTATAGTTACTCATAGTACACGTTTTATCAGTATGTATACTATATACGTACATACTCATAAAACGTGTACAATTAATTAATCTACCGCCTGCAGATCATACGCGCCCATGTTTCCCAACGCCCTACTTTTTCTATCGATTTATGAAACAACAGACAGCTATTTCAATTTACAAAGTATGAGTGAATTTACTGGACATACGGAAAATAAAAAAATATGAAATGCCCAATGTAATAAGCCCTACGTGGCCTCTACGCCGTAGGCCGCGGGGGCTGCAAGCTTTTGGGCCACGTAGCGAATAAACCAGTTTCTCTTCATGTGGGTGACTTCAGATTATGACACGAGGAAGAACAGTACCATTCTGAACAAGTTCAAAGGCCTAGACAAATCGCGCCTGTATCAACTGAAGGAGTAGGCAGAGACGTATAAAACAGAAAAAAATCGTCAGTATTGTCAACCAGAATACGACTAAGTTATTGAGTAAATATTCAGAAAAGACCAGCATACACAGGTCGGGAGATGATAGTTTTCAAAGTGATCTTCATTGACGCATGATTTGTATAGGATACTACACTATAAACCACAAATATTATAAAAGAACCCAGTGTTAGTTTATTGCAATACGCCAACATCAATATCATGAATACAGATCTTCTTGTATAAACATTTCCAATAGGTACCTACGTCTATATTTATGTATGAGCTTATAAAAACATAACCTCCCAGCATAGTTTCAGATATGAAAACGTTACAGTAGGTTAGTAGTCTCTACAAGAAAATGCGTAGATATAAAATCTTTAGCTGAACATTCTTAGATGGAATCTTTTCAGGGGGAGGCGCCCAGGTTGTCCGCGAAATTCAAATTTTCTTAAGTTTTTTAGCAATTTGCAGGTCAATGAACAAAATATTATTCGCGACCGTAACAACAACCGTATTTACAGAGTTATCAAAAATCAAATCATTTATTGCTTTGCAAACATGGGTTTATAGATATTTTAAGTAAGAGTCCTCCATGCTCTACCGTCACATGACAATTTCATGAAAAACTAATTCAATGGGATTATATGAACTTAGAGGGTTGTATTGATGATTGTAATGATTGACGGGCTACCCTGGCACTTTCCCCTAAAGAAATGTTTTCATTAAATTGTAAGTTAACCAATGAAATATCAAGGACATTTTCATAAATATAGAAACTAATATGAGACTGTTGTTCAGTTTTGACTAACGTATTCCTTTCGTGAATCAGCTGATTGTCTCCCCACGCTACACTCATCATATGAAAAGATTATTATGATTCTCGTCTTCAGTAAAATAATATCCATTGGCATACGTGCACTACTGTAAATCTATGATCAAGAATACTACAGTTTTGGGGTTAGTATGTGAGCACTACGTACAATTTCAAATAGGTATTACTTATACGTCTCCCGTACACAAGGACTACATATTGAACGACACTACAATGTCCATTGACAAACTATACGTTTGTTAGACTTCCTGGGTATGAATAGACTGATTGATTGACATTGAAGTATGGGTTATTATGGACTATTACCTACAGGGAACAATTCACTGAACAACAACATCGAGCATTAGAAAATAACAAAAGTTGGTTATCACAAAGTCAAGAAAGCTTCGGAATAAAATAGTAAAAAAAAAGTTTCGAAGGTATTAAAAAAATCCGCAACTGAAAATGACCGCGAAACGTGAACACGAGTGATGGGTGGCTTAATTCAATAAAGCACAAACCTTGTTGTAGCAAACTGCATATTACCGCCAAAAAGCAAATTAAAATGAGCGCCATTTTGTTAAGTTGGAACAGGTAACCGCCGGTTCTGGTCGCTGCGTACCGCACACGGTTACGATCGCCGGCCCACTGAGTATTCACACTACGTTAGAAGCTATATCTACTATAAATGTGCACCGCTTATTCAATTGCTCTAATACCTTAACAAATTGACTGCTGTATATTGTTGAGTATCGGCAATTCTTCGTTTAGAACAGATTAACGTTGGGATAAGGGCTGCAGGGGATGTAGCAACGAGTTTTTACTGGTTATGTTTATTGCGGTTCTTCATGGTTGGTTGTTAGATCATGTACGATAGTAGAAGATGGCGTGATTACCTGTAATTCTGTCCTTTACAACCGAGACATGAGGAGCTTATGTAAGGAATTCAATTCGCTAGTAATTTAGGTATTTTCAGCAAAAGCTTCAGAAGTTTTTTTTCAGTTACAGCTTTCGCTGCTTTTTGCTTTGGAAGACTTTGGAAGCAAACGTAACATAAATTGCTACGTACCTATGCTTTACAGGCGATGCCGATGTCTAGTATAAATCATATTTTCTTTTTGAGAATATAATCGAAATAATAAAAACCGTATTAAAATCGAATTATTAACAGAGGAAATCGTTTGCTACATACCTACGTGTTGAAAATAAACATAAGTATTTTCAATATTTTCGATACATTTTACATTTTGGTCATAAAGGTCACTAAATATTCTTAGTGTTACGACACAGCCGACTGACTAGTTGACCACTTATGGTCACTACGACGCTGCCAGTCATCCATCATGCATTCTAAAGCAGTTTATTGTAGGATCACACAAACACAATGACTCCCGAGGACGGGACTATCAATGGATGGAATGTAGACTAATCTTTATGAACGACTTTTAGAGAACATGCAGAGCTGTAGGGTTCTAGGTCTTAAGTTTGGTTATAGTTGACTTGGCAAAAACTCTTTTAATTTCAAGTAGCGTGCATTACTTAAGTTAAAACTAAGTAAATACAACATGTTAAAATAATGTCATCTACCATGACTATTGTTGAGTCGTTGCTCTCCTATAAAGTTGTAGTAAGTTAAGGCTGTAGACATAATCTTACTCAACACAGAGTAGGTAAGTATGTTCGGATAGGATCCTTCCCTACGAAGAAGAAAGTAAGTATCTTTGCATTTGATAAACTAAAACATAGTAGACTTAGATCCTGCAATGGCGAGTCAACGAAGATACGGGCCCGTCCGAAAGTAGTTCGAAACATCAGAATGAACCATACTCCAGATTAATTAACTTTATCGGATGAGCAAATACCGGGGGTAAGGACAACTATCAATTCGTGTTGTCATCCATTCTTAGTTGGGGCCCCGACGTAATCTTATGTCCATAAGTAATACTGAGTTGGCCACGCCCGGAACTACGGATTTCGTGATTTGAGAGTACAAGCAGAGACGTATACCTATTATATGACTACCTTGATGTCTAGACCTTAAATGTTAATGAACCTCTCGCTTCTCAGACGTTAAGATTTAACTAGTCAAATGTCTGAAATTCAGATGTCATTACTTTATTAAGAGGAAACGTGGTATCGTGGTCATTGGAGTTTCTTGCCCGTTCTTCTCCATAGGTACCTACTACGTTTTGGAATGGGCAACTAGCTTCATATTTCTGACTGACCGACCCCTTGACCATTCAAAAGTGCCTGTAATTGGTTTATTTAAAATAAATGCTTTGCATTTGAGTTTGAGTTTGATGAGTTAATGACACTAGAGCAAATATTTTTATGAATCAGTTTAAATCTACCATGTCCGTGTTCGTAGTTTTGAATACAGATTTAATTTTTTTTTTTCTAAAATTAGTTTATTTACGTACTTACGGTAAAAAAACAAAGGATAGGGACATGGCAGGTGTAGATATACATTATACCGTCAAAAAAATATTTGCTCTAATATCATTAACCAAAGAGGAAAAAGATGAATGCGTTTGCATGGAATGAACGCCAACGATCACGTGACCGCGTTCCCTCTTAAGGGGACTACATGACCTAAACGCAAGTTTTATAATGCCTAAAAGTACATGAACCACTGCAGTAAACAAAATCAGAAAAATATATGATATTCCTCAGGATATAAGCTAGTTAGATAGTGTGTTGAAAACATAATACAACTAATTTGGTACGATAGAAAAAAGTCATGAAGATACCTCAAAAAATTTATTTTTCGTACCACTTGCTCAAAAAAGTGACATTCTATGCCACAAAAAGCGAACATAACAATAGTCATTTATAATCTGTTAAAAACAGGGAAAGAAAATTGAACAGAATTTCATTCATCCTCTAATAATACTTACCGAAATTTATACTGAACTACATCTGTGTTTACATCATTGAGTTTGTATATAAAGCATTATACATCTTTTTTGAAAAATGAATACGCATTTATTATGCAGTTATGATTATTAAATAAAATTACGAAAACCGACGAGGCCGTATGAGATTGATGCCTTTGCTTTTCCGACAAAAAAATATTAGTCTAGGAATTTGCCGCGTTTTTGTTTTCTTCAAATAAGTACATAAACGTTAAGTTTATTTCAATTTATTTTTATAAATAAGTTAATGTTCTAAAAATACGTTTAATTGTCATTATTTTTAATAAATGCTTATCTCATATTATTATTGTGTTATGCGCAAATGGTACGAAAAGTAGAGTATTTTCCTCGGCGATAAAGCTGTCTTAGTCTTGGGTGAACTTAAATCCCTCGCTACACTCAGGACTCGTCGTAAATCCCTCGCTTCGCTCGTGATTTAAGTTTTTAACACCCTCGCTAGGCTCAGGAGTAAACCTCGAGTCCTTCATTACGCTCGCGATTTAAATCGTCACCCGCGACAGAAAACACTGCTTTATCCCCTTGGTTAATAATCTACTATTAACGATTAAAAACCATACTAATATACATGCAATCATTCTGTTTTTTTTTTCAGATTGCTCTTTAAGCAACCTATTAACGTGATAGTGTTTCCATTTATTTGTCCATTCAATAGATTTTTGAGAACTGCTTCATATTTTGGAATAAATTACCAGCTTTGTGTCATCCCGCTTCTCTTTCTTTTCTATGCAGTCCGACAGTGACGGCGCGGCGGTCGCGCTTTAGCTGTTGTCAGCCCCTTAAACAGCAGCAGTATGATCTAAATTCTGAGATTCATTTGAGATAAATTTCCGCATCCTTATATAAGATGGTAACAGTAAGGTGTAACAAAGCATAGACAAGATAGATGTGCTCGTCTATTAGTGTCGTCCTCCGTTCGCCCGCAATCCTCACTTATCGTTAATCATATCCTGCGCACATGCGTGCGACATACTGGCTTCTGGGTTTTAGTGTAGGCCCACTGCTGGGCAAAGGAGCTTGTTTGTAGATAGAAAAATTGGTTGAATGAGTCAGAAATAGGCATTAATAAAATGGGAAAAGTGACTCAAAATGCTTCGTGAAAATTGTGACAATAGGTAGTGTACGCACGTATCAGTGCGTGCCTGGACCTTACCAAAGTTCATTAAAATTACTGTTGTTTATACCAAATTACCAATAAAAACTTTTCTCTTTGATTTATGACCGAACATAGGGGAAGAAAGCTATTCGTGACTACTTTTAAAACTCATCCGCCCTTTGCCCGTGTTATGTAGCGTACCAAACAGCAGAAAAGAAAACGCTTCCAAATATTATGAATCGAATGAAAATAATGACAAAGTAGGATGAGAAACCAATTTCTTTTACGTTTAATTATTCAACTTTATCGTGTCTCCTATAAAAAAGATTTTCGAAATATTCCAAGAATGTATTAGAAGTACCTACCTTACCTGCTGTTACGTAACGACGCGAATTGTAATGAAAGTGACAACAAAAACAGAACACTAATTAATTTGCCTAGCTTAGCAACGGCTTTTAGTCAAATGTTGACTAACTTTATTGTTATTATTACGTACTTTGACAGGTATATCTACGTATCTTTCCACATATTACACATAACACCCTGTCAAGACTCGTATTATTTATTTACATAGCAAGTAGTGGTTTAAGAATTTGTGTGGGGTAGGTACTACAACTAAAAAGGATAAAATAAAAAGTTTTTTTACAAAAAAAATAATTACAACTATACTTAATTTTGGAAATCGGTGGCAAAAAACAAAAATACAAAATCAAAGACACCGACTTCCGAAATTAAAGTTATTTTTCACTTTGTAGCGTTTTTTGTTTGGAAGTCGGTTGTAGTTTTTTATAAAGGTACAAAGATTCAAGATTTAAAGTATGTCTTACTTCAGAGCCGGTTCAGTGGCGTGAAAAGGTAACAGACGTAGGTAGGTAGGTTACAGGTTTACTTTTGCATTTAAAAGTATGATTATACAGGATGTTCGGCAGAACGTTGAAAATGGCAGATAGGTGGGTGGGGTCGTCTCGTAACAGGTGCTATAGAACATACTTTTTATTGCTTTACCATAATGTGTAGGTACTTATGTTGTAACTACTTATAGAATTTAGATCATTATGGACCCTGTAGGGCACAGCAAAAGGGTAGGAGAGAGGAAGTCCTGTTTTAGGGAATAATTAAGTTGTTATTGCGGGAACAACTTTTAACTTACATACAATCAAAGTCAGGAGATCGCGACATCTACTATGAAGCCGATGAAAAATTAATTTGAATGAACATTTTAATACTAACTCATGATCATCCAATCGAAATGCTTACAAAACAGTAGTAAAATAATATCTATATGCAAGAAAATAAAGCTTTTCCTGAAAAGAGGTTCCGAATCATTACGTAAATACGATTTTGAAGCCAACTTTGAATAAAACGCAATAAATTATTCTTGTTTAATTTGTATTTGGCGATGTTCATTGGTGTATCTACTTAATACAACCAGGTGAGTCTTTCTTTCTGAATCTAGCTGAATTCTAGATAAAAGGCTACTATATTGCGATCTAGTATTGTCACTGTGCTTTAACAAAACTATGGGCCCACACATAAACACGATACGACGTCGCATCGTGCTACGACACGGCATCGGTTCATGATGCGAGTTCGTATCGTCGCAACGTGCCACGATTTCGTCGTGAGGTCGGTCGCAGTTAATCTCGAAAAATGGACCGCCCTTGACGTGTTCTCCTCGTGCTGATATTAAGAAGACGAAAAAAGAAGAAACAGATACACAGAAGATAGGTACTGGATGCATCCATTTCTTACAAATATGAATAATGAGTGTCATTTTAAGAAGAAATATAACGTCTTGAAAATGGATCCCGGAAAGTGCTCGTCGTAGATTCCCACGATACGACGTCGCATCGTGAAACGATGCCGCGTCGTAGCATGATGCGACGTCGTATCGTGTTTATGTGTGGGAGCCCTTAGTCTGAGCTGTTTCTTGCTGACCCATCTTTTTTTAAAGATACCCCCCGCACACTATTGCGTAACTCACTGACAATGCCGTGTATGTTGAAGGGGACTCATAAGTAATATAAACATAATAATATGATTATTTAAGTAACGCAACAATTACTTTTTATTGTTTTTATGAGTGTGTTATAAGCCGCAATTAGGCAGCTGACTTGCCTTCAGAAAATGACTAACATATACGTTTAATGCCTTTGTCAAGCCTGAATTATTTTAATTTCAGTGATGTTTCCATTTACCTACTCAATACCCGGTTCCAAACTGTTGGAAACACAAAATCTTGTGTTCAGATCTTTGGTGGTCGTTACGAGTAGTGAGAAGCCCGAAAGTCTAAAAACCTTACCAAGGGGTATAGTGTTACCCAGTCACTTGGTGGTGAGGGTCAGATAGGCAGTCGCTTCATATAAATTACTAGTATTCAGCTGCATCCGGTTAGACTGGAAACCGACCCCAACACTGTTGGAAAAAGGCTAGACAGATAATAATAAATAATCTACAAGATCAGCTCAACTAGTGTTAGTAAAAGTCGTGAACATCTGACAAATAAGTGAGGTGTTGTGTAACGAATGTACGAGGTGAGGGGCGGCCGGCGACGGATGCGCGTCCGTGCAATTGAGCCGTCTGCTCCCGCGCTGAGGTACCTACGTGACAGTGTACACCTGCAGGACAGGGTGGCTCAGAAATAAGAACGTTTTTAAGTTTTTTTGGCCAACTTCATTGGTCTAGTGGTTGCAAATTCGATTACTGAGCTTGAAGTCCTGGTTCCAGGTCGGAACAAGGTATTCTTGGGTTTTTCCATTAAGAATGTCTCAGTAGCAGTCCAGAATCTTCGGTAAATAGCAATTCTCGCCTCTTATTACACGGGACTTTAACATAACTGGCAGTATGTCAATAAAATAAGAATGTTTGATTCGAGATATTTCTATTTATAAGTTAATGGTAATTTTGTATTTTAAGTTCTCAGTATACATACACATTCAATACCCTTGCCATGCCAGGCAAAGAAAAGATCGAATGCGAATTTTCTTAGACATGACGACAAATCAATATGTTCCGTTTTTTTTTTCAAAATTATATATTTATTTTGAAAATTCATTGTTTCTCAAATAAATCGCAAAGAATGTGCGCAATATAGTGTAATGTGTGAGTTAGAGAACTATGGAGAAGTGTCTTGACGCTGACGCTGCATGAGCGTGCGTGATCCATCGCCGCCCGTTCGATGTCCACCGCGCACAGGATGGATGGAAACCAACACACGAATGAATGTTTTGCTCTGTTGGTGTAATTGCTGTATGGCGTTCCAGTAGGAGGATAAATAAATAAATTAAATTAATAAATAGCTACCAGCACCCTAATTGAGTAACACACTATCGAACACAATCTGAATCATTTTGAAGGATATTGCTAATCCATTGGTTCATATGTTCGAAGAATGTGTCTGCTTAACAACGTAAATAACGCAATGAATGTGGGTGAACTGTCAAAATCAAAGCCATTTCTACTGTTAGTGTGTTACGCAATTACCCCGCTGTATGTACCTATGGTTGCTATGCTCATTATGACAACACCGGCCGAGTGTTTGTGGGTTAACAAGGGTGATCGGCTGAGTGTCGGGGGCGTGTATCGTAACATGTCGAGCTGTATAATGACATATGTTTGCTAATAGTGTGTGGTGGATTGCATGTATTAATCGGAAAAGGTATGCTCAAACTTATATAAGGTCGGAAAAGAGAAAAGAGAGCAATACGTTTCGTAGGTACATGTATTAATTAGAGGTAAACTTGGCGGGATTTAGGGGATCTGGAACTTTCTAAGGAGTAGTATCACTTCCCCATCATTTCGCTCATTTAGGTATTCCCTGTCTCTTGTCAGGTTCTTGTTCTATCTAGCTGAAAGAATTTTCAAGCTTCTATATACTTAGTTACAGAACTTCTGGCACTAGTTCTAAGCCACAATTCAGTTGTACTATGAAGAAATAGCAGGACCCTCGTTGGTCGAGTGGACGCCAGAGCTACGGTTTAGCATGAGGTCCTGGGTTCGATTCCCGGGTCTGGCAAAGTGTAGTTGGGTTTTTCCATCAGGAATTTCTTAGTAGCAACTTGCAGTCTGGATTTGGGGCCGGTTGATGGCCTCCTATAAAATGGGATTAAAACATAATTAGCGAAATGTGGGTGTACACATAGGTAGACCTCTGCCTTATCCTTCTTGGAATACAGGCGTGATGTTATGACAATACGAAATAGTCCCACATACTAACCTATTCTAGCTACCACGTGTAAGCCAAAAATTTCTGCCACAAATTGATTTGAATTTTAAAAGTTATGCACGATTAACGATCACAAACAGTGCTCATAATTACTTACTAGTTGTTTCCTGGGGGCCGATTCTACTAACAAAATTGTTCAAAAATCGCAATGGAACCGCAGCTGAATCACGGCTTTTAAGCGTTTTCACATTCTAGTAATGAACAACGATCCAACTGCGGTAACGTTTCAGTTGACGCCAACGATCGATCGAAACAATTTGAAACTCTATTCTGCTAACAAAATCGAACATGAGCGTAACACGAGCGTGACGTTACTCTCATTCTACTATTATTTTGACACTTGTTAGAATCGAATCAAAACTGAACTTCGGCGGTTTAACTGTCAAGATTCGCGGTTGAACATAAGTTGGTAAAGTGCAACTTTAGCCGCATCGATCTGGGATTGCTTTCATTTTCTTCCCTACAAATATGATGTTTTATATGGATTTCGTTGAACTTGCCCATGAGGTTGACATTGGAAGGGTAAGAGGAAGAAATTAATTTTATTAATTAATTAAGAAAGAGCTATGAAGACTCCTATTCTTAATGCTGCTCCAAACACTCCTGAGGTTTACTACACTGAGAAGCAAATGAGCGATAGAAATGTTGTAGAACGGTGTATAGGAATTATAAAAGCAAGATTTAGGTATGCATTTTATTGTTTCTATTGATTTGATTATGAAATTATTGCAATATTTACAATTGTAACATTCATGTATTTTAGTTAACACATCTGTACTTTCTATTCGCAGCACACTGGACCTGGACAGTGAGGACCTAGAAATCATAGAACAGGAGCGTGGGGAAAGAGATGATGCAGCCAGATTAATGTTTGATAATCGAGGGTCACGGCGGCGACCGAATTACCTTTTAGAGCAAGGGCGTAATTACCAAGCAGCTTTGGTGCAACGCTTGTGGACTTCAAGGCAATAAATAAATTGAATTAGTGTATAATTTGTAATTAATTTACCTTTATTTAAATTTTGTAAATGTGTGTAGGTAGGTACTACTAAGGTCTGGTTCTTGGAAATTCACATCCCCACCTCACTACCTAATACACATCTTTTATGGGGTACTATGTTAAATGTTACAACAAAATACCTTGTCATATATTGCAATTAAATGAAAGAAACATTTAAACTCATATAAAAAGTTCACTTTGTAAACAAGATAAGAATGCTTGGAAACATGCTGGTCCAGCTCCATAGGACAATCTAGGGTCTAGACAAAATCATACTTGTTGCTACTTTAATTAAATCGTTTATTATTTTTATGACATTGATTTACATTCTGTGATTACTATAACCCACACTCTGACATATTACTTGTTTATATAATTTGGAAAATCATATACTTTTACAATGTTTGTAAATATGTGAGCACCATGTATCTATCACATAATTAACTTATTTGTCATTGCTACATTTTTTAAATTCTTTTTACCCTTTGTGGCAGGGTAATTTTGTTATAGGTTGCATAGTTCTTCACATATAATTATATAATTAATGTATACGAAACATTGTAACACATTTTAAAAGAGTAACGGTGGAGTTTCTTGTCCATTCTTCTCCATACGAAACAACCTTATGGAAGGGGTGACTATAATCACTATTTGAAATAAATACTTTGACTTTGACTTCGTCATTTTTATTTCAGCCACTCATTATCACACAATTATGGTTCTTGTCCAGTGGCGACAGGTCAACAATCAGTCATTAGTCTGAAACAAACAGAATATTTCCATTATTATAAAATCTTAAGCAAAGACATGGGAGTCACAGTCTATATACAATAAAAATGGAACCTGACTTATTGTCCTGAATTATGAAATTATTTACAATAATAATAAATACATACCAACTCTAGAATAATATTCGTACCCGGTTGATGGCAATAGGCTCACCCTCTATTACACGGGACTTAAACATAACTAGTGAAATGTGGGTTGTGTACCTCTGCTTAACCCTTCGGTGAATACAGGCGTGATGTTATGTATTGTATAGAATAATAAATACATGATGTATATACTATAGCATCTAAAACTGGTGATACCACCAATCAATTACTCCATTGTCAAACAAAATATAGCTTTAAAACACTTACTATATGTGAACTTGATACATAGGTATGCAGACTTTCTGCCATGTTGGTTTAGGCATTAGAGATGCTGGTCATAGCATTGGACATATTTAATGCTGCAGTAGCCACAATTTGCTCCGTTCGTGTACGCATCTCTTCAATGTGGGCTATGCTATGGATTACCTTGCTTCATCAAGAGCTGCCGTATTACCTGTAATAAGTCATTAGTTATAGTTATAACAAAAAAATGGGTTAAGAATTAGTTCCGACTGCCAGATGCCACTTACTCTGATGTCCAAACCGAGGGCGACCCCCCGCACGTGGGCGTGTTGGTCTTGGTTGGCGGCATCTAGGTCTGCCTGAAAATTTAAACAATGATTAGGAACCTATTTTTATGATTGAATGTTTTAAAAGTACATGATAATGAGTCTTGTCGGAAAAAAACTCGCCGTTTCGTTTTGAAATGCGTGCAGTGTGAGAGTGTTGCACGCCTAAGTATCCAAAGTTGGTTATTAGTGAGCCAAAGGATGTCAAGTGCATTCCACTTGACATCCCTTAGCCGCTTTTTGTGATATTTATTGAGGTTTGGAATTTGCTGTGTAGTGTGAAGTGGATCTATGAGTATTTGAACAAATTTGACTTTTAAAAAGCATCCAACTCAAACTTGATCATGATACTGTTCTTTATTCATTCATGTTTTAAAATAATGATCTTAGGTATAATAGAAAATCAGTTGGATAAAGTTAATAAATAATGTGAACCTGTTTGTGGTACTGTAGTGCCTTGATGATCTGGCTGATTACTTTCTTCCACATGTGCACTGTCTCTCTGCTCAGATTCCAGAGTAATTGTTTGGCTGAGGTCTTGTATGGCTGGTGACCTATTTCCAGGTGTACCAGAACTTTCTTGCATAACAGAGAAATCTCTGAAAGAAAGAATGAATAAATTATTAAAAATGGCTAATAAAATACCTACCAATACAATAAAGGTTAAGTGCCCTATTATTTACAAAATGGGTGAGTTCGCTGCTAGCAGTTTCACATCCTGTTCCACTTCCATCTCTTCTAATGCCGAAGATTCCACATACTATATGTAAAATAAAAACATGTTTAAGACACACATAATTTTTGGTATAGGGAAGTACAATGTAAACTCATTGTAAGGAAACTCAAGGGACCAAGCATTTTTTTTGTTAAGTATAGAGTTTTCATTATGTGGAGTGAAGAAAGAGAAAGAACCAAATACTTATCACAATGCTTTTAAGTAATATTGTTTCATTATGTTAGTAAATTATTCTAAATAAAATAATATATCAAAAGACGTTATAACAAGTTTACAAAAGATATTATAATGAGTTTACACTGTATAATTATTTCATGATTGATAAATATATAATCACCTCAATTTCAATCTCTGGATCTTGACGGACTCCAGTAAGTGGGCCAACATCCCTCCCTATAAGGGCAGCAACCCTTTCCTCTAGAAGGCTTAACTGTGGGGCCCTGCAAGGCCCACCCCCAGTACCCCTATGGCCTCTGTTTATTTCAGCTAGTTTGGCCCGTACCCTACATTTATAATCGTTCCAAGCCTAAAATGGATAGAACATTATTATTATTAATGACATATTGATATTTTTAAAGAATAGCTATTCATCATCTGCCTAGCCTTTTCCCAACTAGGTATGTTGGGGTCGGCTTCCAGTCTAACCGGATGCAGCTGAATACCAGTATTTTACATGGAGCGACTGCCTATCTGACCTCCACAACCCAGTTACTGGGTAATACAATACCCCTTGGTAAGACTGGTTGTCAGACTTTCGGGCTTCTGACGACCCGTAACGACTGTCAAAGATTTATAGACTATTTTAAAGAATAGCTATTATAGATTTAAAACTTACCTTCGACCAATCTTTAGGTGTCCTAGCTACGCCTTCTGAATTTAAAATGTCCGCACATTGTACCCACAGACGTGTTGCAAGGGCTTGTCCTTCTTTGGACCGCAATTGTCCTACGGCAAAATTTGTATGGGCCTCCATAAATGTAATGAGGAGGTCCAGTTGCCGAACTGACGTAGATTTTCGTCTGGTATCTTCCATGAGGCCTGAAATTACGTACGTATTAACCGAACAACACTTGCAGCGAGACTAAATTTTTCACCAGACTACCAGTAAACGAAATGCACCAATCTACACCATGCAACAAGTGGTCACTTAACTTAACCATTTTTTTTGCTGTAGCTAAATCAAGAGCGACGTAGGTAAATGTTTACTTGAACCTTTTGTCGCCTAATATTAGTTAGTAGGTACCAAATAACAATAACAGTCTATGGTGCGATATTTGATTTGATGAATAAATAATCAGTAATATTTTAAAACGAATACTCACACAGTAAATCAACAATTTTATTGAACTTACACCCATTAGATAAAAGTTTTTGCTTTCGGCTGTTTATTTACGTCTATTTTTGAAATTTTAACATGACCGAAACGTTTCGTTTCAGGACTTCGGCCAGCTAGGACGTAAAACGAAACGTTCCTCTGAGTGTATTAATTAAAATGTGGAAATATGGTATGTCTAACGATAAAATATACAAGACAAATATATAACTATGGTCTAGATATCTTTTTTGTATTAGAAAACACTTTTAGTGATACTTATTGGTATTTAGTAACATTTTTAGGTTCCACGTTTTTTTTCTGTGGTATTATTACGACATACTATTCGGCAGGTTGGTAACACAGGGTACCCGCTCTAACGTTCCCGTTACGATTCAGTTGCGATTCGGTTTAAGTTTAGTTTCCAGAAATAGTAGAATGACTTTATAGGTAACTATCGAACGGCGATGGAAATCGAACTGTTGTTGAAACACAATTGAACGTGTAACATTCCAAATTAGTGGAATCGGCCCCCAGTTCTCTTTACGTCTTGGGTGGTACATTAACAAGTCACGACTCTTTATGTTTGTAACACTCCCGGATTCTAGTAGTTGTAGCACTATGAATCTATGATCAGCTGATCTGTTTAATTAGCTGATTAATATTGGTACACCACAATTGTAGTGGGTATGTTAGGTTAGTCGCATTTTGCACCTTATAGGTAGATAATCGATAAATACATATAATACTCTTCGTTGTACCTTCACCATAACTTATGATTATGTCTAAGATTGTAGGAAGCACATCATAGTAGATAGATTTGTGCGCTTTTAAAATTTCTAACGGGCCGATAATTATTATCGTGGACGTCTACGTCCACGACCATAACATGTATGGACATACGTGCGCGATATGACCTCACTTACTTCCCTGTGTTATCGTGATTCCGTAACGTCTACGATAATACCGCCACGCTAGAAAAAAGCGCACAATGGGTAAAGGACACAAAAACAACGCAGATTTTCAAGTTAGGTTAGTAACAAGATGAAAACCACGTGAAAATCATGAATCGTATTTTTCGTTTCATTGATAGCTTTGGGAGTTAATCTATCCATAGCCACTTTAGACAGCTATTAGTCCTAAAAACAGTGTGATTGGCCATGAACCCCACAACATTAGGTACTAGACAATAGACACACATGTCGGTGTATTGAAGCATTTCTACGTAAGCTTATGTCGTCATCAGTAATTGCGTATAGGCTTCCAGTTACTCATACATATAAACCGCCGCCATGAAGAACGGTTGAGGCAACATAAAATAATCCTGAAAATAGTTTCTCCTAGATTTTGTCAAAATCAACTCGCTTAGCAGACAAATAATAATGTTCTTTCCGACGCCTTAGGACAGTTTTTGGCAGGGTTTTTTGTAGTTTGTCATGTGAGGAAATGAAAAATTATGTGTCAAAAAGGATGCTGATGTTTTCTTAAAATAATCACTCAGTTCCGTATACAACATCCACTCCAGTGGTTACATAGTTAGAAGACACAGAGATTTAAGCAACACGTCTGTCGTAAATTTTACAACTTCACAAGCCAGAAGCCTAGTTAATTGTTGTTGTTATCTTATCTTATCTTATCTTATCTTATACCTAAATTGGGTTTTCTTGAATGCCATGAATTTTCGCCTAGTCTTTATCTGCTTAATTGTTGCAAATGGGTCACACTATCACGTCCTGGAAGGAATAAGTACGTAAAATCACAAGTCACTCTGTATACATAATATACAGACAAATTGAGAACCTCCTCATTTTTTAAGAAGTCGCTAGTCGTCAAAAACATACACGCAGACGAGGCGGATATGCAAAGCATAGTCATAAATTAATAAGACTCTTAAAAAAATAATTATTGATGATTATATGCTATTAGACGTAGCATAATTATGACAATTGACATAAACTTATACGACCCTTAAATACCTCGGACCAATTATCCTACCATAATTGGACCGAGCTAAATACTCTTCTTGTGAACGAAACCATAGCACAGAATCTAAATAATGGTACTAGACGTAGAAAGAGAAAACTACAGCCTACGGTCCGCACTAGACGTAATGATTATGAATATTTTTTACATTCCATGAAGATTTAGTGACTTTCCGGAAACAATCAAAATAAAATTGACCGAGGATTATTAAATTAATTACTAGTGTCCATTAGGTGAAGAATGAGACTGAACGGGCTGATAGAAGATAAGGCTACTGCAGACAATGGTCTACGTCTCTACGGTATTATCTCATATCCGTTACTTATTTACTTGTTTACGGGCAGAGTTATAGCACGTAATGGGTTTCCGTCATTCTGAAGTGTTACGTTAAATAATAATGTACCTATAGCTAGTACTGTTTAAAATATGATAAAATAAAAGCATCGTGAGGAAACCTGCATGTCGTAGAAACAAACATTTTATAACCAAAGACTCTGACGGCCTAACCGAATAAATTTATGTATTTCTTTCTTTATTGCACTCATGTGGTGAATTACAGTCCACACCCTCTCACAGACAAGGGCTCGTAATAACAGCTGCACATGTCGATTGATCAGGTTAAGCTACGCTTGCCACGGTCGGTTCATGAATTGGTGGCCATCTTTACATACCGAGACCCCTCCGTGCCTTTGTAAGCATGGTAAGCTGTTAGTCCCGGCTGTCATTTGTCGATCTTTGACAGTCGTTACGGGTCGTCAGAAGCCCGAAAGTCTGACAACCAGTCTTACCAAGGGGTATGGTGTTACCCAGTAGGTAACTGGGTTGTGGAGGTCAGATAGGCAGTCGCTCCATGTAAAATACTGGTATCCAACTGCATCCGGTTAGACTGGAAGCCAACCCCAAGAAATTGTTGGGAAAAGTTAGGCAGATGACCCTCTCACAGAGAAGGCGCCTGGGTCCCAGCAGTGGGAACCATAAAGGCTGATAATATAATGGCTTGATACAATAAATACCTAGTTTAATTATCTTTATTCCTATATGTATTCACATTTAGTAAAGCGGATGACACACTACAACGTGTCACGCGACGCAACGGGGCGCGGTAAACGGATCCAAATTTCCCGCGCGGAAACGTGTTTGTTTGTATATACATATTATACAAAATCACGCGTTATCTGCGCCCCGTCGCGCGTGGCGCGTTGTAGTGTATGATCCGCCTAAGGTGGAGGGACAAATAGAAACACACCCACATTGATTTAAAAGAAAGATAATAATCTGAGTATGAGCTCCTTATTCTAAGTAAATTACGAGGCTGGAATGAGGGAAGTGGTTTAGTCACGCAGTGCGGGATTGCTTAGGTTATTAACTAATAGGAAGTACTTACAGATTATAGAGTAAAGCGACGTCTTATTACAAGACACATGATTTAAACCATCGAGCCTGTTTTTAAAATAAGAACCTACCAGAAATCGAAATATCTACAGTTCCTTTTACAAAACTGAAAACTCAGTTCGGTCTTAGGTTGTACAATTATTTTGGGTTTTTAATTAGGATGTTCAATTTTGTACTAGGCTCGGGCTAAAGTTAGCTCGTGGTTGGTAATAAAGCGGTTAGAGTTCTAGTAGTACAGACTACAGAGCTCTTTGATCTCGTCCGGTAAAGAACATTCACCATTCCACTTTTTGCCCCTTAGTAGCATTGCTGCGGTACGGTTTGAAGTGGTTTGAAGGCTCATAGGTGCCGGTGGTATGAGACATTTTAACTTTGTCTCTGGAATGACCAAGCACTTGCGATGCCGTTATGATTGGTGGACAGTCTCTGTTTAACATAATCAGCCCATAATATTCCAACTGCTGGGACACAGGCCTCCTCTCGGTGAGAGGGAATGGGCCATAATAAACCACGCGGGCCTAGTGTGGGTTGGTGGATGTCACATGTCTTCGAATTTTTGGTATAGGACATGCTGGTTTCCTCACGATGTTTTCCGTCACCGTTTTGAGAGCATTGGTGATGAAATAATTTACACAAAGTAATGCGCCTGTCTGGGTTCGAGCCTACGACCTACAACTCGTAAGTCACGGCCGTTACCACTGGGCCACCACTGTACTCAAACACATAACGATAGTTTAATTTAGGCCTACTTGACTGAAACATTAATTTTTTTTTAAATGTTTGTTAGTTTTTTAACGACCTCTCAGTTCTACGTGTCTCGGTCCCTCTGTTAACTTATTTCGGGTTTATTGATTTTACAATCGCCAGTAAAGTCGATCAGTTGATCGATACATAAGTACTTAAATACCGTTACTCGTAGGTACCCCAGGCCCTGCAGTCTCGACATAGTTAGCAATCGTTTTCGGTTGCTAAGTCCTAACAATCCAGATGTAAATGTTGATGTAAATGTTTGGTAGTCTCGGCACTCAAATTTATCGGTTGTTACCTACCGGTACCTACCTAAAATACCAGTAACAACCGATAAATTTGAGTGTGGAGACCACCAAATATCGTTAAATCTGGATTGTTAGGACTTAGCAACCGAAAACGATTGCTAACTATGTCGAGACTGCAGGCCCTGGGCCCTTATATCTTTGGTAAAGATTAATTTCTCTAAGTTAACTCACCACAAAAATCACCTGCATTTCAGAAAGCTACAAGAAACTGTAACTACTAATAATATCTAAGCCTACACAAAATAATATTGGCGAACTGTAAACGTAAACATATTTAAGCGTGAACTAGTAAAGTGAATAAACCATAAATTCTATAAATATGCGTCCAGTTTTGTGGGTGACGTGGTTCATAACTCCCGGGTTATGTAAGCAACCGTGTTACGTGAACCATGGAATTGGTTCATGGTGGTTTCAAGGAGAGAAACTTGCTGCCGTCCGTGGTAACCGGGTAGCCAGGTAGCTGGGTAGCCGGTACGGATTGGTACAACTCGTAGATATAAAAAGTCTATGGTACCGCATTACTACCGGAGTCTTGGGTAAAATAACATAACGGACCCTTTTTGTTCTATCTATAAATTTTTTCACCGCCATCTTTGATACAAAATACTGTGTTTTTATACCTATCTCTCGAAAATCGCGATATTGTAAAATGGTTATATAAAAGTCAAAATCTTATTGCAATTCGCGGGAATGTATCAAATACTTATTACTACGTAAATACATAGTTTGTTATGAGAGCAAGGGTGATTTTAGATTTTAAATTGATTTCCACCTAATTTTAAAGAAGTTTTTTACCTCCAGAATTTCACAATTTTAATGAATCCGCAAAAATTTACAAAGAAAAAAGCACATCATAGCTATCGTGTAGTAGCCATCTATTTTGGCTTTAATAGATTTTTCGTAGCATTTCGCTAATTATGACTGAACAGCTTACTTTTAATTAGTGTCACTTGTTTGTATGCCTTATTTTGCAGTGATGTTAGAATGGCGATAGTTACATTTTAGTGAACGTGGTGATAGAAAAGTTTTTTCCCTGCATTAGGACAATTACAGGCTGAGGAGTATTAACTGTGAATGTTTTCTCTCCATAAGTACATTTGTACATATGATTCCAATTAGCGCGGGTAGCTATCAATATATCTGCCACCCCACTAACTTGCTGACTACTGAGGTTTCATTTCATTATTACTTCGATGAATCGATCGTCCCTAAGTATGTCACCGTACGATTGTGAACACCGATGGTTTATAATCTAAGAATCTCCTTTTTTTTTTTTTTTTTTTTGTTTCCGGGGTGGAATATCCTCATGGATGGGGGAGGGTTTGTCGTTTGCAAATTTATGTTTTGGCTTCCAACAACACGCTTCGCTTGCTTGATTGCTTGGCTTGGTTTTGTAGACGCAAACCTACCTTGCCTCCTCCTTCAGAGGGGACAGGGTGGCGTGGTCTTGAGGGAGAGCGCAAAAGTCGTGTAGATCCTCAAGGCAAGTCTGGTGATGTTCCTTCTCGAGGTTGCCGCCCTGTTATTGGTCTAATTCCATATGAATTAGATGTAACAGAAATCACTGGACGATTTATCTCAGGGGTGGCGAGGTCATGCCCCTGGGTGTCCACCATCGAACAAGAGCAGATGATGGACAGCAATGACCTCCCGCGTGTTTGTGCCGTGCGCGGGGACCCGTACGGAGGGATGAAGGAATCCTGGTGGTTGAGTGGAGCAGGTTGCACACAACACATCACTTTGGCTCGGATTTCCTCTTACACGGGAGATCGTGGGGTAGCTACCCACGACCAATCGGCTGAGGCATCCCATAAGCGGGATGTCAAGCGAGGGTCGGCTTAGTGGGGGGGGGCAGCCGGCGTGGCGTGGGGTCTCGGGATGAGTTGCGGCATAGTCTCGTGTCGTATACAGTTCCGTGATCTTCCGTCGCGTGCGGGCTCGTCAACTTCCTACTAGGTTGATCCTATACCGAAGGAGTAGCTCTGGCGTACGCTCGTTGAACGGGCGACGTCCCCGACTGAGGGCTCCGTGGCGGGTGGAGAGCTCCAACGGTGAAACATAAACGTCCAAACCTATGGATAAAGAGACTTATCACAAAACTAACGAACCACAAGCTGCGTCCCGCTCGTCGGATGCGCTTACACAAACAAACGCACCAAGGGCCGCGTCTCCAGATGCGCCTTCCACATCGAAAACAAGGGTTGCGTCTCAAGATGCACCTAAGCAGCAACTGCCCAAGAGTGCATCTACAGATGCACCCTACAAAACAAAAAAACGCCCGGCGGCGTCCAAGGATGCGACGAGGAAGGCACCCGTAAGGGATGCGCCACAACAGGCTGCGTCCCGAGCGACCCCAACCTCGTCTGCGTCCATGGATGCGCCTTCTAACACGAACCTGACCGAAAGGCCAAGGACAGCACTCGCTCATGGCGACTCGAGGAGTACTGCAAATGTGGATGCGCCCAAAACACGGGCTGCGTCAACGGCTGCGGACCCTGAGAGGGACCTGACGAGTCTGGCTAAAGCCCCACTGGCAGGAGCATCGAACGCCAAAAAAGGGCACACAGTGTCCAAGAAAAACACGTCCCTCAAAGCGGTGTCGACAACGGCAGAGATGCCAAAAGACGAGGCTGCCGCCGGCGCTAAGCGCAAGCGCAGCGCGAGGCCAAGAGGACGCAAAAACCAAACAAAACCAAACACAGAACCACCGGCCAGGGCGCAGAAGCGTTCGCGTCCCGAAGATACCGTCACACCAACTGGGGTAGGCAAGAAGAGCAAGCCTGCTCGCTCCCGTATGGTGGACGGAACTTTGGTGAGCTACGCCGAAGCGGCCGCGTCTTTCAGGAGCAATGAGCTATGCGTTGCCGTCATGACCGAGCCTTTCTTGGAAATGACGCAGGAGCAAGCGGAGGGGATCCGTCAGACGATCGAGAACCAGCTCCGGGCTCTGCTAAAGGCTCCTGAACCAACCGACACAACCGATACCAACGACAGCACCGCGATCCATTTTAGAGGTCGGGCCCACTTCGCTGAAGGAGTCCTTAAGACATGGTGTGAGGACGACTTCACACTGGCCTGGCTGAAAAGGGTCATACATAACTTATCGTCCCCGTTACCGGGGACCGAGCTAACCGTTCGACCTCAAGCCGACATACCGAAGAAGGCAATGTGTATGTTGTTTGTTCCCGAGAACAGCGAGAACACAACGGAGCTGCTCAGGATGCTGGCGAGGCAGAACCAGAACCTAAAAATTAACACCTGGACTCTGACACATGAAAGGGCTAGACAGGAGCCCCCGGGTACCTGTCTCTTCTTTCGTGTGCCGGAGCCCATGGTCAAAACCATTAAGGATCAGCAACGGCGAGTATACTACCTCATGGGTAGTATATACATCCGCTTCCTGGACGAGGGCGGTGCCAGGGAGGATGCTGCCGCGCCAACATCACGTACAGCCTCGGTTGCGCCCCAGGGGGAGTCTGTTCCGCCGCTTCCTGAACGCTCCCCGTCGCCTCCCGCGGTGGGGACTGTTGGGGAGGCGGTGGATCTGGCGACTTCCATGGCAGCAATGGAGGTTGTCTCAACAGCAGATTCAACAAGGGATCCACCCTCGTCCGGTCTGACTTCGGATGAGGATTGCTTTCCGCCGGGGGAGAGAAGTGAGGGCGAGGACAGCAGCCTCTGCTCCTCTCCTCTGCGGGACTAGGATCCTACAGACTAACCTCCAGCACAGCCAATCTGCGTCGGCTACCTTGCGCAGAGAGCTGGAGAACCAACAAGGAAGAACCATCGCCCTCATCCAAGAGCCGTGGATCAGGGGTGGCAGAATATGCGGTCTTGGCAACATCGGGGGTAAGTTGCTATTAGACACCTCCGCAAGTAACCCGCGTACCTGCATTTTGGTCCCAAAACATGTACCTAACCTTTTAATCAACGAATTCTGTTCGAGGGACTTGACAGCAGTCAGGCTTTTCAGAACCGAACAGGAACTCCCGGACATTGTACTAGCCTCGGCATACCTGCCAGGCGACGAGGAGGTGCCTCTGCCAGAGCTCGCCTCACTGGTTGAGTACTGTGAAAAGGAGAAACTGGAACTAATCATCGCGACAGACTCCAATGCGCATCACACGCTCTGGGGTAATGTCAAAACCAACAACCGAGGTGAGGTAATGCTTGATTTTATTCTTAGTAATAACCTTGTTTTACTAAATAAGGGCTCCGAGCCTACCTTCATAAACGCGAGATCGCAAACAATAATAGACTTAACTGTAGCAACCATAGGTATATCCAACTCCATACAGGACTGGCATGTGTCCACTGAGATATCATGCTCAGACCACAGATGGATCCGCTATACCATTAACTTCAACCTAACTAAACCAAAGCCAAGAAGGGTTCCGCGCAACACAGACCGAGCCAAGTTTACTAAACTGGTTAGGGCTGAACTAAGTTGCAACATTGTGCAACCTTAGTTTAAGGAAAATTGTGTTGTTTACTTTCCCCTATAGTAACAGTTTGCCACAGGAAGAAAATACCTTAAGATTTGACATTAACATGACATTGCACAATTTGACTTATAATGACAATCTGTTCCATTTAGTTGACACTAACAATTATGTTGGTAATAATTTGTATTTGACAAAAGATAGATACAATATTGTTAAGTACTATCTTTCTAACTATCACAAAAGACAGATAGCTGTGTCGCTATCATATTATTTTTCTATTTCAGCCAAAAATTTGGCTAAACAACTTGCTTCTTTTGAGCAATGCAATGACCTTTTTAATTATTCTGCCAATAATTTGGTCAAAATTAATGACAATGGTCATCATTTAAATTAGAAATTAAGACAAAAGAGTCAGTCTCTTGCAAAAATATAACTAAGGCAAATAATAAATCATATGAAAGTGTACAAAAAGTAAATAGTATCAACCTGGTGCATCAAAACATTCAAGGGTTTTTGAACAAAGATTTAGAAGTAGAGTTATTCCTGAATTGTAGCAATATAGATATTCTTTGTATGACAGAACATTGGCTTAAAAGCCACCAGTTCATGTTCAATTTTAGTAATCACCAGGTTGGTAGTTCGTTCAGCAGAGTAAATGCTGTACATGGTGGCTCTTTAATTCTAGTAAATAAACAGCTTAAATTTAAAGACCGCAAGGATATTGTGAGCCTCTCTGTTGAGCGGACAATTGAAATAGCCTGTGTAGAATTGGAGCAGCTCATTATATTAAGTGTGTACAGACCACCTTCAGGATTGTATGATTGTTTTGAAAAGGTTATGGATGAAGTGTTGCACAAAATCTGTAATTCAAACAAATCTGTCATCACTTGTGGTGATTTTAATGTTAATTTGTTAGAGAATTCTGGGTTAAGTACTAAAATTATAAGTCTATTTCAGTCATACAATCTTGCTAACCAATTCTTGGAGCCCACTAGAATAACTTCCACTAGTGCCACATGCCTAGATAACATTTATACAGATGTTATACCAACCCACAAAGAAATTATTAACTTGATAGACTCAGATCATTGCGGACAATTGATTACTATTTCTAATTTAAACAAAAGAGTTACTAAAAAAGATATCACTGCTAACCCTAAAACTACTAATCGCTTGGAAACATTTAAATCTAAACTTTTAAATAAATTACCACTTCTGTTGACTAATGATGACCCTAATCAACAATATAATGATTTTTTTAAAATATATTGCACACAATTCAATACCACATTCATTCCAAAGACGTTCTCAGTTAATAGTAATGCTTCCTTCAGTGACTGGGCCACCATTGGTATACATACAAGTAGGAAAAGACTTTATGAATTGTATGATGAACGGGCATGTTTAAACACTGCTGAATTTAATTTATATGTCAAGAATTATTCAAAATTATTTAAAAAAGTTTGTAGTATAGCCAAGTCACGTTATTTGAGTTCAAAAATTAAAAATAGTGGTAATGTAATTAAAATGACATGGAGTATCATTAATAGCGAAACGGGAAGGTCATGCAACCGATGTAGTGACTACAGCCTAGCTATTGATGACAATATAATTAAATCAGATTCTCAAGTCGCCGCGGCCTTTGAAAATTTCTTTGCAGAGATTCCCGTATCGACTACTAAATCTCTTAACTCTTCACCCACTGCTTCAGAGTCTTTACTTAAAGAAAACGTTCCAGTTTGTGATTCTGAATTTTATTTCCAATATGTCACGTGTAAAGATATAATTAAAACCTTTCACACGTTAAATGTTAAAAAGACCGCAGATCTATGGGGTAATTCTGTGGACGTTGTTAAGTCGATTATAAACATTGTAGCACCAACTTTAGCTGTTATTTTTAATAATTGTATTGACCGTGGTGAGTTTCCTGATCTTATGAAAAGCAGTAAAATAATACCGTTGTTTAAATCGGGTAGTACATCAGACCCTACTAATTATAGACCTATATCAGTGCTACCTACCTTTAGTAAAATTTTTGAAAAGCTTATTCTAAATCAAATGCAAAGATTTTTCAACGTACATAAATTACTGCATAACAAACAGTTCGGTTTTACAAGGGGTCGTTCAACTACCGATGCCGGAGTTGAACTTCTAGGGCATGTATATAATGCATGGGAGGACAAATGCGATGCGTTGGGCATCTTTTGCGATTTGTCCAAGGCATTCGATTGTGTTCTTCATGAAACATTAATCAGGAAACTGCACCACTACGGAATCCGGAACGCCTCTCTGGATCTTCTTACTTCTTATTTAAGTGATAGGATTCAGAGAGTTGATGTTAACGGGAAAAGATCTCCCGGATCGGTAGTAAGAATGGGGGTCCCTCAAGGCTCAATTCTAGGTCCATTTTTATTTCTTATTTATATAAATGACTTGCCTTACCTCATAAAGGATAAACATGATATAGTGCTGTTTGCAGACGACACTTCACTTTTATTTAAACTCAAACGTCAGCAGCTGGTTACTGACAATGTAAATAGCGCCCTCGCAAAAGTAGTTAACTGGTTTAACGTTAATAACCTTCTTCTTAACGAGAAAAAAACTAAATGTATTAAGTTTACGTTACCACATGTTAGACAGGTAGAAACAAGTGTTCTCATAAAGGGGGAAGAGTTGAAACCCGAAAATACCACAGTATTCTTAGGCATAACTTTAGACGCCAAGCTGCAATGGGGCCCCCATATAGATAAAATGTCAAAAAAGCTTAGCTCTGCAGCATACGCTGTTAGAAAAATTCGTGGTTTAACAGATTTAGAGACAGCCCGTTTAGTATACTTCAGTTATTTTCATAGTGTAATGTCGTACGGTATTCTGCTGTGGGGAAATGCCGCCGATATTCAGACGATTTTTGTTTTACAAAAAAGGGCAATTCGTTCAATTTATAAATTAAGTCCCAGACACTCCCTCAGAGAAAAATTTAAAGAGATTAATATAATGACTGTGCCTTCTCAGTATATTTATGAAAATCTTTTGTATGCACATAAAAATATTAATCTGTTTAAAAAATACAGTGATATCCATAGTATAAATACTAGGAACAAACACAAATTTGTTGTTCCTACAACCAGGCTCAAGAAAATAGGTGGCTCGTTTAGATGTCAATGTATACATTTTTATAATAAACTTCCTAGCCACATTCAAGAACTAAGCCTTAATAAATTCAAATCTTTTATAAAAAGGAAACTATGCCAGAAAGCCTATTATACTGTCAAATACTTTATTGAGGACAAAAAGGCTTGGGAGTGAGCTGTTCCAATAAATTTACACAGGGAATGTTGATTTATTTTATTGTTTTTTTTTGCTAACTATTGTACTTTTAATCTTTGCTATAAGTATCTATATTTTTTTACATATACAATGACATGAATATTTACTGTATAAAGTATTATATTATTTTAATTGTTGTGAATGTGAGGACTATGTGGGTTATTATTCCAGTTTTAATCATGTTCTGGCAGTTTGAGTAGTTTATGTGGCCTACCCAAATGTCCTTTCTTTGGTATTGTTCGTCGAATCGTTGAGCTCCTTAAGTTCTGAGTCGAGCTGCACGGTTACTGACAAATGCGTGCACTGTCTGGACAGGTCCACTCAATCTGTGTGGTTCTTTTCTCAAAAGTCCATTTCAGACACCAATCTGCATGGTCCTCAATGATTATGTCCGGATTTTATATACACATTGACATTAATGAATTTTATATACATATACTATGACAAGAGTATTTACTTTGTAAAGTATTATGCTATTATTTTAACTATTGTGAATGTGAGCACTATGTTGGTCACTGCTTTTTTTTTTGTATTTTTACTCTTAGTGTAATCATGATCTGGCAGTTTGAGTAACTTGTGCGGCCTACTCAAATGTCCTTTCTTTGGTATTGTTCGTCGAATCGTTGAGCTCCTTAAGTTCTGAGTTGAGCTGCACGATTGCTGACAATTGCGTGCACTGACTGGACAGGTCCACTCAATCTGTGGGGTTCTTTCCTCAAAAGACCATTTCAGACACCGATCTACATAGCCTTCACATGATCTGACCAAGATTCTGTCTGGACTTTAAAAGAGACTGTGACCTCTGAGTTTGTTTCGGCCTTTCTTCTCAGAGTAGTCAGATAGGAAACGCCGACCTCATCTAGTTTAAAAAAAAAAATATGATTGACGTGTAAAAGTGTTTGTAAAAATCTACTTACAGAAATAAAATCATTTATCATTTATAAGCAGATTACACGCCCTTCCGGCTGAGATACCAATAACCAACATAGACGAACATGTAAACCACATCACATCCATCCTTCTATCTAGCTATGAACAGTCGTGTCCCCTCACGGTACCCAGACAGGGAGCTCGCCATTCCTGGTGGAGTCCAGAACTGGAAAGACACCGACACAGATTGAGAAGACTGTTCAACAGAGCTAGCAACACACGGTCGCCAGTAGATTGGGACCGCTATACAACAGCTCGTAAAACCTATAAAAAACTGATACGCCTCAGAGGAAAGAATAGCTGGAGGCGTTTCTGCACTAACATCGAAAGTAACAATCAGGCAACGAGGGTCAAAACTTGTCTAGCTCAAGAGACAGACCACTCAATAGGATGCCTGAAAAAAACAGATAACACCTACACAACAAACGACGCTGAGACAAGCGAATTACTCCTAACCACCCACTTCCCAGGATGCCAGATTGCCACCCAGCAAAGCTGGGAACCACATACGGAGAGGGTTACGAGCAGCCTAGATTGGGAAATGGCGTTGGAAGTAATCGACAAAGACAAAATAACGTGGGCAATCAACACCTTCCTACCTTTCAAGGCAGCAGGACTGGACGGTATTTTCCCGGCTCTGCTCAGGTGGAGCCAAGATGTACTGGCTGACTACCTGGTTAAGGTTTTTCGTGCCAGCCTGGCCCACCGCTATATCCCCTTGAAATGGCGGGAAGTAAAAATAATCTTTATACCGAAACCAGGTAGGGGCGACTACACCCAGCCCAAATCCTTTAGACCTATAAGCCTCTCCTCGTTCTTCTTGAAGACACTGGAGAGGCTGGGGGATAGGAGGATCAGAACCCAAATTTCGGTACAGAGACCTCTACATCCGAATCAACACGCCTACTGTGCAGGCAAATCAACTGAATCAGCACTCCACAGCGTAGTCTCACGCATTGGAAATGCTCTTAAAGCCAAAAACCCAACCCTAGGCGCCTTCATTGATATAGAAGGTGCTTTCGACAAAACAAACTTCGTCAGCATCGAGCAGGCACTTGCCAGGCACGGTGTTGCGCGAACACTCATAGAATGGATCAATAACATGTTAAAATACCGTGCCATTCAGTTTACCGTGAACACCACCACGCGAGGTATCGTGAGTAGAGGCTGCCCACAGGGTGGGGTGCTGTCACCACTGCTGTGGAATTTAGTCGTAAATGAGCTCATTGCAGAGCTCAACGCCAGCAGTCTGTACTCGGTGGGATACGCGGACGATATAGCAATTCTGATCTCGGGGAAATTTGAAGGCATCTCATGTGATCTCATGAGAAGGGCTTTCAAAATAATCGAGAGCTGGTGCACGAGGCACGAACTATCGGTTAACCCCTCGAAGACAGAACTAATAATGTTTACCAACAAGAGAACTTTTGGACCCCATAGGCTTCCAAAACTCTTCAACACTGAACTAACACTTAAAGACGAAGTCAAGTACTTGGGGGTGATCCTTGATAGCAAACTTCTCTGGAACAAGCACCTTGACTACAAACTTAATAAAAGCACAATTGCACTCTACCAATGCAAAAGAATGTTAGGGAAAACATGGGGGCTTTCTCCGAAGATAACTCTGTGGTTATACAAAGCGGTAATCAGGCCAATGTTGGCTTATGGCGCTCTGGTTTGGTGGACAAGGACTGAACTCTCGACCACCATTACCAGACTACAACGCTTCCAACGACTGGCCTGTACGGCTACCACTGGCTGCATGAGAACCACCCCAACTGCAGCTATGGAGGTAGCCCTTACACTAACTCCCCTTGACCTGTACATACAGCAGGAGGCGGCGCTAGCTGCCATCAGGCTAATGCATCTGGGCATATGGGGCAAAAACCATACCAGCCCACACGCTAACATCCTGGACCGGGCGATTGAGTACCAACCGCTCATCGCTGCCCCGTGTGATAGAACACCAAACAAACCCATGTTCAACAAAAACTATATTATACAAACAGTTCAGGAGGAAAGGGATCAGTCAGGAGCCCATGAAGTGCGCATCTACACAGACGGCTCAAAAACACAAAACGGTTCAGGTGCTGGCGTACACTCCCTTGACCTCAACATTAACCTTCACATACCACTAGGCACACACAGTTCGATATTTCAATGTGAATGTGTTGCCTTAACACTAGCCGCAACAGCAGTAAAGCGCTTAGGCATCCGGATTCCGGAACTACGGCATTAAATTCCTATCCGATAGCCTATCTGTGCTCAAAGCTTTAGAAAACAAACAAACTAACAATAAACTAATTTTTGAGTGCCATTTAGCTCTGGAGAGGTTATCGACGTTTAATCGCATTACCCTCCAATGGATCAAAGGGCATAGTGGATCCTTAGGCAATGATGCCGCTGATGAACTTGCGAAGAGAGGCTCTGATATGGAAGTGCTAGGCCCGTACCCACTTCTCCCTCTGCCTTTCTCACAATTTCGTGCGTGGATTCGCCAAAGATCGACCGAACTCCATAACAACAGATGGTCACGGGCAACAGACTGTAGACAGTCCAAATTGACTTTACCAATTGTAGACCCGCGGTTAACCAAAAAACTTCTCAACCTGAGTAGAAATAACCTCAGAATAATTATAGGAACAATTACGGGCCATAACCCCCTTAACAAACATCTTTTTAACATAGGCGCCACAGATAGCCCCCTTTGCAGGGGCTGCCTTGACGCCGAGGAATCAGCCGCCCACGTTATCCTGGAGTGCGAGGCTGTGGCTTCTCAACGGGAAGAAATCCTCGGAACAGTGAGGTCGCTCCGCGAAGCCTGTGAAGCCCCCAGGAGGCTTCTGTGCTTTTGGGCGGAGCTAGGCTGGCTGTGTTAGCCAGTATCCCCACGCACAACGGACCAAATGAGAGTCTAAGTGCGGAAAAGGGAGTCCCCATCATCATCATCATCATCATCATCATCCTCATGGATGTCCGCCGCCCTGGGGCGAACGGCGGGGTCTGTCAGACTCTTACTGACTAAAAACCACCCCGTTGTTCCATCTCACACCTACGCCGGGGGTCGCGGGAACGTACGATCCTTCCGCAACCCCCGACTGGTGCCGGCCCGCCGCTGCGGGCCTCTTCGGGTCTGGGGGGGGAGTGAGGTGTTTGACTCCCCCCGCGACGTCTAAGAGGGGCGCGCGTGGAACGCTACGCGCCGCCACCTCGGGTCCTGGTGTGTGGGGGGCGACGGACGTCCCCGAGTCCGTCGCCCCTGGACCCATTTAGGGGGGCTGGAAGAGGGCGTTGTCCGCCCTCCGCCGACGCCCGGTGCGCCTTCTGCGGGCCGGGTGAGTGGACGAGATCTCCCTCTCCCTTTCCGCAGCCTCCTTCTGCGAGACGACTGTCTCACAGAAGGAAACCACCGCGTCCCAGGACTTGTCGCTGCCGACCATCGACTCGACTACGGCCGGCAGCGACAAGTCACTGCCTACTTCTGAGATGAGGGCACGGCGCGGCTACTCCCAAGCGGCACATTCTGCCAGCGTATGCCGCGCCGTGTCCTCCTGGCAGTCGACGCAGTGGTGACACCGGGCGTCCGGCTCCCTGTTTATGCGACACAGGTACTTCCCGAAGCAACCATGTCCCGAGAGCACTGCGTCACCCGAAACGACAGGGAGCCATGCCTCCTCCCGAGCCAGCGCTCGAGCACCGGTTGGATCTAAGTATCTCCTACGATAACTTGTGAACTGTACCATACTGCTTACGAAATACTTAACTTTATAATCTATCCATGTCAAACCATTATAATGTGAACGAAGCTGCACTTACCCACGGGGTTCACAATTTGTCCGATGTATCACCCATAAATTGTGAACCGTCCGTGATTTATCGGTCTTGGCGGTAGCCCAATTGGCTGCAGTAACTAAGCCAGGACACCCCGACCAAATGGGTTAGGTCCACCACAAGCTCGGAGGGAGCGAGTGGGTAGTCCGCCAGTCCAGCTGCCCCCCAGAACTCGCAGGAGGAAGACGTCCTTCTTCCCTCCGCCACCCCGTCCAACCAGTCGTGGATGGAAGTGGTCAGGAGAGGAAACGGGAAGGGAGGGGAAAAGTCGGCCCCCAAACCCGCTTCGACTGCTCCGGCAGCCAAAAGGGCTCCAGCCGGCGGCGGGAGGAAGCTAGTTCCTCCCAAAACCACGGCCGTCGTGGTGACCATCACCCCGTAGGCCGTGGAGCGGGGCGAGACGTACGAGTCCGTCCTCAGACGGGCTCGAACCAATGCTAATCCCTCCCAGCTGGGGATCAGCAAAGTCACGTGCCGCCGAACCCTAACCGGGGCTCGAATTTTCGAGTTCTCGGGGGAACAGCGCGGCATAAATGCGGACCTCTTCGCAACAAAGTTGCAGGAGGTCATCGCCGACGCGGCAACGGTCGTCAGGCCCGTCAAGACCGCAGCCTTGGAGGTGGCTGATCTGGACGATTCGGTCACCAAGGAGGATGTGGTGGCGGCCGTCGGGGCGGCTGGTGGCTGCGACGCTGGCGCGGTGAAGGCTGGAGCCATCAGAGTCGGCCGCCGCGGCATGGGCATCATCCGCGTCGAGTGCCCAGTCACCGCGGCTAGGGCCGCCCTTGCTGCGACCGAGGGACGGTTGCTTGTGGGGCTCAGCTCGGCTGTGGTCCGGCCACTTGAAGACCAGCCCATGCGCTGCTTCAAGTGCTTCTCCTTCGGCCACACCCGAGCCACGTGTCCCTCCAAGTTCGACTGGGGAGACACTTGTTACCAATGCGGGCAAGAGGGACACAAGAGTGCCACTTGCCGCGCCACCACGCCACACTGCACGGCGTGTGCCGCCAGTGGCCGCCCCGCGGGCCACAGGATGACGGGCAGGAGCTGTAAGCCTCCCGTCAGGAAAGGCATAGTGCCGGCGCAGGCTCGCCCTGCTGCCACCGCCGCCGCCGTCGTCGCCATGTCGGAATAATGGTTTCCGACTACCGCATCCTCCAGGCGAACACCGACCACTGCAGAGCGGCCCAGGATCTGGCAGTGCAGGTCATGGCCGAGTGGTTGCTGAACGTAGTGCCCTACACGATCCCCAGCAGCTGGCTGGGTGATGAGGACAACTCGGTGGCACTAGCGGCGCGGTCTTCCACAGACTCCCCTCCCCTCTCGCTATTAGAGAGAGGACCGGGATACGTGACCACCGCGTGAGGAGACTTAGCCATTGTGGGGGTATATTTCTCCCCAAACCACCCTCTCCAGGACTTTGAGAACTATCTCGGAGTCCTGGCCGCCGTGGTCGGCAGGGCGGCGCCGCGTCAAGTCTCCGTGCTGGGAGACCTGAATGTCAAGTCGGTGACCTGGGGCAACCGGGCCACCGACGCACGCGGGCGGGCATGGAGATGTGGGCAGCCTCCTCTGGACTCTCCCTCTTGAACAGAGGAAGCGTCCAGACATGCGTGCGGCGTCAGGGTGGCTCAATAGTGAACGTCACTTTCGTCACCCCTGCGCTAGCCGCGCGCGTGTTGAACTGGCGGGTGGACCTGGTGGAGACTATGTCGGAGCACCGCTACGTGCGGTTCGACATCTCCACCAGTGGCCCCGGAGAGATGGAGCCCCCCCCCTCTCGGGGCGTTCATCCAGGAGGGTTGTCGAAGTAAAGGCTGAGCCGGTTTCCCATGGCCCTCCCATCTCGGCGATGTGCGAACACCGCTGAGTTTTAGTGGGTATACTGTCGGTTCCATTCCGACAGGAGTCCCACATACCCCGTCACGTCCTCCGCGAGCGGGGATGCGTAATTCATTTCTCAGCGACCAAAAAAAAAATGGTTAGAACTGTGGGGATCGTGCGATCCATGGCCCTGTATGGGGCCCCGGTGTGGGCCTCTGACCTGACGGCCGGCAGCATCGCAGTTTCGCAAAAGTCGCAGAGGGCAATGGCCGTCAGAGTCATCAGGGATACCGCACGATCTCCTACGAGGTGGCTTGCGGCCCCGCCCTGCGACCTCGAGGCGAAAGTACTCGCGTCATTGTATCTTGTATCGGTGGAGCGAGGAACCGATGCAGAGCCACATGGAGCTGCGTCGGTCTCAGCTTCGCGAGGTCCTGGTGGCGGAATGGTGGCACAGGATCTCACAGCCTACCACCTCGTCACCATCGAGGCGGTCCAGCCGGTGCTGGAGCGCTGGCTCGGGAGGAGGCACGGCTCCCTGTCATTTCGGGCGACGCAGGTGCTCTCGGGGCATGGTTGCTTCGGGAAATACCTGTGTCGCATAAACAGGGAGCCAGACGCCCGGTGTCACCACTGCGTCGACTGCCGGGAGGACACGGCGCCGCATACGCTGGCAGAGTGTGCCGCTTGGGAGGAGCCGCGCTGTGACCTCATCTCAGAAGTAGGCAGTGACTTATCGCTGCCGGCCGTAGTCGAGTCGATGGTCGGCAGCGTCAAGTCCTGGGACGCGGTGGTTTCCTTCTGCGAAACAGTCGTCTCGCCGAAGGAGGCTGCGGAAAGGGAGAGGGAGATCTCGTCCACTCACCCGGCCCGCAAAAGGTGCACCGGGCGTCGGCGGAGAACGGACAACGCCCTCTTCCAGCCCCCTAAATGGGTCCAGGGGCGACGGACTCGGGGACGTTCCACGCACGCCCCTCTTAGACGTCGCAGGGGGAGTCAAACACTTCACTCCCCCCACCCCGCCAGACTCGAAGAGCCCCAGTCGGGGGTTGCGCAAGGATCGTCCGTTCCCGCGACCCCCGCCGTATGTGTGAGATGGAATACCGGGGTGGTTTTTATTCAGGGCGGCGGACATCCATAAGGATTTTCCACCCCGGAAACAAAAAAAGAAAAAAAAAGGTTAGACCTGTGACCAACCGCGCGAGCCGAGCGAGCGAAGCGAGCGGTGCCGCGGAGCGTCCGGCGAACGCTATTTCAACTTAGTCGCAGTTGCCTAGCTATTTAGAATTAGCGCAAGGTGCGATCCGTCACTCGCATGCAATTTTAATACATGTCGGTTGGCCATGGACAGATTATAAACTATCGAAAAATAATGCGTTAAATTGTAAATGGTTTGGTTGTTTCACAATTTTTCGATAGTTTCTAATCTCGCGAGATATATTATAAACTAAACGTATACTTATTTATACAGTGAGAATAATTATTCTTACCTATATGCAACTATAGACACATAACGTCCATAACTACAAAACTGTTTATTTTCCTACTGATTAGAATTGAAAACACATTGACAGTGTTTGTACTTTCAGTTATTATTTTTAGTCATACTATGGTGTCAACAACCGAATCTACAACCTACTTAAGCTAATGTTACCTGTCCTAAATCGTAATTGAATAGGCAGGAACCTATACATACAAAGTTAGTACGGATTTATACAAGTTAATTTTAAATATGGATGCTTTTCACGTTCGTGATTCGTAGTTAAGCTAAACATGGGTAGCTTCGAAGACCGGTACAGTGGGCAATTCTCGGCATCACCGATAAAGGAGTCGTCAGACAACAATATGAGGCTTTGTTAACCCTTATATTGCGGTCAAACTTTAGCCGGGCAACAGTTCAAGGTTGGAAGCGAAGCAGATCGCCCAGGTTGCGCTGGACTTACACCATATATGCATTCAAAGTTATACAGATATATGACTCTTTAATGAGTTCTTTATTAGCTTACAGTGCTGGACATAAGCTTCTCTAATCCTCTCTTTACTTCCTATCCGCTTTTTCCAATACATTCACTCGAAAAGATTCTTTACGGGGCAAGATATTCGGAAAAAAAAGTATAAGCTATCTATTTCATCTGCATTGTGCACAGTGCGTGCAGTATTTCCGCTCAATGCATATATGCCCAGAAGATACTGGCTGTCGAGCCTATTGAGAGCAATAGCTAAGGATGCGGGCGATTGAGATGCTTTCAACTATCGGCTTCCGTCTCAAGACCTGCAAGATACACGGGATCACGGGGTGACATGCAGTGGCTATTTAATGAATTTTCTTACCTTTTTATGTGAACAAGTTTTCAGTACCTGCCTAGCTAGCTGTAGCGACCCGGAGTTTGAGACCGTGCCCCGTAAATTGCAATAAAGTTTCTCCCCATTTGTAGCGGTATAGATAGACCGTAGCGAAATATACAAGTGAAACGTGGCTGTTACATAAATACCTGCGCTTAGCCTTTCGGCGAAAATGCCTGATCATGTTAGATTCCGAGTCTTTGTAAACCACACTCTGGGGCGAATTTTGAGAACACACAAATTTAATCCCTTAATTACCTTGTTCACCCACTTCGTTTTGGCCCATCGTGATGTTCTTTGATAAACAGCTGAACAATACTATAGGTAGGTACACTACGCTCATAAAAAACGTAGACTACTTACGCCTACTTATCGCACCTACGCATTAGTCATGAGCAGACGCAGTCATCATTACTCATTCAACAAGGAGTTGGTACGCTATTTGATACTTCCTCTTAAATTCGTCATGAGACAGTGTCCTTTCTTCTTGCTTTTAAATCGACTTTAAAATAACTTGTTACTTACGTGCCTAATTTTTATGAGATTATTAAGAGATGAAATATTTTTGTTGTAGAGAGAATAGAGATACAACAACTATAATTTAGAAGCAACGTCGTAATAGGAACCAATAAAAATGAATTGAGTAGGTATAACAGTTACATAATTGTAGTTCCTCAAGAAACCAGAAAAACTCACGTGTAAAATCAGTTTATTCAAGAATGTACCACTAAAGAACGGCGTTATCTTTATTAGTGTTTCCTTGCAACCCTGAGCACCTTTCTACCGCGAGAATTAGATCCGAACGTATCCAGTTGCTCCCTTTGTGTGTGAACTAGACACAATCGCTGACCGACTTATAAACTCAAGTTAAATGAACGAGAAGGCAGTTTGTAAGAGATCCCTGTTGAGGTAGAACGAATATAGATAAATAAAAAAGATTATATTTCTTTAAATTCGTATAATTCAAATAAATACAGTGAATTAAATTATTAGATGCTAAGCGCCGTAAGAAAATAGTTGACCCAAGTTGAAGATTGAAACTTGTTGCGTAGATAATTCTGGCAGGCGCTTATCAATTTAGATAATTACAATGGCTTTAGCACGAATTAATAATATCGTTCTAAGTGTTTTGCTGCCCATAATGTTTTCAAACACATGTGAGTACTCCTTTAAAGATAATAGTATTTAAAGCTAGAAGTTTAACGACCTCCATTCCATTACGCGAAGTGGGCTGAGCATGCAAATCATTTTAAATCACAACTGCTAGTCATATTTCCTGTAAGCTCGTAATAGTTCATTCATTTGCTAAGTAGTTTAGATGATTTCGTTTATCATAAAACTAAGCTACCTATCAGTAGAATGATTGTTTATTTTTTATTAGTAAAACTAGAAGACAGCAAAAGCATCAGCAGCATAAAATATTCCACTTTTTCTCAAGAACACCTAAAATTAAGGCCTATTTTCATGTCTTTAATTCCAGGTGAAGCAATAAAGTGCTTCGACTGTAACAGTAAAAACAACTCGGCCTGCCTCGAGATGCACATCCCGAAGATGCACGCGATCATACCCATCGTGGACTGCACCGAAACAATAGGCAACGCCATTGACAAGAAGGAGTTCTTCTGCCGGAAGATTACACAGACAAGTAAGCTTTTAGTAGTAGTTAAGCTCTTACTGACATCGGTGAAGGAAAAACATTGACAGCATCCTCACACCAAAGCTGGAAAAAAATAAACTTTGACCAGGACTTCGCCAACCCGTCTGGAGCAAGCGTGGTGGTCAGTACTCATGCTTTCTCTGCATGAGAAGAGGCCTTTGCCCTGTAGTGGCACATCATTATGCTGGTATTATTATTACCTATAGAACTCTTTGTGTAAGGCCTCTTTTGGGAAATCTCTACCACCGTACATTTTTCTGCCACCCAACCGTAGACAGAGAATAGTTTTCTCTGTCTACGCACCCAACAGTTTTGTGTTGTCAGTTTGAATGGCATGGATGCGACATTACAGCTGTGTCTCTAGGATGGCAACGCACCTACCTTGCCTCTAGTACAATCATATGCCTGAATCATTTGTTGCGCCACTTGCTAAAGCACTAGGAAGTGGAGAAGGGCGGGCGTATTGGGGCTGTCTTACGTAATTTTGACGTTTAAAATGTGCTGATTCTCAGCCTGGTTAAAATGGCTTTTGATTTTGATTACTTACCAGAAGGTGGACCAAGTGAATTTTCACCTGGCTACTTAAGACCAAACCTTGAGTCATTTCAACGACAGCCGGTAACAGGGGCTATCTATTTTTATATAAACGAAAAGAACTTCCTTTCATCATCATCATTGGCAGTCTTGTTCCACCTACTACTGTGTATAGGCCTCCTGCGTTTGGTGTCATGCGACTCTGGTAGTGCGAGTCTCACCCAAGTCTTCCTCGCGGACTTCCTATACAATATTTTGACGACACGGTTGGCGCAGTGGTTAAGCGATTGACTGCCGCACAGCGTGTCGCGGGTTCGATTCCCGCACGGAACAAGTATTTGTATGACCTGCAAGTAGTTGTTCCGGGTCTGGCTGTTTGTGTATGTGAGTTTAAATGTTTGTAAACGCACCCACAATACAGGAAAAATTTCTAGTGTGGGACAACGTTTAAAAAAAAAAAAACATATTTCCTGAAAAAATTAACACATAAAATATATTGACAAAAACAACCTTCATCTAATTAGGTTACACCTTTTAGTTTTCATAACTGTAATTGATGGCTACAATACGCTGGAACGGGTATGAATAATGAATGTAAATATACAAGTTCGACTATAATGCAGATGCATTCATAGACAAATAATTAGCTAGTTTTGAGAGCAGAATGATGTGCCTATAGTGATGTCATGATTAAATAATAACGTGATTATCAGTGCGTGTAGACGTCCCTATTCTGATTGCGATCTACGATTGCCAAGTTTATACGATTCCGAGTCGAATTCCTATAGTCGACTGAGATAGATAACTTTAATTTCTTCGGCTATGGTAGACTTGGGCTCTTTACAATATGACACAACACAGAGCTATCCTTTTTTTTTAATTGTTTTTTCTTTTTCTTCTTTTACAAGTAAACCAATCGTTTTCTAGAAGTATGTTCATAGTTTACTTTCATACGTTATAAGCATGAAATTCTAAGTGAATTCTTTGAAAATGCAATCGCTAAAAGTGCATTCTGATTCTGGCACATGGTTTAAAAAGTTATTATGAAAAGAGTTAGGTATTTAAAGATAATTTAAGTGAAATAGCCCCTAATACTGCATTCTTCTTCCAGTCTTAGATCCAGAACACACTCCTGAGGTCCGAATCACCCGCGGCTGCGGCTGGGTCAAGAGCAAGCGCGAATGTTACAAGGCAGACAATATGGACCACCTCGAAACCGTCTGCCAATGCTTCGGAGACCTGTGCAATGCGGCAACGTCGCTCGAATACGTCAAAGTGACAGTTCTTGCAACCGTTGCCACTCTTTTCGCTGCGTTCAAAACATGGCGGGGGAGTGCTTGAAAGAATCATATTTCTTTGATTTTGAATTAAATGGGACGATAAAATACTTATGATTTAATGTTTGTGTATAGGATTATAGTATTGTATATACATAATTATAATTAATTTTGGCCTGAATGCAGGGCAGGGATGATGCCTTACAACTTGCTATAAAATAACTTTCGATTTGTAGTTATTCTTTTTCTCATCGTCGGGACATTGCAAAAGATGTGTTTAAATTATATAAAATGAACGTATGTTATGCGATGCGGTATAATGTAATGATTAATCGAGCTTTTTTTATATAATTTCTTCATTGTCAAGCCAAAGGCTATCCGTCTCCATGTGTTACCTCAGATACTTACAATATTCTTTATTATTAAGATTACAATAATTATAAATAAACTACATTATTGTTATCTGTATGTTTGTTTTATGATATCCCTGTTTCTGAATTGTCTCTGATCGCCTTACGGGCATAAGATTGCATTGAAGAAGGTTCAGAACGTTGCCTGGATCGATGTGATTGAAGATAGGTACTAGATTTAATAGTCTGACTGAAATAGACTTCAGGTACGCTGTTAGCAAACTGGTGATCATTGTTCACTTGCTCAGTCCTTCTTTTTATGAGATAAGACTCTTGAACTGCCGTACCAGACCAGACAGTACAGACAGTATTGGGACCGAAAACACTTGAGTACCCTGACCCTGATCACCGCATTTGTACCTAATTAAGTTTATTTTTATTTATTTAAAGTAGTATTAACATTAAATTGCTTACCTATATACAATTTTTACACAACTAACTACAGGGTGTCCAGTGGCAGAATTCAGAGTTCGAAAAATTAAAAAAATTAAACTACACCACTACTATACAAAGTATGTTTATTGTAATTTAAAAACAACAGATGTGGATTTTATTTTTTGAAAACCACGTTCTCCACATGGCGGCCATCAAGCCTGACACACTCTTCGAGTCAAGCACGCATGTTTTCAAAAAACGCGTTTACAGAGCGACTGGGGAATCCTGCTGATTTCGGCTCGAATATTTTCTATAAGTTGTGTCACAATGCTCGGAATTGTTTTGTAAACAACGAATTTTAGGTATCCCCATAAAAAAAAGTCACGGGGACTTAAATCTGGTGACCTAGGCGGCCGTCTTGGTGCCGTTTCGGGATATGTTTTTTTTCTGGAAATATCTGTCGCACTGCATTCATTGACACATTAGCAGTATGAGCTGTGGCCCCGTCCTGCTGGAACCACGTGTTTCGGTTGAAGTGTGGACTATTCTGTAGTTCCAGTCTAAAAAAGTCATTTATCATCTCTCCAAATTCACAGTTACAGTTTGGCCATGTTGGTTTTCAAAAAAATAAGGCCCTATGATGGCAGATGCAGACACTGCACACCAGACTGTAACTTTAGGTTTATGTAAAGGCTCTTGATGCATTTGTCTTGGATTGCGGACATCCCAGTAACGGAAATTTTGCTTATTCACATATCCTCCGATGTGAAAGTGCGCTTCGTCACTAAAGAATATGTACCCATCCGAGTATCAGTACAAAATCTCAACAACATCACCTCCGCGTAAGTTTTTCTTAATGCAAAGTCAGAATCTTGTAAATCTTGAACGATTTGAATTTTATACGGATGGAACTTGAGTTTTTTTTCGCATTATAACCTAGTTGATTATGTAATTCCCAATATCGATGAACGTACACGAAGTGATAAACGGGGATTTTCAGTGACAGAAACCATAACACGTTCAACGTTTTCGTCCGTGGCTACCGTTGGTATAGGTCCTGATCTGTGTCTATTTAATGTTGATCCTGTAGCTCTGAACCTTGCTACCCATGACTGAATGAGGTGGATCGATGGTCCATCACGTAATCGACGAATACCGTAACGATTATTAAATCGACGGCGTGCTTCAGACAGCGAAAAACCACTCGAAATGTACGCCTCGACGGCAAAAGCGCGGTGCTCTCCACTCCACTGTTCACTAGCTACTGCCCGCTCATATATAATAATGTACTCTGTGACTGCCGGTACGGTATAGTAAAAGTACTCTGTGATGGCTACAAAAAAATCCGCAGCGCTTGCGCTTGCAACGACCGCCCCCGCGCCCCTCTCGCGTGTTGCGTTCAGAAACTATGTTTGTTCAAACTTTGAAATCTGCCACTGGACACCCTGTATTTAAACTAGGTACCTACTAAATTAAATGACTAACTAACTAAATATATTTTAATTATTTAGTTACCATTGCTTATCACTTACACGACATATCAGTCCCTTTCTATTGAGTCTTCTCATGGTACCTACTCAATTTCTCTCCGATTTGCAAAAAGTAATGCTGATAACTCTAGTGATTAGGGTTATGGTATCCTACTGACTACTGCCAGATTTGTAGTTTTCAGAACAACTGCATCCAAAGTACCCGTTTTCAGGACACCTACTGGTCGGGGAGAATGCGAGAGTACACTCGAGATTTTCACGTTTCCGATACGATTGAGAACTGACCGCCGCGCGCGCCGGGCTGCGCCGCCCGCGCCGCCGGAGGCGTATATTGACTTCCGATAACACGGAATAAGTCCACGCGTCACAATTTTATAGCTAAAGTATTATTGTAAACAGTTAGTGGCCGACTGTCCGGGATCCAACTCGCGATATTTAAATTTCACATAGTTTACTGTGTAAAAAGTTTTTTCATAATGTTGAAGGAGTATTTGAAATGTTTGTTCGTTTTCGCGTTCTGTTTTAGATATAGTAAGTATGTTGGTTTTTAAGTCTAATTTGGATTGACTTGAAGTCTGAAATATTTTCGATGTAGGTTTTGGTTGAGCAACTCTGAAACTTTCGATAGAATAGAATAGAATAGAATCATTTATTTGTAAAACATAGGTAATTTCGATGTAAATTTTAAACTGAAAAATGCTGTGTTCTCTCAATCATATTGATCTACTTAGTCGTTATAATCGGTAATAATAGATCTAAACATTTAGCCACTACGGTAGCAGGTTTGATTCCCGCTTATTAAATTAATATTTGCATTGGTACTTAACTTATCTTTCAAATTTACATGCTCTCGCAGTCCTAGATAACCAATAATGTTTGGAAATGATAAGAGCAGTGAAAAATTTATCAAGAGAGATCTGAGAGTGGGAAAAGATTATCTCCCCTTTTTTTGGTTTAGTGTTATCCTTGCCTGGTAAAACCAAAGTAATATCTAGTAAAAGTAGATATTTATGTATCGAGATAGATATACCTAATAGTACTTTTACTCTCTTTTTTTTTACTTTTTCTTTAATAGATATTTTATACACATTATCCTGCTCGGAGGACCAATTTTCACGAAAACAGAGAGTTTGAGGTGTCTAAGAATAAGCTCGATATCCAAAGAGGGTTTACATTAGTTTCTCATCGCTCGTAGACCTTCAAAGCAATAGTTTGGTCAGTTTTTGGTTACCTTCAGTTAGTTACTAGCCATCTCTTCTCTCTAATTTATTACAAACTGTTCCTTACACCTGTGAACCTTCCTCCCTCCAGCTGCCTCAATCCGCTGCTTCGACTGCAACAGCATGAACAACTCAATGTGCCTGGACCCCACCATCTACGACAAGGAGACACTGAACAACTTCCTGCCCATCGCGGAGTGTGGACATGGAGTGTACTCGGCGAACAACGACTTTTTCTGCAGGAAGATTGTGCAGACCAGTAAGTCATCATCATCATCATTTCAGCCAAAAGACGTCCACTACTGGACACGCCTCCCCCAAATACTGCCACTTCGAGCGGTTCTGTGCTTCACCCATCCAGCGGATTCCTGCGGACAGTAAATTATTCAGGCTGGCAGGGTCAGGGACTGGCGCAGTGGGGTTCAGAATTATGTACTGAATCTATGGTAACAGATTGTGTGTCGCCACCTTGTATAGAAAGAAAGCTATAACGTCATAAAAAAAATAAAAACAAAAAGAAAACGATATATTTAAGCTACAATACAACTTAGGCAGTCATCTTGGAGCCGCCTTTTGCTTGACCCATAATATTATAAGCCACAGAGTGTCCAGTGCCACAGAGTGACACTCAATGGCATAGACAAGCAAGTAGGTTACGTCTGGCGCGGATAGAAATGCGAATATTATAATGTTTTATTTGTTATTATTTTACATTATATGTACCTATTTCATTATTTATTTATTACTGTTAAATGCCCGTGACTTCACAGCGGGCCCTATCAGAATACCAGCGTTGCGGCATTTATTTATTTATTTTTTAAATGTCGCAGCATCATGCTGAGATAGGAGCCTTTTGGCCTCGTATAGGAATTTCTTTTTTCTTTTGTTACTTTTTGTTTTTATATAGTTTGGTTTTTTATTTTATAATTTAGTTTGTGCACTTCCTGTACGAGTCACAATAAACACTTTTTCTTTCTTTCTTTCTTTTCTTATAAGCAGATATGCTCATTTAGCTTAAAATACTGAAATATTTCTTGTACAACGATGCAATTGACGGTCATGTTTGTGAATGGTTTACCGATACCTACTTTGTTTTAGAAATCTTGTATGTAAATGAACAAATTTTTCTATGGAACCAATGATCAACTACAAAGTGTAGGTACCTACCCGATTAAAATGTAGGGTGATTTAAATATGGGGTGTGGTGCGATTCAAAATTGTTTATCTTTTTGAGTAAGTACTAACAACCTGTATATTATTCGCCTTTACCTCATATTGCCAAAATGTGATCTAATGGAAAAATTGCCATTCATAAGTATACTTGCTGAAACTAATTCCGACTAGGTTTATCCAATCAAATAAAGAAAATTATCCCATCTGAAAATCATTATTCACTTTAAAGGCAATTATTTAGTTACTTGAGGGCACCAACTAAATACAGAGTTAATTAATAGTAGTATAGTTATTTTATAGAGTAGGCATTTACTCGTAGTAACGAAGGTTTAACTAGAATCAAGGCTATATATAATATCTCAGACAGAAAAATCCACTAACGAATAAAAATTAATCTACCTAGCTATTTCCAACTATGTTGGGGTCGGCTTCGAGACTAATCGGATGTAGCTAAATACCAGTATTTTACATGGAGCGACAGCCTATCTGACCTCCACAACCCAGTTACTAGGTAACACAATACCCCTTGGTAAGACTGGTTGCCAGACTTTCGGGCTCCTGGCCACCCGTAACGAATGTCAAAGATCTACGAATGATAGCCGGGATCAACGGCTCACGTGCTTTCCAAGGCACGGAGGGGTCTTGGTATGTAATGGATGGACCCATCCACGAACCGACCGCAGCAGCATTCGATGTACCTAAACCCGAGATAAATCCTAACCCGAGACTAAACGATGGAGATGGAGAAATTTTCTTTCTTTATTACGTCTTCTTCGTTCTTCTTTCAGTCCTCCACAAAGGCTACGAGCCCGAGGTCCGTGTGACCCGCAGCTGCGGCTGGGTGCGCTACCACAAGCCCTGCTACAAGGCTGACAACGAGGACCACCTGGAGACCGTATGCCAATGCTTCGACAATGAGTGCAATGCTGCTGGCCCGCTGAAGAGTATGGTCGTAATGGTGGTTGGTGTGTTCGGGGTGATGATGTGCCTGTGATTAAATGTGACAGTATTATTTTGTTTGATTGTTTTATTTTTTTGACCAGTTTAGAAAAATATGAGCAGTGGTGGCCGCGTGGTTGGCTAGGCCGCGACTTACGAGTTGTAGGTCGTAGGTTTGAACCCAGACAGGTACTTTACTTTCTGAAAATATTTCATCACCACTGCTCTCAAAACGGTGAAGGTGTCGGTATCGGAAGTCTGTGGCAATTTGGCAATACATATACCTACAAACAAAACCAAAGGTAGCGCTTCCAAAGCTCAAATTATTTTTAACTTCGTAGTCACTTTCTTTGTTCGTTCGTTCCTCTGTCAAATGAAAAAGGATACTGTACCTGTACCTACATCTATATACCTATACATGAAAAAATAAAAAAATCGCCGAATGCATAACCTCCTCCTTTTATGAAGTCGGCTAAAAATCTAAAATATATTAATATCGTAAAGTAGGTACGTAACAACAGTCGTAATTAGGACAGAGCCAGGTTTCTGACCTAGTTTGCAGTGAAGTAAGTAACTAAAACAAAATGGTTACGGGTGCGACAGACATCAATCAATATTCGAGTCCCATGATCCATGAGACTCGCCACCACGAGTCGCTCCTTACGGTTCGATTCTCACACGATCGATACGGTACAGGAGAAATTATTTTATCAGGACGAGGTTTTTACAAAATAACAATTAATTCCACGGCACCTTTCATGAAGACCTTCTATTAATCAAAACTACCATAAATAATATTCAATGAATTTGCTAAATACATACCACTGCCACAGTTACTTAAATACAGTATTGTGTCGAGCGCATTGTCTGATCTGCATCAAACCCAGGTAGGTATTCAGCTACAACAAAGCATAAACAATCATTACCCGACTATGACAAAAAAACGGAAACTCGGTCAGACAGACCACCGCTTCCTGTCACAGTTTAGACCTCATTGCATTGTAAATGAAGTAGGTACCAACGCGAGTAATGTAATTATTGATGTAGCTTCAGATGACATTGGCCCAGTCGATCCACTGTGAACTGATAAACGCTAGAACATACTAGTTATCTCCATCAGCTGTTTAACAAGACCGTGACATTCCTGGGTCAATGTCAGCAAATACTTACTTTACTGAATAAGAAGTCTGACAAAATGACTAAACAATCATTTAATAATATTTTGCTTTGTTTATTAAAAAGACTACGTTTATTTTTAGTAGACTTTAAGTAATTAAAAAACATTCGCACTTGTAAACAGCGCCATCTATGTGCACAATTCCGTACTACATAGCTACAAATGAGTCAGGTAGATGTTTAATACTATGCATAGATGGCGCTTAACAGAAATTAATGAAATACGACCATCTATCTATAGATGCCTTTTACTTTTTGATCTTCTTTAAAATAAGCAAAACATACTAAAAAATAAAGAGGAAATGAGTAAGCAGTTAGAAAAGATGATCAGAAAAGTTATACACAGTAAGTAAGTTGTACTACAGTATAAATATTTATAATGTTTCAAATTGTCTTAATTAATTTTACTCCATTAAATTTATTGACAATATTGACAATTCGAAATCGAAATGAAGTTTTTCCAATAGTGTCGGCACATTGCCAAAATGTATAGATACGGATTCAAAATTTGAACCACTTCTTCAAGTCAGGTTGGCCGAGTGGTCTAAGGCGCCAGATTTAAGCTCTGGTTCCCGAGAGGGAGCGTGGGTTCGAACCCCACACCTGACAAATTTAATGGTATCTTCATTGATACTTTTTGATTATATTTTCGTTATGTTTGTTTATAATAATTAATCAAACAAAGGTTTTACAGGCTCGTTTTTAGCATCGCGTTTGTAGCGCGTCAGCGAAATTTATTTGATGACTCACATGCACTAGGTCCCCCCACCGACGATTAGTGAGAATCGAGTTGAGGTAGCTGGTGTGAACAGTCAACGATCAACTACATAATTATTAACATAACATTATATATTTCTTAACTTTAAGCAACGTTTATAAATAGGGGGGATAGTATCTACATTTTTAGAAACTATGAACAGAATGGTAAGTAGGTACCTACTTATGTATGTATGTACATACTTCATTGTGTACATTCTAGTTGCCTTAAATTCAATTGGTTTAGACATGATTGGCGTGAAAATTATTTTCTTCGTCTTAAATCTTCCAAATCTTCTTTTTTTCTTTATTTTGCCATCAGGAATTTCTAACTATCAGCCCGCACTGGCCAGTGTCCGGATTTGTCAAGTATGTAACTACCTGGTTGATGGCTACAGGCTGGCCTCTAGGTAAATGGGACTTACAGATAACTGGCAAAGTACGGGTGTACTACAGGTACACTTCTGTCTGACCCTTCGAAAATATCAGGCGTGACGTTAAAACTTAAAAAAAAATACAAACTGAAAGTACCTAGATTAAGTATATATTTTACTTCACATGTTTGCGATAGGTAGGCACTCGCCCGAAAGTCTGACAACAAGTCTTACCAAGAGGTATCGTATTACCCAGTAACTGGGTTGCGGAGGGCAGATAGGCAGTCGCTCCTTAAAAGATAGTGGTATTCAGCTGTGTCCGGTTAGACTGGAAGCTGACCCCAACTAGGTTGGGAAAAGGTTAGGCAGATGATGAGTTGAGATAGTTACTCAATGTTCATACCTACAGCTGACCATACAAGCATCCACTTTCATGATTGGATACAATAGTACTACAATAGTACTGTGTTTAATAGTATAGATATCGATTTAAATAGAGTTCATTGTCATAGTTCAAGGTTAACTTTATCAAGAGAAGGTTAACTACGTGGCGGAGTCGATCCCACCCTCGTTTACCTTTCAGTCACCACCCCTTGGCATTTAGCTGGGTAGGCGAGAGGGGTGAGGGACGCGAAACAATTATTTGATAGAAGTAAATTATCTAGTTACGGTTTAGTTAAAAGTTCAAGAAAAATTACATTATCTAATTAGATATTATATTACAATTACGATTGGGAACAATCCTTTCCAATATTCCAATAGGTACTGGTATTTAACCTGTAAATGTTTATTTCTAGTTTCATGTTACGTAATATATTTTGAATAATAAAATATCATGGGTGCTATTTCCGAACACGCCACGCCATTTAAATAAAAGAGCGGGAATAAAATTTCGTGGCTGGCGTAAAGAGTTGAATAAGTTAAAAAATATTAAAATAATCGTAAAATATGAGTGAAACTAGCGACGAGAACAGTATTTTAACACCGGAAGAGTTAAAACAACAAGTTATTAGTGCAGAATTAAGTTTCCTACCTGAAAAGTCTCGCGAGAAATATCTGAAAGCATACCATGTCATCAATGAATGGAGGCTTACAAAAGGGCGCAAGCCATCGGAATTCTACATCTATGGCGCAAGCAGTTTTTCGGAGACGGTGTTGCTACCTTATTTTTTAGATTTATCACAGACGAGGCGATCATCTACAATGTGAAGTATTTACTCAATGTTGAAAGCTACTTTAAAAACAAAATATAACGTGCATATTGAAACATACGCAAAACTCGTATCTTTTCTAAAAAGAATATGTCAATACTTATGGCTAAAAAGTCCAAAATTTTCACGGCCCTTAACATAGAAAAATTTCATAATGAAGCTCCGGACTGCAATTTTCTTGCAAGTAAGTGGTACGAATCTATATTGTTAGTTAGTAAAATGTGTATGTAGACTGTTATGTATAAAGGTACTTATTGCCTACTACTAATTTTTGGAGGCGCAATGAATCCTAGTCTTTTTTTTTTGTGGGTGGGAAATCATCAAATAACTTCTCCCGCTCTGGGCAGAGCAGGAGGGCGTGTCAGACTCTTACTGACTAAAACCCACCCGTGTTCCTTCAGTTGCCTATGCCAGGGACCACGGTAACCCTCTTGGACTTTTCCGCAACCCTAGCAGGCATCGGTCCTAGCAAACCCTGTAATTGGTGCTGACATCTCTTTGAGGCGCGCGTGGAACACAACGCGCCGTCGACCCAGGCCTGGTCCTTATCGAACGGCGAGCTGCCCATTGCTCGCCGTTCGCAAGCCCGCGCCTACGGTGGCCGGGAATCGGCCTGCGATTCCCGACGCCCAGGGCGTCTCCTGCGGCGGCTAGGGGCGTGAGGGCGCAAATTTTCCTTATCCTAGTCTGGCTTACCAATACTGTTAAAATATTTATTACGATATGTAAAAGATGCTGTAAATGTTAAATTATGCATATTAATTATGTCATATTTTCATTACAGGTTGTACTGATCATAGGAATTAGTGCAGCGTGTCGCAATAACGAGCTATTACAGCTAACAGTTAATAATATCGAAAAGTATTCAGATAAATAAATTACTGTTAGTAAACTTTAAAAATACGAAGACGAACCTTGACAGGTCTTTTGTCGAACGCGAAGAATATGTAACTATTGTAGAAAAATACCAAAATTTACGTCCAGCCAATATAAAAATCGACCGATAGGTACCATAATAATAAATGCTCAAGACAGCTTATGGGAGTAAATAAAATAGGTGCAATACCGCGAGAAATTGCCACTTTCTTAAAACTGGAAGAGCCTCAGCTACTTATACACGGGTCACTGTTTTCGGAGAACTTCGGCAACGCTCTTGGCTGATTCCGGAGCCGATCAAAGCCGAAAAAATCACACTGGAAACAATAAGTCTGAATACGACCTCGGATCCTTGGTCTCACCCACGCCGATCCACTTCCAACGACGCACAGTGTACCTACTTATACAGAAAGCCGATCAGAGTCACCAACGTTCACCGTTGTTCCTTCTCAATCCGCCACCGAAACAGAAACCTTAACCCCATTTATAATCAAACTCAACTCAATGCAACTACATATAAAGTTGCCAAATAAATCTGTTACTTTTAATTTGCAGAATTGCAGTCATTTTACTTTTAACTTTTAAAATGTTCCATTTTATTGAATTGGTACCTAGTTATTGTTATTTCAATATATTCCTGTTTATTCTGTTATTTGACAAACAATGCATTATTTTTTCATTTTATTTCTTACAACGTTTGGAACAAAGACATTACACAAATTGACTTATACCGTAATAAAAAAAAACTCACATTAGGATAATTGCACGTGTAGTAGTGTAGGTTCCTTTAAACCCAGCAGACAGAAATAGGAGCCCCGCCCGGCGGGGCTCCGTCGACCTGCTGACAGAAACGCTAACCCTATTATGGTCCGGTTCGGTTTCTTTAAACCAATGAGGAAATGACATTTAGTAGAAACGTGATTTATCCTGAATCTATATGTGAAATTAAAAATGTATAGGTAAATGATTAAATATCATCTGATGTATTTGTTATAAGAATTGTTTGCCAAATAAATGTTTGTAAAAGGAGTGTTTATAAAATAAAACATTTGCGGAATAAGTTGTTTTCGAAATAAATAGTAGGTACCTATACGAAACGTTGGTTGTAAAATGAAAATTTGTTAATGGAGTTTTGGTGAAACTTTAGTGAACGTAGAGACCGTCAACTAAACAAATTTCTCCATGGGACCAACATCGTTATCGCGAAAAAAATATCAACTGTCCCTTACAAAACTTCATTAGGTACCTACTCGACCCAAATGTATGGGAGGGCCACTGAGGTTCTACTACGTGGCTCCTGGCACAGGCATCTGGAGGAACACGCTAGTAATATAGTTCAATGGGGAGGGTATTGATATTGGATATTGTTTTTTCGCGATGACAGTATTGGTCCAGTGGAGAAAGTTGTTCAGTGTCATAGTCTGCACCACTGACCACGCCCTTAATTATGACCACACCTTTCTGATACATGCTGTACCTGTACCTATAGGTAACTTGAAAAAAAGTTATGCTCCTTTAGGAGGGTACCTAAGTAGGTACTTATTTACTTTGATACAATAAATAACACAATCCAGGATCACAGTTCAAAGCAAAAACCCCTCGATTCTTAAAACGTCCATAGGTCCCTATTATCTACCACTCTAAAATCACCTAAGTATATCCAATACTAAAACTACCATAACAAACCCTTGACCTACACATCCATACAACCGGACTGCACAATAGCCTACTAATCTAATATTCGCACAAACACGACCACATCTATTGCGCAGTATCATTTGCTATGTTATGTAAACAAACTCTTCGGAAAGTTACTAGAATTCCCTGAAACACTCCTTATCACCTACCTTAACACTATCGAGCTAAATTTAACCTTACAGTTTATGTACAAAGTTGATTTCAGCTTAACAGATGGTATGATTATTTTGAATCATTTGATTCAGTATTTACACACACTTGTGTAAGTTTTATTTGGTGTGTGTTCTGCATTCGTGTGTTATGTCCATGTGTGTGCGTGTGTCCTCAGAGAAAATGGTCACTTCAATGTTTTTCAGTCAGGTACCTAATTAAAAATTAAATATAAACATTGACAAAGGTAGAATAGAAATATCTAGAAATATATTCATTTTTATAAATAGCCTCATTTATAGTTTAGTAGATGTTCTGCCCTTCAATTTTTATATACAAAAGGTATCTACAAGACAGATGAAAGTGGAAGCGACGGAAGGGGGACACGGGACACCTTCGATGGACGACATGGACGTAAAGATCAGTGTATACCGGCGCGTAGGTGTAGAAGATTCGTAGCAGTTGACGTTGTGTAGACACTGCCATGGGCAAAAGGCGTGTTTGTGTGTATGTAAAGCATGGTATGACGGATATACCCCTGATTATAGGCCAGCAGATTGTTAACACATAAACAGATATGTCCAGTGTAGAATTACTACTGATTATTCGTACCTAATTAGGTACCCATCGATTACGATGAAACAGCAATGTCGAATACATATGCGGTATGTGACGCGATCACGTGTTTTCAATGTATGCCTAGGCCTACAGGAAAAATAATAACATTTCTATGTCCGGTACAATATAAATCTATTGACAAAGCATACACATATTTAGCCATATCTTGACAACTTTGGTATTATTTGTCATTGATTAAGATAGATTATTATATCATTGTCTGTCCACATGGTTACAGCACCAGTTAGATTTTGTTTATCTAACGTGTAGGTAAATATGCATATAACCTTGCTTACATAGGTACTTATCTACTATCTTAGCTTATATTGATACAAATCTAAAATTAAATCCTACCTGTCTACAAAACGGAAATATTCCGGAATAATGTACAATGTATGTAACATATAAAAAATAACGAAATATCCACTTATTTTCATTGTCATCATAATTATGTATTTACCCACTAGATGCCCACTCGTAATAAAGTTAAATGTCTTTAGTAAAATCTACTTAAAGTAGATACATATATCAAACTACTATTTTCAACAAACATCTTCAAAATCAGTAGAGCATTTTAGGCATTAAAGCACATACAAACGAACAAACACAAACTTCTATCAAATTTATGTACAAGATCGTTTACAAATCAAGTAATTACTAAAAAAACAAATAAATACTAAAGTATTTAAAAAAAAGTAATTACTGATAATGAAGCACACATCAGCTGAGCCAGTTACATATTACATCCATATGTACGTAGCTATGTATATTGGATGTGTGGTGTTAATTCACTATGAAATCAGTGCCAACAGCCTGAAGGAAGGTCATGACTGGTCATGGCGTTTGGGCGTGCCATAGCCACAAAACTATCGACTTTTCTATATTTAGAAATGATGAAATTCTTATACCCCAGAACTTCACTATATACAGTTATCATTTTCAGGTTGTTAGAGAACCGTAAACAATACATAATTCGATCTTCATCGAGAGCTAATTAAATAAACACGTGTTCTTTTTATAATGGTCATACTCATACATACTTATGTTTTGATTGCAGCAGAAATATATATCAGTGTCTTCCCATTATTTATTTTCATGAGATATTTCAACTTGTCTCACTCTCACTTATGGCAATGCATCTGGGATGACCTACCATATTATGCGACGGTGATCACGTCGCCATCAGACGGTCTAGTCTGTAATCATCTCACCATGAAAACTTAGGTGAAGTGAGCTTGAAGAACCTGTCATTCCACCTGATACTAAGGATTGACTGATCTGACAAACATTTGTGTGCATGAACACGTCTGTTTGACCTGTGCCTGGGTGTGTATATGTATATATGTATATCAGTCATCAGGTTACCGTAGTACAGGTTCTACCTATTTCGGGACCTGAAGACCTTGTGTGGATGTTGTCTCATGGTGCCGATTCCCTTGTTCACAAACTAAACTAAATTTAAGTTAAGTGCATCTTTTTCTTTCTATTTCATTATGAAAAGGACAGAAGATAAATATTAGTTTAGTCCTGTCAAATTAGTCAGCACCTGACGTAATTTGATGTAATTTTAGTAGTCAATTTTTTAATCACGTCTAAATTTGTATGGAGTAGTGTCAGGCGCTGATTAATTTGACAGGACTAAACTAAAATTTATCTTCTGTCCTTTTCTTAATGAAGTAGAAAGAAAAAAATGCACTGAACTTAAGTTTGGTTTAGTTTGTAAACAAGGGAATCGGCACCATTATATTATGTTGCTGCTCATATTATGTTATTAGACTGCTTGTTTTAGCCACCCATTAAATGGTTTTGATTAAAGCTTAGTTAGAATGAGTAGGCACACTTTAATAACAATGATAATTCACAAGGCGGAATAAACACTGCTTTTAATTAATTGGATCCCCTAATCAGTTAACCTTTCAAGTCTCGTTCTCACTAATTACTATGCCGGCACATAATTCGTCTTATCTTCACGTTTTATTACAGAGAGGGGGACAACAGTAATGTCTGTCATGTCTATACAGCTACCTAGTAAACACGTGAAGCCGTGCTCCGTCCGTCTTATTACAAAACACGATCTAACTTTAGCCCCAACCTACACATTCGATTTAGTTTTTGTATTTGGAACTTTATGCCGACTTTAGTAAAGTTCTTAATACAAAATTGACAATCTAAGACCGGACTAAGTTGACAGTTTTGTAAAAGGAACTGTATTTCGATTACAGTTATGTTCTTATTTCAAAAACAGGCTCGATGGTTTAAACCATGTCAAAAGAAAAACCTTGTTTTGTAATAAGGCCGCGTGAGTCTAAAACGTGACCATTGTTGGGTGGATAAGCACCCGAAGTACCTCCTATACTATTGTTTACTTACAAATGTTGTATGCAGTATGCTTATGGTAAGTACTTAGGGGTCCTTCCCCGTAGTCAAACTATTTTGTCCAACTGATTTGACCACAAGGAATAATTTTCCCCGTAAACCTACGTTGCCCATGATCGCTACGGTTACAGAAATTCTAAGTAACATGACCCTTATACACGGTGACATTTGAATCACAGTTTTGCTAGAACAAACGTTGTTCAGACCATGGTCTACTACCATTCTACAGCATCAAATATGTTATTAAAGAATCTAATCTAGGAGTTATCAAATTAGTCTTATGTTGCTCAAACGTGTAATAATGTTTGAAACATTAACCGTAACATCAAAGTACTCATCACGGTAGCGATATTGCATTCAAGACGCGAGCGCCGCGCGTCGCAGCCGCAGTGTCTGTGTAACGATAATCCCGACATTTTTAACATTGCCTTTATTGTGGTTTTTTAGAAAACCAATGACGTTTTTTTTCTATTGGTTGCTATAGAATGGTTGTAGACCATGGTCTGAACAACGTTTGTTCTAGCAAAACTGTGATTCAAATGTCACCGTGTATATTGAACTTAGTAACTAAGTAACAGTGTGACCACAGTATTTTCGGAGAATATTGACTGTGTTTTCATCACCAATAGGTATGCAGATATACTATAATGGACGATCACAAAATATAAGAAGTATATACCTACTTATATAGGATTAACCGTACCTTGGAATAGGTAGAGCCACTTCACCAACTATTGTGTTATTTTGTAGGTACCTACTTAAGATACTGTTTTTTTCTGTTCCGTGTAGCACATAGCATAATCAGCCTATAATGTTCCCACTGCTGGGACACAGGCCTCCTCTCTTCGAGAGAGAGTGGGCTGTAATCCACCACGCGGGCCCAGTGTGGGTTGGTAGATGTCACATGTCTTCGAATTTTTGGTTCTAGGACATGCCGTTTCCTCACGATGTTTTCCTTCACCGTTTTGAAATGATTTCACACAAAGTAAAGTGCCTGATTGTGTTCGAACCCACGACCTACAACTCGAAGTCGGGGCCGATACCACTGGGCCACGACTGCTTTTGTAGGTATGATAATACTTAGGGCGATGGTAGCACATGACGATAGTTTAGTTTAGCCCTACTTACTTGGGCTAAAAACTTTTAATTTTTTCAAACGTTTGTTCCTTTCTATAACGTGATCTCAGACAGAAAAGGGTGTTCTCTGAGTTATATAGTGATATAGATTACTTTTAATTTGAAAAGAACGACCACCCATCCTCGCTACAGTAAATATCAATGTTAGTAAATAAAAAACGGGCGAGCCTTACAGTAGTCGCATATGATGGGTAACACCTGACATCTCACCTTGGTAATAGCAAAACATTAACATTATATCCTAAAATAAATGATTCAGGTATTATTTGAAATGATTTTTCGTAACGAAGAATAATTCTAATTAATGCAAATTGTATTTTATTTAATTAAAAGTAGGAGTAATGCAACTTTTCTCGTCACACACGCAATTGTTGGCTAACAATAATAACCTCTCGAAAAATGGGTTAGTACCATCTGATGCCATCTCTACCACCGCGCTCGCTCATAGGTCAAGTCAAATAGCGCGCGCTTCCCCGGCTTCCTGTTACACACTTCCGTCGCATTTCACGAAATCACTCCCACAGATTGCAGGAAAGCGAGAGGATAATACACATCAGAAACTTTTCTAACAATAATATAGTTGCTATTTACTTGTACACACGGCTACAAATCAAGCTATAATTTTCCAGTTTACACTGACCTCTCACTGTAAGGAAATCCTATACAATGCGAGATCAGCTTATACTGGAAATGTATAGCTTGATCTGAAGCCTAGCGTACCTTCTGCGCGTTATTTCTCGATATACTTATACACGTTATGATCTGATAATATCGACGATCGACAGGAACGGGACGATATTTAAGTATCTGTCTACATAATATTATATGTATTTGTATAGATTTTATTATCGCTTTGTTGCATCTGCAAGGTCGTAGTCAAGTGACATAGGACTTAGAACCCGACTGAAGGACGGTACCTACTACCTAGGTGCTTGTCGTAATTAGAGACCGAAGTTCTGTAAGAATTACTTAAAAAAAATTGTAAATATTCACATTCAAAGTGCCTTAGACTGTAAATAAATTATTTGACTTTGACCGACACCTATATAAATTGGATTTTCAACTGTTGGCGCCGAGTCGAGCGTTGGAAATACAACAGGCATTTTTATTTAGCCATTAAGTGTCGCTTAAGAAAACGTACAGACGCCAGCACATCAAGCTACTACAATCTGTCAAATTTCTTTAATAGATTTTCAACTTTATCGCTAAAGCATTAAGGTTCAAGGTTGATTGGGAAAATTTGACAGTTTCGGGTAGCTTGACCTGCTGGCGTCTGTACATTAATTGCACACAGCAATTGCAATACAATAATGTTCCAATTATTTCGACCTAGGATCACGTCCGGTGATTAATTTATTCAATTTATCTTTTGCTCAAAACAAACAACAAACAACTTTTGTAACAAAAGAAGCAAATGATTTTCCAAATAATTTATTCTAAAGATGAATGAATCCCTTACTTTTAAACAATAGGGAATATGCATGTTATTTTAATTTGGTTCAAATATTTTTATTCCTAATCTTTATTGGCCGGACATTTGAACTTTCCCATTATTTCAGTAATTAATATATTTTTAATTACTTCAAATTAATTAATAAAAGTGCAAATTAAGCGAGGGAATTTAAAATTTGTAAAACGCAACACCATTGGTTAAAACGAAACGTGACGTCAAATAGGTACTATGTCAACATATTTTTGTATGGTTTTGCAGGCTTTTGATTAGAAAACATAGTAATAACGTGTGTGTTGTGAATTCATTTATTGTTGTAATTTTGGGATACTAGTGAGAAGAAAGTGGTTTTGTAAAAGCACAATCATATTCATAATCTGCCGAGAATAGATCCATTCATGATGTCGTCTTATTTTCTATCAAATTCAATCCAATCCAATTTACACCTTCTTGTTTCACTGTGTTGTATTGAACACAATTTTCTGTATCGTCCTCGTCTTGTAAATATAAAAACAAAACATTTAACTAGGTAAAACAAATTTAAAAAGTCAGGGGATGAACGTGTTTGAAGGGATCTATCGTTTCTGCTGTGGTATTATTTACGTAAAAAACAATAGTTGAAATCACAAAACGTCGTAAACTGAATTTAGATACAGATAACTACTGCTTGTGTGATTGATTTTCGATACAAAACTTACTTCTGATTAACTGAAATCATATTAGGTATCGAAATACGTCATACTTACAGTGATCTTCACAACAATGTAAACAAGTTGTTGCAGATACTTCATCTCTTTTGATAATCTTACACCATTCCTTACGTATTTTTGCACCTATCGGGGCTGGAAAAAGCACTTTATCAGGTGCACTTCTGATAGTGTTTCTGCATTGAGGCACAATGCAATACTTATAAATTCGCTTTTGAGCTTTTTTCATTGTGAAATAAGTGAAAAACGAGAACACCCAAAGTAAACAATGGACTGGACTGTCACGGGACTTAGTATTTGACGTCATCAACAGTGCGCGCGAAAATGGCGGCGTTTAAAGAGCTCAAAATTTTATTATTATCAATATTTTTTTTAAGTTTACCTATTAGTGCATTTTAAAACAGAATTTATATTTTTACTATGTTATTATAACGGTGTAAACAATGAATTAAAAATGTAAAACAAATAGGTACATGCATATCCCCCCCTATTCTGTTCCCCAAAAAATTCTTGCAACGCGATCCTAACACCACAGCACGAAACACTCCAATATTTTAATCTAGACTCCATTTGATTCCCTACACGCCATAGCCAAGCCAGACGGGTAGTGCTTCCAAAATCGATATTTTCTACGCAACAAACTCGCTTGTCATTCGCAGCAGGGTGGGTAGATGTGTAGGCGTAGCGCGACTACTTCGTAGGTACTGAAAACGTTTCCATTGTTATGACAAAGTGAGAATGGTGCTGAACACAAAAGATGATTATGTATATTGACCAAGCAGATTAGTTGGTAACAAGTCTAACTGCCGCACTCTGAGACGTCACTTACAATTAATCAATCGTTAACTTTGATTAACCACTATATCTTGGCACATGTCACCAAGATTGAAACGTTATCACTCTGGCATAGTTTTGACGGACAGCGTTCCAATGTATACTGGTCATTTAATGTAAATGATAGATTAATTTTAATTAACGACTCTCGAGTACCGGGGTAAGTAACTTGTCAAATTGAACCAAACCATCGGAAGGTAAATGTACTGTTGACGGGTAGTTTTTGGCTCCTTGCAAATGATAACGCCATTCTCTTGTCTCCGTAAACAGCATCTAAAGGTTGATCTGAGAAAATGTTGCATCTTCAGCTTAGACCGGTAGATGAGTACTGGTGGTGGTGGGCTGGCCATATCTGGGGATGACAATACGCCCAATTCTCTACATGCGTTATGGAAACCCTTGTTTAGTAGTGGTACTGGTGGTCAACAATTAACAGGCAGAAATTTTGTTTATGACACTTGAGCTGGTTTTTCAATAGTCAGATAACTTTTATCTGAGGAATAAATATTGCGGTTTGACAGCTTTTGTATAGAAAATATGTCAAACTGTCAGATTTATTCTTCAGATAAAAGTTATTTGACTATTGAAAAATCAGACCTTAGATAAATAATGCACAATATTGTCGGTAGTTTTATTTATCTGAGTATAGTAAATTAGTAAGCTTACAAATGAAATTGATCGAATATGAACACGTAACACGATACACTCCACTAGGGTAGCATGGCTAGGTTCACAGTTTCAATATATATATTACATATTTCTAATTATATGAATAGTTTAATCATGCGTAAGATAAAAATTACATCTTTTAAATAAAAGAGGTGAAAGACATAATTATAGTAGGTACCTACTAGAAATAGGGACCTATTAGTTCAACCAAGTTTCAGACTGGCTAAAGTAGACTCATCTTTCGTGGGGTACTGTTTAAAATGTTACAATAAAATACCTCCCCACATACTTTAACTGAATGAGACGAAATTCAAATTTTGTATAAAACGCACACAATGCAGACAGGCATATTATTATAAGTTGGGGGATTATATCGCTGATAAGAATGCCTGGCTCAATGCTGGTCCTCCTCCACAACCACAACTAATTGATAACACTTGAAAATACTGTAGGAGCTGCTGAAGATTGTCAGACTATCTTTGCATTGTATAAAATAAACTCAATCTCCTTTGTATTATATAATTGCACAGAACAAGTGTGAATACAATGTACTACCGAACTACCATTTACTGGGTAATGTCATTCATTGACTTGAATGTAGCCAGGCGTAGGCGGCTGATAGATGTCAATGCTCACTCAAAATAATGTCTCGCTGACGGTCATTGACTTATATCTCAATGCTGACGGTGCAGCGGTGGCGCCGGTGGCGCGTTTGTTGGATCATTTAGCTCCCTTCAAAAGGGTTGAGTTGAATGGTGCTATTCCATGCGTCATGGACTGGTCCTCTCTTAACTAACATGGCTTATTTTAATTATTTTGTTTATGGAGTGTTTTGTTTAAATTTCTATTCGCTGTACTCTGGACACTCAACGTGAACGTCTTATTTACATCGTTCTCACATATAATTATAACTGCAACATTCATTATGTAACTAATATTTATGTAACAATCTATTTTAAAAGAGTGTCTATGTAGTTTCTTGCCCGTTCTTCTCCATAGGTACCTAAGTACTACGCTTTGGAATGGGCAACTTCATATTTCTGACTGAATGACGGTCGGTCAGTTTGACTATTCAAAAGTGCCTGTAAATGGTTTAATTGATTTTGATTTTGAATTGTACTTTTCAAACAGTACATTTTTTTTTACAACCGACGTATAATTTCTACGCTAGGAGGTATTATAGTCTAGAATCATATGGTTACAGTTTGCGTACCGTCAAACGGGGTGAATAGGCATGCAGGGGTGAATAGAAACGAAACTTTAAAGGGGATTTTAACCTTGAAATAATTTAGTTTGACCCCAACAAGAGCACTTAATCGTTAATTATATTACAATAAACACATTAAGAGTCCTTTTTGGCAATAAACTAAATTATTTCAAGGTTAAAATCCCCTTTAAAGTTTCGTTTCTATTCACCCCTGCATGCCTATTCACCCCGTTTGACTGTACTGGTAAACTTTAACTCCTGTATACTTTACATTTATTGTTAATAGAGATATACTCACGTGTTTGTGTCATGTGTGAGTGCAATTGAAAACCAACTCTAATATTTTCTATGTACTAATAAATACCTATAGTACCTATATTGTAGTATTGGACGTTTGTTTGTAGAAAAGTTTCTTGTTTTATCAAACTATTTGGTAGGCTGCTAAACGCCAAATATATTGCCACTCAAGCAGTTTGAGTTACTCCCCAAAAGATTTACAAGACATTCCATATGGCCAAGCATATTTATAAGTACATAGAGACCTTCTTATCTACCTGCTACCTGCTTGCTACCTGGCTTGGGTTTACCATGAATGTACTTACAGCGGCTTACAAATACTTCTGGCGCATTGTGGACTCTCCGGAACTTTCTAGACGCGTCTGTCTCAAGTAGGCCCTGTCTTGTTTGTTATTCTTCTAAAACTGACAAGGCATCCGTTTCATTAAGACTCTACCTTTATCTCGAATTCCAAGCCACCATTGTCGCAGACTAAGCTGAATGTTTTAAATTTTAATGGGTTTCAATTTCCCACACATAGACAACCTCTGTTTACAACACTACCAAACGCAAACGTGTGGGTTTTGTTTTGACGCGTTCCAATCGCACACAGGCAAACATGACGCACACAAACAAAGTTAACCTACAAATGAACATACAGCATAAACGTGCACGTTTTCCGTTGTATCGGTATGACGCACGTGCGACGGAGTGGGAGGGGGTGCGCGGGGCGAGGCAAAATGGAATGGACGGTTTATATAGGACGCGAGCACGCAGATGAAACCAGTTTGATTCGCGAAGTAAACAAACAAACACCTTCGAAAAAGCATCACAATTTGTTGCGCCGGCTGATAGCCAAGTATGGGTACGTTCACCTTTTCTACTTTATTATCATTTTAGCATTGACCTTAGTTTCATTTAGCTCATATTTTTCATCCATCCTAAAATATCAATATATTCTAACCAAAAATATGTCTACTTCCGAAAATATGTTATTCCTTCCGATTTTATCAGAACTTCCCATATTTCCGAGTGATCTTCAATTGTTACTATGACACTTTCGAAGACCGACATGACACTATTATCAGCTGTTTATTGAGTTAGTCCCACCCACTGCAACTGCACTGTTATCTTATTTAACTTGGCACTACTGCCCATCCTTCAATGTATTGTACCGTTTCATATATTTACTTCAACTAGATCATATACGATGGCCAAATAAACCTCATCATGATGATTGTTCATTTCGTGGCATAGTAACCTGTATCTATCTGGATTTGGGCATTCCTATGACTTCTACAGTGAACAGCCAAGGGGGAAAACTATATTTCTTAGGCCCCAGCAGTGGGAACAATATTGACTGATTATGCTATGCTAGCAATTTGAATTTTTAATAATTTAGCTTATATTTCTTTTCTAGTTTTTCTTTTGTGTTTCATATTAATTTACTTTCCCTGTGCCTTGTAGTATCATAACATACCTGTGAATAATAAAGTCAATTCGTCTTGAAAATGCTGTCTTCATATTCATTATCATACGAAAATTCGATCCCACTATAGAAATTGCACCAATTCGCTTTTGGTGCTATGCGTCATTCAGGTGGGTACATAATGTTGTCCTCGCGTGCCGCTGTCTAGACTTAATTGAATTAATTTCTATTGTCTAACCTGCCTTTTAGTCTAGGTTTGCTGGATTGCATTGTTAGTAATGGTAAACATTCAAATGGGTATTTGCTAACAAAAATACTGAATTCTATTAATAGTGTTGCCAAACCTTCTGCCATCCCTTTGAAAATTAGACCCAAATCTTATGTAATCATCTAACATTAAACCATCTGCCTCCATACACGTGTTTTCTATCATGTCTGTTTCCATTCGCGTTTTTAATGAAAAACATCTTTCCGTCATTTGTTGTTACCCAAAATAAACTGTACTCAAGTCAAACGTCGTCGGCTAAATAAGCAACGACGTAAACCATTCCTGTATTTTCGCCATATTCGAAAACTGTACCATAAAGACATAGTGACGTGGATTTAAACTGATTTAGTTATGTCCCTACTTCCGACATATATGACCGTGGCCGGTGAGTCATCCGGTTTCCCATTACGGGTTTGTTTGCGAACTTCGTCACTGTGCTCAATTAGCATAAACAATTCTCGGAGGCTGGCCTTTATGACGTATAGATAGATTATACCCAACTTGTGTAACATTTACGTTGATACTCAGAACTTCAGAACAGACACTTTCGATGCATAATCATTGCTTAGTAACCGCATTGAATGGTGATGAGTGATGACGCAACTCTTGGGCAGCTGATCGTCTTTCACTGACAAAGGGACGGGTGGAATTTCTGTTACATCGTGAGTCGTCGTTGACCACCATATTTCTTCTTTTGGTTTTCAATTCTAACTGAAATCAAACTTTCATTCATCGACTTTATAACACAATTTATCCTGATTATTTATTTGTTACAGATATGTTAAATATAAAACCGTTAAGTAAGGACTTAGAGTGGTCCCTGGATGCGTCTGCGGGCGCGGGTATGGAGACCACTGGTGCGGGCGGGGCCGACGCGTCCGCCGCGCCGCTAGTATGCTCGTCGAGCGAGGAGCGCGCCCTGCGCCGCGTTGTGGGCCGCTGGGGCACCGAGTGGTTGAGCTGACTCGGCTCCGACGCACGCGCCGCCGGCAGCTGGCCTGCCGACCACCCCCTCCCGCCGCCCCGGTGGGGGGCCCCCCGCCCCGCCCTGCGACTCACCCTCCAACGCTACGAGGACCTTGTCGCTAAGGCGGAGGCGCTGTTGAGCCGTCTCGTTGTCTCAGAGAATTATGACTCCATCAATAACTTCATTTCCCTGTACGATGCCTACATGGCAGCCCCGGACGCGACTCTTCAGGAGTACTTCCCGAAGTACAACCCACCCATCCGTCCCCACAAGCACACGTGTGTCGGTCTGGCCATGGAAGTCGAGAAACTGCTGAAAGGCTTAGAGAAGGACTTCCCAGGCATCTCAAAGTCCATGATGATTGTATCGTGTGATGAGAACATCCAAGATCTAGTGGACTATGCCACATCAAGTCCTGGGCCGCAAGGGTTCCTGATCGAGAACGAGAAGGACCACGTGATGCTTGCTATCAACGTGAAGGTTGACGGAAGGCCTGGCATGTTCCTGTCAGATCTGGGCTACCACATCGCTCGTGTCGTCACTGTGATGGTTGATCGTTGCTACCCTCATACTGGTGAGTTTCATATTCGCATATTTAATTATCACTTTCTTGTTTCTTGGCCCTGCCGTAATTACTTATCTTCAACTTCATCATTTCCTTTTCTCACTAAACAGGTTGGTTCACCCAATCGGACGAACCTCACTGCCGCAAGGAGTACAACTACCAGTTCAACACAATGAACAGCAACTACATCGAGTGGCATGAGCGCGAGACCAGGGGCGCCGTGGTAAAGGAGCGCCTGTCACTCGTCTACGTCGCTAAGGCGTATCTGACAGCTGTCAATGTCACCGAGAAGAGGAACATCGTTTGGGACTTGAGGTTGTTACCAGTTTGAGCGACTATTCGATAGTAACTTTTGCCTTGTGTGGAGAATGTTGGGGTCATGTTCCTGTATATTTATTATCTTGATGTTGACAATGATCGCTTTACGAAGCGCTCAGTTCTGGCATTTGGCCCTTTTAGCATGTCCTGACTACTAGGCGTCATTTGATAAGCTTGTGGAACAACACTTGATTTGCAAATAGGATACCTACTACTGGTATCTACCTAGACAACTACCTACACGTTATAATCAGATGAGTCAATAGAAATGCTGCCACACGGTACACCACGCGATTTTATGATGTAAACTGTAACTGACAATCATACCAACACCTGCAATAAACGATATCTCTATGATTATCAGTCAATATACCCAGAGAACAATAGTTTGTGTTTATCTCCAAGATAATATTTATCTCATAAAACTTACGTGACTATCTATTATTATAGCTTAGAAGGCAAAGATGCTTTGCTTATTTATTATTCTTAAAATAACCAGGGCAAGTCATTAATCGTTTTATAAATCTAAATGGCTATAATATAATTATGGCTCTGGTAATATTTCGCCATGACGCGATGACGGTCAGATTGACACTGTAACAGGAAATTATAACTATTAGCAGTAGATATATATCGAACTACATAAATCACGATGCAACATCGTGATTCATGCAAAACGAATTATTAGCACTAAAGCCACAGCAATATGCAAGTCAAATTACCACATTTTTTTCAGTTAATTTTAGAGTTTTCCCATTATTTAACAAGATAAAAATCCGCTGACTAGCAATCCCATATCTTGGATTTTTCAATTTTGTTGTCAAGGAATCGAATGTTAAACGATTGGCAGTCGAAATTTAGATCGTCATGTATATCTGGAAATTGACCCCAAGTCACATCAGTATTTGACACGACTATGATTAGGTATATAGAAACATATCTATAGCGTAGGTACTTACTATAGCTATGGGCTCTGGAGTATTTCCGATCCCAATGACGCCAGATGATATAAATACAAGTCGGCTTCTCCATATTTTATGCCAAAATGCAGTCAATGAACTCGAAACTTTATCTTTATATCAGTCCTCTATGCGACTGTAGCCAGGCCAAAAAAAAAGACCTTGAGGCTTTCTAGCACTAAAGCCGAAAATTTCAGCCTTCATGACCCGCCGAGTCTTGATATACAGCCTTTCGGGTCATCATTTAGTAATTTATTTTTATTTCCGTAACCTATTTCTAAACCAATTTTTTCTATTGCTTCCAGGAGTTTACTCGCCAGGGATCCTAAGGGTCGTCTGACTGCCGGTATCTACTTCCCTATTAAGAAGAAGGACCAGCAGTTCACCATATTCCTCGATGCTAACAACGGCAAGCTAAGGAAGAAACTCAAGTTCGAAACCTTCTTGAAATTGCAAACGGTAATTATGACAAAATTATTAAACCTAATTTTATTTTTTATCTAAATCAGGCAGAATATGTATGTCGTCATACAATATACCCAACCACAAATTAAACAAGGTTAAACCATTTATTAGGTACCCAAATGGAAGGTAGTTTAATTTCATATTGTGTACTAGCTAGCAACAGGAAATTCATTCCTAATATTTTACAGTCAGAGCACTTTATTCCACATATTTCAGTAATATTTATAACTAAACGAAAATGTGATATTCCTGTAATCAAGGTCATCGTTTACATGGACGTCATTGCTCTGGCGTTATGCCAGATTCGTTTTATGGAATTGACCATTCCAGACTGTATGGAATTGAGATTTTTCTGAACAGTAAACGCCATCTAGTGGGCACATGCTCAAACAACATAAACCCACTAACTTGACTGAAAGACTAGTACAACTTACTTCTAGTTTTAAAACTCGAAGTTCATATTCAAAAGCATTAACTTTGAAAACTAGGTAATAAACATCCAAATATATAATGAACTTCCTTACAGTCTATAAGTTCTAAAAACGTAATTTAAATTATGTCTGCCTTGCAAATTCCAAATAAGTAACCCATCATCATATCAACTTAAAGCTATCCACTGCTAGACACCCTGATCCAATGCCATAAGTCACCAATAACTAACCCCGCATTATTTTATTTCCAGATCCCTGACGAGGTCGTAGATGAGGTAGAACAGTGCAACGACCAGCTCCGTCTGCGTGATGGTGAGCTCCTGTCCATCCTGAACAAGCTGGCCACTATCATGGCCGACGAGGAGTACATGGTCGAACTGCAGGACATTAACGACAAAATCGTGCAACTTTCTGCTGGAAACTAATCCATAAACCTTTAGAATTAAGTCAACGAGATCTTTAGAATATCGTCATTAATTTGCGTATTGATGGAGTTCTAATTTGATTTCTTGCACCTAAGTTTGGATAGTGTCCAATCGATTTTAACATCGTAGTTATTAAACTAATCGATTTAAATTTAGTATCGATTAGATAATTAGGCATAGAGTAGAGTTCCGGGTAATAGTATCATAGAACCACGTAGAACTCATTTAAATTGGATGTGCCGTTTTCATTTCATTTTTTTCATCCATGCTTTGGAAATGACTTGGCTTTGGCCTTACATAAAGAACAAGGCTGTATGGTGTTAGACCTTTGCCTGTAATGGTGGATATTTCAACCACAACATCGTCCATCTATGGAATTCGTTCCTTTTTCTTTTTCTTACGCACAGAACAAGTATTAGATGTTTTTTGTATACAAATGGGTTGAAAATTTGTTTTATTCATACGTCATGTAGTTCATCATTTTGGTATTAGGTGTTATACAAGTAGTTGTGACGTAGATTGAAGTACCTACTGAGACGTATGACGAGACACGGTTCAACATGGGATATTAAAAAATATTAGAAAAATGTATGCTGTATTATTTTTTTACTTCATAAAACCTTCCTGGTAACCCCTATTTTACTGACGTGGTGGTCCCACTCCACAGATATTCCACCCGCTACTTAATAATAATAAATCCATTTATTTTCAGACAACACAGACCCATAGATAAATAACTTATAGTTATAAATAAGACTTAAGACTATGTTAGTAGCACTTCATTTAGCACTAGCTTGACTTTGTGCTGTCCAGTGGAACTTGTCCGCGGAAGCGACGGAACACCACGTCCTGCTGCCAAGTCTTCATCTATGAAAAGGGGCAGACAATAATTTAGTACGCGCACCATGTTGCTGCGCGACTCCAGTAACTGCACAGGAACTGGTCTTAATAACGAGTTTCATAGTACCCAACATATATTGGTAGAGTAAATAATTCATGGGCACTGAAAGCAAAACAGATTTTTTTTGTATCTTTGCACTAATCTGAAAAAGTTTTGAAATTATGAAGGAAACACCTTTAACCTTTTTCAACTTTAACACCTTTCGCCTGACTTTTCCATACAACAAACAAATATAACGCGAGCAAATTCGAAAGAAGCTGGCAGTATCATCACAACGGTAATGTTTTCTTATTGTTTGTCTTATTTGTGTCTAGTATGTTCGTGTATTTATGTACACTCAGAGGGGCTTGTGGCTAAGTAATAACAGTGTGCGTTACGCCAGCGGAAGTTTGTCACTTTTCAGGATTTCGACTTGACAGATAATTAGTACTTCATGTCGTGTAATTGTGCCACAAATTTATAATTTGTGATCCAATGATATTCACGAAAAAGTGATTCCGCTGGAGTAACGTTACCCCAGCGGCATATCTTTTCCTGGTGGTCGTAGCTAAATACAAACTAGCTACATAGATAGATATAATTTGTGCATAAAAGTGTCCAAAAAATAAAATTTGTGCGTCTTGAGATTTCAGAGTTATTCAAGATGCCGCTGGGGTAACGTTTAGCAAAATGCTGTATCTCTTAAATGGCATGACATACAACTACGATTTTTGTTACTGCGGTGGGTCTTAATTTGTGCAATTAAATTTTTTCTTTAATTGACGCCGCGCGCCGTTGGAAAATTAGGCATTTCTTTTTCAAAAACCCTAATGTTGATCCTTGCGCTTCAATGAGAAACCCTAGAAACTTTGCGATTATGGTGGTTTGTACTTTTTATGAACTCTATACATAATGTGAAATAAGATGTTTCTATTCATCTGGCATCTGGTTAGACTGGAAGCTGACCCCAACATAGTTGGGAAAAGGCTAGGCAGATGATGATTATGTACCTACATTTATTTGTGCTTATATTTATGTATAATTAGGTATAAATATATATATATATATATATATATTTTATTTAGGCATGTATTTAATGCGGCAATTAAGTAAAATGAATATAGGTTTAAAACAAAATAGAGTGGGTACCATATAATGGGTTGGCAGCTAATAAGGAGTATCGTAATAAGTAATAGGTAGCATATTAATATATCAGTAATAAGCTCCGTTTTAATTTAAACTAGCATCAAGTTTTTCTTTTGGGAACAGAATTAATATCTAAGCGGAAACTTAATGGCGAAAACAAAATAGAAAATTGGGGCGTTCATGTTTGTCATAATTGTCACAGTTCTAACCAAACCTTAATTAAAATATTCTATGCATGGTCGATGGCAGGGCTTGGTCGACGGACGGACGGACTTCTGGGTGGTTTATAAAAAAAATAACCACGAAGGGGATGGCGGGGTCTATCGACCCCGCCATCCCCTTCTAACCTAACCTGTCCGAGTCGGCGTGCCCTAAAGACCAGATTGCATCCAGTTTCTCCTTTTAACAAATTAAAACGGAGCTTATTACTGATATATTAATATGCTACCTATTACTTATTACGATACTCCTTATTAGCTGCCAACCCATTATATATGGTACCCACTCTATTTTTTTTGTTGCAAACATTTAGTCGACTTTTAAGTTATTAGTCACTCGGAAAATAATAATTAGTCTTGATAGGTTTATGCGTATCTTTATATTTAAAAATATTTATTCCTAAATTTTCATAATAAATTGCACCTACCACTGTCTGTCTCTGCATAACCCAAAGATTGACTGTTAGAAAATGCCTATCGCATTAAGTCCGCCTCTGTACATTCTGTGTGCTTAAAGTATTAAATAAATATATTAATAAAATAATAACTTGCAAAATGTGAACGTACTATACACGTCTGTCTACCTGTTTGAGAGTACAGCATTGCTATTCTGTAAAAGTCTGACCGTGAAAACTTAGGTGAAGTGAGCGTGGAGTGAGCTGTCAGTGTCATCCCACTGATGACCAATGACCAAGATTACATTTACAATCATAATCGAGATTTTAATATTATTTTTTATGCTAATTCTATTGATCATTTTATATTATTTCAAAGCTAGTATATAAGTGGTATAACATTACTATTTTTTTAAATTAAGTTCAGTCAGAAACTATTTAAATGCGTGCCAAACAATTTTTTGAACTACAAACGATTAGGACCTTCTTAAATTATTGCGGCTTTTTATATTTGTTATGTTACAATATCTTGTTTTACCACGTTTAAGTTTAAATCCAAGATGGCGGCTGCGAAAAATTCAAACTATTCGTCATGAGTGTCGTTTTCATTGGTTACGAGGGTGCTAAAGCCGATAGTGAGGTCAAAATCTCGATCATGATTGTAGGTAAATGTAATGCTTGATCAATCCCTAGCATCAGTGGGATGACACTGACAGCTCACTCCACGCTCACTTTACCTAAGTTTTCACGGTGAGATTTTTACAGAATTGACATACAGGCGTTATATTATGTTTGATACTTACTCCAAAAAAAAGCTTCTTAACACAAAATAGATTCAAAAGAATTTATATTAGCTTTAGCCCGTGGCTTCGCCCGCGTGGATGTCGGAAATCATCCCACGGGAACGTATACTATAATGACCGGTACGAGTCGTGAGCACAGAGAGTCACGCGAGAGTCCAATAGACGACGAGCATCGCCTGACGAACCAATCGCGTGCAGCTCGGCGCGCGCCCCCCGACTTCTTCATTCCGCCAAACAGACCGCAGGTGTCAGTGGTGCTCACGACTCATGCCGGTTATTATACCGGGATACGAAACGTATCTTATGTGCTAAACCCAGGTCATGGCCTATCCGTACCTATGCCTTTCATCCTTCAGTCAATGGTTCCATCGCATGCGCAATGCTTAGAAAGGAACGGAGACTACTTCGAAAAGCAATAAAAATATTAACAGGCTTCCTATATCATTCCTTTTTTAATTATGTAAAAACTTTCAGTGTGATCTACGTACTAGGGGTATTTTCGGATACCCCTAGATAAGAGGAATCTATTTTTTTTTTGTTGACGTCACTATTTGGACCATCCTGTATATAGATAACATAAAATAACATCACGTCTGTATTCCCCGAAGGGATAGGCAGAGGTGTGAGTGTACTATTTGCTCTAATATATATTAGATAAATATTTTGCTCTAATATTATAAATTAATGTTGGAAGGCCAACGTCTCCTCTCTCGGAGGTGGGCGCTAATGGCTGCAACACAGTTTTTAAACTAATGTAGCTGTTAACGATGTTAACTGTAGCTGTTTTTAGTTCCAATAAAATATTATGATTTGATTTGACTATATCTACCTATAGTACACCCACGTTTCGCCAGTTAATAGGGGGTGAGCCTATTGCTATCAACTGGGCACTTATCTAGACTCAGGGCTACTACTGCGAAATTTCAAATGGAAAAACCCAATCACACTTTACCCGACCCGGGAATCGCACCCAGGACCATGAGGTTGGTCTAGTGCATGAGCACTCCGCCGAACCCTCGACGCGATCGGGCCGGTCCTGCGAGACTGGCTCGATCGGTCGCACGGGTTTCTCTCGTTTCGTCTGGTGCAGGTGCTGTCCGGACACGGTTGTTTCGGATCGTACCTGCACCGAATCGGACGGGAGGAGACACCGTCGTGCCACGACTGTGGCGCGGCGGAGGACGCGGCGCGGCACACCCTCGCGGTGTGCCCGTCGTGGTCGGAGCCGCGCCGCAGTCTCACTGCGGTGATCGGACCGGACCTCTCACTCCCCGGTTTGGTGAACGCCATGCTGGGCGATGAGAGGTCCTGGGCGGCAGTGGCCTCCTTCTGCGAACACGTCATGTCCCAGAAGGAGGCGGCGGAGCGCGCGCGGGAGGACGACCCTCACGCGGCGGCGCTTCGAAGACGGAGGAGGGGTCGGAGAAGACGTCAGTATGACGGTCATCTCCGACTCCTCCCAAGTGGAGACCAGCTGGCAACGGGTGCGGGGGCACCCTTGCCTGTATTGCACAGGCCTCCACCAGTGTCGGACGGGAATGGCCAGGTGTTCCCGGCCATTCCCGTAGCCCCCCAGTTAAATGGGGGGCATGCGGGGACCGCCAACTAGGCGGGCATACGCCGGGAGGGCTGTGGAAGCAGAGGCTGAGCCAATTTCCCATAGCCCTCCCATCACGGCGTCGCGGGAACACCGCTGAGTTTTAGTGGGTATACTGCCACTCTGGCAGGGAGTCCCACATATCCCGTCTCGTCCCCCGACGAGCGGAGATGCGTAATGTCATTTCTCAGCGACAAAAAAAAAAAAAAAAAAAAGTGCATGAGCACTAGACCAACGAGGAATGTTATATTAACAAAACACTTTTTACATCAAGTCGTAGCGCATTCCCGTAGAGGTTACGGGGCCGGTGTGCTACGCCACGGGGCTACGGGTTATCTACGACTACGTCTACGAGCGTAGAGGGCCTACGGCGTAGGCCCAATTAGGGCTTTTTAAAATTATTTCCGAACCTTTTCGTTTTTACTTTTATTCATAATGCAATCTAGTTTATTATTTTACTTATGTAAATATGAATTGAGAGTACGACGAGTTAGATTTCATATTGACTTTGATAACAAGCTTCTGAAAAAAATTGAGTCGGAGCAAACATTGGTGACCAGTCAGTTCACCAAACATTCATTCAAAAATGTTTACTTGACAAGCAACGATTGGCAAAAACATTATTTGTCATTTCATCATTCTACAACAACAACTTTTATTAAATAACGTATTATTTGACAAACAATTCATATTTTTTTCCATTTTATTTCATAAACGACGTTTGGAATAAAGACTTTACATAAATTGAGTTAATATAACGTAATAAAAAAATAAAAATAAACTCACATTTGCATAATTGCAAGTGTAGTAGTGTAGGTTCCTTTAAACCCAGCAGACAGAAATAGGAGCCCCGCAGCGGGGCTCCGTCGACCTGCTGACGGAAACACTAACCCTAGACGGTCGACGTCACGGGGAGTTAGGTTCGGTTAGGTTTCTTTAAACCAATGAGGAAATAATATTTAGTAGAAACGTGATTCATCCTAATGAATCTAAATGAGAAATGAAAAATGTATAAATGATTAAATATCATCTGATGCATTTGTTAAAAGAATTGTTTGCCAAATAAATGTTTGTAAAACGAGTGTTTATAAAATAAAACATTTGCGGAATAAGTTGTTTTCGAAATAAATAGTATACGCAACGTTGGTTGTAAAATGAAAATATGTCAATGGAGTTTGGGTGAAACTTTAGTGAAACCTATTTTAATGAAGCCGAGAACGACATCTGTGGTATGTTACGCATAATACTGTAGAAGATAATTATATGCCAACCGTAACTAGAAATGATACCGCTATAAATCGACAGAGGGCACTTCGTGCTTATAACACCGAAGAAAGGGCCAACCGTCTAGTTGAGTGGTACAGGAAGTAAGAACAGTAGACAGATCGTATGGTTCAGTATCACATGATGATTATGTAATAATTAGCCGTAAATACCAAGAACCATGTACATACGATACTGACAAAAAAGTTCATTCCTAAACAATTTTGTTAGTCATGGTTTGCTTTTGTCATCGTAAAAATATGTAATCATGATTCTTATCAATAGATTGATACCTACTTTAGGTCGTGGCAAAGGTTAGCCAGCCAGCCAGGTTGAGGCCGATTGCCCAAGGTCACATCATGCACTCGCTTATGACGGAGGCTCTTTTAATGCCACCTTAAGACGAAAATATAATTTTGAAGCGAAGTTCTTTAACGCAGTTTGTGGTCACGTATCAAAAAAGCGTAATGCTCCATGCGACTTAAAAAAAAATAGAAAGAAACAGAGAGAGAGAGATAGTTTTCATAGTTTTCGAGGGTGCTGAAGCCGGTATTGAGGTCAAAATGAAAATCTAAAATGGGCGGCTGTGAAAATTTTACTAAACTTCGTTCATCACGTGGGTCCTCAGACCCCACACGTTTGTTTATGGATATCTCATGCCCCGTCTTCTGTATAGGCAAAGCGTGCTGTACTGTACGACATTTTATGGTAAAATAATGTAATGACGGACCTGGGTGAACATGAGCTAATTGGTCCTAATGAAATAAGTGATGCGATTTTTTGTATAATAAATGCTATATTTTAAAATGTAGGTGCGTAATCAAAATATCCAATATTTCCCGTAAACCGTAGACTAATCACCAACGTGATTAATGAACACCCTTAGAGAATCACGTGCCTACTACGTAATTCGTGGAGTTCGGTCGCGTGAGCTTGTCACAACTATTTGCATTTATAAAGACGATATTCGGGCACGTCTTAGCTCTAAGGTCCTGGGTTCAATTACCAGGTCGGGTAAAGTGTTATTTGGTTTTCCTCAGTAGTAGCTCAGATTCTGGATTTGCACCCGCTTGATGGCAACAGGCTCGCCCCCTTACATGAGACTTAAGGGGACTACATGACCTAAACGCAAGTTTTATAATGCCTAAAAGTATATGATCCACTGCAGTAAACAAAATCAGAAAAATATATGATATTCTTCAGGATATATGCTAGTTAGATAGTGTGTTGAAAACATAATACAACTAATTTGGTACGATAGAAAAAAGTCACGAAGATACCTCTAAAAATTTCTTTTAACGATTAAAAACCATACTAATATACATGCAATCATTCTGTTTCTTTTTTCAAATTGTTCTTTATGCAACATATTAACGTGGTAGTGTTTTAATTTTTTTGTCCAATCAATAGATTTTTTGTAAATAGAGAATTGCTTCATATTTTGCAATAAATTACCAGCTTTGTGTCATCGCGCGTCTCATTCTTTTCTATACAGTCCGACAGTGACCGCGCTTTAGCTGTTGTTAAGCATAACTCGCGAAATGTGGATGCACTATCGCTTTAATAATAATAATAACAACTTGCTTTAAAATATGAACTTGTGGATACTGAGTGCCGTATTACAAGTATGCGCCCGACCCAGTTCTCGAAAATGACCAAGCCACGTTGTACTGGGATCGGTCTATTATTACTAACAGGACTATTGTCGTCAATAAGCCTGATAAAGTGGTGATAGATCGATTAGCGCGCCGCACAAAGATTATCGATGTTACTATTCCACATGGCGAGAACCTCGTGAAAGCTGAGAAAGAGAAACAAATTAAATATCTCGACTTAGCACACGAGGTTGTTGATATGTGGAATGTGAGCTCGGCTGTCATTGTGCCGATTGTCGTATCGGCCAATGGCCTGATGGCCGAAAGCCTCGATCAACATCTCTCGAAGCTCTCGTTAGGCGGTTGGATCAAGGGCCTGATTCAGAAGGCAGTATTCCTCGATACGGCTCGTATCGTGAGGAGGTTCCTGTCTCTAGAGCTCTAACTACCGGTAGTTTGGACCCTGCTCCTGATACCGGCGGACTACTATTTTTTAATATTTTTAAATGTTTTTTTTTTTATATTTTATTTAAAAATGTACGTAATATGTATGAAGGTAAATAAACGGAATAATAATAAAACATTTATTTTCAAGTATCATGGACTCATAATTAACGCTAGTAACAATTTACTTACAAACTATGTTAGTAATATTTTATAAACCACCTAAGTTCCTATTAGCATGTACATGTAACTGGCTTAAAAAGTGAACGACAATCCAGTTTGCTAGCAATGACAACCAGGAGACTGTTGAGCTGGCACGCACTCTGCGCCACAAGGATGTTGCACGCTTGCATCTGATCGCAGCAAAACCATCAGTTTGCGTGTCCGCGAACATCCCCGAGGCACTACAAAAGCGTGGCAGCCCCAACAGCATCCTAAAGGAGCTGACTGCTTTGCCGAACTCTTTAGGGAAAACAGGCACGATATTATATTATGATAATTGGTAAGTGTTCCTAGTTCGATTAAAGGTTAAATCATTGCCTTCGGTAGATCATCGCAGTTAAACATTAACAATGTTACAAGTGGTACTGATTCGTTATTTAGTTAAACGATCTGTTTGTTTGTGAAAATTACAAGAGCTAGGAACAATGCAAGTAATTAAATACAGTTGGAAAGAAAAGTGCTTGATGGCGACTTACTTAGGGACTGCCTCTTGATTTGCACACCATATAGCTAGTAGTCGTGCAAATTTTTCTAATTTGTGTTGTCATATTTGCGAGTTCAAGTGTCTCTGTTTGTACTATTACGTAAAACACACTAGGTAAGTACTTATACAAAATTAAACTATGCACATCACTGTTTTTTTTTCTTCTATAAAGCACGTTGGCAGAGACAAAGTTATTTGAACTGTAAAATGTCTTGTGTCAGATTTGCAGTAGTTAAACTATTCGAAGAGTTGTAGTCGAGCATCTGATTCACAGTAGTGTAGCAACAAAACAAAACAATAAACGTAATTGGCCACACGTGCTAGCGTCACGCGTTCGCTACTCTTGCGCAACACACGTTTGATGTAACATCTCTGTGACGTGACGTCACATATGTGAGACATACTATATTATTATATTGCTTACACAGCTGTACGGGGAAAAACATGATTGGTATGTTGAAGGCATGCCCTTTGCGCATGCGCAGTCGAGTCATCGTGTTTTGAACGGCTATTAAGTGTGACGTAGTCTGTGACCAAGGGTTGTGTAAGTTTTTTATGGGCACAATTGAAAATTCTGACAGAAGGTGAAATTTCTGACAAATGCCTTGGGATGTGATAAGGGTTGCTAAATGGTGATGCAATTGTGTGACGTAAATCTGTAGATTATAGTAACTGTAGGTGTTTGCACCTCTGTGTGGTGTACCGATACAGTTGAATTTTGAACGCAAGGTAGAATAGAATAGAATACTCTTTATTGTGTTCACCAAAAAATTACAGATATAAATGTAGAAATTTTACATAGGGTGACATAATGAGCGGTCATACATAGGTATATGTGTATAGGTATTATACATAGGTATTATAGTCTATACATAGATATATATATATATTATACATAGGTATTATAGTCTATACATAGATATATATATATATTATACATAGGTATTATAGTCTATGCACGGTAAGGTAGATATTTTTGTGCTGACTTATTTTGCAATTCTTTTGAATGACTGCCTCGTAGGTCCGCGGGTTGCTCCTGCTGAGCATGAGATTGTGAGTTCAATTCACAGGTCGGGCAAAGCCATGCGTTTTCATTAGAAATTTCTCAGCAGCAGCTCAGAGTCTGGATTTAAGCCTGGTTGCTGGCATTAGGCGCGACACCTATCACACGGGACTTGGACATGACTGGCGAAATTTGAGTGTAGGTACCTATTGGGACACCTCTGCCTTACTGTTTGGGGTAAACAGCCGTGATCATCTGTTATGCTGTGTTACACCTTGCAAAGGACAATGAGACACATTCGGAGTTGATGGCCAACCTTCAGTTAAAGCCCACACACCAACTCATAAACGCAGGAAGAAATAGGCTTCCAATAATAACGTACCACGATTATGTTCGATTTTATTATGATCGAAGGTGACAAGTAACCGTTTATCAATCACTTGAAATTTCGTAATAAAATCTTGTCACCAACAGATAGGGCGACGATACCTCTACGAACCTATCCTTTCGACGTAATCTCGTCTGTTTCGACCTTTAGGCCACCCACTGTGAGGGAGGGGTTGCCACCCCCCGATACACGTGCGATTAATAACAGTATGCACAGTCAGTCAAAAAGATATATAGGTACATCGACAATAATTCATTCGACATTCAACGTGCAGCTACAATTAAGTACTCAATGTGTAATATGTTTTGTGGCTACATATTGGTTCAATATTATGGAACAAAGATTGTAGACAATTAAGTAATTGAATTCTTGTCGGTGTTCACATCTTTTTGAGGCTGAATGTACCTATGATCGCGTTTAAATACTCAGTCTCAGTTATGCAACTAAATTTACAAGAAAATAGAATGCATTCTAGTCGCCCCTCTCTCTCTGTCTTTGTAATTATACAGGGTGGTACACATAGACGCGCAAACGGAAACCATGAATTCAGTACATAATTCACACATGTTCACACGTAATTCTGAGCACCTTGCGTTGACATTGTTCGTGGGTTATCAAAAAAGAAATCAGCTGTTTCATACAAAAGTGAACCTACGCGCTCAAAATGTATGGCACAGCTATTTTTTTTTTTAAAAGCGACGAAAATTTTTTACTCAGAGTGGTTCAGAATCATGTCCTGAATCTATGGTATCCGGTTGTGCTTTTATGTCTCTGTCAACCTATATACTAGTGGATCTGGCAGACGTTGTCGTGCCCGAACAGTGCCACCAACACACAACACTAATTGGAACAGTGTTCCAATTGTGAATCTTAACCATCCAGGGACCCACTCAAACACACACAAACATTTTTATCAAAATCGGTGCAGCCGTTTAGGAGGAGTTCAGTGAGATACAGACGCGACGTACAGAAGAATTATACAGAGCGTCCCACGGATATGCCACATGGAGGGAAAGTACCTTGAATATTGTAGATGGAACATTTTACTGAAAGAAGACATTATTTGAATTTAAAAAACAATTTAAACTGCATTCATAGATATTTAAATAATTACATGGTTGAACCGGAAATCGAACCCATTACATGAGAAAAATAATCACCCTGTAGCTTTATCATACCGATCGAAAGGCTTCATCATAAGGATTATTTTTTGCTAAATAACATAGTGTCACAAATAAAAGGAAGACCATGAATTTTAACATTTTTAATACAAAATTAATCAATTTATCAAATGCTCAAACAGGTAAGTTTTACTTGTCTTTATTTTCGTACCCTTAATCGTTAATTATATTACAATAAACACATTACAGTCTTTTTTGGCAGCAAACGAAAATAATTCAATTTTAACGTCCCTTTTAAAGTTTCGTCCCGATTAACCCCGTTTTACCGGTAGTACACACAAAAATAAAAAGGCGTTAGTAATTTGTTAATAAACAAATCAAGTTACACAATAATTACTTAATCAATCAATTTTGCACGCTTACGTACTGCGGATAGTGTTCGTGCTACCACGGACCCTGCTCCACATCGATGCAGGTCTTTTCCAAATGACGACGAAGAAAATAATCATCATGGAAGCTTCTGCAAACATTGCGGAAGCACTGCAGTACCGGAGTACTGAACACGCATTGATACTTCCCCTACGTGTATGGATCTGTCTAGCAAGGGGTGGTTCCCTAATGTTAGGGTGAGCTGCGGTGTAGACTAATTTATGAGAGGGGAGGCAGACGCTGCAGTACCCTACCTATCTCTAACCAAACACAACATACCGGTAGGTACGACAAAGGCCGGTCGAAAAAGCAACGGGACTTTATATATACAAGCTGATTCATTATGAACAAAGTCTTTATGTCTTCATTACTGTTGTTGACATCGAGAAATAAAGCGTTACGGGTGAAAAAAATTACACAAAAGCATCTAATCAAGTAACTGCGCCATTACTCGAAACGATAGAGTCACGTTGTATTCAAACGTGATAAGGAACCACGAGGCGATATACCTAATATGTTCCGATACGAATCGGCCATCTGGTAAACAAACCTAATTAGTATTCGTTTATCTTCTTAGAATACATCGTATTCGTATATTGTCGTCAGGGCATCGAGGCGTATTGTTAATGAAATGCGGCGGTTCACAGCGGAGACGCGTGGTCAACGCCGCCGAGTCAGCTGGCAAGATGGAGGCGGGGTGCGGCGCGCATGCGCGGCGGTCATGACGCCGCCGACGCTCTGTATTGTTGTGAATGTGAGCAGTAGCTGATATTGTATCCTAACAGATATTGCGCATCGTTGCTTTTGAGCTGAAACGAAAACGTGATATTTAACGTTTACATAAAAATCATCCAAATATGGCCGGGAACGGCACATCACCTTTAGATTCGATATCATCGCAAGCTCTAAGTTCGAGATTTACATAGTGTGCGAGAGTAGATTAGTTTTGAGACTTTAATCTTATATTATCATAGTAGGTATATTAAGAAGCTGATTGTATCATTAAAGAGGTCAAAGTGAGCAATATTAGGCATACCTACCATAATTATAGCAAGGTGCACTAAATTGTGAAGTGATCGTAATCCAAATGACATGAATGTCAATGTTCTCCTAGAAAGAAACGAACCAGCTATTGCAGCATTATTAGCTGCATCTGATGTTACTAACCTCAACTAACGCCACAGAAAATACCGTTTCGATAAAATAACTGCTATTAACTGCTTTGCACAACACTACACCTGTTAACGCAAATATAATAACGAGGGCACGGCGGTATTCAACGATCAGTCTGTCTGTAGTGTTTGTGGGCGATTCGCGATTGGATAGAGCGCGCCTTGAGGCTGCGAACTGTTTTCGTTTTTTTATTTGGCTTCTAGCCGTTGTATGGGTAAGTTTATTTAATAAAATCTACCTTTTAACCCTTTATAAACCCTTATAAGTAAAAAATTCAGTGATTAACTGAGTAATTTAAGACAAAGAGCGTGTACATGTATATCTGTGTAAATGTCAGTTGTTGTAGGCTGTATGCAAATGTAAACAAAGCACCGTATGGTGTTCTTTTTTTAAATCCATGTGCATAATGATTGGGTTGAAAACAAAAGAAGCTGTTCACTAGTTAATAACGATGTTACTACTGTGTAATGTTTTATTAAATGCTTCTGTTTTTATTGTTCTTCGTAATATGCAACGTGTCGAGAATCCCATGAATTGTTAGCATATTGTTTTTAAATACTGGCTTCCGATGTGGATCCGGACATTAAAATATTGTTAATTCAAACCATTATCTTCTTTGCATTTCTTCCTTTGTTTTTATTTATTTCCGCCGGTAATTGTTTCAAAATAAAATATTGTGACTATGAATAATAATTGATTAGGCTTTCACTAGTCCTTAAACAATGGACACATGCCATGACTTTTATGTGAATCCTATTGTCCTTCGTGACATTATTATTTAACTTTCCCTGCACCATGACAAATCGACATGCGTCAGTGTCCCTCATTGTTTGAATATTTTTTTTGTCTTAGAAAAATATTCGCACTTTAGATTCTGCAAAAAATATGAACAAGATTATTTTATTTATAACATAACTTTATAGTACCTACAATTTTATATTACTGAAATTATTTCGTAAAATATTTGCGCTTTAAGTATATTCTGCAAAATATGTATAAGGTTCTTTTATTTTTAAACATGAGTACATAATATAATGCTGAAATCCTTCTGCCTTTGTGTTAAGGGATTTATCGCAAAACATACAGGTCGGTGGTTGGTAGGTGGGTTAATAGCGCAAATAAAAATATACATTTAGTTTCAATATCATGATAATAGTAAGTTATTGTTAGTACTCAGTTCCTAGCATAGAGAATCTTACAACAGCTGTTTTGAAAACCATAGAGGAGAGATGACGAAGAATTCAAGTATTTTTTTAATCAAACAGTCATACGTAAAGTCTACGTCTAACTTATTATGACATATTGCGTGAACTAGATGATTTCCATAAACAATAAACCAATCTGCTCAGCCTTTTCCCAACAATGCCAGGGTCGGCCTCCAGTCTAACCGAATGCAGCTGAATACGAGTATTTTACAAGGAACGACTGCTTACCTGACCTTCACAACCCACCAACAAATGGTTTCAAAAAAAGTTTGTTGGACATAGTGCGATTAGGGACTACTTTTAGATTCGGAGCAGGTGGGCCTAGCACACTCAGTAAACGTAACGTAAATTCTAACGATTTTAAATAAAAAAAACGATCGAGTCTTACAGTATTACATACACTATTATTATAATGATAAAGATAGACCGGCAACTTATGCATTCCTTAGACAGCGCCATCTAGTTACCAGGACATACACATTATTCCGTCAATATACCTACGTAGTACGATATAGCTATATTGTACCAAGTAGAATAATGTAGAATGGTTGAAAATTCTGTTGTAGTAAAACTATACCTAAAAAATTCAAATCTATAAAATTCTATAATCTAGTTTGATATATGTATTTTTAGGTATAATTTAGCTACGACAGATTTTTCAAACATTTTACATTATTGTACTCGGAAAATCTAATTCGATATTACACTAAACTTGTTGTTGCGAGGATAATAAAACAAATTCCAATTTTGGATGTTCATATTTATTAGGTAAAACAAAACATGGTTGTTTATACACAAACACTTAAATAATATGGTCCAAACTGCAATTATGTTTGATTAAATCACACAGGAGCACAGGGCGCTCAAATCGATGTTATTTAGAAAGTAGAGACACGATGGGAAAGTTTACCTTTCTTTTTTTTCTTCTTTTCGTAAATAGTGAGTAGCCAACTCAATTCGACGTAAATTACGCTCAAAACCAGGAAGCAAACGAAATAATTACAAAAATATGCGCAACCTCAGACATTATTGCAATGAAATGTCTTTAATGATTAACGCCAATATCACCCTGTGGCATGTAAAGACATTTCATATTTAAAAATTCTAATAGTTTCTTTTTTTAACAATATAAATAAAATATTAACCAAATACGTTCAATTATTATTGGAGAACTTGTAAAAGTGCAAAAAAAAATTTAAAAATAATAACTAACGCAGAATAGATCAAAATCAAAGACTAACGCTTACGCTTCTACTAAAATATACTACCAATTGCTTCATGGTTCATTTGTAATTTATGTCCTGGTAGATAGATGGCGTTGAATAGCAAGAAATTAAAATGTATGCCAGTTGCCACCCTGTGCACCTGCCATGGTTTATCTCTGCATCACCCTAAGGTTGACTGGTAGCCAGCCTACAGCCTCTGCTTTCTGGTAGCCCTCGCCTACGGCTCAGGCTAGCAATATCGCCTCGGCTGTAATTTTCAACTTACCGCACATATATATCATTATGTACTATTATGTCAGCATTAATGACCAGTCAGATATGGTTCACGATAGACGCCCACTATACCCGATGACGCGGCGACAACCCGTGATCGTCAGGAAAGGTCACGAGACGCCTACGCAAACTCGCTAGGCTCAATAGAGTTATGAGCGGGTGGCGGACGGTATGACTACCGTCCGCCACCCCCTCACAACGCTATTGAATTGAACTTCAATATTCTAATAACCCACTCTTGTAGTGAAACATATCGCCCGTATTATTACCTACTGGGGTAGGCAGACGTGTGCACCTTTTGCCAATTGAAGTTTCGTATATTATGTTCGGTTAGGTATAAAATCATGTCAATGCTAAAGAATTTAGTTTCAAACTGTTGAACCATCAATGTTTAATAGAACACATGAAACAAACATTAATTAATTACCAGCTTAATAAAGGGAAACTACTGATAAACATATTATTATTATAACCACATGGTTTTACCCGATATTTTCCAACAGGATATTCAGCTTTATCGAAAACCGAATATAAACCATAACCATAAAACCGGCGCGCGACGTTATTATAGGTAATTGCGCCGTTTCGGAAAATGTTTAAATTTTAATTCAATCCGTAATCAGTGCTATGTATTTTCCTTAAACATCACCCGCATGGTATGTCCTTTTAAGGCTGCCTGTCCACAGAAGCGGAGCGAAGCTGCGGAGCGGAGAAACAGAGGAATATTACCCAATAAGATTGTATAAGCGGAGATTTTATGCAATGCTATTGGATAATATTCCTCCATTTCCCGGCTCCGCAGCCTCGCTCCGCTTCTGTGGACAGGCAGCCTAAGAGTTATTGCTAGTAGACAATGTTATTACCAATTTGAAACCCTATCCACTAAACGCCATCCAGGTGCGCTTAAGTCAAAAACCCATCAAACCGCCCTATTTTCAAAAAGTTTCTTAGGAATGGCTCCAAAAATATTTAACAAACTACCCAAATCGATAACAGCTTCAAAAGACTTAAATACTTTCAAAAATTCACTCCATAGGTTTCTGATACAGAAAGCATATTACACTATAAATGAATATTTAGATGAAAAATAAAATCCGTAATAAGTTTCTCAGATTTATTTATTACCTACTTACTTTAGTTATTAAGTTTAATTATTAATTTTTGTTACTATTTTGTTTATGTTAATTTTATTACTAAAGATTTAAGATGGTTACTTAGCATTATATAAAATTATATAGGCTATTATTACCTGTTGTATACCTATTACCAACTGTGTAGTAATATTTGTACGCAAGGCAGCACATAGTGACTCAATATTTTTCTATTTTTATAACATCGTGTACCTACCACTACATTATACCTATGTGTACAAATAAATAAATTTGAATTTGAATGTGATACATTGCATCTGCAATGCGTGCTGCTTAAAAGCCTATTAGCTTCCTCAAGAATTGAGCTGTTTTTCAAATCCGATCGGCAGTTCCAGAGATTAGCGCGTTCAAACAAACAAAAAAAAATCGTCAACTTATTATTAGTAAACAATACAGGTATATACATAAGTATAGATAAACTTTGAGGATTTTCTCTCATTTTCCTAACTTAGAAACGTTTTTTCTCGTGCTAAGCTCAGCTTGCACCTTTCCCAGTGGATCGCATTCATAATGTAGTACGAGGCAATCACTCCTCACGTGGGTAGTGTTCGTAGTGCTGCCGGTACGTTGCCGTCACGTGAATCAGCATTGCGATTCTGTAACCATCTCACCGTGAAAACTTAGGTAAAGTGAGCGTGGAGTGAGCTGTCAGTTTCGTCCTGCTGATGCTAGGGATTGACCAAGCATTACATTTACAATCATAATCGAGATTTTAATTATGTTTTTTAATGTTAGTTCTGTTGATGATTTTATATTATTTGTAATCTAGTATAAAAGTGTCTAAATATTATTATTTAAAGTATTTTTTTTATAAAACAGCTACACAGAAATTCTGTCAGAAACTAGTTTAGGAAATCAAAATAAAATAAATAATTTGAGTTTCAAACAGTTTTATTAAAAAAACCCGTAAATAGTAATTTTTAGCCACTTAAATACTAGCCTTGAAACAATATAAAATGATCAACATCAATATAAAATGACTGGTAGAAAATGCCCAAGGCATTAAGTCCGCCTTTGTACAGTTTTTACTTGTGCATAAAGTTTTAATAAATAAATAAATAAATCAACAGAATTAGCATAAAAAAATAATTAAAATCGTGATTATGATTGTAAATGTAATGCTTGGTAAATCCCCAGCATCAGTGGGGTGGCACTGACAGCTCACTTCACCTAAGTGTTCACTTCACGGTCACATTTTTACAGAATCGACATACAGGAAGGCCATGGCTGCGATCACGTGGGACCGAATCTAGCGTAACAGACTAGCGCACTACAGCTGGCTACGACCTCGTTTGTCCCTAACACTTCCTAGCTGCCTTTGCAAATGAGGTTACATACCTTTGATAGTTCAATAGACGAACTATTTGTTGTAGTTTATCTAATTAGAATTAATTAAGTTGATAAATCTAAAACATGAATACTGCTTAGAGTTGACCTTGTTAGCAAGTCTGCCGAAATAATCGGACAGTGGTAATTTATGTGTAGCTCCAAGAAGGAGTTATTTTAATTACTATCTAAAACAGACAAATTTAATAAGGTCGTCAACTTTTTCTTGTCAGTATTCAAAACTTAAAATATAAGACCTCTACTAACTTAACCTACTTGCTCAAGGCCCATCCTTTCCTTCTCACAGCTATGTAATGATTGCGTCCTTTCACCAGCTATTTATATCATGCTCTATATCATTTTAATGTGAAGGTAACACCGATAAATTTATATATTGCTGTTACATTTCTTCAGAAGCTCGCTGAAAAAGGGAGCCAGTAAAAAATATTTTACGTCAATTTGTTCTAAACTGTCACCAATTTTTATCATTATTTTTTAAATAGAATTGAGATCACATTTGATAAAAAATATATGCGTGTGGGGAAATTTAGTCCAGCCTACTCCCCTAATCGTATCCACGCGGGTTATTAAAGGACCAGTGTTTAATTGGACCACCACCAGATTTAGGAGATCGGGTCGGAATAATTCATAAGTCATCAATAACTACGTGGGATACCTTCCCAATGAATGCAGGTGTCTTTACACGTGAAATATATAGAAATAAGTAATTTTATCTCGTTTTTTTTTTATCGGAAACTAAATACGCTGAATAATAAATTGATTTAGGTAAAGATTAACAAAGCCTTTACATAATCGCTTTGGCAAATACCTATTAGGTGAATTCATTGGACTTATCTCTTTTAAAAATAGTATTAAGATTAATATCGATTATACATTTTTAAGGAATAAAACAAACAGTCCCAAAAAATTAACAAGATAAAGATATTGAATGGAATTGCCGATCACTGTATTTAAATCTGACGTCAGTAAATGGTAGTTTACGCTGGATTGAAGATAAAATGGATCATATAAGCATGATTTATTTCATGATGCATTCTCTATAGGAGATTAGCGAAAGTAGCGCAATAAAGCTAATTTGAAACCGGTTGTTCGATTTGAGGAATGCTTTAAAAAAATTACTCTACAATATTCCTGAGAATATCCACTATGTTTTAGTGGATATTCTCAGAGATAGAGTAGTAGTAGAGTAATTTATACATTTAGAATACCAAATGTTTCAGTTTCACAAAAAAAAAAACAATTGGTTGAAAGAAACAAAATGTTTCAAAAGCTCTCCTTGGCTTTCCTGCGGTTTCAACAACACGTAGTTTTTCATTGTAAATAGTTATATTTAACTACAAATGAATCACGTTTTAAAGAATCTGCACCTGAGTACAAGCAGACACATAAGTACTTCGCGGTAAAAAGTAAACAAATTAACTGCTCGTAGTTATGTTTACACTGAAACATTCGTACTAAAAGTTTTCAGTGATTCAACATTTTTGTCGTTTTAATCATTGCTTTGTAAATAAAACACCTACGATGAGACATATTATCAATGTATAACATCATCGTCACCGTTCGCGGCGAAATTATTAGTTATTTAGTACGACTCCTCCAAACTCTCCTCTCAGCGGAGACTGGCCGTCGACGTAGGAGATATTATAGTGCACAAGCTTGTGCGCAGACACAGGTGCACTCTCTCTTCCCTCAGTCCCGTGCTCCGATGGGACGGCAATTCGACACGACCGGAGAGGGATCTGCAGTGCTATCCTCTGCAGCGGCGAAACACGCCGTTTTACACGTGTTTGCTGTATCCTTAGAGAATAGCACCGCAGACGCGGAACCAAAGGACCAGGCCCGGGTCGATGGCGCGTTGTGTTCCACGCGCGCCTCAATGAGATGTCAGCACCAATGACGGGGTCCGCTAGGGCCGATGCCTGTCAGGGTTGCGGGAAAGTCCGAGAGGGATACCGTGGCCCCTGGCACAGGCAACTGAAGGAACACGGGTGGGTTTTAGTCAGTAAGAGTCTGACACTTCTCCCGCTCTGCCCAGAGCGGGAGAAATTATTTGATGATTTCCCACACTCAAAAAAAAAAAAGGCGCGGGACCAACGGCTTAACGTGCTTTCCGAGGCACGGGGGTATCACACCGCCAACTTCTTAACTCCAACTCTGTTACTGAGAGATTCCTAATGGAAAAATCCAATAATATTTTGCCCGACCTGGGATTCGAACCCAGGACCCCACGCTCAGCAGTCGCGCTTATGGCCACGAGACCAACGGGGCAGCAAGCTGATACCGGGTCCGACTGCCTAGGATGCGACTCGGTCTTACTGTTTAGTATCAACTCTCGTGCCTGGCAAGATTGACTTTGACTTCCTGTCTACCCAAAGCCGGGTTGGCTTTGGGTAGACAGGAAGTCAAATCAATTCCGTAAAGAGTTTCAAAATAGTTTTGGTTGATAAGTACGTGTAGCTTTCGACTCCGGTTTTCCCAAACAAAATCCATAATACACGCTATTTTCTCTGCTATCTGTATTGCAAACTTTTATAAACCAATCAATTCAGCCACTGCTGGATATAGACCTCTCCCAGGCTGCGCCACAACACCCTTTTTTTTTTTTTTTTTTTTGTGGGTGGGAAATCATCAAATAACTTCTCCCGCTCTGGGCAGAGCAGGAGGGCGTGTCAGACTCTTACTGACTAAAACCCACCCGTGTTCCTTCAGTTGCCTGTGCCGGGGCCACGGTAACCCTCTTGGACTTTTCCGCAGCCCTAGCAGGCATCGGTCCTAGCAACCCCGTCATTGGTGCTGACATCTCTTTGAGGCGCGCGTGGAACACAACGCGCCGTCGACCCGGGCCTGGTCCTTATCGAACGGCGAGCTGCCCATTGCTCGCCGTTCGCAAGCCCGCGCCTACGGTGGCCGGGAATCGGCCTGCGATTCCCGACGCCCAGGGCGTCTCCTGCGGCGGCTAGGGGCGTGAGGGCGCAAATTTTGCCTCTCCCTCACGCGTTCCGCCTCCTCCTTCGCTAACATTACTGCTTCGCAGAAGGAGGTGACGGCTTCCCAAGCCCTCTCGCTCCGTACCATGGCCTGGACCAAGGCCGGACGCGAGAGATCGCCACCGCCAATCGCCTCCACGAGGACACGGCGGTGCTCCGCCCAAGCCGGGCAGACCTCCACCGTATGCTCCACCGTGTCCTCCGGGCGATCCACACAATGGTGACACCCGGGCGTTTCCTCCCGCCTTATCCGGAACAGGTACCTCCCGAAACAACCGTGTCCGGTGAGGACCTGCGTCAGGCGGAAGGTGAGGACGCCGTGGCGCCTCTCTAGCCACTCCTCAAAGAGGGGACTTATCGCCGCAATTGTGGCGTGCCCAGCGCTGGGTTGCGACAATCGCACTCTCCATGCCGCCCTGAGATCCCGCCGGAGCTCTGTCCGCTGTACCGTGATTTCTCGCGGCAGCGGAGCTACTCCCCGGCGTTTCGCCTCCTCGCGCCACTCCCAAATGTGCGCGAGGACTTTTGCCTCCAGATCCCATGGCGGTAATCCGGCAAGGAGGCTCGCCGCCTCACCGGAGACCGTACGGTATCCCCGGACCAGCCGGGTGGCCATGACCCTCTGGGGCGCGTTCAACCAGCGGGCTGGCCGCCGCCTCAAGGAACGCGCCCACACCGGTGCCCCGTAAAGGGCCATGGACCGCACGACCCCCGCGTAGAGCCTCCGGCAGGAGGCGTTTGGCCCCCATAGATTGGGCAGGAGCCGCATTAAGGCAGCCCCGGCCCTTTCCAGTCTGGGAGCCAAACGTCGGAAATGCTCCACGAAGTTCCACCGGCTGTCGAGGACGAGTCCCAGGTACTTCATCGTCGACTCGACGCCGATGTGAACCCCTCCTACCGTTATTTGGGAACCCGACGGTGGCGTGTTCCGAGGACCATGAAAACACATGGCCTCGGACTTGTGCAGGGCCACCTCGAGTCCCAATTGCCGGATCCTCTCGACGATTGTCGCAACCCCGCGTGTCGCTAGTTCGGCCGCCGCCTGGTGCGACCTCCCCTGCGCCAGGACCAGCGTGTCGTCAGCGTAACAAACCACGCTGACGCCGCTAGGGAGGTCAGCGCGCAACACCCAGTCGTATCCGATGTCCCACAGATGCGGCCCCAGGACCGATCCCTGTGGGACACCGCACGACATCTCTTGCCGGTTCCATACTCCCTGGTGACCGGGGTAGATGACGGCCCTATCCGTCAAATAGGCCTCGACCACACGACAGAGGTAGGTCGGCATCCGGTGATACCGGAGTGCCTCCCTGATGCAACTCCAGGGCAGGGTATTGAAGGCATTGGCGATGTCTAAAGACACCGCCAAGACGACCCCACCCCGGGCCACAGCATCCCCCGTCGTGAGGGCCCGCACGCGCATGATGGCGTCCACCGTAGAGCGCCCCCTGCGGAAGCCAAACTGGCTCTCCGCCAAATCCGGCCCCACCCGCACCAGCCGCCCGACGAGGCGGTCTGCAATGACTCTCTCAAAGAGCTTGCCCACCTCGTCGAGCAGCACGATGGGCCGGTAAGCCGACGGAGAGTCCGCTGGGCGCCCCGGCTTCTTGATGAGGACCAGTTTCCCCGTCTTCCAACGAAGTGGGAACTGGCCCCTCTCCATGCATGCGCTTAGGAGCCCCCTTAGTCGAGGCCCGAGAGCCTCCGAGGCCAGGACCCAGGCTTTCCCAGGTAAGCCGTCGGGTCCTGGGGCGGTATTTTTAGCACTCAGCCTACGTACCGCCACTCGCAGCTCTACCTCGGTCACCTCCGGAGCATCGTCGTCGTCGTCGGCGGTGTGGTCCGCATTCAGCACCGCAGTAGGCGGAGCCATGGGCGGGGAGATATGGTCCCCTCTAGAAGGGAACAGAGTGCTCACCACGTCCTCCACGAGCTGGGGCCGGAGACTCTGCGTCAGCGGGGGAGCCCATGGGCGGAGCTTCTCACGCACCATTTTGTAGGGGCGTCCCCACGGGTCCCTGTTCAGAGTCTCCAGCGACTCCTCGCGGGCCAGTCCCTTGGCCCGCAGGATCTCCGCTTGGAGGGCGGTCTTCGCCGCTCTGTACCCCTCGTACAGCTCCGCCTGAATGGCTTCCGTATCCGGAGGGCGAATACGGAGCCTGCGGTGCCTGGTGTACCGGCGTCGCGCAGCGACACACGCACTGCGTAAAGTCGTCAACTCTGGCGACCACCAGCACACCTGGCGCTGAGCGCGTCCGGGCTGGGCCCGGGGCATTGCCACGTCACATATTTCGGACATGGCCTCCCGGAACCACTCCGCCTCGACGTTGATGTCAGCAGGCCTGTCCGGTGATGACACCCAGGCCTGCACGATCGAGGCTTCCAGGAGGAGCTCCCGGTCCAGCTGTTTCAGCGCCCACCGCGGACCACTCGGGGCCTGTCGGACCAGCGCGCTCGAGGTCTGGGCGGAGACGTCAAACCGGATGTACCGGTGGTCGGAATAGGTCTCCACCCCCTCTATGACGCGCCAGTCAAGGACACGCGGTGACAGAGCGGGGCTGGCGAACGAGATGTCCACCACCGATTCACCCCGCATCCGCACACACGTGGGGACAGAACCCCGATTTAGGACGACCAGGCCTGTCTCCAGAGCCCAGTCCTCCACCATCCTGCCCCGTGTGTCCGTATACCGGGAACCCCAAGCCACATTCTTGGCATTGAAATCCCCGAGGACGAGCACGGGGAGGGAACGGAACCCGATGACGACGACTTTCAACCCTGCAAGGGAGTTGTGGAACTCGGCAAGAGTTCGGTTCGGGGAGAAGTATACCCCAACCACTACGATCTCCCCGAACCGTGCTGCCACGCAACCCCGTCCCCTCGTTACAGACTCGAGGGACGGAGTACCGGCGGCGGCCGACGAAATAAGGGACACTGAGCCGCTCAGGTCCTCCACCCAGTCATCCCTGGGCGGGACAAAGTACGGCTCAGCGACCACGGCGATGTTAATCGACCACTGCGCCATGCTCTGGAGCAACAGATCCTGAGCGGAGGCGCAGTGGTTGATGTTCGCCTGGAGGAGGCGTAATGGGGCCGTTATTGGCACTCCATGTCAGCCTCCTCCCGAGCCCTCTGTGAGGGCCCCGCCGCGGTGGTGACGGCGGCGTCGACGGCGGTCAAGGTTGCAGCGGCGGCGGCAGTGTCGGCGGCTGCGGCAGTGACGGCGGTGGCGGAGGGCTTGCCCCTGCCCCTGGCTGTGGCGGGTGGAGCGCAGGCCTTGCTCCCCATCCGGTGATCGGCCGGCTTGCCAGCTGCCGCACATACGGTGCAGTGCGGCGCGGCATTGCAAGAGCCGGCCTTGTGACCGGGCTGACCACAGCGGAAGCAATGGTGGCTGCGGTCCACCTCCGAGGTGCATTGAGCTCCCACGTGGTTGCCCACCTGGCAGCGAAAGCACCTCAGAGGTCTGGGTTCCAGCAGTTTCACCTGCGCGGAAACCCAGCCCACCAGTAGCCTTCGGCCCTCGGCTATTTTTTTGGCCGCCGACACGGGGCAGCTTACCGTAACGGCTCGCATCCCCTTGAAGTCAGGACGGATGGTGCCTGCCCTCACCTGCTCGGCAGAGCACCCCCCAGTCCTAACGACGGCGGCCATCACATCTCCCTCCGTCACAGAGTCGTCCAGGCCCAGGATGCGCAAGTCAGCGCATTTGTTGGGCCTGGACACTCGGGCCTCGTCCGCATTTAAGGACGCCCTAAGCCTTTCGGCCAGAGCGTCGGCGGCCGGGCCGCTGGCCGCACCGGGGATCTCCAGCATCCGGGCCCCAGTCGCCGTGAGCCTTACCCGGATGCCTTCGGTGGCGCCGATCTCCTCTAGGCTCACCGCCTTTCCCACCTTGGCTAGCAGGTCACGGTAGGACACGCCCTTCTTCACCGCTTCCGGCTGTAGTGTAATCACTACAGCTGCGGACTTCGGGGCGCGGAGCCTAGCCGCGACGCTTCGCTCTTTGCGCTGCTGCTGCCTCTCCTTCCTTTTGGCCGCCCTTGCCGCCTGCCTGGCCTTCCTCTTCTCCCCGGCTACTTGCCATCCAGCACCAGCCGGAGGAGATATAGGAGGAGGAGGTGGGGGCGTCCGTCTTGCAGCCAGTGCCGGTGCCCTCGCCTTCTGTGCAGCCATCCCGCCCGCCCTGGGCATGGGCGGCCCCGCGGGTTTCGGCACGGGGGGGGCCTTCCTCTGACCCGACGAGCCAGGTTTGGCCGCGGCAGCTGCGACGGTGGCAAATGAGACCGCCTTCTGCCGGCCCGCGGCCGGCTGGCTCGCCGCTAGTGGGGGGCGCAGGACAATGGCCTCCAGGGCGGAAAACCGGCTCTGGAAGGCAGCCAGCTCCTGCCGCACTAGGGTCAGAACCTGGTCTTGCGCAGGCACGGGCCGTCCCTGCCCATGCTGCTGCGCCCCCGCCTGCGGCACCTCCCTGGGGCCGGCTGCTCGAAGCCCGGCCAGGTCAGCTCGGAGCTCCTCATTCTCCTTCCGGAGAAGCTCCATGGCGGCTGTCAAGCGAGCTACCTCCGCCCGCATTTCAGACATTGCGTCTGACGGAGACCCAGGTTGAATGGCCTCCGCTGCCGCCATAATGGAGGCCGTGGCCGCGGCTATGGCCTTGTCTTTAGAGGATTTATTCCTCTTCAAGGCCACATCCTTTATTGCGGCGACCACGATCTCCGCAAACCTGGCCGCTCGATCCGAGTTGGAGCCGCCAGCGGCGTCCGGCTCGCCACTCGAGGACTCTGAGAGACCCGCCTTGCAGCTGGTCCTTCCAGGCTGGTTCCCTTCCAAAGCGAGTCTCCCAGTTTGCTGAGCCGGCTCGGCTGGGCTGACAGAGCGCAGCTCATTAGTCTCCTGGGTGGCGAGCCCTCTGCCCAAACCCTTCTCCCGGGCTCCACCCCGCCGGCTGGAGTGGATTTTTTTGGGCCCCGAGGTCCACTCTTCGGAGGATGACCCCTGGCCCTCCCCCGATCTGGGGCGCTTCTGGTAGAACCTTCGGTTCCTATCAGCAGCCCCCGCCACTTCGCGCCCCGAGCCCTGGCATGAGCCCTCCGCGCCAGATGCGGCGTCGGACTCCGACCCCGCATCACTCCTCTCCTCTTCGTCATTTTTATTTATGATATGATTATTTATTTTTTCCATTTTTAATCCCACGAGTAGATATAGGTTTTGATGTCCACCGGGCAGAGCCTAGATGCCCGGTAAGCCTACATACTGCAGAGTGCGGCAGGTGCTCTGCAGGGGAAGCGCTAACGACTGGACTCCCTCCAGCCATTCATCCTCTCACCGCGCTTCGAAGCTTAGGATTGGGTGGTTTTTTATCTTAGAGGTAGCCTTCCTCTGGGCCAGGCAATTAAGCCAAGCCCCCGGCGGCGGCATTAGGCATGCCTCCGTTCGCTGTCCGGCCGACCCGACTCAGCGAACCCGCCGAAAGTTCTCTCCTCGAGGACTGCTCCTCAAGGAGAGAAACACGTGCCGCTTTGGTGCGCCTGCACCGCAGCGGCGGCCCTTCTCAGTCTACGCCCACTCAACTTCCTCTGTAAGCAGAGGAGGAGTGGACGTATTGACCCTCTATAGCCCGGTTCCCTTCACCGACCATTAAGCATGGTCGATGATTGGAACCATGACCTTTCCCCGTTTGTTAAAGATTAGCCGCCAGTCCCAATTGTCCACCAAAACTTGGTGGGCAATTGGAGCCGACGTTGCCCAGGGTGCGCCACGAGGAGGCTCTTCAACATGCACCCCGCGCCACAACACCCTGTCCTCCACCTTCCGCATCCAGTCTGACCTAGCCACCTTTTTAACGTCGTCGGTCCATCTACGAGTAGCTGGGGGATGTCCCACGCTACGCTTGCCGATACGCGGTGTCCACTCCAGGACTCGTCTGCTCCGGCCATCGGCCCTTCGACAAATATGGCCCGCCCGCTGCCACTTCAGCTTTATTACAAACTTAACATTTTTATAATCAGTATCAGTAGGTACCCCTATAGATCGTTAATGCTCAATGTTACTTCGATTATAAGTCAATGGGGCAAATACATTGTTCACACAAAAGAGATGTAAGTGGTTTTTTATAAAAAAAAACCTATATTTTTCATCTTTTCTTTTAATATGATCACAATGAAACCTCTTTTTATGTAGATTAAAGTTCTGAAAAAGGACCCATAGTACTGAAACCAACAACCCAGTAAAGGTCTTAAAAACTCAAATATAGGTCGTCATTCTTTATAAGTCAATGGTCATTCTACACAGCAGACATAACAAAATTATAGACAAGAAACAATGGCCAGTTATTTCTTCGCCATGTTGGTACATTGATCGGCGGCATCTTATTTCAATACTGTCTGGGCACACAAGTAGGCTAAAGTAGTATTAAAACGCCATCCAATTATATGTGGCACCACGGGCACTTAGTTATCGACGTACAAAACTCTCATTAACCGCAGATTGGGCTTCATTGGCCGAAGGGCCGCGGGGTATTGGCCGAGTTGACCCCGTAAAGGAGAATGGAGAATGTATTTTGTACTCGCGCTCCGGGATCATTTATTATAATAATTGGAAATTCTGGCACGAAAAATGGAGTGGCATGAAATAAAGTAAGAGATAATGAACTTTATTTATTGGATTTAGGGTTGCTCTGGTTTACATTAGCCGCTCTACCAAGGGCTATTTCCTGGCAGAAGTTAAGTCAAACTGCTAATATTTGCCGTTTCTTTTCCTGAAAGGAGGTATGTTATATATCTTATTACTGACATCCAGCTGCTACCGGTTAGACCGGAAGTGGGCCCCAGCATTATTGGAAAAAGGCTAGGCTAGGTGATGACGTTGTACATACGTATTTATCAGTTTACTAGCCCGCGATTTCGTCCGTGTGAAATTACTGGTTCCCCGGACGCACGAATAGTCTATAGCCTTCCTCAAAAATTGGGTTATCAAATGCAAAAAGTTTTTTTTTTAATCCGACCGGTAGTTCTAGAGATTACCCCTACACACAAACTTACTATCAAACAAACAAACAGAACCTCTTTATATTGTTGGTATAGATGAAATCGCTTCTCGAAGTTGTGAAGGAGTATGTCTACCTTTTTTTTTTTTTTTTTTTTTTTTTTTTTTTTTTTTTTTTTTTTTTTGTCGCTGAGAAATGCTTTATGCATCCCCGCTCGTGGGGGACGAGACGGGGTATGTGGGACTCCTGTCGAAATCCGCACTCGACAGTATACCCACTAAAACTCAGCGGTGTTCCCGCGACGCCGTGATGGGAGGGCTATGGGAAATTGGCTCAGCCTCTGCTTCCACAGCCCTCCCGGCGTATGCCCGCCTAGTTGGCGGGCCCCGCATGCCCCCCATTTAACTGGGGGGCTACGGGAATGGCCGGGAACACCCGGCCACTCCCGTCCGACACTGGTGGAGGCCCGTGCAATACAGGCAAAGGGCGCCCCCGCACCCACCGCCTGCTGGCCTCCACCCGGGAGGAGCCGGAGGTGACTACCAGTCTTCCTCGACCCCTCCCCTCTCCAGAGCGGCGCCACGCGAGAGAATCATCCCCTCGCGCGCGCGCCGCTGCCTCCCTCCGGGACACGACCGCCTATTCCGCAGCGGCGGCCGTGCCCAGTCTACGCCCACTCACCTCCCTCTGTAAGCAGAGGAGGAGTGGGCGTATCTGCCCTCTGTAGCCCGGTTCCCTTCACCGACCATCAGCCATGATCGGCGATTGGAACCGTGACCTTTCCCCGCTTGTTGAAGATTAGCCGCCAGCCCCAATTGTCCCCCAAAACCGCACTGGGAGAAATTGGAGCCGACGTTGCCCAGGGTGCGCCACGAGGAGGCTCTTCAACATGCACCCCAGGAGTATGTCTACCTAGGGTAAGTCATCCAGCTGGGTAGACACAACTTTGAGAAAGAAGCGGACAGAAAGATCCGATTAGGTTGGGCAGCTTTTGGGAAACTTCGTCAAGTCTTCTCGTTGCCAATCCCGCAATATTTGAAGACTAAGGTCTTCAACCAGTGCGTACTGCCCGTTATGACGTACGCTGCTGAAACGTGGACACTGACAGCTGGGCTGGTCCTCAAATTCAAGGTCGCTCAGCGCGCTATGGAGCGGGCTATGCTCGGAGTTTCTTTGAAGGATAACATCAGAAATTAAATTGTCTGGAAAAGAACCGTAGTTACCGACATACACAAGCTGAAGTAGCAGTCGGCTGGCCATGTTTGTCAAAGGACCGATGGCCGGTGGAGCAGACGATTCCTGGAGTGTAGAGCGCGTATCGGCAAACGTAGCGTGGGGCGCCCCCCAGCTAGATGGACCGACGACCTCAAGAAAGTGTCTGGGACAGACTGGATGCGGAAGGCGGAGGCCAGGGTGTTGTGGCGCAACCTGGGAGAGGCCTATGTCCAGCAGTGGACTGCGATGGGCTGAGTTGATTGATTGATTGATAGATGAAATGCCAGCCTATATTTCAAAAACGAAAATCAGTCAGTCATTGCATATTTTAAAGCTTTTATCTTTGTCATTAGATTTTTTTCTAAATTATCGGGAAAAAAATGGTCTGGAGTTTACGGGTTCGTAACCTTTTGATCTCGATTTAGATTTATTTTAAAAGCACCGTTGACCCTTAATACATGATATAATATAATAATTTAACCTTTTAAAACAGGGGAATGAACTTATCTACGAGGTTGAATTTTGCAAAGCGACCCAATTATTTTGACCTAACAAAACAATTGGAATTTTCACGTGATGAGTTTCTTTTATTTAGAAGTTGACTATTGTAATGAAAATGTATAACAATGAATCAATACGTGTACGAATATGTGACAAAGACTCATTTTTAAACAAAAGCACTAACCCAACTACGTCAGAGTTCTCCCAGACCAGTGATTCATTAATGAGTAACAAAGTTACGGATGACAGAACACGACGATGTGTTAAATATTTTCGTTGTTTCCGAGGAATTCCGAGCATTGCCGAGTAAAGGCTCCTACAAAAAGGCGCGACACGCGACGCGAATCGCACGCAACACAAAGGCACCGCTCGTCGCGCGACAGGCGGTGCCTTTGTGTCGCGCCTGTTTGTAGGACCCTTAATATGATCATGACCGGAGCGGGTTGGAACAGACCACTTTGTTCTTGCACCGCGGTTGGCGCCGGCGCATGGCTATGTCGTCACAAATTGTAGTAGGTACCTATATTTAGAACTTCAATGTTAGGTAGTAGTTAACGTTATTGCTGCTACTGGTTACCGGCAGTGAAGAGTTGGACTCAAGTGTTGAGAGTCCACGAAATCGTGGGTGTTTCATCTTTAACCCCTGCCAAACTACAAAGAGATACCATTTTCCTCTTATCTTCATTTTCTTATCAGATATTTGACAGCGTCACTACTGCGAATAGATTAGCTAAATTTCTATGATATCTTAAAGTTTGCTTATTTTCCTTAAACCGCCTTAAAACGTAAGAAAAATGGCAGATCTTGGAGATAATTTCATGATAACACAATCTTTAAGATTTTGCTGGCAATATGACTAACTTGACATCCACCAACCCGCACTGGACCCGCGTGGTGGATCACGGCCCACTCCATCGTGTCCCAGCAGTGGGAACATTATAGGCTGATTATGTTGTGCGTTGTGTATGACTAACTTTTAAAAAGTAAGTAGTGCAAAAAGATAATGCAGATAGATATCGTGTCGTTTTCTATAATGAATTAATGACGCTTACGAATGACTGCCAAGACAAGTGTCAGTGAATATTTTGATCTTATTTATTTCATCTCGACTTCTCAATAATGACGTTTTGACACAAACAAAACAAATAGAGCTAGCGAGGTGTTATCAATAACAATTAGGTATGCTTAATTAGATAATGAAGCGTAATAAGTCGCATAATTAACTTATTTTAATTAAAATAACAAAATGTAGGTCAAGACGCAGTGATTTTTGTGGTTTGTTCTCCTTTCCGAAGTCGAACCAGAACGAAGCTGGCCTAGGACACACTAACGTGATAAATGGATGATCTTTATGATGACAAAACTGACTTTAAGATATCGTACAAATTAGGATAAATAACTATGCAAAAAGGCTGCTTTGTCCAACGGGATAGAGTTGATAAGAAAAAGAAATCTGTTGAAGAAATCTGGAAATTTAACTGAAAACTTTACTGACATTTCCTGAACCGAGTATTTTTTTTAAGTATTTCTCCCGGTCCTAGTGTCCGTTTCAGGTTTTTATTACATCCAATGTAATCGATTCCATGCACTCGCGTAATCCGTATTACTCGTGAGTTCATGAAATTACCCGAGCCTTGTCTGCACTGTGGTTATGCTCATGTAACTGACTTTAAAATTTGCTTACCTACCTACTTTTAAAACATCACTCGGTTGAAACGGCGTTTCTTGAATTAATAGAATGGGGAAGAACGACCTTATTGACTGCCAAATCTGGACTTGGACTAACTTAGGAGTACATTGTAATTTCTGAATCATCGTTTCAGGCTGGAATCACGCACTGCTGCGTACAGTCCCTTTTCTGAAAAAAGCTGATAACTCAACGAGTAATAGGTATTTGTAAGAAGCCATACGTGGAATGATATCGCATCACCTATTGGACGACATCAAGTTCTTTATACGTGACAAAGATTGACGAGGCGGTTCGTCTCGACTACGATAAGCCACTGTCGTGTGGATGAGACTATTTTTACTCACAACAAAAGGATCAGGTTACGCACAAAGTTAAAATCGTCACTTTTCAATTTCATAAAATATTTATGTGAATTATTTTTGAAGCATCGATAGTAAACCGTCACCATGAAACAGGCGCCAAATATTGTTTATTTAAATCAATGCCAGCATTTACAATTTTGAAAAATGTACACGCATCTTTTCTTAACATCTTAGTTCAGTTATCTTAGTGGTTATTCGTATTTGTACATAAAGTACGTCGGTAGACAGCAAACCGAACGCGCGCGCATATACTTGGTTCCTACTACTCGGCGACGAATTGGTGACTCACACATCGTACCTACGACCACCCAACAGCGTTTCTCAAACTCTCCAAGATGTTTACTTGTAAACGGTGCGATGTAGAAGCGAGAGACGGCGTCACATGCTCTGTATGTGCGGGGCAGTTCGACTTCCCCTGCTCAGGCATCACGGAAGCAGGATGGAGAAGACTTGGGGAACGTAAAAATACATGGAAATGTAGCAGTTGCAAAACGTCGATGCTATCCAGTCCCCGAGCTGATTCCGACAAGAGCTCACTAGCAGACACGGAAACCATCATAACTGAGCTCAAGCGGCTATCTACACAAATGGAAGCCTTGCCAGCACTGGTCGAGAGCGTTAAAGCTGTGCAAAACGAACTTGTGGAGCTAAAAACTTTAAAGGCCGAATTCTCAGAGGTAAAGTCGTCACTTCAGTTTGTTAGTGACAAAATGGATGAGCTGACCTGCAAAGTATCAACTCTGGAGCATGACATTGAGTCTATGAAGAAGACCAAACAGGACATCTCAAAGTTGCATGACCGCATAGCTGAATTAGAGCTCCATCAACGTGACAGCGAACAGAGGTCCAGGATGAACAACATCGAAATCAAAGGAGTGCCAATTACTAGCGATGAAAACTTATTCTCAATAATGACTAAAATCGGGGATGTCATTGGATGTAATATACCCAAGGAGCAGATTAACTACATTGCCCGAGTCCCAATGCGTAGTGATCCGCTTAATAAAAATATAATTTGTTCGGTGCATAACAGCTACAGCAAGAATGATTTTGTTTCTGCAGCGAAAAAGCACAAAACCCTAAACGCTGCTCATCTAGGTCTGCAAGGCACAAACAGAATCTATATTAACGATCATCTTACGCTGGATAATAAAATTCTCCTGAACCAGACCAAAGCTCGTGCCAAAGAACGAGGTTTTGAGCACGTTTGGGTCACGGGTTGCAAGATATTTCTTCGAAAAAACTTTACATCCCCAAAGCTCCGCATCAAGACAGAGCAAGACTTAAAAAAAATCTTATTCTAAAAGTTCTTATGTTGAAAGTGTCGAATCAACGTCCTGGTAAGTTGTATACCGCTCACTCCACCTCATTAAGTTTGAGAACCATTTGTTTTTTCTATACATTCCTTTCTCGCCGTCCTTTTGTTTGCTTATCGCTAGATAAGATACAATTCGCACATTATTGCAATTATGACTTTAAATCTTCCACTCGTTACCTTAAAGATGTTTATTGCTTGTTGAGATTTGTCAGTCTACCTTACAATAATTATTATATTTTATTTCTTAACGTTCAACTGTGTACGAAGCTCTTCGGACCTTATTCGTATGGAGATAAAGTTTTATTTTACTTATCTGTACTCATCTCTCAATACTTAAAAAATATATGTTTTAACGGATTGAATGTGCTTTGTATTCTTTTTTCTATACTAACTCTGTTGTTTTTTATTATGTACTATGGCGCCTATTAGCATTTTTTATCAGAATGTGCGGGGACTGCGAACTAAAACAGGTGCTTTCTATAGAAATATATGTATTAATGGTTTTGATGTTATTTGCTTGACTGAGACTTGGTTAACTGATGGTATATCTGATTCCGAATTATTTGATGACAGATATATGGTATGGAGACGGGACCGGGATTACGCCAGTACAGGTCAGACTATGGGAGGGGGGGTTTTAATCGCCGTCAGGCGTGAGATTGTGGCTCAAGCGCGCGGCGAGTGGCACTCATCGGCAGAAGACCTATGGGTCACATTAACCCTGCAACAAAAAAGACCTAGGACAACATATAGAATGCATATAGGCGTTGTTTACATTTGCTCTCAAAACCTAGGTAACTCGTTAACAACTCAGCTGGGTAATTTTTCTGATAACTTGACGAATATAATAATGGAGCACCCGGTCGACAAGTTTATTGTGCTGGGAGACTTTAACCAACCCAGCATTACGTGGACCCCTGCAAATGATGGTTATTCTATGCACCCTACAAACCTGAACGGTCATGTCCAAACCATTTTTTTTGACAATATTAACGCAGGTAACCTGTTGCAGTACAACTGTCATCCTAACAAGAACAATAAGATTCTGGACTTGGTATTTTCTAATAATGAAGTTTCTGTCTCCTGCAGCATTGATCCCCTAGTTCCTGAAGATCCTCACCACAACGCACTGTGTATTACGGCAGACTTTGTTCAGCTGCATAGTTTGCCAGCTCGTCCCTATTTTAAATACTTGTACCGGTCTGCTGACTATGCAGCAATAAAAGATGAACTTAACATCATTGACTGGCAGTACCAGTTGAGCCACAGGTCACTAGACGATGCCGTAGCATTCTTTTATGATGTTTTATTTAAAGTTCACAAAACTTATATCCCATCGAAAGCAGTTGTTTCCCAGTCTAAATACCCCCTCTGGTATAAAAGTCCGTTAGTAAAAATAATTAAAGAAAAATCCAAATTCCACTCTAAATTTAAAAAGTATGGGAATGATTCGGACTACCACTCTTTTGTAATATTACGGCAACGTGCAAAGGAGTTAGAGAAGTGCATGTTCGATGATTACATGACAAATGTAGAATCCGCTATTCGCAACAACCCCCGTGCCTTCTGGGGCTACATTAAATCAAAAAAGCAAAACAACTCCTACCCTTCTGTGCTGCGGTTTGGGGACCTGTCCTCTAGCAACGGTGAGGAAATTTGCAATTTCTTCGGCGAGTATTTTCTGTCAAACTTTCGTGAATCCACCAGCTCTGTGAATAATGCACAATACCATTGTGCCAGTGAGCAGACTGACTTCAGTCCATATGATATAGCTGCTATCGATGTATGTGAAGACGAGGTTATGAAACTGCTAAAGTATTTGGACTTAAATAAATCTGCTGGTCCAGACAAGCTCCCACCGGTTTTCATAGTAAACTGTGCTACTAGCCTCTCGGTTCCTCTTACAATTTTATTTAGACGATCTCTTAATACTGGGGTCATGCCTGCTATATGGAAGTCGGCTTATATAACTCCTATTCACAAAAAGGGACCGAGAAACTGCGTTGAAAACTACAGACCAATATCCAAATTATGCGTGTTTGCTAAAGTATTAGAAAAAATTGTGTACAGGCAAGTTTACTCTGCTCTCAGGCTCAGTTTCAGCGAACACCAGCATGGATTTTTGGGTGGTCGGTCAACAACTACAAACCTCGTTCTTTGTAGTGACTTCCTATCAGAGGCTATGTCTAATCGGTCTCAAATAGATGTCATATATACAGACTACGCCAAATGTTTCGACAGAATTGATCACTTCGTTCTCATGCGTAAACTTCTATCAATGGGTATCAGGGGTAATCTCTTCCGTTGGTTTAAGTCGTATGTGGAGGACAGGTGTCAGACTGTTGTGTTGAATGGGTACTCATCAAGATCAATGCGTATCCCATCTGGAGTTCCTCAGGGATCTTTATTAGGGCCGCTCTTATTCAATTTATTCGTTAACGATATTGAAGCTTGCTTCCTTCGCTCTAGAATACTTCTATACGCGGATGACATGAAAATTATGTCACAGATATCCTCTTTATCAGATGCTCTGTCATTGCAGGAGGATCTAGATAGGTTCCAGTACTACTGCAACATTAATAAGCTCGATTTAAACGTCTCAAAGTGTTACGTGTGCTCCTTCACTAGGAAGCCCGTACCTATCACATTTGACTATAAACTTTTAGGCAGATCCCTAGCTAGAGTTAACACAGTCAAAGACTTGGGAGTTGTATTTGATTCAAAATTATTATTTGATCAGCACATAGATAAAATCATTAACAAAGCATCAAAATCACTGGGGTTCATTTTGAGAGTCTCGTCTGAGTTCAGGAGCATCAAAACCATTAAAATTCTCTACTGTACTTTTGTTCGCAGTCATCTCGAGTATGCCTCTCAAGTTTGGAACCCTAATTACAACATATACATCAATCGATTGGAAGGCATACAAAGAAAATTTCTGAGGTATATTCAATTCCGGTCTAAAACTTACTCTCCCACTTATCTCCTACGCTGTAAAAGATTTCATATACTTCCTCTTTCTGAACGTAGAAAAATTGCGGATTTGGCGTTTTTATTTAGAATTGCTAACGGTTCAACCGAGCTTCCAGAATTGCTGAACAAAATCAGACTGCGGGTTCCTTCTGCTTTTCTGCGCAATCCTTATCTTTTGCATACTTCTACGGTAAGAACGAATTACAGACGGAATTCATACTTAATCAGAGCAAGTCATACGTATAATGCGGTCTGCCGGGACGTCGACATCGACATTTTCAATACTGGTATCTCTAAATTAAAAAAGACTATGTGTAATTTCTTTTTTGATCACGTAAAGTAATTGCTTACAGTTTGCGCTGTTTGATACATATAAGATACTGTCTTTACTCAACTGTCTACCTTCTCAAATACTTTTTGTTTATATGTTCTCTTATAACCGTGAAAACTTTTAATTGGCCTTATTTTGTTACTCTCAATCGTGTAAAAGTGTCTAGCTGTAAGTTTTCCAAAAACTGTAAAATAAAATAAAATAAAATAAAGCTGTTTAAACTTAACTACCTAGGCACTTATAACAACGCTAATCCCTCGTATGTGCTATTCCAGAGCGTGAAAAATTATCATCAGTGTTGTTAGAGAAGCAGCGTGAGGCGCTCGTCAAGAGCGTCGAGGTCGCTACGGATCGAGGTCGGGATGAAGGCATGTATGAGCGGGGGGCGGAAGCCGAACCGGCCAGACCCGGCGTGGGTCGCTGGGGCGCCGAGTGGCCGAGTTGACTCAGCTCGGAGACGGAGCCCTCGCCCGACGCCGGCGGGCCGGCGGGCGGGCCGGGGTGCCGGACGGACGACGTGACCCGGCCGGCCCGGGACCTGACCAGACCGCCATTGCCGCGCGCGCGCTGGGGCCCGGCGCGGCGCCCGCTCGTTCTTTCACTCGCGCGCCACGAGGAGCTTGCTACGCGCGCCGAGGCCGTGCTGCGTCGCTTGCTGCTCACCGACAACTATGACTCCGTCAGCAACTTCATCTCGCTGTTCGAAGCGTGGGAGCGCGCCGGCGACCCGCTCACCCAGGTGTACGAGCGGTACGCGCCGCCCATCCGAGCACGCAAGCACACATGCGTGGGCCTGGGCCTGGAGCTGGTGAGGCGCTGGCGCAGCCTGGAGCGGGACTTCAGCGGCATTAACCGTGCCACAGCGCTGCTGTCGTGCGAGGAGGCGGTGGTGGACGTGAGCGAGTACGTGACGTGCGGCGACGGACCAGCCGCCGTGCTGGCCGCGGAGAAGGAGCACGTCATGGTGGGCATCCAGATCCGCGTGGACGGCCGGCCCGGCGTCATGCTGGCCGACCCTGGATACCACGTGCCCAGAATCGTCACCGTCATGCAAGACCGGAATTATCCGCACACTGGTGAGTACCCACCAACCTGAGAACCTCATGTTTTTCTAGAAATCACGAATCCAATAAGTCAAGTAGCAGGCCGAAAATATCTTCTACCAAATCTTCATTACCTCTTAACTCAAGGTTGTTGTGCAGGTTGGTTCGTGCAATCGGAAGAGATGCATTGCCGCAAGGAGTACAGCTACTCGTTCAACGTGCTGAATGCGGGCTACATCGAGTGGCACGAGCGCGAGACCCGCGGGGAGGCCGTCAAGTGTCAAACGTCGCTGGTGTTCACCGCGCGGCCCTATCTCGACGGAGTCAACGTCACCGAGAGGAGGAACCTCGTCTACAACTTTAGGTGAATATCATTTTGGAATTCATTTCTCTAACCTGTACCATGTAACATGGGACAAGGGCAGATATTCTGTAACCTGTGGTCTCCCCTGTCTTAGATGCATTTAGGTTACTTGTAGTCTTTTCATTTTCTTTTATAATGGAGGGCAAGCTATTTTTGTCTTTGTTCTAACTTTAATACCATAACATTGTCTTAACTTAAATATGTATATTGGATGGTCTAGAATCTAGACCCGCGTGTGCAGCTCAGGAATCAGTGTATATATTGATTCCTCAGCTGCAAAGCATCGTTCCGCAGACCTCATTTCATTAAAATATACCAGTCGTGGATCATTCATCAGAACAGATCGAAAGCTAGGTAATTGTTGGTTACCAATTGCATCAATCATCCTAGTATTAAGATCATTGCCTTGTCTGTCGCTCCAATATTCTAACGACTGTTCTAGTGTTCTTGTGGTTGTTGGCCAAATTCCAATATCTACGAACTGATTAAGTGAGCCTTACTTTTAGTACAACTCAGTCCATTTTGTTCATCTTCGGGAAACAAAAAAGAACCATCCTACTTTATGTTCTCCACATACAAAAGAACATTCAGTGGATTATTTAAGTGACTATCACGGACTGACTCATTTACAAGGACAATATTTTATGACAAATTTTCCCATCCTTGTTCCAGGAGTCTCCTGTCCCGCGATCAGAAAGGCCACCTGATAGCCGGCCTATACTTCCCGGTGGGGGCCACCATCAAAGACGCGCAGTTCACGCTCTTCCTAAACAACGGCCCAGATAAGCGGAAGACTAAGTACAAGTTCAGCACCTTTGCTGATCCTCATAACGTGAGTATCACAATGTAACATTACCCATAAGCTGGTTGAAGCTTAGAGGCTAAGAAGAAGAACGAAAGAAGTGGCATGTATATTATGACCAGCAATCTGCTTCTAGTCATCAATACCTCTTCCTCTTTTCACTCGTTAGGTTTAGGCAAGGGACTACTACAAACGATAGTTGAGTTGAGAAGTTATGCTAAAATAAAAATTCAGAGCTCTAATAAGATGTAATCAGGAAACGGCCCTATAGATGTATGAGGAACAGGTTCACTCATTCTCCATAGAAAAGGGAGGATCTTCCGACCAGACTGGTGTCGGATCTGATGGGCTACTTACTGCCCGACGATCAATGTCGGGCAGTATGATGCCTAGTTCGCATGTGGCGATCTAGATGATTTTTTTTCCTTTCAGGATTAGGTCCAGTAGGTTTTGTTTGGATAATCAGTTTGGCAGACTGGCAGTTTTTATATATAAATGCATGTGAATATCACGCGCTCCAAACCCGTATAACATCGGGCTCAAAGATCGATACACTAATGTTTTAATCTGTTCAAACAATAATCTGTAATCGAATCTTAAACAAAGCCGCTGTGATCGGCTGAGAAGGTTCCATAGCTACTCTAAATAATGGCTTTCCGGGCGCAAGAGGCAACTTGAGCTTCCCAGTTCATTGCCGTGTGTAAGCGTGGAACTCGTAGAACATTGCAGAAACAATGAGAACTGTTCCGATCGAATTCTTGTAAACATAGCTAATGATTTAAATTTAACCTTCGACTACATTGTGGGACGTGTGAATGTTTTGAGAGAACTCACGTGTGCCGATCGTATAATAAATATTGAGAAATGATTGAATGTTTCGTTTCGTAGGCACCCGAGAAGTAAAAACTAAACTAAAGCACCTAAATTGTTACGTACCTATGTAGGTAACTACATTTTGGGTGTTCCATTAAAACTTGTTTTAATGTTTTCATGTTGCTCATTAAAACGTGTTTCTTTCCGTTGTATCTGTGTTGAAAGGCTGCCCGCACACGTCTAGGTACCTACTTTCCTCATAAAATGATGAGGTGTTACGTACTACACCTTGATTTGAAAGGGCAACCAAATGCCAGGAACAATTTCGTTTGCTTCTTAACATTTCCGACTCTAGGAACACTCGTTAAACTATTTAAAAAGGTAGATGTCTTTCCTTCTAATGCGGAAGTACTTGGGGGGACAATGTTCCTTATTCTGGTTTATTCATCCTTTCTATATAAATAAATAAATAATCTACATAACCAAATATGCATTAAAATCGATGGTGTTGCCTTCTGTTTGAATAATTGATGTTTAAGAATCTGTGACTGTTAGCAACTGTGGCTGTTCCCGCGAAGAGTCTATAATCAAAGACCATTAGACAGTACTTACGTACCGACTGAAGCCTTTCATTTATAGTATTTGTCTTTAATTGAATGCTTGCAGTGCAGCCTACCTTATTAGCATATTCAAGCAGTTGATTAGAGGTTCTCTTTGGTAATCACAGTGAATTATTTTAAATGGCTTAGCAGTTATGTTGTGTTTAAACCAGACCTACTTGCATAGTCAGCATAATAAATAAATAATCCCGAGTATTTAACAGCCAAATGCACGAAACTGGCTGGGAAGCAGCACGGATCTCGAAAATAACATCGCTTTTATCTTTATCCACAGATTCCAGAAGCTATATCAGAAGAAATCCAGCTCTGCAACGCCAAGATGAACTACAAGCAAGGAGAGCTGCTGACCATCATCTGCCAGCTTGGCCAAGTGATGGCCAACCAGGCCTTCATCGACCAAATGCTGGAGATCAACGAGGACATATGCCGTATGTGTCTCTGACGGCAAGATGGCGTCCACAACAAAATGGCGGACGCCAGTAACGTAGGCAGTAAAGCCGATGAATCCATAAAAAAAACTTAATTTTATTTAAGTAATTTGTACTTATTTCTGATTCGTATAGGTACTTAATATTCGTTTTTGAATATTATGTTTTATTTGGGTAAAGGTTTTTTTACTTTGTTACGTTAAAATTAATAAAGTTTTATTTGGAATTGGGTTATACATTTTTTTATATTCATTTAACCCTAGAATACTAATCTTATTTTATCACCACTTATTACTAATTATCGCCTAGGAGGCGATTTTATAAATAAATCGAAATTGCGTTTTTTAAGTTTTGCTTAAGTTAAGAATCTTTAGACGAAATAACCGGCAAGCATTCTACCTTTCATAAATTCAAAACGTTTTTTTTTTACAGAATCTCTGATTAGTCCAAAAATTTACCTTAAATAATATATGTACACCTTCTGTTCTGACACAGCCGGACACAGACTTACGAAAATCTTTAATAAAAAAATAACTATAAATCTGAGAGAGCAGATTTTATATTTATATAGGCTATAATATTGTATGAACTATCGAATACCTATGAAATAGCAATTGTAGTTAAAAAAAAATTAAATAAAATTCTACAATGTTCACTCAAAAATGTACCCTATAATACTAATGATCGCCTCCCATGCGATCGCATATACAATATGTTGTTTTGCATCCTCGTCAAATTTCAGGAGGCTGTTATGAAAGACATAAATAATCAAATAAAATTACGATCCTGCTCAATAATTAATACGTACCTACTTGTTTTTTTAGGTATTTAAGTTTGACAGTATTTCAGGATACTCCACTTTCAAAGAACAAAATCGCCCCGTTGCGTATGCGGTAGGCAGTGTCGTACGACTATGTCGCTGTGTGCATGCGTTACAGTTACGGCGCAGTTACAGGGTGGTATCACACGGGCCCTACACATGCCGATTTCCGAAAAATACAAAAAATAAAAATAAATACCTACTTATTTTATTATTGATTCGTGTCGAGAATCATTAGCATAGTTACCTCCTCGAATTTGACGAGGATGCAAAACAACACCTTGTATTCAATAACTGGGTATCGGTATAAGCTAGCGAGGCGCTAGATCACCCTCTTACGCATTGCGGGTTACCCGAGATGGCACGAATGTATAAATAAACAGATGCGTCACCGCAATTTCAAATTAACCAAAAAAATACCGACTGCAAGCGGTCTCTTAGGCGATGATTAGTACTCTAGGGTTAATTGTGTAATTTTCTTAATAAATTTTTATTATTTTACATGAATTGTTTTATTTTGCGAGCTCTATCATCCGATCCGCCTCTTCCCATTGTTGATGGCTATCAGCCTTTATGAATTGAGACTAAATACCTACAATTATTTTTCACTGGCTTTTGACCGCGTGGAGGTTGGAAATTATCCCACGAAAACATATTTCCTATAATCCTTTGTTTAATAAATATTTTATGGTTCAACTACATAAAAAAATACAAATAAAAATCAAATTGACCGCAGATCTATGGGGAATGGCTATCAAAGTTTGTACATCAATAATTGAGTCTACTATAGCACCATACCTAGCTTTAATATTTAATTTGTGTGTAGATCAAGGAGTCTTCCCGGATTTCATGAAATACAGTAAGGTTATAAGACTTTTTAAATCTGGGGACAGCAAAGACACCAACAATTATAGACCAGTATCTGTGTTGCTAGTATTCAGCAAGGTGTTCGAAAAGGTAATGCTGCAATCAAATGCTTAATCATTTTAACACCAACAAAATCTTACACGGTCAGCAATATTGTTTCACCAAAGACGTTGTACGACTGACGCCGGTGTCACTTTATTAAAACACATATTTACAGCGTGGGAGGAGTCCCAAGATGCCATAGGGATCTTTTGTGACCTCTCCAAGGCATTTGACTGCGTTGATCACGAAACCTTGCCCTTAAAACTTGAGCATTACGGACTAGGTAAACTCGCGCTTAGTTTAGTACAATCTTATTAAAATGATAGACAACAAAAAGTCCAAATAAATGGTGTCAATTCACTTCATTTAAAAGTAAAAATGGGTACCGTCAAACGGGGTGAATAGGGACGCAGGGGTGAATAGAGACGAAACTTTAGAAGGGATTTTAACCTTGAAATAATATAGTTTATTCCAAAAAGGACTCTTAATGTGTTTATTGTAATATAATTAACGATTAAGTGCTCTTGTTGGGGTCAAACTAAATTATTTCAAGGTTAAAATCCCCTTTAAAGTTTCGTTTCTATTCACCCCTGCATCCCTATTGACCCCGTTTGACCGTATGCTAGATTAAAAATACTCTTTCCGAGATGGTGGGATGAAAAAATATTTTCATCCCACCATCTCGGAAAGAGTATTTTTAATCTTCAATATCTGAGTGGAAAAGCCGTTTTTATTCTCTAGAGGATAAAGTAAATTGAATTTAGAACATCGTGTGCACTAAGTTGGTGAATTAAAAAAAACATTAAACCTATTTACTGCTACCTCTATGGTGCCGAATATATCATACAACTTTTTTTTAATTTGTTAAAAACTCAGACTCGGAACCTTCTTGGTGTTCTTTTTTCAATTTGCTTTGTACGCGGTTCTTTACGCGGCATTTTTTCACGTCATTGTTAAACCTTATATTAAAAACAAGAAACTTGAAAACAAGTGAAAAAACTAAAATGAGTGATTCTAGCGACGAGGAAGTTTGCTTGACGCCAACAGAATTGACTGAAACTGTTAATAATGCGCAAATGAGCTTTCTCCCTCAACAATCACGCGAGAAGTATTTAAAACAGTAGGTACGATATGTTCAACACGTGGCGACTAGCAAAAGGAGCCATAACTTTCTCAGAAAACGTTTTGCTGGCATATTTTATAGAATTATCCGAGAACAAGAAAGCAAGCACTCTATGGAGTACGTATTCGATGCTAAAAGCAACAATAAAGATGAAAAAAGACAAACATATCGATACCTATCCTAAATTAGTGGCATTTTTAAAAAGAGCCTCATCTGGTCATCAACCAAAAAAATCGAAGGTTTTCACAGTATCTGATATTGAAAAGTTTCTTAACGAAGCACCCGATTCCATATTTGGCGGCAAAAGTAAGTCAGTTGCACATTCAGTATCTACATAGGTATATTAATCTCAATTAAATAGTATACTTAGTAGATGTTGATAGGCATAATTATGCGTTCATATCAATTTTATTCATTTATCTACTACAATACTCTTTACGTTACAGGTTGTTCTTATTATTGGAATAAACGGAGCATGTCGAACTAATGAACTAACACAACTTAATGTCAAAACATTGAGAAACATTCAGATGACTTACTATTAATTAATTTACCTAATACAAAGACAAAAAGAGACCGCAACTTCGTCATTCGCAAGGAATACGTAACGATTGTTGAGAAATATCAAGCCTTACGCCTGCCTAACACTCCAATCAATCGATTTTTTCTACAGTATCGCAATGGAAAGTGTGTTAGACAGCCTATGGGTACTAATAAAATTGGCAGTATCCCACGAGAAATAGCAACATTTCTTGAACTTCCAGAACCCCTGTTGTACACGGGTCATTGTTTCCGACGAACTTCAGCCACACTTTTGGCTGATTCCGGAGCTGATCTCCTGTCCCTTAAGCGCCACGGAGGCTGGAAGTCCAATGCAGTTGTAGAGGGATACATAGAGGATTCCATCCAAAATAAGTCTAAAATATGTGAAGGCATCGTAGGAGCCATTACACTGAAAGAGCCTCAATCGGATCCTTGGACTGGCCCTTCTACATCAAAAATAAGCCGTTATGAAACACCTAACCATCTCCCTCTCTCTCCAACATTCACGCCAAGGGAATCCGATGAATCGGTACAACTATTAAGTATGACAGATAGTTTACCGAAAAACAGTACACAAGTGACTAACACCAATATTACAGTACCAAACAAAAATATTACACTCAATTTAAATAACTGTAGCAACGTTACTTTAAAATTTTCTTAATTATACCTTAGTATTATTTTGTTATAATTTAAAGATTATTCTGTAATACTTACCTGTCATAATGTAGTAATTAATACCTAAACTGAAATAAAAGTGTACCTATCTTGTGATTGTAAACGTTTTTTTTTTTGCATTTAGTCATTTCCTCGCTGAGGTGGAATGAAAAGTTACGTGTTGCACTCGAGTGCAAAGATTTTTCACCTCGTGCTCTTTTGATTCCCTCGCTAACGCTCAGGATTCTAATTTTGAATCACTCGCTGCGCTCGTGATTCAATTTTAGAATCCTTCGCTTGCTCGGTCATCAAAATTGAACACGCGGTTAAAAAGCAACTTTGCACTCTTGTATAACAAATAACTATTATTTTTTTATTAATTATTACGTCTTTCTACATCGTTCTCACATGTATAATTACAACCACTTTTCTGTAACAATATTTTGATTTAAAAGAGTGTCAATGGAGTTTCTTGCCCGTTCTTCTCCATAGGTACCTACTACGCTTTGGAATGGGCAACTAGCTTCATCTTTCTGACTGACCGACCCCTTGACAATTCAAATGTGACTGTATTAATGGTTTATTTGAAATAAATGCTTTGAGTTTGAGTTTAAACAGGATTAAAGTAATATGTAGGTACGTAAGTATAAACTTTTACTTAATTTATTAATAAAATTCTAAACAAACTATTCAATTAATCTTTAATGCAATCCATAATGTACACATACAGGTGGTTAGTGTTAATAACATAGAAACAATTATGGACCCTATCGGGCACAGCAATTTTTTTAATAAGTAGGAGAGAGGAAGTAAAACTACCTATTCACAAACTGCTTCTTTCTTTCTTGCTGTAGGTATCGCTTGATATCTCGAAGGCCTTCGACAGGGTCTGGCACGCTGTTATTTTCAGCAAGCTTCCTGCTTATGGCATACCAGCTGATTTTTGTAGCTGGATATCAGACTTCCTTAGTGAACGGTCGATCAGAGTAGTCGTTGACGGTTGCTCCTCTGACCTTATGGCTATTGATGCCGGAGTTCCTCAGGGGTGTGTTTTCTTTGCAACTCTTTTTCTGCTGCACATCAATGACCTACTTCAGTCTGGTATTGTTGGATACGCAGATGACAGTATTGTTTCAGAGAGATACTTGTGTCAGGATGTCGAGGTTGATTTAGATTTATTTACTAGTAGCGTTAAGGAAGTTAAGAAAAGTTTGAACAATTGTTTTTTCGATGAATAACCATTTTTTTTTCTCTCTCTCAATGTTATTGTATTTCTTGAGCATGAGATAATTCATTAGCGTATCTCTTACGTCGCTGTTTTCACGTATTTGTTACTGTTACTGTCATTAATCGTTAGTGGAAGCTTGTAATTGGTCATCGTTTACACATTGTACTAGATGTTAAAATGTATTAGCTGTTTTCCTAAAATTAATAAAATAAAATAAAAATACTTGTCCAGCGCAAAAACTAGCGAGGCCGAAGTTCGTTCCTTGAGAGAGGCTATGGTATAGCGTACTGATTTGGCCTTATGCCTTGTCTTACAGTGGGGTGATAACAATCTGGTCTCTTTTAACGCCACCAAACCACAGGTGTGTCTTACCGCTGAAAGGAGTCGTTTCGAAAAGACTCCTTCTTTTCGGGGTACAGATGGTCCTGTAACGGATCGACTCGAGCTCCTAGGCATGGAGTTGACATCAGGTCTCAACTTCGGTGCCACCATCGAGTACAAAGCCCAAACAGCGGCCAAGAAACTGGGCATCCTTAGAGTGAAGCGATACTTTACTCCTGGACAGCTTTTGATCCTTTAAAAGCGCAAGTCCGATACTGCATAGAGTATTGCAGCCACCTTTGGGATGGCTCAGCAAAGTACCAACTTGCCGCGCTTGACTCGGTGGAACGCAGAGCTAAGAGGCTCATTGGCGACGTAAAACTGGTGGATGCCAAGCTTCACAGCTTGGCTCATCGCCGCAAGGTCGCCTGCTTGTCGGTCTTCTACAGATTGTACTTCGGAGAGTGCGCCCAAGAACTCCACGACCTCATTCCACTGGCCCCGTTCTTCCATCGGTCATCTAGACGCACTGCAAGTTACCATCCTTACCTAGTTGCTATTCCACCAATTGTTTCCAAATGTCTTTGGTTATGCGCACAGCATACAACCCTAATCTCTTCAAAGTGAGAGTGAACAGGCTTATTCTGGGTAAGGTCACTCCACCGTCGACTCTGTCTCTGTCACCACTGACCTTGACTAGAGTCAAGAGCAAACCCATTTTAATTAAACAAAAAAAAAACTAAACAATGGTGCCATAATAAATAAGTAATTATATTATATTATACTAGTTGTGCCCACGACTTCGTTCGCGTGCATGTCGGAAAACCATAATGTGTCTCTTAGAAAAGGTGTTGGTACCCACTCCTCCATTGAAAAGGAAGAATCATCCGATCTTGCCTGTTGGGAAGCGGTGAGGTCAAAGAGTATAGTAATATGGTGAGGTTCTCCACCACAGTCCTTTCGAATGCAGTCACTGTCACTGCGTCTTCACGGTTTATTATGTCATTGCGACGAAATGTCACTTTGATTTTTGAGAATAAATAAAAATCAAGGCACCTGGTCGAGGTTCATTATCTGTGCACCTGCCGTACTCAATTAATCGACTAACCGTCCGGCGGAGTGTGCTGAAGCGTTATGTCGCGTTCCCACGGCCCGCTTTCTCACAGGCCCGACCGCGCCAGGCCGTGGGAACCGTCGCATCCGATGAAGCCTGCACTGGCCTGTCATCGCATGTCCGATCTGTCGGGAGTCAGTAAGTTCAAAGGCGCGACGTGGAGCGGCGCGTGGGCGCCTATCGCGACCTGTACGGCCTGCATAGGCGCGTTTCTTTTTGCTTTGTTTATCAAATGTTAACCATTGAATAAAACCGCAGTGGTGGTAATGCTCGGCACGGGCCGCAACAGGCCTCGACAGGAGTAGCAACGCCCGTGTCGCGGCCCGTAGGACCGCGGCATTATCATGGATCACGCTAACAATTTTTAATCAAAACAGACAAAAAAAAACTATGAAATGATCAATATATGACTATTGTGATTTCTATTGCAACCACAGATCATATAATTTGGAGATCCCAAATAAATAAATAAACTTAAAAAGTTGTTTAATATTTTGATTAAGTAAATGCTTCTCTATAAACGATGTTAGAGAGGTTGCTTGCCCCTCGAGAGAGCTCCTACATTATGTACAGTTGCCCGTGTGAAAAGCAACCCACTTACTGCGATCCACCTGCGGTTATGGCCGCCATTTTGGATTTTTATTTCCTGATTTTCGGCACTGGCGCCCTCGAAAACTATGAAGATGAAGCCCATAACGAAAATATAGCTTATAATTTTTATTCCGAAGACCTCTTTTTACTCCTAAAAATCATAAAAATTACACCCCTCTTTAGAATGAATACCTACTTATAAAAATACACACATCAAAAGTGTCTAGGGATCAACATATATTTTTGCAATAACTTTTCTCCTGATTGATATTAATTAAAATTTTCTTTAAGGATTCATAAAATAAAGTGTTTTCGTTTGTCACAGTAACGATAAACCAAGTCACCTTTGCATTAATAAAGAAATTTGCCATTTTCCTAATAAAGGGATTTTTGACATTTGAACCACTAACACAAAAGTTCGAAAAAAAGACTGAAATAACAGTTTTCTTTAAAATTTTATTGGGTAACTTAAACAATTAATAATCCGTGTTTCTACCGCGAACACTAACAACACAAGAACATCGGTTTGGCATACTCAAAATGAGTTCATCCAAATCACGCTGTGGAATGGCCGCCCATGTTCGTTGCAACAACAAAAAAAGGTCTTCTTGCGACTGGATACCCTCCATATTCGGCAGAGCTCTTCTCTGTAGCATATCCCATGCATGCTCAATCGGGTTCAAGTCTGGCGACTGAGCAGGCCAGGGCAGGACATTGATGTTAGCTGCGGCGAGTCTGTCTTACAACTCTTGCGGTGTGCGGTCGTGCATTATCATGCATTAACTGAAATAAGGGACCGATTTGCACTTGTAGAGGAACGATGACGTCTGATACAATCGTCTCAGCATAAATTTGAGCGTTGAGGTTGCCTCTGATCCAAATCAACTCAGTTCTTCCGCCGATCCAAATACCCGCCCATACCATGATGGTTCCACCACTATAAGGATGGACTTCCTGGCAGGATTTTAATCGCTGTTGGCGTCCAGGGGTTCTCCAGTGTCGTATACGTCTTGTATCCGGTCTCATACCAAAACGAGACTCATCAGAAAAGCACACGAAACGCCATTGTTCTTCTGCCCAATTTCTGTGTTCAAGAGCCCATTGATATCGAATCCTACGATTGTGCATTGCTATAGGTGGTACCCGTAGCGGTCTTCGGGAATGAAGGTTCACTTCATGCAAGCGGTTTCTGACTGTTTGGTCGCTAATTAAGTTCCCTGAAGAGTGATGAAGCCTCACGGCTAACATCATGGCGGTTATTGTTGGAGCTCTTCGAGTTAAGATTTGAATGTATCGGTCTTGTCTCCGTGTGGTGCAGCGATACCGTCCTCCATGGCGCTCAGCCACGGTACCAGTGCTTCGGTAACGTGTCCAAAGTCGACTGATAACACTCTGACTTGTATTCAGAGCTAAAGCCACAGTACGTTGCCGGGAACCAGCTTCTATCATTCCCACGGCTCTGAGCATTTCTTCCCTGCTTAAATGACGTCGCCGCTCCATAATAACGTTGGTTTTAATCAGTAGTAGGGAAACAGTAGCACTAATAATGTCTTCAATGCGTTGTATGTTTTTATAGGGAAAATATTGACAGCTGATTTTCATCTTTTACTCGAATTTGATTCACAGTTCCTGATTCAAATTATGAAATGCATCAAAAAGGATCCATATAAATTTATAAAATCATAAATTTATTACAAAGCCACATCTTAATCTCAAGAAATCCGCATAAAAATGCTTGATCCCTAGACACTTTTGATGTGTGTAGTTAGGAAATGATAGTGATAGGATACATAATGGAGATTTAATAAAGTTGAATGATTTGCGGTTGTGTGTTATTTATTTATAAGATCGGACGATTCGCTCCTTTCAAAAAGATTTAAATGTCTTTGGCTCCCTATAATGCGGTGATTGTCGACGACGCTCGACCTATAAATAGGTGGCCTTAAAAGCCTCATCGGTACAGACACACCATCGAGTACGCCCATTCCGCATAATTTTTGTTTATAATTACTTGCAAACACCGAAAAGTTATAGTTTACGATACTAACGAATCACTTAGCGGGCTCTCAAGAATGGCCGCTAAGTTTATTCGTAAACATTAATAATTATCTTCAACCTTGCGACAATGTTCGATAAAATATCCTTAGCGACCGAATACGATCATAAAGCGATCGCTATCTATGTCGACACTGCAGCCCCAAGTTTAATAATTGTAAACATTTATAAACATTAGGTATCGTCAGTTAATCGTCGTTAATATTAAATGAACATTGAACATTTTTAATTAGGCAACATGAATTTTATTGGCAACATTATCGTTATCAGCTGGTTGATTTAAATGTTCATGCTGCGGACGGGTTTTAGTTGAACTTACGGCAAACTTAGTGTCTCTATTATTGTGACGACCACATGACGCGAGGCATTGGAGACGTCCAAGGACACCGCCAATATCACCCCGCCCCTGGACACCGCTTCCTCTGCCAGGACTCTCACCCGCGACACAGCGTGGATGGTGGAGCGCCCATGCCGAAAACCAAACTGGCTGTCGTCCAGGTCCGGCCCCTCTCTGCACAAGTGGCCGACGAGGCGGGCTGTGATTATACGCTCAAACAGCTTGCCCACCTCGTCTAGCAGCTCTATGGGCCGGTACGCGGACGGCGAGTCCTCAGGGCGCCCCGCCTTCCTGAGCAGAACCAGACGACCAGATTTCCCCAAAGTGGGAAACTGGTCCCGCTGAAGACACGCTATGTAGAGTCCTCTCAGTTGGGGCTAAAACTCCTTCAGAGCGAGGGCTAACACGCAGCCGTGGATCCCGTCGGGCCCCGGGGCCACGTTCTTGGCCCGGAGCCGCATCACGGCTGCCCCCATCTCTGCCTGTGTCACCTCTGGGACGCTGATTGCATTCTCTCCTGTAGGCTCTGCGGCTGTGGCACAGCCATCGGCGGCGGACTGTGCTCCGCTCTCGCCGGGAAGAGGGCTGCGACCTCTTCCTCGTAAATTTCCGGCCAGTCTGGGTTAATCGCTCGTCCCCGCTGCTCCTACACGACGACGCTCGACCTCATACCGCACAACAGACGGTCTCTAAGCTACCTACAAGAGCTAGGGTTGGAAGGTTTGCGTCATACACCGTACTCACCAGACCTTGCACCGACTCGCTACTTTTTCCATTGGCAGTATCCCTGCCAATGGAAAAAGTAGGAGTCGGTGCAATTATATAAAAATGACTAACTTTCTGTATATTATACGACAATTTCATAGGTAAAGACCTAATATTAATTGTTTTGCGACTAAGTACATATAATCCTATTGATTGATATTTTATGAAATTGTCATTGAATATAATAAAGGAATTTATGAGGGTTGTATTGAGGATTAAATTATAATTCTGTAAATTACGTTTAGCGGTCTCGAATCATATTTTGTTCAACATACAACCTGACACTGACCTGCAAATTGCAAAAAAAGTGAATTTCGCAGGCAAACTGGCGCTTCTCCCTTAATACTGGAAATAAAAATAATAACCTTTGCAGATCGCAGAATTTTTTGCAGTCCTTCCTAGAAGGTAGAATGAAATTAAACTGTTGCATAAGAGAGTTCACTACTTACTTTATTATCTCACACAAGTGATAAATTGGTTCTTTACAACTAACATCAATAATATGTCTAAAAATAGTTTAATAAGTCTAAAACGAACTCAAAACCAGGAAAAAAGTAAAACAAAAGGAATAAATAAAATAACTACTTTATTTGAAGGAATGAGCGATTTGATAGCGTCCAGCACCATCAAAATATTGTGCAGAGCAGTATTATGATATAAAAACAAAAAAATGGGAACCAGAGGTAAAAATAAAGCCATGAGCCATTTAGACCATAATCATTTGACACATGACAATCTTCTTTAAACTGAGTGTCTATGGAATAAGCTTCGTTCTTTCTGTAAGCTGCAAACAGCAATGTTCTCAATGGCCGATGGACCTTAGTCTAAAGAACTATATTATAATAATATTTTGTGAACTAATGCCTGTCAACAGAAATCAATATTTGACCTGTTATACCAGACTTCTATAATCTATGGAAACTGTTGATAGTGTAGCTAAATAATTAAATGTTATATTGAAATCGACCAATAAATAAACGGATAATTTAGCACATATTTATCAGTTGATTTCTGTAACAAATTTACACTTGAACAATTTCCCCGAAAAAACACTTAAAAGAGTATGATACTTACTAATGAGTTTTTAATTAAACATTATCTTATTTACGATATCAGAACTTAAATTTCGAGGAAAGCTATTATTCTAAACCAAGAAGCGCGTTGTGTGTTCTAAAAAGACCAACGAGCATATCATATTGTCACAAAGGCTTGAAAACCGAGAAAATTATAAGTTTAATTAAGTTTGGTGACATCAGAAAATCGGATATATGAAAATTATTCTACTTATTATATAAATCTTGCGTGAGCAGTGGCGTCGCTAGAAAACATTGTATTCATGATCAACTGTGATGGTTTCTGATACCAGCTGGTTTGTGATGACTGGTGTCAAAAACTTTGGGGCAATAATATAGTCAGATGCCTAGTAACGCCACTGAGTAGAACACTGAGAAGTTTTATTTTATTTTTAGACTATTTCTAATACATAGAACGATTGTCAGGTGGGCGGGTACAGCGTATGGAATGTTGGACAAAGCACACAGAACCACGACCCTAGCAGGTGTTATTATTAAACTATTTTGCTACTAACAGGTAACCAACTTGAAACAAAACAAATTTAGTTTCAAGTACACACAAAGTCAAGTAATTCATTTAGAAAACGAACTCGGCATCTTTATTTCGGGTGCAATTTTAAGCTTTCCCGCCATTTCGTCGTGGCTAACATGTGCAGAGTCCAATCAAAAGAGGCTTTACACCGAGCGGCGTGGACATCATCAACATGAAATATTATGTGCTACACTTTAATACATTTCTCTAATGTCTAAGTTCCAATTCATTATACGATAATAAAGTTCAATACAAGGCGACGTATCACGAGTCGTTTTGTAACGGCAGCGGCTTGCCAACAAATAAAATGAACGGAGAAGAGATCAATAGAATTCATTTAACTTAGGCATCTTTTAGTAAGAGAATCTTTAAGATTCGGCAAGACACCTTCAAGACCTCAAAAACACCGCATTACTAAGTTTTCAAAATATTTTGGCAATAAATACGCGGAAATGCCAGTTCAATTTTATTTGTTAGCTAGTTACACATTATAGATATGTACAGGTTACACAATATAAATGACGAAAAATCCAAAAGATTTTAGTCGATATTAGGTGAATATTGCATACAATATTCACAAAACAGAATAATCAAAGCAATCAATCACTTTAAATTAATTCAACAGAGAGACAATGAAAGAGAAAAAAATATATTTCGTAAATAGTCCGCATATCCCATGCATTATTACTAGACATTGCAATTCTCAAACTTATTTCATTCTAATTCAAACTTAAAACAGAGAAACCTCAATCATAATAAATACACTACAGATACAACACTCCGCCTTGAACGGAAAATTGATTACAAAAGGAACTAAACTTGTCATTCAACAAAGATTGAATTTGAAGAAACCAAGAAAACACCCGTAAACAGAAATCATCAGAATTCAACAAAATATCTATAAAGAAAGTAGTCAATCAAACGGAGAAATTATAAAGAATAATTATTTATACTATGGTCCTGAACTCCTGATACTGCTGGGCACGAAATTAATTCAAATTATGGCTAGCTCTTACAAATAAAATGAGAACGACAGATGTAATTTAAGAGCAGTCAAAATTAGGGTATTATTGAAGTCAAAAGTTTTATTTGTGAGGCTTCATCGTTTCGTGTTGGATGATTTTACCAACGTCAAGATAATGGGATGTTGGATCCCAATCTAGAAAACTTTTGATTGGTGTTAGTACCATAGAAAATGCTGACATTTTAATATTCTACTAATTTATCAGCCCATCTTTCCGTTTAATCTGGAAATTAAAAATAACCCAACATATTAAGTTTAATGGATGAACAACAGTATCATTTCTAATAACGAGAAAAATACAGTAAATAAGAAGCAGTGATGTGTAACCCTATCCCAGTTGTCGCTACCGCCATCTATGGGTCAGTTTAGTTGTCGGCGTGCGTGTGTCGGTGCGGGGCGTATGCCGCGTGCGCCGGGTGTGGCGCGTGTGTCGCGTGTGTCGCGTGTGTCGCGTGTGGCGCGTGCGACGCAAGTGGCGCCTGTGGCACGTGCGCCTTGTTCTGCTTGTGCCTGTGATGGCGCTGCGGGTGCGAGCTGCCGTATACCTCGCGCACCGACGGGCTGCAAACATATGACACATGTCTCTTGGGAGTACGGTATAAGATACATGTACTACATGGATCTTTTGACAAGGTGTTGTTGGTAAACATTTGTGATTTTTTTTCGCGAAATTATTATCTTGAAAAAACAAGACGGCGGCGTTAGTACCAATTTGAGCCACGCGTCGAAAGATCCTTGTACAAGTGTACAGTCAAATGTAATTCGACACTTGTCACTTGCAAGAGTTACTTGTGACTTGTGGAGAGCATTCTTTGTACCATGTTCATTTTATAGCGTTTTGCATGGCTAACATTTAACCAACATTAATCATAATTCAATTATACATTTCCAGAAGGAATAAATTTATTGATCGACAAGCCTGTGCCCGGTGGGATTTTTCGTCTGCAAAAATGGCAAACTTCCATAAAATCAAAATCTTCAGAACTTTTATACCCTATTTAACCCCGTTACAGGATGAAGAATCCTTCCTTAGCGCTCACTTGCTATATTTAAGGAACTCTTGCGCTAAATTTGATGCTTCTAGACCCAGCGGTTTAGGTTGTACAATGCCGATATTAGGTTGATATGGATTTGAAAAGAAACTACAGAAAATGGCTTTCAAGTTACTGAATAACTGATAAAACCTTAGTATATACTGAATAGTTATCAAAAATATAATCGTTATAATATAGATACATGACAGTAGCATGCTATTTTAGTATCTAAAATCTTTAGTTAAAGTTGTACATAATGGTGCCGATTCTCTTGTCACAAAATTCTCTAAACTAGACTAAAAATCACCAAAAATTTAGTTTATTCCTGTCAAACGACGATTTCCCATTCTGAAATTGACTAAAGTGACACAACTTAACTATATTTTAGTTTGACAGCACTAAGATGGCACTGAGATTATAATTTAGTGAAAATGGCAATTTTGCTATTCTGAATTTTACGTTTTTCACCTAAAATTTTGATTGTCTTAACTAAATCTGACTATTTTTAATCGCGATTAAAAAGGTGTGGAATAAAATTAGTTGTCATGAACTAAAATTCACACCAACACCTCGACCTCAGATGCAAAAACAGTACTGTATCTTTTTTTCTTTTCTTTTGCTTATATCTCGAAAACTGTGTGTCCTATCGCAAAAATAATGAAAATTTCGACCCCCTTTGTAAACTTTTAAACCTATAAAACTCAACGTGTTGGTAATAATTTTTTATATTTTCCATACAAAAAGTAAAAAAATCCATACAAAACAAGTCGAGGCCGCACATAATGCGCGCCTACGGCTCTAAAAAAAGATCACGTGGTACGGCAAACAAGTACCACGTGGAGTCGCAATAATTGTCAAATTTGATTTTAGATGTGTCAAAATTATTTTTAAATTTAGAGATTTTATTTTGCAGAATAGCGTTAAGATTCTCATAGCCAAAAGTAAGGAATTTTAGTGATAGTTTAGTTAGTTTAGTTCGGTGTACAACAGAATCGGCACCAATATTTAATAAAATAATCAAAACAATCTCTAAAAGACGTCTTCGGTGCACGGCATGTAAAATTAGGCATAGTCACACATTTCAATGTAATAATCTTAAATTAAAATCAATCATCAGTCTTAATACGAAAGTAATTACAATACGATTAGAGTTTAGAAGTAACGTTTTGGTTCCAATTAAAAGAAAAGTTTTACGCTTTAGTATCATTTAAAAAGAATAGTGACGTTATGTTTCCAGCTAATAAATACCAAGATTTGGTAACAAAACGTAATTCTTATCCAGAAGTAACATTACTATTGCAAGAAATATATTAACAAATAAGTCATTAGCATTACTTAAAGTAGTGTATCTCCGTTACAAATGCGCAAGGCACACTTCCGACTGTCAAAACACTACTTACAGGTGAGACGTTATATTTCATTCAAACGGACCAATTGCGCAATTCCTTTTCGTGTAACCACTGAAAATCAGCATCATGCTGAGTGGAAGCATTCTTGTCACAGTCATAACATGCAGCTGTCGACTATTTCTGTTTTGTGCTCGTGATTAGAGATCTCTTTGTTATTTTTACTTATTTTTTTCTATTTGTTAGAGCTAATTATCTTTTTTGTATGCGCGTGTTTCTGTGACAAATAAACCTATTTTTCTTTCTTTCTTTCGAAATAATGTAACGTTTATCTTTTGGATGTTATTTATTTACAGTTTTGTTTCCATTTTAGTTACAACTTTCAAGCAAATTCTTAGCTAATATTTACAAACAATTTTCATCTATACTCTAATACTGAGAAAACCTTTCCAAAAATATTTCATGCACGTAGCCTTTGAAAATCTATACGCAAAAACTAAAAACAAATTTCTCCACATCACAAATATTTACACATTTTTATTTCAAATTCATTCAGTATCTTAAAATAATACCATTACACAGTACAAATATAATATCCAAACAAGAATCCAAGCAGGTTTCATGCAAGAATATCATGGCTAATATTTATAATATATCCACATGCTTAAAATAGGAAATCATAGATAGCAATTTATTTTTAAAAAAATTGTCCATAATAGCAATCGTATTTATAGCAATAATAATAATAGCCACAAATATATATATAGACGTTTTTACGCGTTTAATAGTAGTAACGCCTCCTCCACAATCTGGAACTGGTTGGAAAAATTTGGAATAAGTTTTTGGAAACCACCACCTTTAAACAAAGTAAAGTAAGGCCAACGAGACGAGATTAAGAATGTAAACCAACTTTTAGGGGTTCATAACATTTTTATTAAAATAATTTATACACAATTTAAAACTTCCTATTATAATCGTTGTCGTCTGTTTTAGACGAAGATGATTCGTCAGGAATCCGAATCAGTCGTGTTGATCACAAAACTACCTACTGTATTATCAATCATGTGCTGATGTAAACCAACTTTTAGGGGTTCATAACATTTTTATTAAAATAATTTATACACAATTTAAAACTTCCTATTCTAATCGTTGTCGTCTGTTTTAGACGAAGATGATTCGTCAGGAATCCGAATCAGTCGTGTTGATCACAAAACTACCTACTGTATTATCAATCATGTGCTGCCAGGTTGTGATTTTATAATTAAAATCAACAACCACTCATAATAATAGTAAAAATCAACAAGAAAAACTAGATTAATAACAACAAAAACTAAACAAATACGGAAACGAAGAAATTTTTTATCACTTCGAACACAATCCATACAGGAATGAACGTGTTCTAAAAGTGCGAACCAAAATTTGATAGTTGCTGTACCGAGCACTTTCTTGTACCACGATAACACAACGACGGTCGTCGTCGACCAACTGACGTCGTTATTGCGTGCGAGAGACAAGGACAGAGATAATAATCGCTCGCTATCGTAATGTAACTCAGTAAAGGTCAGGTTGTTTACGTATTTTATCTCGTCTCGTTGGCCTTACTTTTAGACAGTAATTCTCCAAAATTGTTATTGTTATTTTATTATGTATTTTGTAGCAGTTAAAAAGAAATTGGCACTTAAAATGTCATCTCTAAAGTGGAAAGACTTTCATTTACTCTGCACCACTTTTTACGTACGCTGTGGTTAGTAAGGATTTAATCGCTGATGTCTTAGAAACCATACGATTAGTACTCTCAATAATTAAGTATCGAGTCACTGGTTTTACAAGCGACTTAGAACTCTATGCCATTAAACATAGACACTGTTTTCCCAATCACAAAACCCAACTTATTCTAAAAATTCCTGAAATTTTAAATACCAAGTTAGTGTTCCTCTGTAAATGCCAAAAAATAGTTTGAATAATAATTTACCTGGATGGCACTGTGAGAGGGCTGGCGGCAGTTCTGATTGGGCGGCGGGAGGAAGGTCGCGGTGAGTCGCTGTGGCGCCGCCCAGACCCCTCACTACTTGTACTGCAATAGATACCATGCGTGCTAACTACCCAAAGAGGCGGGTACACTGATACTCATACTTTCTGAATGCACCATTCATTTTAAATCATTGAGTTCGTGAGGGGTTTCAGTTATAATTTAAATTGAGATAGCGTTGTTGTACTGATAGTTGAGAAACTTGAAGACATATTATCACTGCTTGAGGGAAGAGTAATTTTATCATTTCTTTCTTTCTTGCTTGCTTAAGAAAGTTTTGTAACAACACTGGAATCACATTAATAAGATGATAACTATTTACATTATGAAAGTTTGAAGTGCGAAAAACAGGAACTATTGTGTTAATGTATTTCCAATCATAGGAAATTGTGCATTTTTGCAAATGACAGTGTAAAAATATATTTGCCTCAAATCGACTTTTCTAAAACAAGTCATAAAGGCAGTCTTACTTTTTGTGTTGTGCATTTTTATGAATGTATATTGTGGCAATGTTACGTGTCGTCAATATAACCGCCTCTTTACAAATAAAAATAATAATGAAAAATAAATACAAAATAAAGAAAATAAGCCAAAGTAAACCGAAGAAATAGGCACACATACATGCTGCTACTACATACATATAGCTGTGAACTACATGTAATTATATAATGTGCTTATAATTAACACTACTGTACCATGGAGGTTCTTGTCCTCACAAACTAGGCAAATCCCCTGCCGTGTTTATGCTACGAATTTTCTATTTATTCATTTGTAATCTGTTGTTGCAGCGTGTTAATTCGTATAGCCAAAAACAATAGTATATAATACCTAGCTAGTTCAAATGCAACCTTCACCCATTTTGGTATTTTTTTCCTTGTTACTTGATTTACTTAGGGTTTTTTATTATTTCATGCTGTGATAGACTACAATGCCTGATATTTGCACGGTGTGATGTGCACTTGTGGCATACCAAAGTTGAAGCAACAATAAAAGTTGTACTGTCTATACACTGTTTAGACGGGGCAAGTCATTTGTTGCTTCAAATTGATTGTACGCACAGCAACATTTGCAACATTTCACATGCAAGGAATTTGCATCATGTAAATGGGGCTTTACATTCTTTCAATAAGATCTCAAAATACTATGTTTCATTTTCAATGCATGATTTCTTTACGATCTACTGAAGTATGATACTCTACTACCGAGCAATACTCAACCCTATTACTTTACAATAAAGTTCTGTTTACTACTTACTTGGGCACGGTAATAGCTGGAACAGGCGGTGCGGGCAGGGCGAGACGCTGCGGCTCGCGACGAGCGGCCTGGATGGCGGGACGGCCGCGACCACCGGTGGCGGTGGATGCCTTGTATTGGAACTCCCTGGAATTTTTGGCGAAACATGTGATTAAGGTATAATTAATATTAGGTCAGGTCTTTGTCTACGAGCTCGGTCATCCCTGCAGAATATTGATAGACTTTCTACTGTCCTATAGCAGACAATTGTCAACCAAGAGATTGCGAGGAGAAAAACTGTAAAATAGAACGTGACAAAGCAATGGACTAAACTCAAGACGATTCTGAAGGCTGATATAAAAAGGAAGATAGTATGCGGACGAATTTCTGGACGCCCGAGCTCTTCCTCATTTTTTCCTTTATATGTATAATCTGTAGTACGTATACACAAACTCACGCCTTCTCCCCATGGAGGGAGGCAGAAACTACAGAACGCCACCTGCTACGATCCTTACCCAACTCCTATTGCCTCGTTTACGTTCCTACATCTGGTCATACGCGCACACTGGTTGCAAGTACTACGCACCTGACCTTTCTAAAGAACATCACCAATAAGGTCACTATTATGTCCTCCTAGGGCATCCCCTCCCGGCGTTTCCACTCACATCAGCCTTGTAAATACCTTTTGTTAGTCGCATTACATTCGTCCTCTCAATATGACCAAACCATCTAAGCTTTTCCTTTATAAACTTTTACATCATAATATGTATACTTTTCGCCAGATAAGAGAAAAATAAAAGTCACTGATCCGACTTGTACCAAAAAGTCCACAAAACTTCATTAGATATCGCTCGTCATTCAAAACTGTCGCTATTACTGTGTCGGTAGAGTTTCATAATACCAAACACTTATCCCAACGGAATAAGTAAGAAATACGTAAATTAAAGAATAATTGTGTTTTTTTTTTTTTACTTTCAAAAATACATATTTAAACAATGAAATATGTATTGCTATTGTTTATGCATTTCAAAAATAATTGTCGAGGTGTATTTTTCTTTTTCGAGATTACGTATGTTTTCAACTTATATTTCAATAAAAGAACATGCCATAATTGGATTTATTTATTTAGCTTTAACTTATATTCATAGAAGTATACAATTAATTAAAATAACCGAATTTTAAAGTTCTTACCAAAAAATTAGATTTTTTGGGTTATGCCCTCATACTCGGCGCTGAGTGTGACTTCAGAGCGAGTCAGGGGCGCATTACCTGTCCGCCATTTTGTTATTATGCCTATCGCGTCCTTCGTCTCGAGTGTCATTTCAAGTCTGGTTTGCGCGTGGAGTTGACTGAGCGTACTCCATACTCGGAAAGTTTTCAAGCATTTGTTATTATTTTGTTACTGTTAATTGTTTTGTTATTTTGATACTGTTTTGTTTTATTTATGTTATTATTGGTTATGAGTGAAGAAGTGAGAATGGATCCACCAACAACCCAAAAAAGGCGTCGACAGAGAATCGTTGAACCTCAAGCAGGTTGGTTAAATTATTTTAATACCTACCTATGAAATAATAGACCAATGACGGACTTATATACGTAATTACTTTATATTTAACAGTGTAAATATGTGGTGAATCTAACCTTAACTATTAATGCAAAAGTGGGTTTGGTTATTTGTTTGGCAAAGTCGTAAATAGCTGTCAAATATTTACCTGCTTTGATTAATTTGGAAATAATACTGTATGGAAATTAGAAATGTGGCTAACTAACTAGAATATTAATAATGAATTGCAATTATAACATTGAATTTGATGTTGTACCCGTTTTAGGTGTAAAAAAAGGCATTTTAAAAGTTTCCAAAGACTTTTTTTACATCTAAAACTAAATATTCGGTGTTACGATATTGATTATTGCAATTTATTATTAATATTCTAGTTAGTTAGCCACATTTATTTCTATGCAGTATTATTTCCAAATTAATCAAAACAGGTAAATATTTGACAGCTATTTACGACGTTGCCAACTTTCAGAATATACACTCTTCAACGGCCACAGAGAAAACCATATTTTATGCAGTGAGAATTATACTTATTATAGATACCTACTTTTTGCGTATATCGTATTTTTGATCGATACAGTATTGTCAGAAATATTTAAAACTCAGACAGCATTAATATACTTAATAGTTAATTATAAAATACTCCATTTATTGCCACTCGATTTAAAAACATTTATTTGTTTGTCGTAATTATCATGCACGTGTTTTCAAACTTAAACGATCTCCCTTGTGTCGCTAGAGTTTACAATGTATTTTTTTAAATTGTTGATTATAGGTCCATCGTCGTCGCAACCATTACATTCTCCAATCAAAAAGAGAAAAAGTACGATTTTGTCTGTTGGCGAGAAAACCATAGTATTAAATGTATTTAAACATACTAAAAATACATGGCCTGAGAATGAATACCGCTCCAATATGGCTATGGTTAATAAGACTGCAGAGATCACTGGAATAAGTAAAAGTGCTATTTACGGAATTTTGAGGGAATATAAAGATACCCATGAACTGAAACCCAAAGGGACTACAAAGAACAAATTAGGCATAATCCAAAAATTGGATAGTTTTGACAAGACAGATATAAGGCAAAAAGTGCATAGATTTTTCATGGAAGGTGATCTGCCTACAATAGATAAAATACAACAGAAAATAAATAAAGATGACACTTTGCCCAACTTTAGCAAAACAACTTTAAGACGTGTTCTCAAACATTTGAAATTCAAGTTCCAAAAAAGGAACAGGAAAAGTGCCTTAATAGAACGTCCAGAAATAATTCTGTGGCGAACAAAATATTTAAAAGAAATGGAAGGGTACCGTAATGAAAACCGTAATATCTATTACCTGGATGAAACTTGGGTCAATGCAGGTATAAATCATTGTCATACTCGAGTCACTAATTTAAACAATGTGCACCCTCAATTTTATTTTCTCTGTATTTTGGTGCATTTATTTATCCTTAATTGTTTTAGGTCATACTGTAGCGAAAGCTTGGACCGATACCACTGTGACTTCATCACGCCAACCATTTCTGGAAGGTTTGTCAACTGGGGCTAAAAATCCAACAGGAAAGGGCAGCAGACTCATTGTAGTTCATATTGGCAATGAAAATGGCTTTTTGGGCGATTGCCAATGGGTCTTCGTTTGTAAAAAGACGGGTGATTATCACGAAGCTATGGATGCCGTTCATTTTGAAGAATGGTTCGCGAAAGTCTTGGATAAGCTGCAACCTAATGACGTCGTTGTTATGGATAACGCAATCTATCATTCCAGGTACTGCAACTTACTTAAAGGGCCAAAACTTTTTTTTTTCTTTTTAGTTATTATAAATTTTATACATTGACTTTCAGACCATTGGAAAAAATACCCACTTCATCTTGGAGAAAGCAACAGATCATGGACTGGTTGCAAGATAAAGAAATCGTCTTCGACCAACAGGACACAAAAGCACATTTGATGGTAAAAGTCCAATCTGTGAAAAGTTTTTATCAAAAATACGCAGTTGATGAAATGGCGAAAGAGAAAGGCGTATTAGTGTTACGGTTACCGCCTTATCATTGCGAGCTCAATCCAATAGAGCTCGTATGGGCGGACACGAAAAGTTACGTTGCTCGACACAATACAACATTTAAATTAATAGACGTTAAAAAATTATTTAATGATGCCTTAAATCAGGTAACACCTGAAAAATGGAAAAATTGTGTCGAGCACGTCAAAAAAGAAGAAGTCAAGATGAAGGGACTCGATCATCAGATAGATAAAACTGCCGATCGCTTTATTATAAACGTTACAGACACTTCAGAAAGTGAAAGTTCTGTGAGTGAAAATACGGACACAGATTCCCCTTCTGAATTCTCTATTTAGGGAGAGTTTCATACAAAGTTGGGCCTATAGTGGAAAGTGCTAGAGTGATTGTCGTGATTACGAAACTAATATACCTATGTCTGTGTGCCTATTTAAAATAAATTATTTAACTTCGAATTTGGTTTAAGAGTTTCATTGAGTAGTACCTAAGTAACTTCCAAAATAAATATGACTGAATATGGTTTTGGCCAAAAGGTTTGTAACTCATGTCCAGTGAACGCGTCAAGGACGCCCCTTACCACGATAAGTTTGTTTTGATCATGTTAGCGACACTTCCTTTACATATTTTTCGTATCGTTTTGAAATATTGGAATACATTGGTAGACGGGTGTTAACGGCTTTTATTTTTTTCTTATCTGGCGAAAACTATAGGAACGGAATGTTGTTGAATTACTGTGTGAAAGAGCTGAATGCTAAAGTGTAAGTGAGACAGATGACGTATGCCAAAAACATATGCTTGGGATGGCTAAAGACTAAAAGTATTTATAGGAAGTTCTTATTTAGTAAATGGGCGACTCCAGGTATTCGTAAAGTAGGGGAAAACATTTTGAACTTTATGGCCTAAAGCAACACATGAATAATACAAGCTTTGAACAGTATATTGCAAAATATTCTGAAACTTTTAAAAGTGTGTGCAAAATAGCTAAAGCTCTTTTTATTAGTAATAAATAAACTAAAATCAGCTTATGATAAAATAAAAAACTATCTGGCAAATAATTAAACAGGTAGGAAAAAACAGCGTAATACGGAATTTAATATAGATACTGCATATGGCCTCATCAGCACAGATGTAGAAATAGCTCAGGAATTTGAAATCTTTTTTGGTAATTTACCCCTTAAAACAACTGAAGCTTTAAATTCCTCACCCGCGCTTTCTGCTGCCTTACTTAGAACGAATGTAAAGGCATGCCCTTTGGAGTTTAGGTTTCAGCATACAAACCCCCAGGCTGTTATTAAAGCTTTTAAAGATCTCAAAATTAAATCAATAGAAGATCTCTGGAGAATATCTGTAAAAGGCTGTAGATCTATCATCGAAACCATAGCGCCCTATTTAGCATTCATATTAATTAACACCCGTGTAGACCAAGGAGTCTTTCCGGATATCATGAAACATAGTAAAGTAGTTCCTTTGTCCAAATCCGGTGATAGTAAAGAACTCAACAATTATAGGCCTGTGTCAATTCTGCCAGTTCTCAGTAAGGTGTTTGAAAAATTTATGCTCAATCAAATGTTACGTCACTTTAATAAAAATTCCACCTTTATGCACAACAGTGCGGTTTCACCAAAGGGCTTGTACCACAAACGCTGGTGTCTCTCTAATAAAGAACATTTAACGCCTGGGAAGAAGCACAAAATGCCATTGGAATCATTTGCAACCTCTCTAAAGCGTTCGATTGCGTAAACCATGAGACATCTCTGCTGAAACTAGAGCACTATGTGATTAGAAGTAGAGCTCTTGATTTACTAAGATCATACCGGAAAGATAGAAAGGTTACAGTTCGTGTAAACGGCATAAACTCATTAGGGTCTGAAATGGCAATGGGCGCTCCTCAGGGTTCGATATTGGGTCCATTCCTCTTTTTAGTTTATATTAATGATTTACCCCAATTACTTCAAAATCAACCGAAGATGGTGTTATTTGCAGATGACACATCATTGATCTTTCTTCACGTCCAAGATTAGTTTACGGTAAATAATTTGGTACTAAATGGAAAACCATCAAATGCATTAGATTTAAATTACCAATTGTTAGAAGTAGCAAATGTGAAATCATATTGAATGGAGAAAAACTGGAATTTATTAATCACACGGTTTTCGTAAGAAACACGGTTTTCGTAAGAATCACGCTAGACGATAAATTACAATGGGGACCTCATGTAACATCTCTTGCGGGGCGGCTAAGCTCAGCTCAGCCGCTTATGCTGTTAGGAAGATAAGACCGTTAACAGATGTAGAAACCGCGCGATTGGTCTATTTTAGCTACTTCCGCAGCATTATATCGTATGGCATTTTACTGTGCGTCGTGCTGCGTTATGCTCCAGTGCGTTGGATTTGGTATAGCGCCGGGTTGAGGCTGACTGCTGGCCTGGGTGCTGGCTGGCTGAGACTCGCCGCTCGAAAGCTTGAGGAAGCAATGGTGATGACGTCACGCTGAACTAGCTGCTCGAAGGCTGTGTCAATGTCCATGTTTGGGGTCACCAGTATAGAAGTATGAGGAACAGGGTGTACAGTTCACTAATATCCATAATAAAGGGAGGATCCTCCGACCAGACGAGTGTCGTGTCTGGTGGGCAACTGCCCGACGATTGATGGCCGGGCGTTGTTTATGCTAGTTGCGCGGTAAACTCTGCTTGCGCGATGCAGGATTTAGCGTGAGGTCAGTGTGATGCGTAGTTCGCATGTGGCGATGTAGATACCGCTACAGGTGCATCGTCTTCACATACAATTATATAATTAATGTATACAAAATATTGTAACACATTTTAAAAGAGTAACGGTGGTGTTTCTTGCCCATTCTTCTCCATACGAAAACTACCTTTTGGAGGAGGCGACTAGAATCAATTATATTTTAGTGTAAATGTTGACGTTCAAAAGTGCCTTTTATGTGCCTATTTGAAATAAATGCTTTGACTTTGCCTTATTATTTGCCTACTTGAAATAAATGTTTTGACTTTGATGACATGGAAGATATCTAAAAAGGTAGAATGACAGTTAGCTATTGAATGACGGAGTAAAAGACGATAAGACGTGATTTTTAACTAAGATGTATTTTTATGTGTTTTACTAGTTTATTTAGGGCTAATTTTTCCAGCATCAGATAACTTTTATCTGAATTATAAATATGGCGGTTTGACCTATTTTCTATACAAAAGCTGTCAAACTTTAATCCCTATTTTCCATGAAAGCTTTCAAGTGTTTGACTAACTATCAGAAGGCGAACTCACCTAATTAAAAAAATCAAATTATAGTTGCAAGCTCATGTCTGAGACAATCAATGTCAATAAAATTTTAATTTATAAACCCCCGACACAAACAGAAACCTCTAAAAACAATTTAAACTCTAAAAAAAATTTTTGCTAAGAACACTCTCGATCAAGTCACCTTTAAAAAAAACTGTTCAGCCGTTTGATAGCTATCATGCCGCAGACAAACACTCATTTACATGCGTTACACTTATATCACCCCTCTTTATCCGACGGGGGTTAAAAACTAGTAAAATTTTTTGAAAAATTTGAAGTGTTTTGGTCATATTGAGACTGAATTAGAATGCGAACGTTCCTAAAAATCCGGGAATTACCCCTCTGTTTTTGTGTACCGCCATTCTTAGCATATAAGAAGTTCAAAGGTGAAATCTTTAAAAGCACGCTCCTGGCTGGCTCGAGGCATGCCTAGCGTTATTTATCAACACCTGTACCTTTCTATCACCAAACGGAACCGAATGCCGTAAGTAACACTTCCGACGTTTGGCCCCCAAACTGGAACGGACTGGGGCCGCCCTCAAGCGGCTCCTGCCCAACCTGAGGGGTCCAAACGCCTTCTGCCGGAGGCTTTACGCGGGGGTCGTGCGGTCCATGGCTACATATGGGGCCCCGGTGTGGGCGCGTTCACTGCGGCGGAGAGCCACCCACTATCTGAACGCGCCCCAAAAGGTGGTAGCCATAAGGCTGATCCGGGGCTACCGCACGATCTCGGGCGAGGCGGCAAGCCTCCTTGCCGGACTGCCGCCGTGGGATCTGGAGGCGATAGTCCTCGCGCGCCTGTATGAATGGCGCGCGGAGGCACTACGCCGGGGGGAAACCCCGCTTCCGCGGCAAATCGCGGCGGAGCGGACGGACCTCCGGCGCGATCTCATGGCGGCATGGAAAGAGCGACTGTCGCAACCCAGCGCAGGGCACGCCACGATAGCGGCGGTAAGACCCCTCTTTGAGGAGTGGCTAGAGAGGCGTCACGGCGTCCTCACCTACCGCTTGACGCAGGTCCTCACCGGACACGGATGTTTCGGGAGGTTCCTGCACATTATCAGGCAGGAGGAAACGCCCGGGTGTCACCACTGCGATGATCGCCCCGAGGACACGGTGGAGCATACGGTGGGGGCCTGCCCTGCATGGGCGGAGCACCGCCGTGTCCTAGTAGAGGCGATCGGCAGCGGCGGCGACCTCTCACGCCCGGCCCTGGTTCAAGCCATGGTCCGGGGCGAGGGGGAGTGGGAGGCAGTCACCTCCTTCTGCGAAGCAGTCATGCTAGCGAAGGAGGTGGCGGGACGGGAGAGGGAGAGAGTCTCCCGTCCAAGCCGCCGGCGCCGCGGTGGACGCTCCGGGCGTCGGGAGCCGCGTGACGACTCCCGGCCACCGTAGGCGCGGGCCTGCGGGCGGTGAGTAATGGGTAGCTCACCGTCCGATCAGGACCAGGCCCGTGCTGGACGGCGCGTACGTGTTCCACGCGCGCCTCAAAGAGATGTCAGCATCGAAGAGGGGGTCCACTAGGGCCCAAGCCTGCCGGGAAAGCGGGATCATCCAAAAGGGGTACCGCTGACCCGGAACATAAAGGGCCAAGGAAGGAACACGGGTGGGTTTTAGTCAGTAAAAGTCTGACACTCCCTTCCGCTCCACCCAGAGCGGGAGGAGTCATTTGATGATTTCCCATCCTCAAAAAAAAAAAAAAAAAAAAATGCCGTAAGTAATAAAGTACACAATCACCTGTCAAAGTCTTCGGCTTCCTCCTCCTCCAGGTTGATGTACTCCTGGCGTTCTTCGGCGTCACCTGTGTAGTAGTTCTGTTCGCGCTCGATCAGGTGAGCCCTTTCACCGATGTGGTGGCCTGGAGAAAGGTAATAAAGGTCAAATTAAATAACAAGAACATTGAGATTTTCTATACCCATACTTCAAAGTAGGTAACTACACAACATCTCCCAAAAATAAATCATCAAATCATTATATATTTTTTTTTTTTTCATTTTATAATTTTTAGGGTTCCGTACCCTAAGGGTGACAACGGGACCCTGTTACTAAGCCTTCGCTGTCCGTCCGTCCATCTATCTTTCTGTCAGCGGTCTGTATCTCATGAACTGTAATAGGAAGACACTTGCTTGCAATAAACGATTTGAGATTTGGAATTTTCACAAAGTATGTATTTCTATTGCCACTTTAAAGAGTCCCTACCAATTTTTCGGTCTAAAAACATTTTTTTTTTTTCGGTGCAAATTTCTAAATAACCTTTAGCTAGCTGTTTAATGTGTTTAATGCACAGTAATTATTCATCACCTATTTATTTAGTAAGTCTACGATTTTTTTTTGATAAGTACTCAATATAAATACCACATATACGAGTATTTTATTTTATTTTATTTTATTTGTTAGGAATAACAAACAGCAGTATATTACACAGTAGGCATACAATATAAAACTTGCAATAAAAGTAACAAATACACTACTCAAGACGTTATCCACAGATTACAATACAGAATAGCTAGCTGTTAGCAGATCAAGTTAAAAAAACACTTTAAAAAAAAACACTTATTAACTATATACTAGGGCTATCTCTTAAAATAGTTGTAATCTCACTCTTAAATACAGCTTTGCTGAGAAACATAATATCAGTAGAGCCAAACTGTTTATTATAGGTGTCAACCAAGCGATGTAACGGTGAGCGAGTGCCTGAGTTCGTTCGACAGAACGAAGTAGCAAATAGGCGTCTCGAACGAACCTCTCGACCGATTACAGTACGAGGGATCAGGTAGCACAAACTGTTCACAAGATCAGTACAATCAAATTTATTACGGCATATACTAAACAGAGTCATCATTTCAAGTAGGGTGCGACGGGATTGTAGGGTTATGAGGTTATATTTTTCTAGTAATAATTTATAGGACATTTTGGTTTTATAGCATCTGTGATGCATGGAACGGAGGTACTTACGTTGAGTATGTAGACAGCATAGATCTTTTTACTTGTTCTCTGAGTGAGTTCACAAAAACCACGATTTATGTTATGGTAAATAATGAAACTGTAATTATGGCCACACTATGAGTTAATAAATAAATAAATTACAAAAAATAAAAATCAAACACGGTTTCACGTAAGCACGAAACAGCAGGCTTTTCTAATGTTTTTTTAGCTTACTGGTAGCAAAAAAATAAAAATCTGAAATACTGGGCACATGGTATATTAGTACTTAAGTCTACGTTTTATTTTTTAAAGCATTGGTACTTTAAAAAACATCTGTGATAAAATCATATGCAAAACCGTCATCTACGCGTATCAGTTTATTGAAAATAACAAAGTGTTAAAAAAATTAGTGGTGTTTATCTACCAAACTCAATTTTTATATTTTATTTTTGACTAGTTTTAGTTGACTAGTTAATTGTTATAAAAGTATTTAGGCCTCTAATATAGTACACACATCAACACGGTCTAGGGATATTTCATACTCAATTAAATAACTTGAAAAGTACTGGCCGCATTGGAATCTTTTAGACACCGATTTGTTTGTAATTTATCTCAGACTAATTCCAAATTCAAATTTTTGAAAATTCTTTTGTTTCGGTGGCATAAAAATGTCTTGATGTGTAGGAGAGGGAATTTTCATTTGTGCGAAATTTAGAAAACAATACGAATTACGTTTAGTTACAGTTTTTTTTTCATTTTTAAACGAAAGATAACGTTAAAATTGAGGTATTGTAGCCATGCAACGCCAACATTTGACGAGGGCGGAGATGTTACGAGCTGTGGGAATGTTGGAAGCTGGGTCTTTTCAGCGTAATGTTGCTGAGGCCATAGGGACCCACCAAAATGTAATTTCAAGATTGTGGACACGCTATCGTGCCACAGGTGAAGTAGCGGAGAGGCACCGGGGGCCAAGTCGCATCACTACCCCCAGACAAGACCGATTTTTGCAAATTACTGCGCGAGCTCAACCAAATGCAACGGCGACTCAATTGGTCCAAAGGCTGCGAGTGGAACACCAAGTGCTTGTGAGTGACCAAACTGTAAGAAGGCGACTGCATGAAAGCAATCTACGCTCTCGTAGACCACTCCGGGTCCCACCTTTACGGAGAGGCAATCGTGGACGACGATTAGAATGGGTTCGGAACCACGTGGACTGGGGCCGTGAGCAATGGTCAAATGTGCTGTTCACGGATGAATCCAGGTTCGGCTTCCATCCAGATTCACGAAGGACGCGTGTTTGGCGAGTTCCTGGACGATGGAGCCGTCTTCAGAACCCTCAGGAAGTTCACCCATACCAAGGAGGAACAATTATGGTTTGGGCAGGAATTCGTCTTGGAGGACGGACGGATCTCGTTTGGGTGCGGGGCAATATGACGGCAGAACGATACGTCCAACAGGTGCTGGGGCCCGTAATCTTGCCCCACAGAACACAAATGGGGCAAGATTTCCTGCTCATGCACGACAATGCCCGGGCACACACGGCGAGAACGGTAGCAACTTGGTTACATACACACAATGTTAGGGCCTTAGACTGGCCTGCTCAATCGCCAGATCTAAATCCCATTGAGCATGCGTGGGATATGCTGCAAAGAAGAGCTCTGAAGGAAAATCTGGCTACAGAAGATCAACTTTTTGCGCACCTCAGAGGGACATGGGACAATATTCCGCAGCAAGACATTGACAACCTTGTTCTGAGCATGCCGAATCGTTGCCGATGTGTTATGAACATCATGGGCGCTTTCTCAGACTACTAACTTCAAGTTTATAAACACAAATTAAATGACTTTTCTATTTTTTTCAGTTTTTACTCACAAATTAAAAGTTAATTCATATACGGTTTCCGTCTATGCTTCATTTTTTTTCCATAAAATCCTGAAATTTTAATCGAAGTACCTTAACCATTATTAAAAAATGGTAGAATATTAAATAACGTATCTTTTAAATATATACCTGTCATATAAATAATGAACACAATGATAGTAATTCGCTTTTTTAAAAATATCCCTAGACCGTGTTGATGTGTGTAATATTAGAGGCCTATGTACTATATCTCAACACACTCGGTATCCTACTGGATACTATACAGGGTGGAAACTTTCAGCGGGGCAGTAAGGGGAAGTACCTTATCCCTTGCAGCTACGCGAAAATGGTCTTAGGAGACTATCCATCATTTTTTATGGAATTTTGATCCCCATTCACAGATTTTCAAAAAAAAAATACAGTTAGCAAGAAAATTATACACAAAAAGATTTTTTGATGCCAATTGATCCTGTTTCTAATACTGATCAAAAACTTTTATGGGACCCACCATCGTTGGAGTACTCAAAAAGTCACAAATTGCAAAAAACTTTTCCCTTACATTTTGTGAAGAATTTGTGTAACTGAAATACAAAAAATAAAATAAAAGACAAATGATCACGTAGAATTTTACACATATCAAAAAGAAGGCGTATTAGTTTTCTTTTTTATTAACTAACATAACTTGATGACGTTATTCTTATTTAAAATCTTGCTGTTTCTTGCCCTACGATATCAAGTGCTCGAAGTGACCGCCATTTTGGCGAATACATAAATTGATTCGTTTCTGTACCGACCTAGTGGCTGCTGACAATTTATTTGTATGAATTCCATACAAAATTGTGGTTAGTGAGTCTTTTAAGTTCTTGAACACTATCATATTGCTTTTTGTAAACCTCAGTTTTCAGGTAGCCCCACAAAAAGAAATCTAGAGGCGTCAGATCTGGACTACGCGCTGGCCAAGAAACAGGACCATGTGTTCTTATCCATTGATCACCAAACTGTCGGTTCAAAGTCGAACGCGTACTGCGGCTGTTGTGAGGTGGAGCGCCATCTTGTTGAAAAGACATTCTTCTTGATTCCGACAGTGGTAAATCATCGACGAGGTTTTTTAAGATACTCTAATATATTCTGTTGTTATAAATGTTGGAATTCAAGGGAGAATAAAATTCCACCGAGTGGTAATACTCGGTTCCACATTATACCACACCAACAATTAAAAGAAAATCGCACTTGATTATGTGCTTCACGAAACCTGAGAGGATTTTCTCTACACCAATAATAGTGATTTCGCCGGTTGTACATTACATTATTAGAAAAACTTGTTTCATCAGACCATAATATGAAATTCAGAAAATGATAATCTCTGCTAATTTTTCCTCTTAACCACCTGCAAAAAGTAAGTCTTCGAGCGGCATCCCCTGAATGTAAGGCTTGAACTAGTCGCCCCTGTCGGTAACATTTATAACTATACTTCTTTCATATCTTTAGTACGAAACGATGTGAGACACCTTAAATGAAATGAGCTTGGATTCAAAGGTAACAAAAACACGAAAACGAACCATTGGTTTTTTAAAGGGGACAGGCTGCATTATTGTTTATTTGCAAATATTAAATATGTTCATGTAACAAAATTCTCCCCTTCAAGGAAAACTATACAAAAAAATACTCACATTTCCATAAAACATTTCGCAAATCAAAGGAACAAAAGGCAGACCTACGAATGTCATACTTTTTACCTGTTTCGACAGTCAAAGTTTCCCCTTGTGTTCCGAAAACGTGTCCCTTTAAATACCTTCAGACATAAGTATCGCACGTGTCTGGGGTGACCAGCCTCGTGACTACAGGCCTCCGTGATTTATATGATGTGTAGTTGTCACTAAGGACAAAATTGGATTCATGTCTGGCGATCGTGCTGGCCAGTCCATCTGGGTTAAGTATACCGATCTCATTAAGGTAGTCACACACTATTTGCGCAGTGTGGGGCCGTGCGTTATCGTGCATAAACACAAAATCTGATCCTATGAATGGGGCAAAAGGCATAACATGGGGCTCTAGGATCTCAGTTATGTACCTGTGTGCAGTCAGAGAACCGCCATCGATGATGACCAGAGCGGCGCGTGCCGTCAAACTTATACCACCCCACACCATAACAGACCCTCCACCGTAAGACGTTGTTTCGCAAACATTTGCTTGATGGTAACGTTCTCCTCGATATCTCCACATGTTCTCCCATCCGTCGATGAAATTTACACAAAAACGGCTTTCGTCAAAATCAAAAGTCATGTATTCAAACTAGGCTGAGAATCAGCACTTTTTGAACGTCAAAATCACATAAGATAGTCCCCCCCAAAACGCAAGCCCTTTACCACTTCCTATTTCTTTAGCTGGGAAGAAGAAGTGGCGGAACAAACTCCCCAGCAGCACTACTGTCTGTTCATTTAGAAGAACTGGATTCTATACAGTAATAAGTAAAACATTACGAAACACAAAAACATTAAAATTATTTGCCATAATATATGTCAGGCTAGCACACGTCAATATTGAATTGTTAGATTTGCCTTTTAATGCGTTTAAAGCTAAAGTAAAATCCAACCTTTGTTCAAAGGCATACTATTCTATCAACGATTACTTAAACGATAAAAATAGTTCATGATTGTTGTTGATGTGGTTCAATCGCGTCGGGTCACCAATATAGAGTGAGGATCCATGGTAACAGGTTGCGCGTTGATGTCCCTGTATTATAGTATAGTATCCAGTAGGATACCGAGTGTGTTGATGTATAGTATATACTACAGTACTACAGTATATACTATATCTCAACACAAACTCATCTTATATTTTCAAAATAGTATCTTTTTTTTCCTATACCAGCAACTTTAGCTTTTACTAAGCGCATATTTTCAGTGAGTGTGTTTCAATATGACGAGATGAGTGCAGTAGGACCAGCTCGTAAAAGGTGAAATAAAGGTATTTTGTAACCATCATTTATTTTTAGAGTTAAATAATAGTTATGAGACATGAAAAAAAACCTGTTAATAAAGGCTCAAAGTAGCAAAATATATAATAATATGTATGCATATTTTTTCTTTGACCTATACTATATTATTTTGTTTATTTTCGCCATCTACTATATTTTTACAGACAATGGCGAGTTGCAAGTTGGCAATGGCAAGTTGCAAGTGTGGGTTGCAGCTGAAAATCAGCGTCAGGTGGTACACCTTGTGTTGTCATCTGACATTATGCTGAGCTGAGGCCCGAATGGCATTATAATTTTTGTATTCTGTTTTTATAGTATTAAGGTGTATTTATTTTGCTGTAATGCCAATAAACGCATTTTCTTTCTTTCAAGTTGGCAACCCTAGTTAGCAACGCTCTTTGCAACATAGAATGATAATACCAGCCTATTACTGTCCCACGGCGCGCGGCGGAGCCATGGCCTCTTCTCATACAGAGGAGACACGAACATTGATCACCACGCTTGCTCAATACGTGTTGGCGATTTCAGACTTATTTTAATTACTAGCTACTGCCTGCGACTTCGTCGGCGTGAAATTTCTTGTTCCCCCGACGACCCACCGCATCGTATTGTTCGCCCGCGCTCTAATTCGTTTTCGCTTAGAGTTCTTACTGACTTTTTTTTCTTTTTGCTCGTCTCCTAAGAGTCGTAGCGTGATGTAAAATAGCCTATAACCTTCCTTAAGAATTGGGCTATCATAATGCAAGAATATTTTCTCAAATCCGACGGGTAGTTCCAGAGATTAGCGCGTCCAAACATAAAAACTCATCAACTTTATTATATTATAAGTATATAGATAAGCAGGTTTCCTCGCGATGTTTTCGTTCACCGATGTCAGTGATGTCCAATATAAACTCAGAAAGTACATATGAATTGAAAAAGTCACGGACTTGAACCTTGAACCTCTAGCATGAACCTTGCAACATATATCATGCGGCAAAGAAGATCTGACACGTGCCTGAAGTGGCCAGCCTCGTGACATGTAGCCTTAATAATTTATCGTCACACGCTAATATAAGAATTTGACGTGACAAAATAACAAGTCAAAATAATTCTAATGTCGACAGTTAATTGTATCAGACGTAACAAAAAAGTTCCATGCGTATTATAATAATATAAAAACTACTGAAATAGTTGACTGGTGTCACTCAGATGTCACCTTTCTACATAATTAAAAGAGCCATCTGTTTGTTCGGTCGTGTTTTCTGTTAGAAGGGTTTAAATGTAGATCAAAATATTGGTTACGTCGTTTATTACTGAAAGGCGTACGTATAAAAAAAACTGAGTAGGTATACGTAGCCATGGGGAAGAGATTTAACGACTATTTATCCCCGAAGTTAGGAAATAAGAATCTTTTCAGGATATGCAGGACATGAAAATAAAGGTCTCCATGAAAATCCAGCATGGTTGCAATTTTATTGGAGTCAAAAATCTTACTCCTGCGTCCGAGCATGAAACGCGAAATAAGCTTCTGATTAAAATATTATGATTCATGATTGTGTCCAGTCACCACGAGCACTAATAAGATACACTTTGCAAAGTGTAAAAGCGATTTTCTCGTGGAATATTGATTGCAACTTTGAAATAAGACCTATTTCATAATAGAATAGGTTCCAAAATATTATGTTCGTAACAACATAAAATTACAATGAATACAGTAGGAAAAACCACATTTAGAAGTAGCAAAGTGTATACATATTAGTGCTCGTGACTGTCCAAGAGATCCATTAAAATACTATAAAGACACCATCAATACTCATTGTAAATGAATAAAACATTATGTAAGTCCATAAAAAAATTACAGCTTTCAAAGTTTCGATAATGGACATAAGCAATCATACAAAAACGATGGAAATTTTTGAAACAATCCAGATGATTTGTATGAAGGTTTGCACTATTCAGAAGTAATATTTTGTGGAGGGAGATCTCATATACCGACTGCAAACGTTGTATACGCTTAGAATATTGATAACGCATTGCTTTATATGTTTGAAAAATTTGTCTGCCCAACCAAGTAAACAGCGCAATGAATGTTGTTGAACTGTCAAAATGAAGCCATTACTCTTCGTCTTTTGTGTGCACTGAATAAATGGTTTATCTATCTATCTACTACTGCAGTGGACGCGTTCCGGATAAATAGTGATGAAAGGAAATGGCGGAGGTATACTAAGGACGATCTGAGTGCGGTAGAGATGCCTTCATCTAGCAGTAGATTGTGGTCTGTGGTAGATTACGGAACCGTTGCGACTTCCTAGATTTCACAAAACGCGACGTGACTTGCATGGCATAGTGCCAGTGAATGATACAAGCAAGTGTCCTACGACAGAAAGTGACAATGATATTAGAGACCGAAACTCTTCTCTTTCGGAACTACTGAACAAGATTGTCACAGCTGTGAGCACTGCTCAGTAGTTCCAAACTTTTCTACTTTACGTACTCTAGCTAGGTATACATTTTCTATGATAATTGATACGTATGCAGTGGTCCTTCTTCACATTATTCTTGAGTGGTACGTTCAGCCTACAGGTGAAACATTTGGCGCGAGGAAGATACTTTGCGCGCCAGAATGCATGACACGACTATGCCCTTTTCTACTGTTCCGGAAATCAACGCGCTTGTTATAGTAGATGGCATATTTATTTAGGTGCAATTATTGGTATTCCATTCAACATCGGCGCTAAAGATGGCAGAGCCAATAAAATCAATAAACCGACTTGAGTGAATTAAATATTCATTTATGCAATTCTAGCGAATATAAATATGAATCGGTACAAATGGCCGCAGCCCGCCTGACAACATAAATTCGAAACAGGCGGTCTTCTTCTTGGCTGATAGTTATGAATATAGATTAAGGGTAACAATTTATTAAATGTTTGTATACACGAGGGTAGCAGAGCGTTTTAAGTTACTTAAGGATGTGATATTGTGATGGAGGAGAGGAGAACTTAGAATGAAACTGGCCCTTTCTGTAAAACCATTCAACATTATGCCAATTAAGTAATGACGCAGATTTTTATCATCTAGACTAGCGACCCGCCACGCCACTGATTCACACGGGTGCAATCTACTAATGTGGCGAAACATCGAGACTTCTGTGTTATATTTAGGATAATTATTAATGTACATACAAGGTGTTGTTTTGCATCATCGTCAAATTCGAGGAGGTAACTATGCTAATGATTCTCGACACGAATCAATAATAAAATAAGTAGGTATTTATTTTTATTTTTTGTATTTTTCGGAAATCGGCATGTGTAGGGCCCGTGTGATACCGCCCTGTAACTGCGCTGTAACTGTAACGCATGCACACAGCGACATAGTCGTACGACACTGCCTACCGCATACGCAACGGGGCGATTTTGTTCTTTGAAAGTGGAGTATTCTGAAATACTGTCAAACTTAAATACCTAAAAAAACAAGTATGTATTAATTATTGAGCAGGATCGTAATTTTATTTGATTATTTATGTCTTTCATAACAGCCTCCTGAAAGGAGAATGACAACCAATGGGCCCCTTAGTTTCGGTGCTGTGTCAAGACTATTTACTTCTCAAAAATTAAGTCGTATTTTTACATGTTCAAGTTTTTTTTATCAATATTTCGTTTACCCTAGCATTGGAAAACATAATTAATATTTATTCTATTGAATATATATCAGTTCCGCCATTAAAACTTAACGTGAACGTTGCCAGACGACAGACTATGTCAATTAAATAATTGTAATCGATTGGAAATATCGATATTTTACTAATCCACTGACTATAATGACCGGAGATAGACTACAGTAGCTTTTCACACGTCCTAATCTAGCTAACACTTATGTAACTGAGTTGGCGCGAAGTAGACGACGGGGGTGTCAAATAAAGAAAATAAAAGTAGTTACACTACACTACAGTTTCTTTAAAAAATAAAAGTTAGTACCACAGACATTATTGTGGTAAGTACTCAGGTTAGTACCTCCCGTACCCTAAATAGCGTTTATAATTAAACCTATCTTTTTAATTATGAGTATAATATTATTTATAACAAATCGATTTGGTAAATCGATTACCAAAAAATAAAAGTTAGTACCACAGACATTATTGTGGTTAGTACTCAGGTTAGTACCTCCCGTACCCTAAATAGCGTTTATAATTAAACCTATCTTTTTAATTATGAAAATAATATTATTTATAACAAATCGATTTGGTAAATCGATTACCAAAATATTAACATGGTCACACTTAGACAAATCTATCTCATATCTGTCAAATCATTGCGTCAATCAAATTGCTGCGTGCCGTTTATTTTGCGTCGAGTTGTATTAATTTCTGCGTATTTCCTTCTGTTCGTTACAATTTGAAGCTGTCCAGTTGAGCGTTTGCGTTCCTCCAGTGGATTTGTTTTGAGATATTGGACTCTTGTTGTAGTGACAAGTGAACACATTGACTCATAATATTGGTATAAGTGAGCCTTGGACACCTGTTTTACTCCTGCAAAATGTCTACACCTGGTAGACCTTCTTCTGAGATCCTCGGTAACACACAACTACACCGGTAAGTTTATAATGTGGAATTTTCAAGACTTATAGGTACGAACATTTAGGATGCCTATGTTTGGTCAATCAAGGGGTCAACTGTAAATCTCTATTATTTCCGCTATAACAGAAATTAACCTTTTTAGGCAGTGTAAGGTGATCTGTGAGAAAACCTAGACCATTGTAATGAGCACATGAATAATTAATGTACTCGTACATCTATCTATTTAGGAATTCACTGATTTATTTTTGCTATCATTCCAGTTATCCTGATGACATCTTGAATGTTTTCAAAACCGGACATCATCAACCACAAGTCTATCCCTCGTATCCCCTGCTCTTGGACACCTCAACATATGTTTTGCGTGTGCCATATCGATTGCAAGTCGCAGAACTCGTATGGTTTGTCAAGACTGTCCTCAAAGAAACGTTATACTAAGATGGACACCCACCCGCTCATCATGTAAGTGTTTTAAATGTGGCAGAATAACTATGTTTGAACTAATTGAACAAAAATAAATAGTATAAATACAATATTATATTTTTAGGTCTTGCATTTGGAACGAGTTTGTCGTGCTTGTTGGGAGGCTGCATCGAGAGAAATACAGAGCCAGGCGGTTGGTGGCGTTAGCAGACCCACCGTGGAGTCTGCGCCAGTGACTGATAACATCCTAGATGCTGTGATTTCTGTACCACCTCCACTACCACTGCCGGTTCCGGTTGTGAATTTATTCACGGGGAACATATAAATGGAAGACGTACGATTTTTCAAAGCATAAACAGCAGTGCTCCCCGTCTAAATAACTTTTCAAGATTATCATTAATCGAGTTATAAGATTTGCTTTAGGATCTTACCAATTAAAACTGGCAAGATAGTATGGGGAGCATGTGCGGGTGAATGGTACCTACAGTGTTGAAATATGCAATGAAAGATTTGACCTTAATATTTCATGTTATAACAACTAGTTAGGGCCATAATTAAATCGAGACATGTAAGTAACAGGATTTATTACACATATTTATTGATAAGTAGAGAGCAACATATGACAAATTGTTTAGTGATTATTATTGTAGTTGCTTAGTTGCAAATCATACAGTAGGGTGCTGCGCTCATACCTATGACCGTATTGTGGTAATTAAGCTGGGTCATTTTAATGATATAAGCGCCTCAGCGCAATTTCCAGACCTATATTCCTTGAAGAATAAATATTTTACCCACTATTTATTGATGTTTTTTTTAAATTAAGTAAGCAGCCTTAGAGCAGCTTAACTTAACTTGGGACTGATCCGTGCGTTTGTTGTAACTTAGCCATGAGCTCCTCTAACCTAAGGCTTTAGTCGTAGGTAAGTATTTATTTTTAACAACAGTACCTAGTGGTGAGGGCACAGCCTACTTAACGCTGACTGCTGACATGGCACGGCAAGGGATATTTGTAAGCGCAAGTACTTAACCTAAATAATATCTGGGAAGAGAAGAAGTTATGTAATATTTTCTTAATTCAGGAATCAATGTTAATACTTAAACAAAATTATTATTTTAATTACAAATATGTTTAGAACAAAAAAAAAACTTGTTTTGTCACCTCAATTCCAGAATCCAAAAACATACGATTTCTCTTAAACTAGGGTGAAAATTTGAAAATCGTTTTCAGGGTATGAAAAGGTAATTCTAAGTCTACAAAATAAAGTTAAAATCACAGTGACACACGAAGTTTTTTAGGGGCCCAAAAGTCTTAACAAAATGGGCATTGTCCTTTGACGAGGATGCAAAACAACACGTTGTATAAACCTTCCGGAATAAATCGTCTTAAATGATGGTGAAAACCGCATCAGACCATTGTCTAGTTAAAACGAACTAAGCCGTCACACAGACAAACGAAAAGCGACTTTATTTTATGCTATGTATTGATGATATTGATGAAGCATAGTTTTATTCACACTGACGAAGTCCGGGAGCTATGTACTTTACAGTTTACACAAGTCTTGTAAAAATTCCAAAACTATCAAGATTATTGAATTAGTGACGAGACCATCCATCAGCTGTATTATTAGAATAGAACTTGACAGTAGATAAATTTATTTCATAGTGCAAAAGCGTGGGTGAGTAACGTACGAAAATTAGCCAGTCCCCGACTAATGTAGGAGTGATTAGCAACATAGTGTTCATTTTTAGAATAGTGCTGAACAGAAATATCAATTTTTGACTCGTTTGTAGGTAGGTACGTGTTTAGTCTTCTTTTGTCAAGATGTTTTGTCGGGCTTTTGAGTAGCGCTAATATAATTTAAACTGCTTTTAAATATTGCCTTTGTCGTTGTTACGTAGTAGGTATTTATCAAAAACCGACAACCTATTGGTACCTACTGACAAATTCTTCGAACTGTGAAAATACGATTGAGAATTATTCATATTTAGCTATACATACGTCATACATAATATTGAACCAACAAATCCAAGACTTTTTCTAATATTAATATTACATTGAAGAAAAGAAAAAATAATAATTATTATTATTATAATGTGAACTTGGCTGTCATCGTGCCGATTGTCGAATCGGCCAATGGCCTGATGGCCAAAAGCCTCGATCAACATATCTCGAAGCTCTCAAGAGCTCTCTCTTGGATCAAGGGCCTATAACACGTATTTTATAAAAAAGTTTTATTATTGTAATGTATCTCTGTATTTATCTGTAGTTCACAATCCAAAAATTAAATTAAAAAAGACCTCGCTTTGAAAAGCATGTTAACAGTATAGCCCTTCCTCATAACCCTTCCTCTTTGCCGTAGTCGGGTAAAAAGCGCGGAGACTAAATTAAAAGATGAAATACGACCTACAATATAGTATTTCAAAAGTATTCCTTGTACTGCTAAACAGTAGTACAGGTTATAAGTAACATTTTTTCCGCATCGTTAATTAATCATTCAAGAAGCAATTGACGTCAACAGACAAAAAGTCAAGTCGCAGTGTAGATACAATGCAATAAATACGTAATAGCAATAAATACAAGACAAACAGTATGGTCCGTTTCAAAAGTAGTCATGAAAATGTAAACAAATGGATCAGAAAACGCACATGTGGATGCCAATTTTAGTGCTACTTAAAAATTTAGGATTTTCATATAATTATTGGAATAGTTACTGAAACCCAAACGTCACGCTAAAGACGTTTTTCATTTGACAATGGTGGTCAATTTTATATCCTCAATTTTCGTTGATGATTTTACAATTATAATTGAATCATGTTATTCAAACATTAATTGTTGGAAAAAGTAATGAGATATAACATTGGAACCTTCTTAATACAGATGAACGTGTTACTAGTTCCCTAATGAAAGTGTTGCGTAAGAATTTAACCTGGACAGGGCTTGTTTACAATTCCATCAGATACTTTTGGAACAGATTATAAGTACTCACCTATGGCCATCTTCTTAGTTCCAGTCCGCGAGTCCTGCATTGTTTGCTTTGTTTCTTTGATGCCATGCGGCCCAATCTTTGTGCTACTGGTTGAGCTGTATACCTGGAAAATTTTATTTTTGTATAATTACTGTCACATTTCCTAGGGCGCCGTCATTCGTGCTTAACTTGTTACACTAATTACTATACTTCAACATTTTAGGAATATGAACATTGTTTGTTTGAATTTATTTACTAAAATAAAGTAACTATAATTGTGCGCACAGCTTGAACACAGAATTTAAATGATTACCCGATACAATGAGTAATTTTCTTAACGGACCTCTTTAGTACATAATCGAACTTGCAAATAAAGTAGACTTTACAACTTGATAAATACAAAAATAGGTTGATGCAAGTAGGCCTTACAACTCAATTTTTTTTTCACATCAAACTTCATCATACATAAATTCAGGCAGCCTCAGCAAGTTACAGTAGTACTTATGTTGGAGCTGTCTCCCCCCTATCTCGCCCCTAAGTGATTGCTGAACAACGATGTGTATGAATTATTAAAGGTAATATAATATGTTTCAGTTTTATTTTAATATTGCTAAGCTCCAGAAAAGGAAAATTAAAAACCAACAAATTGTAAGAAAATACAGTTTAAAGTAGAAACAGGAAACTGGCTTATGTTAGATTATTACATGTCTAATTGTTGCTGTATGTATACAGCAACATTAATTTGCATTTTGTGTATTAAAACAAGAATTTTTCCCGAGTCTTTGATATCTACAAACCTGTGGCTTGCCACCAGGCCCGCTGGACATGACCACTGTGCTGCTGCTGTAAGAGCTACCGGCTGGAATGTGATGATGCATGTTGCTTCCATCCATACCTGCTGAAAAAAATAGTAATTGAAGGTCTTACAGACGCTACCATATTTCACAATTCTGTATCCCAACCCTGCGTTCACACCCAGGTACAAAACATGTTTTGACTACTAGTTTCGTTAATGGTTTACACCTACAACAAGTTGTATATACATATAATCTTTTGGGAATCTTGTCACAAATGTCAAAAACATGAACAAAATAGTTAACACATGTCTGAAACGGAGTCAATACATGTTTTATCATGGCATGTTTGAAAACAAGTATCCAACTTGTAAATAGTTGTAAATGTGGGGTAAAACTGCCAGGTTTGAACTGCATTCGCTGCTCAACTTATTACAGCTACTGCCTATGCTACTGGATGTGGTTAAACAGCATGGCAATATATTAATAACTTTATAAATAATCATACACAACTGGACACAACAATGTTAGCAACAATAACGGTTTGTTCTAACATGCAGGAAGGGTAATGAAATCTTTAGTAAGTATATTGATTTCTTAGTTTGCCAACATGGTTAGAGGGTCATCTCACTTCTTAAAGATAAGGTGTTCTATGATGTGTCTAGCAAGTGTACTCACCAGTGAAGAGCCTGTTCAGACCGGGCATCTGAGGCATGAAAGGCATCATCGCATTGCCGTGGTGCGGGCCCATTAAAGCCAGCGGCCTGTCGCCACCCATCATGCCGAACGGGTCCGAGAACAGAGAGTTCATCATGTTGTTCATCTGACGCACGTGCCTCATGTGGGACCTACAAATTTCGGAACAAAAAAACCCATGTAAATTTTTACAAAATCAATTAATGTTTTGATCGTATCCGAACTCATCCATTGCACGAAGCATTGTTCTAAGGCGGCTAGTAGTAAATATAACATTATGTTTTTATCAAAATATGAAGTATGGCTACGAAAATATGATTGATTATCACAAAACTTACCCGAAAAACGGATCATCCTCCACGTCGCCCATCAAGGATCCGAACATAGACATGGTTCTGCAAATCTGCACTCACGAATTCAACAATCACAGGTCTGGATTCACTCGAATAATAAACACGGGACTCGAATCACTGCCACCACTAATGTTGTACTGGTTTAATTCGCAGCAGAATTAATCACATCGAAATCTCTAGCAAATCGGGGACTCGCCAAATTATTCAACACCGACCAAGACCAAGACCACAGCCTCCGACTAGTATATAGTTATCTGTGACCACAGCAATACTGTGAGCAATAGACAATAGACTAACAAATTATTTTTCTGGAGACACAGACACAGGTAAAAAGCAAAGACAAAGTATTGTCGGTGTCAACATGGTGTCAACTTGTCTATATCGATTTTTTGTAAGCGTCAAACCGCGTTAAACTGATGGTCCATGGGGGCGCTGCATGCAATGAAAATGCCAAAAAGCGTAGATAGTAGTTTTCTCTGTCTATGGTCATTGGTTTTCTCCAATGACTAAAGAATAAGAGAGGACATGAACTAAAAGATTGTATCGCGTGCCGGCGTGGAAAGTAAAATGGCGTAGGCTCCGCCCATTACCTAGTGTTGTCCTCTGCTCATTCTTTGCAATGATTTTGTTCATCGTGTTGATTACAAATCGATTAATCGAAATCACATACATTAAAATAAGGTTTTTGATTTTAAGTAGATAGTAGGTAAGTAGGTTGTTATTCGATTCTCATTCTAGGACGTCGCATTATGGATTAAGTACAAAAAAGCCTGTTGTTGCGTAATCTGACTGAAAACTTGCAAAAATCATCAATTTGGCGGTTCATTTAAAATTAATTGTACTTGATATTATTTACTCTATGATTAATAGTTGCTCGTGATAATCAAGCTAGAAGAAGAGTAAATAAAACTGCAACAAGGAATTCAAAACTATACCGATTATTAACAAAATAAAACAACAGAAATCGATATTATGCATTTAATGGGAGAACCGTTTTATTTCAAATAGATACAATAATATCAGTTTGTAATTAGTATTAAGTACAGCAATAATGTGAAATACAATAAAGTCTGCCTGTCTACAATAAATGTACAGGGAAATAATAATGTATTATGACTCGAAACTCAAAGCATTTATTTCAAATAAACCAATTACAGGCACTTTTGAATTGTCAAGGGGTCGGTCAGTCAGAAAGATGAAGCTAGTTGCCCATTCCAAAGCGTAGTAGGTACCTATGGAGAAGAACGGGCAAGAAACTCCATGGACACTCTTTTAAATCAAAATATTGTTACAAAAAAGTGGTTACATCATTCATGTTGTAATTATACATGTGAGAACGATGTAGAAACACGTGCACGTTAAAAGCGTCCGTAATAAAAAGATAAAAACAATTATGGAATTAAAATAAGCCGTGGCAGCTAAGAAATGACCAGTGCCTACTGACGGCGCCCGTTCACGAACATGACGTATGGATCAGCACCATTCAGCTCAACCATTTTGAAGGGAACTCAATGATCCAATACACACGTCACCACCAGCGACACATTTGAGTGAGCATGACATACTCTCAGCCGCCAGGGCACATTCAAGTCAATGAAAGACGAACCCAGTAACCTTTATAGTGGGTACATAGTGCTCACACATGTGCTATGCAATTATACAATACTAAGAGATTGAATTTATACAATGCAAAGATAGGTTGTACAATCTTCATCAGCTCCAACATTATTTTCGAATATATGGGTAAATGTAGGCTTACAATGAAAATGTGATAATTTACCTTAGGGAGCCTTGTCGGTATTGCATTGTCGTGAAGTCTCACTATATCAAGACTTCTATTAATACAAGACTCTTCAAAATGTAGTGAACAAACATTTTCCTGGCTGGAGTCGATATTTTCTTGACCCAATGATTCAAGCCACTTACTTTTAAGTTTATCATTTTTTGGTAACCTAAAAACACAAACAAAACACGCAAACTAACATAAATGTGTATATTTTTTCATGCTAAATATTCAAACGAAATTTGGTTTTTATCGATGCTAAATCGATTCGTTGTGCAAATTACACAATCACAACACTATATTTGTCAATAAAAATACGTAGTAAACAAAACCAAAATAAGGAAATATATCGTTCGAAAGACTATGAATAGGCAATAATCTATGACCGAACAGTAATAAACATGAATTGAGACTAGAAATTGGTATAAATTTATATAGGAAACTTAATAATCTATGAATTCTTTCGACTTACTTGTGCAGGGATATCAGAGGCGATTTTTTACTGTAATTCGAGCCACAGCCCCTCACACAACACTTAGGCATGGTTTCCTCTATCACAGACAGCCTCAGTCAAATTTACAGCACTCAAAATGTTCTCAAAATGGAAAAAAACTTAATATTTAGTCGCACGATAACGCCAAATGACACTTCATGTACACTGAGAAGTACTCAAAACCAGAAACTAAAATGGCGAACCGGCCGATGGGCAGGGCTTCCGTGACGTCAATTGAAATTGAATTGCAATTTTAGAAAACTGACAAAATACGGTTTTCTCTTTTTGACACTGGCAGAATTGCATAAGTTAGAAAGAAACATGTATATTTTTTTATTTCTGTATAGAATCGTATGATATTTCCATAATGTATTTAATTTTTATAGATCTTTTAGTTCATGTCCTCTCTTAGTCTTTAGTCATTGGTTTTCTCTGTCATGAAAAACCATTGAGCTATTAAAAACATGGAGGCGCCGCGTTATATTTGACATACACTTTGCATACAAATATGAGTGAAATACGATACAGACTGTGAAATATCGTTTTGTCTCATTCTTTCTAATGAAATAATCATATGTGTTAAAAGAGACAACAATATTTAAGTTGTTGCTCATTATGGTAACATTTTGTCGTGACGTAGGGACAGTTGTAGGTAAGTGCCACTGACCTCTATTAAAATACGCTGGACTGGCTATCCCATACAAAATGACAGCTATTTGCTGTGCCGATTCAAAGCGCCCCCAGTGACAGACGTGAGAGTTCTGAGAACTAATAAGATTGCAAATGGCCGTTGTTTGTTGATTTTACGCTAAGTGTCTCTGCGGAATAAAAAGTTTTCTAAAGTGTTTACTGTGATTGTGATATAAATTAAAGTGTTATAATAGTGACAGTGATTGTATCATAGCTTGTATTGTTCGTCCAACATGAAATCGTGCGTATATTGTAAAACACGATACGAAAAGGGCAGTGGTGTCAGTTTTCACAAGTGAATCTAAAACATAAATACTTATTAGAAAACCGCTTAAAACAGTGTATTCTTACAATAATAAACGTAAACTATTCGAGTTTACGGGATTTTACGAACATTTTTATAACAAATAACTTTTGTTAGGGATGTCAAAATTCATATCGATACTTTCGTAATATTATGATGTAAAACAAAAGTCATGCTCATCATTGTTAAAATAATGATACGCACATTATAATGATCTCTAATAATAGCAAAACACTTCAAGGTTTAATATTATTAGAGTCAATAACAAATAATTTCACACTTATGATTCATAATTCTCATTAAGTGTTCTATATAATTATAGATATATGTATATAATTTATATTTTTTTACCCATACCTACTATAATGTTTCCTTTAATTACAGGTTCCCCTCCGATTACACTCTCAAACTTTGGTTAAAAAATATGAAGGTTGTCAACTGGACTCCGACAATGTATCATTATCTGTGTTCTAAACACTTCACGGAAGCCTGTTTCTTAAAACATCAGTCACGGACTACGTTGAAAAAATGGCTCGACAGTAATTTTTAATTTAATAAAATATGTGATTTGAGAATGCTTTTTTTATTTCCCTGTCCCCCTCCCCTGCGGTAATTAAGTTGTTACAAGTTAATTACCGTAATTACAGACCTAATAGAAAGTTATTGTGTCTCTTATCACATGGCAACATGCGGTATCTGACTAGTAATAATATCTTATTGTGCACTCACATCTTATTGTGTGAAGGGATTATCTTATTAATTACTATTTCTATCTTGGTAATTTACTATTTCACAGAATTTTATTATTATTGATCCTATAGTGAACTGTTATCCGATTAAGGAGAACAAGGAAGGAAGGGGTCAACCGGACATGTGATACTTATTATTACAGTCCATAAACAGTACTAGATACTGCTATTTCAAGTTATGTTTTCTACGTAAAATATCTGCTTATTACGACTATCTATAGTTCATTAGTTTAGCTAGGTACACACGGCTACACATCAAGCTATACATCTCCAGTTTACACTGACCTCTCATTGTAAAAAAACCTATACAATGCGAGATCAGCTTATACTGGAAATGTATAGCTTGATGTGTTGCCGAGCGTACTCAACTAGTGCAGACGTCTTTTTATCTGTGTTTTAGTAACATTTAACAAAATATATGCCTATTTTGTTTTAAATCAATTATCTACAATTTTTTGTAAATCTTAACATATGTTACAAAACGTATTTCACGTTTTTAAAAACATATTACGTATAAAAGACAACAAGAATGTTACATGTTAATAATTACCTAAACCAATTTAATTTATAGGAAATCTGTAACAATAACGGGAAATGCCGCCGATATTCAGACGATTTTTGTTTTACAAAAAAGGGCAATTCGTTCAATTTATAAATTAAGTCCCAGACACTCCCTCAGAGAAAAATTTAAAGAGATTAATATAATGACTGTGCCTTCTCAGTATATTTATGAAAATCTTTTGTATGCACATAAAAATATTAATCTGTTTAAAAAATACAGTGATATCCATAGTATAAATACTAGGAACAAACACAAATTTGTTGTTCCTACAACCAGGCTCAAGAAAATAGGTGGCTCGTTTAGATGTCAATGTATACATTTTTATAATAAACTTCCTAGCCACATTCAAGAACTAAGCCTTAATAAATTCAAATCTTTTATAAAAAGGAAACTATGCCAGAAAGCCTATTATACTGTCAAATACTTTATTGAGGACAAAAAGGCTTGGGAGTGAGCTGTTCCAATAAATTTACACAGGGAATGTTGATTTATTTTATTGTTTTTTTTTTGCTAACTATTGTACTTTTAATCTTTGCTATAAGTATCTATATTTTTTTACATATACAATGACATGAATATTTACTGTATAAAGTATTATATTATTTTAATTGTTGTGAATGTGAGGACTATGTGGGTTATTATTCCAGTTTTAATCATGTTCTGGCAGTTTGAGTAGTTTATGTGGCCTACCCAAATGTCCTTTCTTTGGTATTGTTCGTCGAATCGTTGAGCTCCTTAAGTTCTGAGTCGAGCTGCACGGTTACTGACAAATGCGTGCACTGTCTGGACAGGTCCACTCAATCTGTGTGGTTCTTTTCTCAAAAGTCCATTTCAGACACCAATCTGCATGGTCCTCAATGATTATGTCCGGATTTTATATACACATTGACATTAATGAATTTTATATACATATACTATGACAAGAGTATTTACTTTGTAAAGTATTATGCTATTATTTTAACTATTGTGAATGTGAGAACTATGTTGGTCATTGCTTTTTTTTGTATTTTTACTCTTAGTGTAATCATAATCTGGCAGTTTGAGTAACTTGTGCGGCCTACTCAAATGTCCTTTCTTTGGTATTGTTCGTCGAATCGTTGAGCTCCTTAAGTTCTGAGTTGAGCTGCACGATTGCTGACAATTGCGTGCACTGACTGGACAGGTCCACTCAATCTGTGGGGTTCTTTCCTCAAAAGACCATTTCAGACACCGATCTACATAGCCTTCACATGATCTGACCAAGATTCTGTCTGGACTTTAAAAGAGACTGTGACCTCTGAGTTTGTTTCGGCCTTTCTTCTCAGAGTAGTCAGATAGGAAACGCCGACCTCATCTAGTTTAAAAAAAAAATATGATTGACGTGTAAAAGTGTTTGTGAAAACCTACTTACAGAAATAAAATCATTTATCATTTATCATTTAATAGCGTTGGTAATATTTATCATTGTGGTCGATATCAGAAAAGTTTTTATCGATTACAAACCTTTTGTTATACATCACTAGTATTAGTTCCATTCCCCCACACTGCTGCCGTCAGCGCCAAAATGGCGATTTTCAAATAGGCACATGAAATTGATAGCGATAGCCAGTCCAGCGTATTTTAATAGAGGTCAGTGGTAAGTGCCCTATCCGCCATCTTATGCGACATTCTATTTAGTCTGTGGAGACGAGTTTCGTGGTAGTTGTGCTGTCAAATGGTTGTTTATTTTTTGTGTTATTGAGATTTGCGAGAATATTACGAGGAGTTTACCTTTAAAAATGAATGGAAATGTTGGAAAACAGCAAACCAACATGCCTGTGTGTTGTATTGTGAAGTGTGGTGCAAGAAAGAATGGAAATCAACCTCAATTGTCTTTGCATAGGTTAGTAGCCGGTTTTCATGCAATATAACATACATTCATACACGTTCGATGAACAAATTGTTACTCAATCGTGATTTTAAGGCTAAAGTATATTTGGTAAGGTATATTTGGACTCATTTTCGTATAACAGACCTATTTATTATTTCATTCGTTTGTTTACAATAATATGTCATAGTGGAATAGTGTTGTACCGTTGCTGTGATAGTTTCCGAAACTAGTTCCTCCGCTGAAACGATATCGGTACAATCAGCGATGTTAACATAAATCGTTCTGCGTGTCCTAATCGGTCCGAGCGACTTTGCTTGGTCACAGCACCGGGAGACCGTTCCAAAGAGTTTTATATGATGATAAATAAAATAAGACATAGACATTTTGTTATTTATTTTAGTTAGATATTAACAGCAGCTCTAACCAAAATGATTTATTGATCAAAATACTTACCTTTTTTATAGGTTTTCTAAAAATGAAGGATTAAAGAAAAAGTGGTTAGAGGCTATTGGTGAAGAAAATATTAATCCGCGACATAAAGAATGGTACCTCTGTTCACTTCACTTTGAAGAAAGCTGTTTCAATAGAACACTTGATGTAATGAGATTACATGATAACTATGTTCCCACAGTATTTTCGGTAAGTGTAAATAATAATTAATTAATAATAGCCCGGCCCTTTGGCCTGAAATAAATAAATAGATGTATTAATTACATAAATAAATCATATTATAAATTGCTTATTGCTTATTAGTATCTATTTTTTTCAGGCACCTGGCAAAAAACAACGTCACGAGTCATCTGTATTATGTGAAACGAGAAACATTCAAAATACGGACGTTTCTCCACGTATCATCACATCTACTGTAATGCCTCCATTACAGTTCCCCACCTAATTGTGGAAACAGACGAAACAGTGCACAAAGTGGTATGTATCTACTCAAACGTTTTTGATGCTAGAAAATTACAGGAGGTTCTTACGAAAATTAAAATTTTATAACATTACGAAAATAATGCTAAGTTAAGTCTCCAGAAAACATTGAAATCCAAATGAGACATTTTTACAAAGTAGAAAAATAAAGTATTTTTGGAACAAAATCTACCCACAGGGGATAAATTATCAAAAATGAAATGTGGGGATGAAATGAGCTGAGTTCTCTCTTATTTAAGGTGTGGTTACGGTACCAATGACGTATCCTCTCTGTTCCGTAACTGTACTACAGGTCCACCTGTCAGTGATTTCTCAGCACGTTTTCTGATCTTCGTGCTAAAGTATAAATATACAATTAGATTTTTTAGGATCTATAGACTTAGCATGAAACAAATATTACAAAGCAGCATTTTCGACGCAAGTTGATGATTGAAGTAATTTTAATTTATTTTTTCAGGTTGTACAAATTGAAAAAATTAAGGCTTTAAAAGAAAAATGTGTCAATCAACAACAAAAAGTTAAGTATGCCTTATCGAAATGATTCGAAAGAAAAACAAAAAAAAATGCTAATTTGAAAGATATTTTAGAAGACCTTCGAAGAAAAAATTGTATCAACATGGAACAGACTGTTGTAATAGAAGAATTGGCGGGACCAATAAACTTCTTAAAAAGACAAATTAATAAGTCCAAAGGTTTACCCGCACCAAAAAAATACTCTGAAGAAACTGACTGGACAGGTTCACACAATTTGTATGGTTCTTTCCTCAAAAGACCATTTCAGACAGCGATCTACATAGCCTTCACGTTATCTGACCAAGATTTTGTCTGGACTTTAAAAGAGACTGTGACCACGGAGTTTGTTTCGGCCTTTCTTCTCAGAGTAGTCAGATAGGAAGCGCTGACCTAATTTAGTTTTTAAAATACTATTGACGTGTAAAAGTGTTTGTACAAACCTACTTACAGAAATAAAATCATTTATCATTTATAATTATTATCACACCAATAAACATATTTTAAGTAAAAAAAATATATATTTTTATTTTCACTCCACAACTCACTCTTTAATAAATAGTTACACAGACATGTTGTATACAAAAGTTTTTAATTCTGTACAGAAAAAGACACTTGATTTGAGTTTTATTCTCAGATAACAGACGGTAAGTAAATTACTCATCTTTTTCTGTTACAACATTTATTTTAAGTAAGTTATACCTAATTATGAACCAAACGTGATATCAAATAAGACTCGTATCGATACTCGTTATAGTAACACCAATATTCCTTGATTGCCACAACCCTAGCAATGGCAGCCATTTTATGAGACATTATGAGTGGTAGGTAGGCACCTTTTTTTTGTTGATATTTCCAGTCCATACTATTATAAGTCAATGTGAAAAACAGAATGCTCGTCGTAAATTGCGTAAGCAGCACTGTTCACCGTCTACAAGCCACAGAACACTATTACTATTTTGTTTACGTTTACAAATGTCGATCACAAATTAAATATTTATGCGAATTGGAGTATAGCCTATAGGAAAAGGTATGCGTCTACGACTGGTAAAAAAGCAGCTGGAAAAGTAAATTAAATATGAACATTTTATAATTTGATAGGTTCTAGACTAGAAGTTATTTTTTAATTGACTATATGTACTTTTTTTGTTGAAGACTGGAGGCGTACGACAGGAATAACCTGATTGGAGTTGAAAACGAACGCAAGGATAAGATACCTCACTGAAAAACATCACAGATGTTATGGGCATAGATACAACACTAAAGGCTGATTTTTCAATAGTCAGATAACTTTTATCTGAAGAATAAAATATGACAGTTTGACATATTTTCTATACAAAAGCTGTCAAACCACCGTATTAATTCCTCAGATAAAAATTATCTGACTATTGAAAAATCAGCCCTAAGTGTACAGATATGGGGAAGCGCCAAGTTATTCGCAAAATTCTAAATTCTAATTTTCTTACGTTTTTTGCAATTTGCAGGTCAGTGTCAGGTTATAATTATGTTGAACAAAATATGATTCGCGACCATCATAGACTAATATATATAAACTGCGACCATTACAAGTATGTATTTACAAAATTATTCATCAATACAACCCTTTAGGTTAATACGTAGGATTATACGTAATCCTATTGGTATTTTATGAAATCGTCATTCAAATGTGGTTTAATTTTTAAACTACATAGCTAACGATAGGTAGCAAATAGTAGCATTTTAAAAACTATTTCATAGTGTCCTGACGTTGACCCATTGAGATCGTTGACCGCAACGGGGCATATTAAAATTAATTTTGCGTAAAAGAAGTCACTTCTTGTTTACAAAAGAAGTATGGATACTGACAGCTAGAGCTGTCAAATTCTTAGATGGATAGTAGGCGACATGTGAAATGGGCACGTGGCAATTTTTATCACCCTTATGTAATGGCTGCCATACATGCTACGGTCCATCGGAAAGGTACACCTGTGCAGGTATGCGGCCTGCGCAGGTAGACTGGAATGTGTGTGGGAATAGACTTGTGCAGTTTTTTGAGCCTGCGCAGGCTACCGGCGCAAGATCGAAAATCAATTCTTTCGTGTGACACCATACGGTGTACCTGTGCGTGTGTGCGTGTACTCCGGAACTCCGGTCGACTGCGCAGGTCGCGTCGCGTCAGTTGTACCGTGGTTGTACCCGTAGACCTCAGAACAATAACTAAAGCATAGAAGGCGCTTTACACTGACCTCTATTAAAATACGCTGGACTGGCTATCCCATACAAAATGACAGCTATTTGCTGTGCCGATTCAAAGCGCCCCCAGTGACAGACGTGAGAGTTCTGAGAACTAATAAGATTGCAAATGGCCGTTGTTTGTTGATTTTACGCTAAGTGTCTCTGCGGGATAAAAAGTTTTCTAAAGTGTTTACTGTGATTGTGATATAAATTAAAGTGTTATAATAGTGACAGTGATTGTATCATAGCTTGTATTGTTCGTCCAACATGAAATCGTGCGTATATTGTAAAACACGATACGAAAAGGGCAGTGGTGTCAGTTTTCACAAGTAAGTGAATCTAAAACGTAAATACTTATTAGAAAACCGCTTAAAACAGTGTATTCTTACAATAATAAACGTAAACTATTCGAGTTTACGGGATTTTACGTACATTTTTATAACCAATAACTTTTGTTAGGGATGTCAAAATTCATATCGATACTTTCGTAATATTATGATGTAAAACAAAAGTCATGCTCATCATTGTTAAAATAATGATACGCACATTATAATGATCTCTAATAATAGCAAAACACTTCAAGGTTTATTATTATTAGAAATAATAACAAATAATTTAACACTTATAATTCATAATTCTCATTAAGTGTTCTATATAATTATAGATATATGTATATAATTTATAATTTTTTACCCATACCTACTATAATGTTTCCTTTAATTACAGGTTCCCCTCCGATTACACTCTCAAACTTTGGTTAAAAAATATGAAGGTTGTCAACTGGACTCCGACAATGTATCATTATCTGTGTTCTAAACACTCCACGGAAGCCTGTTTCTTAAAACATCAGTCACGGACTACGTTGAAAAAATGGCTCGACAGTAATTTTTAATTTAATAAAATATGTGATTTGAGAATGCTTTTTTTATTTTCCTGTCCCCCTCCCCTGCGGTAATTAAGTTGTTACAAGTTAATTACCGTAATATTACAGACCTAATAGAAAGATATTGTGTCTCTTATCACATGGCAACATGCGGTATCTGACTAGTAATAATATCTTATTGTGCACTCTTTATAGGAAGGGATTATCTTATTAATTACTATTTCTATCTTAGTAATTTACTATTTTACAGAATTTTATTATTTATTGATCCTATAGTGAACTGTTATCCGATTAAGGAGAACAAGGAAGGAAGGGGTCAGCCGGACATGTGATACTTATTATTACAGTCCATAAACAGTACTAGATACTGCTATTTCAAGTTATGTTTTCTACGTAAAATATCTGCTTATTACGACTATCTATAGTTCATTAATTAGTTTAGTTAGGTACTCGACTAGTGCCGACATGTCTTTTTATCTGTGTTTTTAGTAACATTTAACAAAATATATGCCTATATTGTTTTAAATCAATTATCTACAATTGTAGTAAATCTTAACATATGTTATAAAACGTATTTCACGTTTTTAAAAACATATTACGTATAAAAGACAACACGAATGTTACATGTTAATAATTACCTAAACCAATTTAATTTATAGGAAATCTGTAACAATAGCGTTGGTAATATTTCTATCATTGTGGTCGATATCAGAAAAGTTTTTATCGATAACAAACCTTTTCTTATAAATCACTAGTATTAGTTCCATTCCCCCACACTGCTGCCGTCAGCGCCAAAATGGCGATTTTCAAATAGGCACATGAAATTGATAGCGATAGCCAGTCCAGCGTATTTTAATAGAGGTCAGTGGCGCTTTAGGACATTTGAAGTGTACGCTGTCATAGACAAAAGAGTATTAGCTAGTGATGTGACTATGCATAAAATAAATACCGATATCGACTTCTTAGTTTATGGTATCGCTCCTTGGCATTTAAATCTAAAATATGCTAAGGTGAAATAAAGTCACTTCTGTCTGATTAACTTATTTATTTATAAACACAGGATAAATTATTAACAAATTGAAATTACCAAGAAAACGCTTAAATAATTTTTAAAGAGCGATTGGCACCGGAACAAGTAACAAAAAATTTAAATCACTGTCAAAAAAAAATCATAGCTACACATGAGTTTAAATTATTATAGCATGAGCCACACGGCTTTTTGACCACTGTCATTTCATTATTCATACGTATGATTTGCTGGCAAGACCGTAGGTATTTAGGTATTTATTTCACTCATAAATATTTAATCCTTCCCAAAACTACGTGTAAAGAAAAATAATGTAATAATTTAGATGACGCTAGTTCTATCGATAGTTTATTTTTGCAAGCACTATTGCAAAAATTTCTATGCCGATTTAAAATTTATATTTTCCATAAAATCGAATTATTTAATTACATAAAATATTAATTTCAAAACACTTCCGAGTACACTAAACTCAAATAATTTGAAAAAATGCCAAATAAACCTACAGTGAGAATACAAAACCGATAAAATGACCATATTTGATTACTTACCGATGGAAGCTTATGATTACCGCATCATTTTCTTTGCGGGATGAATGTGATTTACATCCCACTATAATGCAGGACATTATTTAATCTTTAAGCTTTGCGATTTACACTAAATCACTATTAATTTTGTACTATTTTTATAAAAACACGTAAAATCAACTAAGCACTTCAACTCCCATGCGCCCATAAGCATTATACGAAAAAATGCGATGAACAAAGTCATACACAAAAACCTGAGACGTTAAGTAGCTTTTAAACTTAGTATCATAGACTAATATATATAAACTGAGATAGACTGGCAACTGTCAGTTTGATCATTTCTTAGCGTTGAGCGACATCTGTACGCTACACAGAGAACTAAACGAAATATATCAATAGCTACGTATAGATAGGTTCATAGATAGTTCACAAAATATCAAATGTAATGAATCGACCAATTTGCAATAAAAAATTAAATACTTTATCACAGAAAATAAAGCAGATAATTCCTCATACAAATCAGTCAAATCGGTACATTTAATATCTCTAGAACTGTTCATCAAAATAATATTTAGTTAGGAATAGGTTGAGATGAACAGTCAGGAAATAATACAAAATTATGTTAAAAATGTATTTATTTTCCTAAACATTTAGTACTAATCCAGTTTGCCTTTCTCGTTTCCTTCCCTTTCTTTTATTAAAATGCTCTCGAGCCTGTAGAATAATGCAGTCCATCTCATTACAATCCGCTTCAGTAAAATTATAAAAGCTCTTGCCAGTGAGAACATTGCTGACTTCACTGCACCAATTCATAATGAAGAATGCGACACCTTTATTCAATAAATACTTATTTAATGTATTTTTATGTTCTTTCCATGTAAGAAAATTAAAGTCAATATGTAGAGTTACTATTAAATTTACATATTGTACAATTTGCTTTAAATGTGAATCAGTTTTTAACACCTCTAAAGTGATGTGTTTCACTTGGGCAAAGTAGTCAAACAATGATCGAGAAGGTTAGCACAACCATTTCAAATGAAGAGATGGAACGGCCAATTTACACAGTCTGTTTTTTGGGTACAGAAACACATCTTGAAAGTGTCGACCACAGATTCTTTGAGTTCTGTAGACAAGGTTGCTATCCAGACTCGCAATACTACCTCCAATACTCTTGATCCAATTCTGAAACTTTACTGCCTCGTTCTCAGGATTTGGAAAGTAATGTAGAGGTATGCCTGAAAATAAAGTAAAATGACTTTACTTGGACTGACTGATATGTGATTTATAGTCTGCTACTATTTTCTGGTATGGTGCTGGTATGAACTACATGAAAAAAGCATGTCATGGTAAAAGGAACCGGTCAAGTGCAACTCGAGCATAACAACTTATAAAAGTTGGAAAACTTAAATTTGCGTGCTTAAGCACTTGCTTTGTATGAAATTAACTACAAATATAAGCATGTATCGGTTTATTCTGTGATATAACTATAGATTACCAATTTTCGTACTTTTTCCGTAATTTGTACTGTCAGTTCCTACTTCTTGCCAAATTTTATGATGATGGATAAAATTCCATCCAAATCGATTCAATGTTATAGTGAGAGACATGATTGAGGTTGAAATTATTATAACATAATTATATGTAGTTTCGCTTACCATCTTTTGCTACGACTGGGCACCCAGGAACACAGCAGACGTTTTGAGGCATTGTGAAAAATGTAAAATAACACTATACTGAGATATATGGTCCGTAAGGAGGGCCTATCTACTATAGATCACAAACACTTTCACAAAGTACAGTTTATGCTGAAATTTCGGTATTTCTGGAATATATGGAGGAACTAAAGCTCAATTCAAATATATATTAGTCTACAACTCAACGTTATAGCACAAAAACACCAAAAATTACAAGAAAAATGCGCACGGGCATGTAAACACACCAGTGAGAAAATTCTTGTGACGTAAATACTTAGTGTTGCTAACGTTTAGGATCAGAAAACTACTACTCTTATGATTCTATCATCGTAAAAATATCATATAAAATACAAAATTATAGTTATTTATTTTATGAATAAATTCCACTAGGTTGCTAAATCATATATTAGGTGCAACTAGACTAATTAAAGAAAAATAGCAAAATCAACAATTACTGTAAAGTACCAAATATTTCAAGCAAAAAAAAGTGGTAGCACTGTAATAAAAAGTTCTAAGTGTAGCAGATAGATGGCACTTTTCACAATAAAAAAAAAATGTTCTAAGTTAGGTACCAGGGCATGCTTAGTATCATAAAGGTAGCCAAGGTAGCCAAATTGACGTTTGCTTTGTGACGCTTTGCATTTTGAGCAACCTACATCTGTCTCTTTCTAATGCTGTTATGAGTGTATAAGAAAACAGAGACGACTATATTAGTTAAATTTAGCTTCCTTCTATGCTTTAGTTATTGTTCTGAGCCGTAGACAGAGAAACTCTGTCTACGGTTGTACCCTCAGAACAATAACTACTACAGCAATTGAAAATGGCGCCACCAAATTCAACTAAAAAAATCCTTGAAGATTTTATCGAAATTTATAGAAGTCATCCATGTCTTTGGCAAATTAAAATCAAAGATTACCATAATCGAGACAAAAAAGAAGCTGCTTATAAATTACTCACAGAAAAATTGAGAGAAATTGAGCCAGATGCGAACAAAGAAGTACTGTTGTGAAAAAGATCAATAATTTAAGAAGCAATGTTAGGAAGGAAAAGAAGAAATATGACCAATCTTTAAAGTCTGGGACATCTGCTGATGATGTGTATCGTATTAAACTGTGGTACTACGATTTGTTCAATTTCGTTCACGATCAATGCACTCCAAGGGAATCTTCATCCAACTTAGATAGTGATGACGAAAATAGTTTGAGGTAAGTAAAATATTACATACTTTGTAGTATAATTTTTTATTAAGTTGAATACATACTCGTAAAACACATTTAATTATTTTGTATCTACCGTCATTCTAAATTTCACCAAAGCATAGAATATAACTATTAATGATGTTCCGGATATCCGTATCATCGAAAATAAAGATCCGTATCCGTATCCGCGGATATACATTTTTAACGATCCGGTACATCACTAATAATAACTATATGTATAATTTAGAACTACCTAATCCGCTCGTTCAGCCTAATTTATTAATTTACATGATCATTTTGCCATGGTACCCTTCCCTCCTGATTGAAATAATTCATAAAATTGTTTCGGACTATCTTCGCGTTGTTCAAAGTATTTCCTGGGTTTCTTCTTTCCATGTTTTCCATGGTACTATTTTGTGTATTGTATCCTTCAGAAATTATAGTCCCGTTTTCAGAGTTTTCTCGATAAAAACATTTTTGAGGTGCGTAAGACTTTTTTGAGTGTTCAATTAAAAAGTTATGTAATACACAAGATGCTTTCACTACTTTATCAATATTTCCGGGTTCTAAATTTATATGAGTATAAAATATCCGAAATCGTGATGCCATTATCCCGAAAGCGTTTTCAACACTGCCCCTCGCGCGAGATAATCTGTAATTCAGGATTTTTCTTTCTCGCGATGTTAAATCTGCCTGCCGAAACGGTTTTATCATATCGGGGCGTAATGTGAACGCGTCATCTGCCACAAATACATATGGTAAATTTCGGTTACTTCCTGTTAACAATTCACTGCTTGGATATGTAAATCACTATTTTCAAATTTTTCAAAAAAAATTGTGTTTTGTAGAACCCCTCCATCGGATATTCTACCATTCATGCCAATATCTATGTATGTGACATGTGCGCCGATGCTTATTTGACCGGCGGCGGCGTCTGGCTTCTAATATGTCGGCGGCGGCGGCGTCATCGGCGTAATCGGCGTGGATGGTGAAAATAAGTAAAATACGCCTTAATTCAAATAAACTTTTATTTATTCACTTACATGAACATAATATGGTAAGTTTGAGATCAAATAAATCACATTTTTAAATTATGACAAAATTATATGTCTTCTATACCTAATTACTTACTTGTAACAAATTAATAACAAAAAAAATTTTTCAATAGCAAAAGTATCCTCTTTGGTAACAATCAAAATACAGAAAGAAATAAAATTATTCAACGAAAATGCTAATTATTTCAACTTTTGTACTTGCTTCTTACACATGTCATAATTATCGTGTATAAAAATAATTTTATCTACTGATGTAGGACTTAAACGTGACCTTTTTGCCGTAATGGTTAGTCCCGCGACTGAGAAAACTCGCTCGCTTGGTGTGCTTGTGGCGGGAACGCCCATTGTAGCCCTCACACAGCTGAATAGCCAGGGATAACTATTCTTCTTTTCCTTCCAATAACGAAGTATATCGCCATCGAGAACATCCTTGGGGTCACATCCACCAAAGTATTTCCAGCATTCGGCCATTACAGGATCATCAGCTGCTTTACTACCAGGAGCTGTATACTTCTGGGACAATGCCAAAAGAAGGCTTGACGATGTTGATGTGGACGGTTGAGTTATAATAGCGGAAGTGACGGGTTCGCTGTGCTCATTCGCCGTTTCTTGCATAATATCAGATTCCCTGACGTGTTCTCTCACAAATGCTGACATAAAGGAAACTCTCGTTTCCCCCCTTTCCTCAAGGTATTTGTCAATTACTGACATTCCTTGGAAACGGCAATCGAGAAGAGCAGCCGCGATAATCAGATTATTAATGGGAAAGCGATGATTTAATTTCGCCAACATGTTTTGCTTCATGCGGCTCATTATTAGAACTTCATCGTCCCCAAGAGGTTGTTTTAATGCTTGTTCTATTTCACACCTAAAAACAAGAGCAACATTGATTGTGACTGAGTTTGATGCACTCATTATATTAACAGCGTCCCGAAAAAGTTTCAAAATTTTTATCAAGTCGCCCAGAAGTTTCCACTCAGAGTCATCAATTTTCAAATCAGACTTGTTTAGTCTAACAAGAAGCCTGTGGATAGGATTTCTGTTACATTTGTTATATATACTTTCCAACATTACGAGAACACTGTGCCACCGAGTTGGAGTAGCCGTTTTAATTGAAGTTACTGAAAAAGTGTTAGTATTTTCATCATGTTCCTCAGTAAAAGGGCTGGTCTCGTCTAAATCAACTAAATCTCCAGCTTCGTCAATACCATTCAATAAGCGTTTTTGTTCTTCATCTGCATCTTTTTTAAGTTCTGGTAGTTTGTATCTAAGACTTTTTACAATTTTCTTGCATTTTGTAACGATGCTGTTTATTTCTGGTGTACTTTTGACGCCATCTTGTACTACTAGGTTATGTAGACCGTGACCAAGGCAAAAATGTGATTCCATGTTTGATAATGACGCTGCTCTTTTAACGTTCGAACCACAATCAGTTACTATAACAGTTTTCTTCTCTTCAAGTCCGTATTCAATTAGTATCTCCTGCAAGTGTTCTTTAATTTTTTCTCCTGTCTTTTTTCCATATATGATTTGAGAAGCCAGTGTTACACTTTCAAAATCAAGGAAAGGACTGAGAAAATGTAATGTCAACGTTATATAATTATTTCTTTGGAAAGCATCACTCCACAAGTCCGTCGTTAAAGCGACACTGCGAGGACTTGTTTTTTTTTATCAAATCTTTGATATGTGCCTTCATACTATCGTATACATCTTCTAAAGCCGTCCTAGAAATAGTAGTTCTGCTAGGTAAATCTTCTTTTTTGAGGATCACATTATACTTTAAGAAGAAGTCAATCATTGCCTGGTCAGAGACCATATCAAAAGGTAATAATGATCTGCATATCCACAAAGTCAGATCTCGTGCAAAAAGCCATTTTTTATTTGAATCAATTGCTTGGCTGGTGTCTGACTTTTGAGGACGAGTTTTGTCGAAAAATGTAGTTATTCTTTGACTACTGCCGCCAGCTTTTTCAGGTTCTTTTAAATTATGTTCATCTCGTAGATGGCGAGAAAGATTTCCCGTGCTTACTTTTGCACTATATGTATTTATTTTACAGCTAAAATAAAATAAATAAAGCGGTAAGCAAAAATATATATTGGTTAAAATAAATAAGTAAAATTAGGTTATAAATGACAAAAAACAAGGCAAGAACATTAGATAATGACAGCGGTAAAAAATAACACAATAAGTAATTTTTCCTAGACCAAACCCCACGATATAATGGGAAATATAAGCAATGAACAGTCAGCACCCAACCCTAACTCACAACGCACAGCATAGCAGCTTATTCACTAGTCAAATTTTAAAAAGCAGACTGTGCAAAACACGCAAACTAACCATCAAAATTAATTTCCTTTGAAAGCTACACAATAAGTACAAGAATCCTTACCATACCATAAGATCGTCTTCATTTTTTTCTTTGGCCTCTAAAATGCACTGCGAACCGAATACATTATCTGACAAGATGGCCTTCTTCTTGCCATCTTTCTCAATAACCAATGTGCCAAAATATTTCCAGCTGTGACTGTTTTTCGATGACGAATAGAGGGTTTTCACAGAAAAATGTTTTATTTCAATCTTTTGTATTGAACTCCGATCTACAAAGTCTGACATAATGATCACTTTGTATTTTAAAAGCAAAAATCCTCCGAAAACATGTAATTCTCTGTACGTTCGCTCGAGACTGACAACTGACAAAGAATTGCAAATGGCGGCGATGAAAATGGCGTTAACCAGTGTTGCCAGATAGCAATTTAAAAACTATTATTTAAGTAAATAAAAAAATAATTTATTGAAATAAGTGCGTGCGTGTGTTATTTAATTTTGACGCCGATGACGCCGATGAAAAATTCGGCGGCGTCGGCGTGGCTAAATTGACCGGCGGCGTGCGCCGCGCCGATCGGCGCACATGTCTATGTGCACAAATTGGTATTTTGCATTAACAATTGCCATAAGAACCACACTATGTTGCCCTTTATAATTACGATCCACTATTAGCCGGTGGAACAATAATAATAAATAAATAAATAATATCGTCTGACATTGCACACAGCACCATCTAGTTCCAAGTTAAGCACTATTATAGGCTTTGTGTTATGGATACCAGATGGTTGATACACTACTTAAATACATTTTTTTTTTTTCGTAAATACATATTATAGTACATATTATAAATATACATCCATGACTCGGGTACAAATGTCCATATTCATCATACAAACATTTGCCCCTACCGGGATTCGAACCCAGGACCATTTGGTTTCGCTGACTACACTTAGCCACTGTAGCCACTACACCAAACGTGTCGTCACACACAATCGTTATGTGCTTTCCATCTATTGCACCAAGACAATGAGGAAAGTTCCATCGTTCTTCATACATCTTTGCTATTTCGTTCCACTCTTCTTCAGATGTAGGAAACTGTAATATAAAAATAACAGATTTATCATTTAAACAATAAGTAGCTATTTTTGATGTGAAATATCTATAGCGGCGGGACACAAACATGTATCAAAATTATTTGTTTTCAGAGAGACAACACTGAAGATTCTTCAAATGCCGATGAAGAATATTCATCCAACAGCGTATCTACCGACAACAACGAGGCCCGATCGACATCGTCAAATAATAATTCATCTCGCCCACCAAAACCTTGTAAAACAAAAAGAAAAGATGAAAGCATAGCAAGTGTAGTATTGGAATCGGTACGAGATCACTTCAAGCGCCCTCGCCTAATTGTAACAGAAGATAGGTGCGATGTTATTGGCAAAAATGTGGCGATGAAATTGAGGGCTTTAGATGCGAAACAAATAATAGTCGCAGAAAAACTTATTAATGATTTACTTTTTGAAGCAGAAATAGGACACCTCACTCCCGAGCACGCCTATATTAACATGAGAGATATTTTGAAACAAAATCAATGGAGCTATGTTCCTGCTCAGCTATATCGACAACATGTATATCAATCCTCTCCTACTTCCACTAGGGCATATACCCCTGTAAGTTTTGTTTCTTCCGAAAGTCCTAGCCCACCCTGCCTTCCATTTCCCACCAGTCAAAATTCTGAGTATCTTTCTCAATCATTTCAAACTAGCCTTCTACTCAACAGTTCCCAAGGCAATCCCTACTCTACACAAATGCGAACACATACAATACCGGAAAATCAGCCCAGTGAAACAGAGGTAGTTTTATCGATTCCAGATTCGGCAGCGACATTCCTAATGAATAATTCGTATGTTTTTCAATAAATATTATCTGTTATATAACAGTGTTTTAATTACTTACCTTCAAATAATCTCTTCTAAGAACTTTATACAAGGCCTCACATGTTTCAGGAATAATTTTTCCAAGCGCCTGGGGCGAAATAATTGCTGAAAATTTTAGGTCCTCATAACTTCTGCCAGTTGCGAGAAATCTCAATGTAACTGATAATCTTTCGTGCGCAGAAATACTATTTCTCATAACTGTGTCTTCTTCATTTATCATAGGACTAACCATTTCAAGTAATTTAAGGTATGTTTTCTCGTCCATTCGGAGATATTTTTTAAAATCTTCTGGTTGAAATTTTAATTCATTCAATAAATTAACGTGACTAGTATGTTTTCCTTTTCAATAACCAATGCTTACACCATTTTTTTCGCTTCCTTTTCACTGTTTTTGTATCTTTTATCTTCAAAATTAAAGCAAGGCCTAGCAATGCCAGCTCGTCATAGTCCTAATTCGATGCCAACGCAAAAAGAACTGAAGACCGCTCCGGTACACCGGAACGTCCCCATACACGCTACCAATGTTCGGTTGACTTGCGCAGGCATACCTGCACAGATGACCTCTACGGTAGACCGTAGCGTGTATGGCTTACATAATAGTCATCGATTTAGATGCATCTCTGAATATAGATCACTATTCCACCAGTAGAGATATGATGGGCATTCTATAACGCTGGAACAAACTCGTTCCTTCTGCAATCTTCTGTATCTTCTATCGTACAGGTAATCTTAGGTAGTTTTACTTACAAAATTACGTTTTGCTGTAAATATTTTTACCGTTTTCTGTTGGGAAGTTAGAAATAAAAAAAAAATCATACATTGTTTAACTTTATTTTCCTTTACTTATTTTAAACAAATAACATTCCATTATCAATTCACTAATCGTATAATTTACTTTACTGATCACCAAAACATTTGCACAACAATCAAGTTAGAAATACATACGAATCACGTTGAATTAATGGTATTTTGGAAAAAAAAATAATTTCAAGCGCAAGCACGAGCAAGCATTACTCCTATCCGCCTAAAAAAAATTACCCTTTGGATCGAAAACGATATGTTGCAAGAGAATGTGGTGCAGGAGTGTCTCCATGAAAAGACCAAGCTGCAGATGTTGTATACGCAGTATATTTCATGTCTTGTAAACCGTTTCGGATTGCAGAATTCTTTACAGGAGTCTGAAAATAATATTTAAGACGCTTAGGCCATGTCCCAACCAACGCGATAATCGCGCGAACAGACGACCGTCACGTTCATTTTCGAAAAAGGGCGCATTCCGGTTTTCCGAACAAATGAGTGACATAAATATGATCGCGTATTATTCGCGTGAACGCTCTTTTTAGTTAGGACGAGGGGTTATAGTATAAATGGATATATTTATTTAAAATAATACAGTAATCAAAAATGTTACCCTCTCAGCATCAGCAGGGGGTGCATCACCAAGGGGTTTATTAGCAGCGGCAACATCTCCTTGACCCGGCTTATGTCCTGCTGTATAAGCGAGATTATTCATCGCATTATTAGCTGCAGTGTCACCGCCAATTTTCTCAATTGGAGTTTGGGGAACCGCGTTGCGTTGAGTAACATTAAGATGACCATCCGAATATGAAGCTCCATAATCGGAGGGTCTAATATTCTGCTGCGTGTACGAGTGGGATCCTTTATATTGATTATATATTTGTTGCAACTGTCCTCTACTAGGAGTTCTACCAAGAGGCTTATTTCCTATTAAAGAAGTCTTGCTGATAGTTGCCTTCACATTACTATATCTCCCCGGATCGCTACTTGTAATCGTTTGAGGCGAAAGAGTCTGCGGTAATTGTGGCTCCGGAATACGATAGATATCTGCCGGCAGCATATCTATTGGTTGACCTAAAGTGTTATAATTTTGGTGTCTGAATTTATTGAAGTGAGCAGGTGGGAAATTCCTTGAAGTATCCGCGGGAAATATAGGCTCCTTAATCATTTGCTGTGTAGTAGGGGCCGCTGATCGAGTTGTTGGTGAACCGTCTTGCCTGGCATTATTAGGGTTCTCTGAATCTTCATACACTGTTGGAAGAGTACCAGCGACGACCGCTCCTGTATTAGGATCAACAAGTTGTTGTTGTTGATACTGCCCCTGATAATTTTGCTGTTGAGTGGGTATTTGTTGTTGAGGAACTAACTGGTGATTCATCGTCGGAGCACCAGTTAGAGCAGTGTACGCTTGCTGTGGCGGCACTTGGTTATTATGAACTGGCACCACCGCAGCGCTGGCTCCTGTTATTTGCTGCTGCGTCGATGTAGGAGCCATACCTTGTTGATCAGGAGCCTGATTCGTTGGCGCCTGAGCAATATTAGCCATAGCTGCATTCGTAGCATTCATAACAGGCTGTAATAATGGCGCGTTAGCACTGAGTCCTTTACCATTGGTCATCATCATTTTCTGCATCGTATCCATAGCTGCCCTTTGTTGATTGGCTGGATTCATCTGAATAGCAATAGCCATTGGGTCAAATCCTAAGTCCCCACCTTGCATCACACCAGGGAACATTTCATTAAATTTGGCCATACCTGCACCATGTTGGCCATAACCAGGATTCTGAACGTTCATCTGTGGTTGGGCTGGAATATTTGCTTGCATTTGCTGGGAGCCTGGATTCATTTGACCTATTTTACCATTAATTGCGTTTCCTTGCATATTTGTATTCGCTCCGGCGTACATGTTTGGTTGAGACATGTACTGTGGATTAGTGTTCTGCATTGGAGCACCAGGATTACCTTGTCTCATGTTATTATTCTGTCCTGGATTATTACCAGGCAAGCAACCATTATACTGCCCCATTTCAGACGATTGCGGAATACTATTGCCTATTATACCTCCTTGTGTGCCACCTTGATTTGGATTACTGGCTCTTTGGGCAGCAGCATCGCCCATCATCATATTCACTATATTAGGTCCCATTCCTGGCATAGGTGGCATAGGTGTGGGTTGGACTATTTGCCCCATTTGCTGTTCGCCATTTGGACTGCTCATTTGCATGTTGTTATCCATGTTGGAATTAGCAAAGCGGACATGCGGCCCGTGGTGTTGATTCGACATTGCATTTTGATTTACCATTGCTCCTCCAGGCATTTGATTCTGAGCCATATTTCCTATCTGACCTCCCATGGCACCTGGAGCAGTGGGATTACCTGGCGACAAGCCCATCTGAGCCCCCATTGGATTGTTCATCATTGTATTAGCTGGTGACATAGATTTAAGATCGTCATACACTTCTTTAACAACTGGTTGCATTAGATTATTATTCAAATAGTTGTAGGTATCGGCATAGAGTTTGGGTGGATTGCAGTAACCCATGCAATTCCGGTTGCCAGATAATGGTTCCCCTGCACCTGGGGCGTTATACCCGTGATACCCGTGTCCACAGCCGTTTCCATGGCAACAGCTTCGCATGCCTCCATCGTGGGCCGGGCTGATCATAGGTGCATTTTGAAAACCACCATTTCGATTTGGTTGATTTGAATTTGAGAATAATTTTCCCATACAGCCGCTACAAAATAATAATTATTAGGTAGTTAAAAAAAGATTGATTAAAATCATTATATCCAGATTTTTTGTTAACTTACCAATCAGCGCTCTGCAGTTGATTAACAACATTTCCTAACTCGTTTAAAATTTTCTGCTTATCCAAAGCCATTATAATAAACAATATTTCTCTTGTTATTTGTACACTTTATAAATTTAATGTAATAAATAAATCAAACAACTCAAATTTTGGATGTCACGAATGCTAATAATGACAAAAGAAGTGTTTGGTTTTTTGAGAGATGAAAGTATGGATCGATTTTTAAAATAACTTCAAAAATCCCAGTAAAATTAAAAGGAGTTCCGTTACTTTTGGGTTTGCAATTTAATCCTCAGTATAAATAAGGCCCGGAATAAGTATACGGCGTGTGTTTTTCAATCAGTTCCGACAGTCTGCACTCCAAATGCGGCAACTGGGCCGCAACTCTCTCTCAATCACAATGCCCTTCATTTTGAAAATACATCCATTGCTTCACAATAATGTTTGACAAATTGGTCTGCTCGTCAACCTAAATAATGCAGTAAATGTTGCTAAATTGTTAAAGAAATGAGAACTTTACAATCCTTCCGGTAATCAATGTTATATTATTATTATATTGGTTCGAGACGACAACTAATAGAGAAGATTAAGAAGCCAGAGAGTGATGATGATGCTGATTGGTTCGAGCACTCATTTTAGATCAGAATAATCGGATCGCACGCCAGAATTGGAAACAGACCTATACGTTTACGACGATATAATATGTTATTCTCGGCCTTAGTGGCTTGTTTAGAACTTGGTTATATGACGTGGCGTTTTGTGCTACGGTTAGTAATAAAGTAACCGTTTATGCCGTTCGTTTGTCCACGATAGGCAGTCAGTGCTAGGGTAAATTAGTAAAGCGCCCATTACCTACTGTTTGGAACCTACCACTAACTACTAATTTATTACTAATAATAATAAATACATAATTGTTTTAATACTAAGCAATTATGTGTCGCAACAAGATAGTGCGTACAAAAAAAACTAGACACTGACCTCGGAAATCAGCAAATTGCGACAAATGAATACGGAGCTAATTAAGAAAAAGGAAATCTATAAAAAAAATACGAGCAGTCCGATTAAACAAAAAATAAAAACACAGAACACAACACCAATAACAAACCGTGAACACAAAAGAAACGCAGACTACAGAACATGTGTCTAACAATGTTCATAGTAAATCACCGCAAGCAGTTCAGGCAAATATAAATACTGATGATTCAAAATCGGCTGCTTTTAACTCAACTGAACGTGAGAAGAACAAACTCTGTATCCTGAGCAACATTGCATCACACAACGCACACGACAGAATTTCACTTATTGTCATTACATTTATCCAAACTGTAGTAGGTACAGATCGTCTTCTGAACAACATTAACAATAAATTGTTAAATTTCGGTATAAATGATTAGTGTATAGTTATGTTGGGAGAAAAGGATCTTAAAACTTCCTCAAACTGCTTACATACCTATGTTAGAGACCATTAGAAAATCTCTAGAGCTTATAACTTATACCTACAAATATAATAGTGTGTAGTCCAACTTACGTCTGCGGATCTCCAAATAATTATAACCTATTATTTGAGGAAATAAATAGTAATCCTACGCATATTATTTTGACGCAAATTCCTATTTAAGTTATGACATGTTTTCGAGTTACTCAGGTACAATTAATAAACGGGCACTTATACATATCTATAGAAAAATTAAGGAAAATATAATTATTGACTAACGGCCGAATACTGAATCGCCACTCAAATCTCATAATCATCTGAAAGCTACTTAAATATAAGCATCCCTCAAATTTAAATGGTATACACAAACGCCACTCAAGCAATTCGAAACCATGATTAGCCAAGCAGTGCTCAAATGTTTACATCATGGCAACATCCTGCTCAAAAGTTGTTCTCAGTACATTCTCAGTTATAACCCGGTTCATTAAAGAAAGGAATCTAAAATGGCGGCGCTTATCATGTTCTCTCGCTCGCACACTATTGCCGTCTATACTCACTCTCGCGCGTACCGTAAGCAGAAAAAATATTAGTCTTGATTTGCAAGTTTGCTTCCACGCTGTCTTGACGCGCTCAGTGATCTATATTAGTCTATGCAGTGATCCTTATTACGAATAATTCCTTGTTATAGTTTTCTGTTATTTTTCCGTTGTTACCTGTGTGTTACTGTTGTTGAGTTTTGTTTTATTGTTAAGTTTCGTTTCGTTGTTTGGACGTGTGGACTGTGCGGAGATAGTAATCATGTCTCCTCGAAAGCGAGGAAAGATTATACATAGTGATACACGCCAAATTGTGTATAATGTCATCAAATATTTTGAAGAAGAAAAAAATCTGGAGCGTTATCATCCATTCGAGCATAGTATTGCTCGAGCTTCCATGGCCACGGGATTACCAGACATTAGGATTACAGACATTTATAACACGATTTGAAAACTTTCAATAGATTTAACTTCATTTGAGGGACCTCGCGACCACTCTCAGATATAAGGGTTGCTCAAATCAGTTTGACAGTTGATTTGACAGATAAATAACGTTGAGTAGCGTTCCTGTATCCGACTTTTATACTGAGTGGTGTTTGAGCACGATTTAATTTAAGAAGCACTTATATTTAACAGATACTCAAAAAATACGTTTGGGTATATGAAATTAAAGTTTAGGGGCTGCTCAAACGTTTAAGCAGCCCTTAAATATTTGAGCGGTGTTTCAGTACTACTATCAAAATTTGACACCGCCCACTATTTCAAATGTAAATAATGAATGTACTGGATTTTTTCGCTGATTGTGTTGATTGTAAATGAGTTAATTCGAATATTGCTCATTTGCATACTAAATGTCATAAATTACTATCAAATAATGCATCAAAATATTGCTGGGTTGATAAATAAATCAAATAATCTTACTTGAATGAGCTATCTGAAAAACAAATTAATGTAGAAGTATTGTGTATCACAGAGCATTTTATCATGGATGGTTTCCAAAACCAATTATACATATATACCGAATTACCATTTTGTTTCATGTTACTGTAGAAAGCAGCAAAGAAGAGGAGGGGCATGTATCCTAATAAAAAATGGTATATATCTAAAATATCGAATGTATCACCTCCATGTGTATTTGAATGCTGTGCCATAGAGTAAGCTCTATGGCACACTATCTTACTATATATAAGATAATTGTAGTCTGTATCTTTAGGGTACCAAATGTGCCATGGAGGAGAACCACCCAGGCGTGACCGGCCGCAGGGCGGCCATGTCAGAGTCCTCAGGTGGTGAGCCGGTCGCCGCTGGCGGCTCCAACTCGGAGCGAGCGGCCAGGTTTGCGGAGGTCGTGGCAGCCGCGATAAAGGATGTGGCCGTGAAGAGGATTAAGTCCTCTAAAGACAAGGCCATATCCGCAGCCACGGCCTCCATTATATCGGCAGCGAAGGCCATTCAACCTGGGCCTCCGTCGGACGTAATGTCCGAAATGCGGGCGGAGGTCGCCCGCTTGACAGCCGCCTTGGAGCTTCTCCGGAAGGAGAATGAGGAGCTCCGAGCAGACCTGGCCGGGCTGCGAGCAGCCGGCCCCAGGGAGGTGCCGCAGAAGGGGGCGCAGCAGCATGGGCAGGGACGGCCCGTGCCTGCGGAAGACCGGGTTCTGACCCTGGTGCGGCAGGAGCTGGCTGCCTTCCAGAGTCGGTTTTCCGCCCTGGAGGCCATTGTCTTGCGGCCCCCACTAGCGGCGAGCCAGCCGGCCGCGGGACGGCAGAAGGCGGTCTCTTTTGCCGCCGTCGCAGCTGACGTGGCCAAACCTGGCTCATCGGGGCAGAGGAAGGCCCTCTCCGTGCCGAAACCCGCGGGGCCGCCCATGCTCAGAGAGGGCGGGGCGGCTACACAGACGGCGAGGGTGCCGGCCCTGGGTGCAGGACGGCCACCCCCACCTCCTATATCTCCTCCGGCTGGCGCCGAATGGCACGTAGCCGGGGAGAAAAGGAAGGCCAGTAAGGTGGCAAGGGCGGCCAAAAGGAAGGAGAGGCGGCAGCGGCAAAAAGCGCGAAGCGTTGCGGCTAGGCTCCGCGCCCCGAAATCCGCAGCTGTAGTGATTACGCTACAGCCGGAAGTGGAAAAGAAGGGCGTGTCCTACCGCGACGTGCTAGCCAAGGTGGGGAAGGCGGTGAGCCTCGAGGAGATCGGCGCCACCGAAGGCATCCGGGTGAGGCTCACGGCGACTGGGGCCCGGATGCTCGAGATCCCTGGTGCGGCCAGCGGCCCGGCCGGTGACGCTCTGGCCGAAAGGCTTAGGGCGTCCTTAAATGCGGACGAGGCCCGAGTGTCCAGGCCCACCAAGTGCGCTGACATGCGCATCCTGGGCCTGGACGACTCGGTGACGGAGGGAGAGGTGGTGGCCGCCGTCGTTAGGACTGGAGGGTGCTCTGCCGAGCAGGTGAGGACAGGCACCATCGGTCCTGACTTCAAGGGGATGCGAGCCGTTACGGTGAGCTGCCCCGTGTCGGCGGCCAAAAAAATAGCCGAGGGCCGTAGGCTACTGGTGGGCTGGGTTTCCGCGCAGGTGAAACTGCTGGAACCCAGACCTCTGAGGTGCTTCCGCTGCCAGGTGGGCAACCACGTGGGAGCTAAATGCACCTCGGAGGTGGACCGCAGCCACCACTGCTTCCGCTGTGGTCAGCCCGGTCACAAGGCCGGGTCTTGTAATGCCGCGCCGCACTGCACCGTATGTGCGGCAGCTGGCAAGCCAGCCGATCACCGGATGGGGAGCAAGGCCTGCGCTCCACCCGCCAGAGCCAGAGGCAGGGGCAAGCCCTCCGCCACCGCCGTCACTGCCGCAGCCGCCGCCACTGCCGTTGCCGCTGCCGCCTCGACCGTCGTCGTCGCCGCCGTCACCACTGCGGCGGGGCCCTCACAGAGGGCTCGGGAGGAGGCTGACATGGAGTGCCAATAACGGCCCCATTACGCCTCCTCCAGGCGAACATCAACCACTGCGCCTCTGCTCAGGATCTGTTGCTCCAGAGCATGGCGCAGTGGTCGATTAACATCGCCGTGGTCGCTGAGCCGTACTTTGTCCCGCCCAGGGATGACTGGGTGGAGGACCTGAGCGGCTCAGTGACCCTAATTTCGTCGGCCGCTGCCGGTACTCCGTCCCTCGAGGCAGTCACGAGGGGACGGGGTTGCGTGGCAGCACGGTTCGGGGAGATTGTAGTGGTGGGGGTATACTTCTCCCCGAACCGAACTCTTGCCGAGTTCCACAACTCCCTTGCGGAGTTGAAAGTCGTCGTCGTCGGGTTCCGTTCCCTCCCCGTGCTCGTCCTCGGGGATTTCAATGCCAAGAATGTGGCTTGGGGTTCCCGGTATACGGACACACGGGGCAGGATGGTGGAGGACTGGGCTCTGGAGACAGGCCTGGTCGTCCTAAATCGGGGTTCTGTCCCCACGTGTGTGCGGATGCGGGGTGAATCGGTGGTGGACATCTCGTTCGCCAGCCCCGCTCTGTCACCGCGTGTCCTTGACTGGCGCGTCATAGAGGGGGTGGAGACCTGTAGTGTGTAAGACTAATGTATGTGTGAACCTCTGTATCTTAATATTAAGTATCAATACATATTATAACAATGGAACGTACTCTAAGCGCAGTAATATACGATACACCAATGAAGGCACTTGTTTCAATCATCTTCCCGAACCGACAACCTTACATGGCGACCCTGCCATCTGAGACGGGTGCCGAGTTCGGTCGCATAGTATGTTACTTGAGTGATAATTTTTGCGTTTAAAAGTGGACTAATATTATATTGGTTAAAATGTGCCGATCGAACATAGAAAAAGAAGACGTTATCATATCACAAAGTGCATCGGGTGGTTCAAATTCGGCGTCTATGCAGGAGTACCATTTATCGAACATTAGTATCGTTATGTTCATAATCTGCACCATATTAGGAATCGCTGGACTATATGCAGTATACAAGCTTTACCAAAAATGTCATTATTCCTGGATAAGGAATGAGGTTCTCGCTCAAAACCTAGCACGTTCATTTCGACGACCACACACCGAGACTCGTGTCTGTTACGAGTGCCGCCAGCAGCACCAGGAGACTCGCCAGGAAGCGGGTACCAGAGGCCAGAAACCACAGTAAGTGATAAAAGATAGTCAGTGATAAGTGAAGTGATTGGTGTTCGGACAACAAGTGAAATATTAAATGTTCCCGCAACGACGGTTATTGGACCAATTTCTAGTTACTATATCCATTATATTATTTTTTAATATTATGTTCTGTCATGTAATTATCTAGAGTAAGTATTGCTAACGTGCATATTTCTTTTTATTGGTAATGGCAAATGATCTAGGATTGTTATATGAACAATTAAAAAATATAGAAAGTTCATTGAAAAAACTAAGTTACCCTAAAAGGACAGAAACTTTACTAAAACAAAAGTTGCAAGAAACAACATTGTTAAAACGTCAATTTGATGAATGTATACAAACCATATCTACAAAAATTGAACAGAAACAATTTAGTACAAAAGTTTTACAGGATATACAGTCATACTGTGATTTATTTGAAAGGACTTTTAACCAAATAGAAACTTTTTGCTCCAAAACATATAGTTCTCAACCAAGTGCTGAGTGTACAGTCGAGGCTAAAATAGAAGTAGACAATATGGAGGCTTTTAATTACAGGACTGCCGTGGCATTATTACCAGTTATGAATGGTGACGAAAATGTGACAAAAAGTTTAATAGATGCCATAGAGTTATATAGTTCTTCACTTACCGAAGAAAGCAACAAAATGCTAGTTAAATTTGTTTTAAAAACCAGATTAAACCAAAACGCTAAACTAAGATTGTCTGCCTCTTATGACAGCTGTGAGTTGCTTATTATTGAGATGCGTCAACACCTTCTTACGAAGAAGTCAAGTACAGCAATACATAAGGAGTTGACACAAATTAATCAAAACGGTTCATCTATAGAAAAATATGGATCAAGGGTCGAACAGCTTTTTGTAGATCTAACGGTCGCGCAGGCAGGTGAGGATCTAAGTGCATATAAAATATTACGTCCTCAAAATGAGAAAATTGCAATTAAATGTTTTATTGATGGCTTGCGAAACCGCGAAGTCCGCACTATTTTAGCAGCGCGCAACTACGACAGTTTAAAAGATACCATAAGAGCAGCTAAGGATGAGGACTTGTCATGTCAATCATGGACACATGCGTGGTTCATATCGCGGTAGGCCTGGACGGATTTGTACACGCAGAGGTAATGTACATGCTATAGAAAATGGCATGAATAGTATCGATTTAAGTGACGGGAATCGAACTCTCCAAACTACAGAAAGACCCATTTCAGAACCATTGCAGTTTTTTCGATAATCATTTTATATATGCTTGTAACAACAACAGCTCGATTGAATTCTTAGTACAAGGCTCCAAATATGGATTGCTTATAGATACTGGGGCATCACTATCAATATTGAAATATGAAACAGTGGCACGGTGGAACATTCCAATACAAAAGGAATACATTTCCATAAATGGCATTGGTGGCCAAGTACTTACATCAGGTTATGTTTATGTTACATTGAGCGCAAAAGGACAGGAATTTGTACACAAATTTTACATTATGCAGCACATACCAGGTTTACAACATGGTATAATCGGCAGAGATTTTATGAGTAAATATAACGCTATTTTGAATTATGAAAATAATACGATAACATTACAGAAAAATTACAATAAATTAACTCTGCCCATGATTAATAGTACACTAAATAATACCAGTTTCTTAAAAATTCCACCGAGATGTGAGAAAATTTATATGTTAGACAGTAGTTTTAACGAAGACTGCGTAATTTTACCGAAACAATTATGTGACGGAGTTTTTATAGCAGGAAGTATTTGTAAACCAAACAACAGACAAATAAGTGTAAAAATATTAAATACTCGCGAAACGCAGATAGATATTAATTATTTTAGACCAGAAATACATTTGTTATCAGATTATAACATTTGTAACTTCGGACGAGACAGTCAAATTGATGGAGAAAGAGTACGCACTATGTTTTCTCTTTTAAAATTAAACCATCTAAACAATGAAGAAAGGTCATCAATCGAAAATATATGCGCAAAATATTCGGATGTGTTTCATCTTCCAAAAGATAAATTATCAACCACTAATCTTTACGAACAAGGTATACAGTTAAGACAAAACGCTGATCCAGTTTATACTAGACAGTACAGGTTGCCCTTTTCACAACGTAAGGAAATTGAAATACAAGTTCAGAAAATGATTTCTGACCTATTCCGACCACCGGTACATCCGGTTTGACGTCTCCGCCCAGACCTCGAGCGCGCTGGTCCGACAGGCCCCGAGTGGTCCGCGGTGGGCGCTGAAGCAGCTGGACCGGGAGCTCCTCCTGGAAGCCTCGATCGTGCAGGCCTGGGTGTCATCACCGGACAGGCCTGCTGACATCAACGTCGAGGCGGAGTGGTTCCGGGAGGCCATGTCCGAAATATGTGACGTGGCAATGCCCCGGGCCCAGCCCGGACGCGCTCAGCGCCAGGTGTGCTGGTGGTCGCCAGAGTTGACGACTTTACGCAGTGCGTGCGTCGCTGCGCGACGCCGGTACACCAGGCACCGCAGGCTCCGTATTCGCCCTCCGGATACGGAAGCCATTCAGGCGGAGCTGTACGAGGGGTACAGAGCGGCGAAGACCGCCCTCCAAGCGGAGATCCTGCGGGCCAAGGGACTGGCCCGCGAGGAGTCGCTGGAGACTCTGAACAGGGACCCGTGGGGACGCCCCTACAAATTGGTGCGTGAGAAGCTCCGCCCATGGGCTCCCCCGCTGACGCAGAGTCTCCGGCCCCAGCTCGTGGAGGACGTGGTGAGCACTCTGTTCCCTTCTAGAGGGGACCATATCTCCCCGCCCATGGCTCCGCCTACTGCGGTGCTGAATGCGGACCACACCGCCGACGACGACGACGATGCTCCGGAGGTGACCGAGGTAGAGCTGCGAGTGGCGGTACGTAGGCTGAGTGCTAAAAATACCGCCCCAGGACCCGACGGCTTACCTGGGAAAGCCTGGGTCCTGGCCTCGGAGGCTCTCGGGCCTCGACTAAGGGGGCTCCTAAGCGCATGCATGGAGAGGGGCCAGTTCCCACTTCGTTGGAAGACGGGGAAACTGGTCCTCATCAAGAAGCCGGGGCGCCCAGCGGACTCTCCGTCCGCTTACCGGCCCATCGTGCTGCTCGACGAGGTGGGCAAGCTCTTTGAGAGAGTCATTGCAAACCGCCTCGTCGGGCGGCTGGTGCGGGTGGGGCCGGATTTGGCGGAGAGCCAGTTTGGCTTCCGCAGGGGGCGCTCTACGGTGGATGCCATCATGCGCGTGCGGGCCCTCACGACGGGGGATGCTGTGGCCCGGGGTGGGGTCGTCTTGGCGGTGTCTCTAGACATCGCCAATGCCTTCAATACCCTGCCCTGGAGTTGCATCAGGGAGGCACTCCGGTATCACCGGATGCCGACCTACCTCTGTCGTGTGGTCGAGGCCTATTTGACGGACAGGGCCGTCATCTACCCCGGTCACCAGGGAGTGTGGAACCGGCAAGAGATGTCGTGCGATGTCCTACAGGGATCGCTCCTGGGGCCGCATCTGTGGGATATCGGCTACGACTGGGTGCTGCGCGCCGACCTCCCCAGCGGCGTCAGCGTGGTTTGTTACGCTGACGACACGCTAGTCCTAGCGCAGGGGAGGTCGCACCAGGCGGCGGCCGAACTAGCGACACGCGGGGTTGCGACAATCGTCGAGAGGATCCGGCAATTGGGACTCGAGGTGGCCCTGCACAAGTCCGAGGCCATGTGTTTTCATGGTCATCGGAACACGCCACCGTCGGGTTCCCAAATAACGGTAGGAGGGGTTCACATCGGCGTCGAGTCGACGATGAAGTACCTGGGACTCGTCCTCGACAGCCGGTGGAACTTCGTGGAGCATTTCCGACGTTTGGCTCCCAGACTGGAAAGGGCCGGGGCTGCCTTAAAGCGGCTCCTGCCCAATCTAGGGGGGCCAAACGCCTCCTGCCGGAGGCTCTACGCGGGGGTCGTGCGGTCCATGGCCCTTTACGGGGCACCGGTGTGGGCGCGTTCCTTGAGGCGGCGGCCAGCCCGCTGGTTGAATGCGCCCCAAAGGGTCATGGCCATCCGGCTGGTCCGGGGATACCGTACGGTCTCCGGTGAGGCGGCGAGCCTCCTTGCCGGATTACCGCCATGGGATCTGGAGGCAAAAGTCCTCGCGCACGTTTGGGAGTGGCGCGAGGAGGCGAAACGCCGGGGCGTAGCTCCGCTGCCGCGAGAAATCACGGTACAGCGGACAGAGCTCCGGCGGGATCTCTGGGCGGCATGGAGAGTGCGATTGTCGCAACCCAGCGCTGGGCACGCCACAATTGCGGCGATAAGTCCCCTCTTTGAGGAGTGGCTAGAGAGGCGCCACGGCGTCCTCACCTTCCGCCTGACGCAGGTCCTCACCGGACACGGTTGTTTCGGGAGGTTCCTGTTCCGGATAAGGCGGGAGGAAACGCCCGGGTGTCACCATTGTGTGGATCGCCCGGAGGACACGGTGGAGCATACGGTGGAGGTCTGCCCGGCTTGGGCGGAGCAACGCCGTGTCCTCGTGGAGGCGATTGGCGGTGGCGATCTCTCGCGTCCGGCCTTGGTCCAGGCCATGGTACGGAGCGAGAGGGCTTGGGAAGCCGTCACCTCCTTCTGCGAAGCAGTAATGTTCGCGAAGGAGGAGGCGGAACGCGTGAGGGAGAGGCAAAGTTTGCGCCCTCACGCCCCTAGCCGCCGCAGGAGACGCCCTGGGCGTCGGGAATCGTAGGCCGATTCCCGGCCACCGTAGGCGCGGGCCTGCGAACGGCGAGCAATGGGCAGCTCGCCGTTCGATAAGGACCAGGGCCCGGGTCGACGGCGCGTTGTGTTCCACGCGCGCCTCAAAGAGATGTCAGCACCAATGACGGGGTTTGCTAGGACCGATGCCTGCTAGGGTTGCGGAAAAGTCCAAGAGGGTTACCGTGGCCCCTGGCACAGGCAACTGAAGGAACACGGGTGGGTTTTAGTCAGTAAGAGTCTGACACGCCCTCCTGCTCTGCCCAGAGCGGGAGAAGTTATTTGATGATTTCCCACCCACAAAAAAAAAAAAAAAAAAAAAATCACGCTTGCACTACAAGAATGTCATATTATGTGGTGATTTTAACATAGATGTGCTTAAACAAAATAGTCACACTAATGAATTTGAATGTATATTGAATAGTTATCATCTAAAGTTAGCATTAAA